>OX403604.1:15924833-17158196 GCA_948107665.1 Lomographa bimaculata
TCTGTTTACTATAAACAATGATTTGATTAATGTGAGAAGACATGTAACTAGCTCCTAAGACGTGGATCTCATACAGAAGCAACGCACAAAATTTGCCTCGCCATCTAGTGATCTGCAGAGGCTACACACAGGCAGTTAACCTAAGGGCGTCTCAAGGACGCATGATGACGTCACAGGAAATAAGTACAAGAACTAACGTTAGTTCGATTATTATGTTCGCCTCTGTGAACTCTTGGCCTCAGACCAAGCGCAGTGACAAGGAATAATATAAACCTCAGCGGAGGTGGAGAGGGCGTTTGTTCGGTAACCTGACAAATCGCTGCGGCAAAACAACTACGTACCGCATCTATCTACTCCTAGTTTCTCTAGGTCGGGTGGGAAATTGGACATAAGTAATTTGTCGATGTTTGTATAAGGCCTTATTAAATCCAGATAAAAAAAGCAGGGTAACAGATGGATAGATATACTCTTTATTAAAGACCTTAATATAATGAAGAACACTTTTTTCTTGATGGAGGCGAATAATGCAAAGGTATAGGACGTCGTTGTTTGTGGCGTTCTAGAGACTAAACGCGTGGGCGGTTTCTATGATTCCTACGACAATCAATTTTCCTTTATCTTAAGAGTGTCATTAAAGACATTACAGTAATCAAAATTCAAAATGGCGACTAGCAGGCGCCATATTGTGATAAATAAAAGCCGCCAGACTGTTGAATAGGTTTTTTTTTTGTTTTTTTTTATTTAAGATAGGCAAACGTTTGACCGCCATCTCACCTGATGGTAAGTGACGATGCGGTCGACGATGGAGCACGTTTGCCTAGAAGATGCCTATTCACTCGCGACTTAAAGACTCCCATATTGTATTTATTTGCAAATCTTTAGGTGTATTTCACCATTTTAAAATTCAAATTACCATTTAGGATCTATAACGTTTTAAAGTTGGTAAGCAACCATTCTCACTAAAATTTTAATACTTATAATAAAGCTGTGATCAAGTTATTTTATAATTGCATAATAGGTATACTTAAAGAATAAGTAAAGTAAGTTAAAGTAAGTTGCGGCTGTTTTAGAGCCAACTGGCTTGATGCGTGACGACGGCAAAAGACCCGATGGTATGACACTCATTCCTTGGAAGATGGGTCGGCCTTTAGTGTGGGATGCCACGTGTGTTGACACTTTGGCGCCATCCCATCTTCCTGAAACCACGCTACAAGCTAGTGGCGCAGCTATGGCAGCTGAATCTCTCAAACGGCGCAAGTATTCCAAACTTGACAAAAGTTTTATATTTGTGCCGTTTGGGGTTGAAACGCTAGGCCCATGGGGACCGGGTGCTTTAGAAATTTTCAAAGATTTGTCTAAGAGAATGATTGATTCGGCACATGACCAAAATGCTGGTTTGTATTTGGGGCAGAGGATAAGCCTTGCTATACAGCGTGGTAATGCAGCAAGCATTTTGGGAACTTTGCCGAACATTAAAGATCGTCTAAACCATCTTTAACATTTCTTTTTATAATTTGTATCTTACTTCACTTAATTTAGCTATATTATTAAAATGTTGTAATTGTTTAATAAATACAACCACCTACTTAAAGAATAAGTGTAAAATATAAAAAAAGTAAGTTCGTTGTTTACGTCGGGTTTTTTTTTTAATTATATATTGACTCGATAGCCCCCTTTGCAATACGACGCGCGGCGTCTTTAGGAGACGGGACCAGAAATTTTAGACCTGGCTTCGTATTACTCCAAACTCAAGTTTGAGGATCATACCGTATGTTGATGAACCGTTTTTGCAGAACAATGTTCTTATATTCTTTATTGTACACACATTAATATATTTTTTTTACAATAAGGCCATAACAAAAGACATGGCGTGCTTAACCCTTCACAGAGTTTCCTTAAGGTTTGCTGGAAGAAGAAGTAGGCCATAATTTATAAGAGCAAGTAGGCTGTTGTGTACATAGAAATATGATAACAATACACGAAAATATGTTTAAAATATTCATTCACATTTTTACATATTAATATACATCATATATTTTTACTGTTGTTTTTGGATTAGAATTGGATATGTGTTGGAAAATTTGTGTTTCTGGTTCTGGTTGTGATTATGTGTGTGATGTGATGTGAATGTTTTCGGCACCCACGACACAAGTCATCACGTGTGTGGCTGTAGGCGTTTATGTTATGTTACGTCCGTGTTTTTCTCTATTTTGGCCAACCTTTATTCCTTTTAGGTCATTCAAGTACATTAGGCACAGGATTCTGGGTCGAGTCCTAATGTGACAGCATTAGACCACAATCCGCTATACTCATTAATGGCAACACTCTATGTCCATGTTTGCCCATTAAGTTTTATTGCAGCTTACTGGAATGGAGTCATGTGGCCTCTGACGGCACTCCCACTTTATTTAGGCTTTGTTTTACGCAACTATTGTGTGTGGGAGTTAAAGCTAACTAGATCGTATATAAACGCAAAAAGCAAAAATCCTGTTAAACAAAATAGAGAAATAGAGATACCTACTATCTTCTTTTGGATCTGCTTTAAAAACATCTATTTTTTTTAAGCTATTGCATAGCTTCTATCGTGGGCCTTGAGCGTGGAGACCGAATCCAGAAATTCCGTAACGAAAATAACCTAACACCCCCCACTCCGACCGGCACAGCGGTGATACTTTTTAGTTTTGCCATCTATCGATGAATAGCAGAACTTTTAATGACTTTTTTGAAATATCACGCTTGTCTCTTTAGTTCAGCAACTCGCCTCTAGGTGGCAGGAAAAAAAATACTGCATAAATAAAATAAATAAATAATTATAATTGCATAAGTTGATAAAAAATGCTATGCAATAGCTTTACCGCGGCAGTCCCCGAGTGCCACACGTCTTTTTTTTTGTATTCATTAAGTTACGGACGATACGGTCGAGAATAAAATATATAATTAAACGCAAGCAAAGCTTAAAAAAACCGACTTAACCGCTTTATCTTCGGAACCTTGATCAGATTATATGTATTAAACGCGCATTATTGACGATAACTCAAAAACTAGTGATCAGATTTTGATTAAATTTAAATGGGACCAATGGGAAAGTTGTTGCTTTCAAACTAAAAAAAAAACGAAATCGGTTCACGTGGAAAGAAGGTATGAGACGCACATGAAAAAATAAAAAAAACGCAGTCGAATTTCAGTCGAAGTCGGTAGAAAAACATTCTTGGCTTATGTGAATGCTGTCTTCCTAAGCTTGCCTAAGTCTTCGCTCAGTATGCAGTCTGCCTTTTTGGAAAATTTTATCGATATCTGCTTAGCCGTGATTAGTTTACAAGTAAACAGACAGATAAAGATTATTTCGCTATTTTAAAGAACGTTTAGCGTTTGGCAGTTTGTTTGATGGTAAAACGGACATGGGGGCGTTCACTCATGTAATTCGTACGTCTACGTCATAGTCCTGTATTCACTAATGGCTCTTGCATTAAAACTTTTGAAGTTTAAGTGTATTAAATAAGTCTCATGGTTTGCAGAATGATTCCTTATCAAAACTGTCATAAGAGTGATTTTTGTATGTGTTAACGATGACGCGTAGGGATGTAGTCAGGTGTTCAGGATTTGTGGTGTGTAGATAGATGAAGCACGAAAGATTTATACGAATTATTGAACTTATTTTAATTACAAGTACATTATAAAGTAACGACGAAAACGTGTCAATCCGATGTGAAGTTGGCCTTCCGAATCGCTGTGACGTGCGACCGATGCGGCGCGCCGATTGGTCCCAGCTTGCGGTGTACTTCAGAATAGTACGCTGTTGCACTTTATTGAAAATAGGTGTCGCTATCGGTACTTAACAGTATGCCATTGATAGATGTAACACGAGCAAGTCGCTCCCCTGATGGTAAGATTCACGCTTGCCCATTACAGTAGAGTGCCACCCAGAGTTTTTTTTAAACTAATATAATTCACTCTCCTGCAAAGCTTTGCGCTTGTCACCCTGGGATATGACATGTTAAACTTAAAGCCCTGTAATTTCACTGGAAACATTCACCTTCAATCCGAAATAAAGTAATAACTCTTAACATTAACGAAAGACGCCATCCCAAAGAATATCTTCCAATTAAAGATGGAAGAGCTTTTCCGGAGCTCGCAGAAGTCAGATAAAAGTTTTGATTGGATCATTATCGCGGGACATCGGTGCTATCTGATACGGGTGCTAATTTCTTGGGAACGGGAATATCTTTTGTTCCAAATGTGCTGTTTTTATAAGTGGGTACTAAATTGTATCCCGAAGGTTGTGATGGCTGCGTGGACTATTTAAGCGAACCAATTATTGAAGGTTTGATGTTTTTGATCAGTACGATTAATATAAAAAAAAAAATTTGAATTACGGGTTATATTCTAACGTATTTTCGACGATCGTTCATACTTATTCGGTTAGGAAAAAAGTTTCTTCGCATTTTTTAAGAAAATTCAAAACATTTTTTAATATAGTTTATTTACATTTAACTAAAGTATGTAGGCACCATTTTGTTCGATATTTTTTTGCCGTCTTGTAGATAGGGACATGATCCCATTGCTATAGAAATTGTGGGGCTTCTGATCAAAATACCGCGACAAGTGGTTTTGGCAGTCCTCGAATAAATACTTAATTAAACTAAAATCTAAATTAAATGTAAGCAATAATTATTATAACTGGAATAAATAGATACTCTTTTTAATTCTTTAAAACTTAAATACATTATATAGGTATTACATAGAACTAAAAACTAAATTTAAATTAACCAAAAAAAAACTATAACTAGATATTTAAAAAAAACAATAAATAAGTAGGTACATAACTTAATGTAATAGACCATCGCCAGTTGGTAAAGTACCTAAAATGATGACAGCATAGCCACGTTGAATGGCAATGCTCAATCTCTGTCCAAAATATTTGTATGTGCTCTGGGTCTCCACGGTCCCAAACGTCTCAACTCCAAAAGGCACAAACCAAGGAAAAATAATACAAAGTTAAAACTATTATATTATAAACCAAAACATTAATTAGCTTTTGATAGCCATCTCACCCTATTTGTACGCCAATCTACAAAACATATTGATACTCAGTATTTTAAATGTTATATCTACAAAAATACAAATGAATCATAATTTCTGAACCTATGTAAATTCACATTGTTCCGATAAGTAAACTACCTTAATCTCAATACTTTTATATTATAAAATAATGGAAAAAATACTTAATATAAACTAAACAATATATTAAATATAGCCTATATAGTTAATCCTTACTATTATTATAAAAACGAAAGTAACTCTGTCTGTTGCGCTTTCACGCCAAAACTACTGAACCGATTTAAATGAATTTGGTACACAGATAGTCTAGGGCTTGGGAAAGAACATAGGCTTCTTTTTATCCCGGAATTCCCGTGGGTCAGGAACTTACGCGGGTAAAACCGCGGGGCGCAGCTAGTATGTACATAACGTAAAGGTATCTTTTTTTATCTAAAATTCACTTGTTTGTCGAACGTCAAATCGCACTATAATAACACTAAGGTTGGTTTAATAACTAAAGTTGGTAACTAAAGTGACAATTGTCGTTGTTGTTGATTTTGTATAATTTTCCAAAACCTGTGATACTACGAGTGTTAATATGTAATAATGGTGGATTATTAACCGTTAAAACTTAGTTAATGTACATAATGTAGACAAATTATACAAAGTTGAAAAACGTGATTTTCGCTTTCGCTCCAAAACTCTAATAGAAGTTCTATAAAGTTTCTATCACTTTACTAGGGTATGACTTGACTATGACTGGACCTTGACTCTTTTACTTGACTTAGACTGTGACTACGAAATTAATATGAATATGAAATACACTTGAAATATATTATTACTTAACACTGACTAAATGCACAAGATTGCGAAGCCAAAATTAAAAATAAAACACTAAAGTATTTGAGTGTGCGTGTGTCATGAAGGCAGGCGAAGCCGCGTAGGCAGCTAGTATCAGGTAATGTGTGTACCACATGTTTTCGCATGAAGAGCTGATAAAGTTGCAAGAGCTAGTTACAAAACCTCTAGACACCATTAATTCTTTCACAAGTTAAAAGCTTCAGCGAACTCGTTACAAACTTGCGGTATTAAAGTTTCTCATCAGTTCAGATCGGTAAAAGACCGAGGACTTTTTAGTATTTACCTCTGCACTGTGTAGAGTTTCATCTGGTAAATAAGGTCGACAGTTTTATTGGATACCTTAGTTCTGCATCATCTAATAGGTATTTCTTTATGCCTACAATCGAATGTTTACCTACGTAAACATTCGATTGTAGGCATAAAGAAATACCGATACATACAGTACCATAAATTACATTTCATTCATAAAAACAATACATATCAATAGAAATATATGGAAATGCAATCATGCTCGGGTAATTTTAAACGAGGCAATTTATAGAGTTTCTTTTACGGCCCATTAGGGCTGCCGTAAAGAAAATTTGACCAATCATTAAAAAATGTGTAAACTGACGTCAGGAATTAGTATATCCGTTAGCGTGCATTTTGCTATTTTGAACTAACTAAAATAAAACCTTCTATGCAGCAAATTTTGGGTTATATTCCCTCTGGGACTAAGTTTTCTCGCCAAGGAATTTGTGTTTGTGTTTCGGGGTGTGATGTGAATGTTTCCGGCATCCACGACACAAACTCATCAAACTGAGTGTGGGGTTGTGAATGAAAGCGTTTATCTTAACTCTATGCAGCAAGGAGAATGGAGTCAGATATCCAAATACATAAATCGGGAGGTAAACCATAGGCTGGAAGCTTACTAATAAGGCTATCGTGCCAAACCCTGTCAAATGCCTTGGAAATGTCTAGCGAGACTGCAAGTCCCTAGCCGTGTTTTTCCAAGGCCTCGCTCTATATGTGAGTGGCATATGCTAAAAGATCTCCAGTTGATCGGTTCTGGCGAAACCCATATTGCCGGTCACTCAGGGGGTCATTGGCTTCAAGATACCCAAGAAGCTTTTTGTTCAGTACACGTTTCATTAAATAAAATAAATAAATTGACGTGATTGAGATGGGCCTATAATTGGCAGGGTCGGCATGACTTCCTTTTTTGGGCACATGCTGCTCGTTGGCAGACTTCCAAGCTTTCGGGTCTTGACCAGTCTCCATAGAGAGGCGGAACAGGCGGTCATTGCGTAGCGTCTTGCGTACATCGATTTCTCAAATGCGGATTCCCGACATGGACGACTCGCAGACAGATAAACTCGAAGGCACAGCGCTACCAGCATCTAGACAAGAAGAATCCGCAAAAATTGAAGCAAACAAGTTAGCTTTCTCCATAGCGGTGTAAGCCAATGAGCCATCAGTCTTCAGTAGTGGAGCCAGTGAGGACGAAGAACGGCAGAAGTTCGCTTCAACCGACTTAGCCAGAGACCAAAATGATTTGCTCCCTGCGGGATAGGAAGCATGTTGGGCGCTATTCGGCTTATGTGGTCGAAACGAGCCTTTTTAAGAACCTACTTGCATGACTTGGCGGATTTGTTGAAGGCTTTCTTCTTTGTGCGTATCTCCTTTGCTTTACGGATTCGAGTGTCAGCCCAAGCGGTGTAGGCCTCATGCTTTAGCGCCACTGCGCTACCACATTCGGTCCCAAACCAAGGGCGAGTTTTGCTGGACAGAGGTACGTCTGAAAATGGAATAAGATATTCCATACATCGATGTAGCACAGCCACCACAGCATCCGCGCATGCAGAGGGATCGCTAGAAGAAAAGCATACTTGCCACCAAGGATAAGATGCATAAAATGAACACCTCTCATACCAATCTGCTGACTTGCTTAACTCTCTTCAAGAAGCACCTCATCAGAACTTAAAAGCTTTAGAAAATTCATTAAGAACTTGAAGCACGGAAGTTTTTCTATCATTTTGCTAAAAGGCCTGGCGTTCGAGCTTTTATCTCTACACTTTATAATTTTATCTGGTAAACAAGATCCTGCAATTTCCGAGATGGTATTTTCCCTAGTTTCCCGTCCAGGAATGGACGAAGTTACACTATACATTAGTGTAACGTTACTCAGTGGAAAGTTAACGCTACTACCAGTGACCTTAATGCTTTTAAATTGTGTAATGGAAGCAGTTTCTGCTTTTAAAAGTTAGTGATTGGGAGTTTTAAATGGACATTCGAAACCGAGGTTGTCGTCAATGCTTCATGTAAACAAACGACAGCGGTAACTAAAACACAGTTTTATTATTAGTTCAGGTGTCAAAAGTCTTACTATATCACAGTTATATTATAAATCCGAAAGTTTGTGTGTAAATAACTGTGCAACGGAGAGCAAACGACCGTACATATGTACGGTGCTAAAATCACAACTCTCCTTTTTACTTTGCCGTAGCCGGGTTGAAATAAACAAATAAAGTAATATATATATTTTTATATTTATTATTATGCCCTTAAGATATCCCAACCTACACAGCTACGGGCCATTTAATTTATTAAAACGTAATTAAAACTTTATATATACACACATATATTTCAGCGACGGACCTAAGATACTACTATCTACACGCCACCGAGTTAATCGATATATAGTGACTATAGAGTTCAAGCCAGTGGGTAGCGTTCCCATCATGCTGGCGGCATTGTCTCTCTGAATTGAAATGCTTATCCGTTGAGTCAAATAAGTACCAGCATTTTGATCACGCGTCGCCTCAATTATATTAGTTAAAAATTACCTTATGACATAAAGATATGCATGGAACCACTTTAATTACAATCAATTGACATATTGATAATTTATCTATCTGTTAAATATAAGACGTAGATATAGATCTTCTAATGCAAAATCAGTAATTCCGGTTAATCACTTACATGTAATAAAATTACATCAAACGAAAAAAGGGTCTGCCGAAAATTAACCCTTTTTTTATTTCGACAAAGTCTATCCAAAGGTCTCACTCATATTCGAGTGAAACCATTTTGGCGCCACGCCAGTCTGGAACTGGGGCGAGGCGTAATGCGGACGATGACGTAAGGGGTGACTTTGCCTCCTACGCCCGCGGCAATGTAACTGATGTAACGCAGTAAGGACTTTCTCGGTAAATACGACTGGTGTGTATTATTTTAGTGTGGGTGTATACTGTGAAAGGGAACTATTAAGTTTAATATCCTTTAAGGATGTTTATAGATAAAGATAAAAATATTTCTAGATAAAGCGTAATTGCTTAGTGTATGAACGGAGGTGTGATATATGACTTCATTTCATTTTATTTATTCCTAAAGAAGGCATTGTATGAGAAATTGCATATTTTTTTTAATCTTAACTAACGAAACTTATAACCAATAAATAAATGTGTAGTATATTTTTAACCAAGATATTAAATAAAACAATTAGATATACAATCCTACTAATATTATGAATCCGAAAGTTTGTGTGTAAGTGTGCAAGTAAGTGTGTTTGTGTGTAAGTATGTTTGTTCCCTCTTCACGCTTTAACGGCTGAACGGATTTGGATGAAATGTGGAATGTACATAGGCTACTTTTTGACTTGATAATAGCGGGCGGAGCCGCGGGGCACGGCTGGTATTAAATAAGAACAATAATTACATTTCAGTTTTTTGAGCTTTTAAATTAGATTTAAATTTTATAGATGAATTATTATAGTCGTGGGAAATTGTTGAACTGGATTTTTACACGCTGCCCATACCGTTAGTTGTGTAGTAAGTCTGGGTTTAGTGAGACTGACGGAGCACCCGACAAAGGCTCGCGAGGTGGTTAAATATTGAAACACTTGGGACTAGTTGGGATTGAGTAAATGCCGCCTGTCTGCGAATATTTTACTATTCTTTGTTGTAACTACGGTGATATTTTTGGGGTTAATAAATAGTTGAGTTGGCTTACTTTATCTGAAAACGTTCGGAATGGAAATAAATACCCATGTTTCGTTTTTATATGAATTTATATGAATCGGGGACTTGATTACAAAATATTGCTTTTTTTATACTTACATAAAAACTTAGATAGATAGATAGAATTGGGTTATATTTCATATATAAACTTATTGTGAACAATTTTTTTACTGATGGTGAAAGTCCCATCAAAATCCGTTGCGTGGATTAGGAGGAGTTAGCGGACATACAGACAGACAGACGCGGGAAGCAACTTTGTTTTATACTATGTAATGTACATATGTAATAAACTACTTATTTTAAATCCATATTTAAATTCAAGTCTAGAAGTTGAACTTTTTAAGCTCTAGAAGTATAAAAACTCCACGAAAGTAGTCGTCATGGCACTCGTCGGTTTTGAACGCCAGAACCGTCTCGGAAGTCTAGATTAATTATAAGAAATTTACATTCCTAAGAGTATTTCTGTTAAATTAATGTATTCTCCATTTAGCGTTTATAATGTAGACGTGAAGGGAGTAAGGGCGGTACAGCTGATATAACCTGCACGTGATGCACTTGCCGATCAAAAATCAGGCATAGGATGGTTAATTAAAGAAGCATTGGTAATTTTTGTTCTTTTTTTACCTCCGATAATCTAGCGTTTTACTACTATCTCACTTGAAGTGGTGGGAAAAAGAAAAGGAGATTATGTAGTGCAATCAAAATATTGAAGAAAAAAAGGCGAAATTCTGTCGAATTGACAACCTCCACGCTTTTGTGAAGCTAATAATAATTGTAGTTGTTATTTTGATCGTTGTTCCTTTATTTCACTTCTCACAAAGATAGACTTAATGCTTGCTCATAATAAGAAATGTGGATAAATTAACTCTATTAGTAGATAATTCCGGATGGGCCCGGGAGACGATCTCGGTGCGATAGCCTTCATTAACGGGGGTTGGACGTGTGGAGGGTAGAGTTATTTATGTATTAGTATCTAGAGTAGGTGTGAATAAAGATGTACTATTATATATGTTTTTTATTATACACCACCGTCTATTCATTCTTCTGTTACTGTCCATCCAAAGGTTGTCTGGAAGAGATCGCTTTAAGCGATAAGACCGCCCATTGTACTAGCACAATTATTGTAATATTTTATTTGTCATTGTTTATATATATATTTTTGGTATACAATAAAGTGTTTTGTATTGTATTGTAGAGGGCGGCTGTGCGGCACGTTTTAATATTGGGAGTGTTTGTTGAACATTTTAAAGCAAAACACTGCATTAATATTAATCGATAATTAAACACCACTCTCTCGTGACCACGGCCGGTGCAACCCTGCCGAAACGTCGAGGTTAGTCAAAATAATGCTATTTTGAAAATAAAAGCGCGAAAAGATCCGGTTTTCTCACATAAAAATAATGAAACACCATTAAAGTAAAACACCATTTTAATTATAAGTACCGATATATTTATATATATATATATATATATGTATATAATCATTTATGTTTATTTATTATTTTAACTAATCATCTAACTTTCTTTCGTCTCTCGCCCTCTCTATACCATTTTGATGCACGCCTACACCCCTCTTCTCGTCTACCATGTGTGGTTGACTGGTAGAGAATGCCCCTAGCATTAAGTCCACCTTTTGTACTTTTTGTGCAATAAAGAATTAAATAAATAAATAAATAAATAAAGCTACATAATTACATCTTAATAGGTGAGATGGTGGTCAAAAGTTTGCCTATCATGAATAAAAAACTATAGAAATAAATGCGGAAATGCAGAAGTATATAACAAAGATTATTAAACCAGTTGACAGTGCATGAGTGTAATTTTCCTTCATAAGAAAATTTGTCAGCCACGGAAAATGACGAGGTTTTGGTCTCACTTCACTGTAGGCCATATAACTTTCATATGCTGAAGAGAGATTAATAGCAAACGAACGCACATTGCCGAACGTACTGTCAATTATCTTCGCTTTTTAACCGACTCCATAAAAGGAGTGGTTATAAAAACTTGGTTGTATTTTTATGTTTGTTGGCTCACGTTTTATTTATTAACCACGTAGCAGTTACTCAAAGACCTTCTAGAAGTTTGCATAAAATTTATCTGCCCTTCTGCTGGCTTGACATTTTTAAGAAAAACACATACTTAATGACAATTAAGATTTACAATAACTTACCTGCAGAAATAAAGTCACTACCCACAACAAAATTTAAAAAAAGTTTGAAATCATGGCTATTGAGTAATTGCTTCTACAGTGTGAATGATTATTTGAAATTTAAAATGGGTTAATATCATTTAACATTACATAATATTATAAGGTCAATAATAAAAAGAATAGTCAAACATAAATAATAAAATTATAATATTGAAATTCATATTTACTTACCAGTTATAATTTTACCAAATCTGACAATTATTTAATTTACTAATTTTAATAATTATTTATTTATTGACGTTCACTTTATTACTAACGATGACGCTAATTAAGTTAATGTATACATGGACGGTAATTAATATTTGTACACCCTTAAACAGGGTAGTTTGTAAGGATCACTGAATCTTCCACTACACCTTCTGTATTACCTACATTCTGACAATAAATGTTTGAGTTTTGTTTGAGTTTATAAGCCGATTTGGAAAATTCCTATTTTTATTTGAAAGAGTGTAACTACTCTCAAGTCCTATTTGTTAAAAACTGTAGTAGCTAGGTTTTTAAATCAAAATAACTGGAGAAAACATGTCATCCAAGTAAACGAAATTGGTTATTTTGCTTTCTTGTGACTTTTCAGTGGTGTTTACGATAGAATAGTCCCAATGAACTGATTAACTTGCGTGCGACGTCAATTAGGAAACGACAAGACTCCTAAGAAATAAGGTTCATTTTTGCTTAATTTAAATTGAAACCTTTCGTAACAAAGATACGTAATAAGGGGCCAGATGATTAGGACGGTAGGCACCGGAAATCAAATACTAATAATATATTATGGATAGAAATTTTAGTGACTTTACTACTTGGTGTCATCTTATCGCCTCATAAGCAGAGGTATCGGGTTCGATTGCCGGCGGAAATTATATTCTCCCCAAGGAAAAATTGTGTTTCTGGTTCTGGTTGTGATTATGAGTGTGATGTGAATGTTTCCGGCAGCTATGACAAGTAATCGAACTTAGTGTGGGGCTGTAAGAGTGAAATGTTTATGTTTATGATGTGTTGGTCAAAATATATTTTTATCGTCACTTTCAGCACTATGCTTCAGTAATTGTGTACAAGAATACAATCTCTAGCCTATTTCTGTTAGTATCCCTTGTGATCGAGAAAACAAAAGTTATAGAAAAGTAGTGGGCGGCACAAACAAGGCTCAACTCGATTTAACTTGTGTTCACGTATGTTAGAATTCACTCAACGTAGGCGGAGCGATCCCCTGCGGGAGTCCCGTCCGTTATCTAATCATTGGACTAATATGTAATATGGAGCACTAGCTGACCCGCCCCGGCTTCACTCGGTGGTCTTTTTTTATACTGTATAGGCAAAGATTCGACAACTATCTCACTGATGAAATTAATGTGTTTATTTGGCACTGTATTTAAACAAAACAAAACATAACTTAAATAGATACAGCAATAGGTTACAAAGAAACATACAAATTAATTTAAATAAACAAAATCAAAAGCACAAAAACAAAGCGAGGTTGATGGAAATAATGATGCGGCCGAAGATGTAGCATAAATAGCTCATTGAAAAAGGTTTATTAGCTGGCCGTTTTCTAGCCGTAAAGTATTCCTAGTGTACTTAGTGAGAAGATTTAAAGAACTAAATCATTTTAACTAGTGTAATGTTAGTTAGTATATTATAAGTGTAATATACTAGTGAGTGTGCTGCAAGGAACACATGAACAAAGTGTTTTACCCTTAAATAGAGACAATAAGAAATGTGTTAATGGACATATTCTTAGTCATAGTAATGTAGCAGTTTAAGTTAAATTATTGATAAGCCGTATTTAGGCTATATTTTAATTTAAATTGAGATTTCTCTACATATATTTGTAAGAGGTACTCTAGAAAAAAAAATCTCTGTTGTACATAGACCCATTGAAAAAATATGACCTCAAATTATGAACTCAAATGTATGGGCTTTTTTAGGGCTTCTTGTATTTAAATTTAACATGGAATATTCTTTCTCTCCCGAGCGGCGGGCTTTGACACCTGTAACACAGTTTTAAACTAGGTGGCAAAAGCCTAACACTATATCTTGGTTCCATTAATTTTAAATTTTGTAATATTAAAGTACCCATAAGCGTTTACTTATATTATACTCTGTAACTTAACTAATTACTTAAGCTTAATATCTAAATTTCATGTATAAGTGTTTTTAATTAAGTCTTCTAAACTATGTCCATAAAGATATTATTATTTAATTAATAATGAAAATAGGATATAGGCACGATCTGCAGCTCTCCTCTGCCTATATTTTCATTAAGGCACATAGATTCCGTGGACAGTGCGCCGGCCTCCATCCCCTGACCCGTATCGGTGTGGACATGACCTATTTCCTACTTTGAACGTCGACCTTTATCGTTTTTGATCGAAGCTCGCGGGCTTGTGGCTTCGGATATTATATTTACCTTTTGACTCTGGCCCGAGGCTATTTTATAAAGCACGCAATTGTTTTGATTGGATAATACAGGGAAATAACTTTTTGATGTTACATTTTATCGTGTTTAAATCAGATTGAAGATAAAATAAAAACATGAATAATTAAACGCAAGCAAAGCTTAAAAAAACCGACTTCACAGCTTATATTTTGGTTTTGGTTTGACCGATTTCGATAAAATGTATATGGGACCACTTGTAAAGTATAATCTACCAAACAAAAAAAAAAACATCAAAAACGATTCATAATTGGCGGAGATATCGCGTAACATACACACAAAAAATAAAAACCTACAGTCGAATTGAGAACCTCCTTTTTTGAAGTCAGTTGAAAAAGCATTCACATTCACAGCCCTAAACCAATAACTAATCTTTTGGTAAGGAAAATTGTGCTCCTGCTGGGAATCGAAACCAAGAACCAGGGCGCAAAAAAACAGAGAATTCCTCTGCGCCAATTGTTTATTCAATAGGCTCCGAGAGGCACTCATGAAAGTTAATTACTTTAATTGCCATAATGGATTAAAAATTATAATTGACTATGAAGTATTATTATATAATCTAGCAGCCCTCATCCAGATATTCCGATACACGCTGCGTTTCCAAGTAGCTTTTAGCACGCTGTCAGCAATGTCAGCGCTCTGGCAGCCGATTAAAATGGTCAATAGCGTGCTAACTGTTCTGACAGCGTGCCATAAAGCCTGCGTTTATATAGTTAAAAAGTAGCCTATGTGTTAATCCTAGGTATACGCTATGTACATTCCAAATCCGTTCAGTCGTTACAGCGTGAAAAGAAAATAAACCTGATTATGATTTAAAGCATTACTTCACTTTGTCATTTATAACTCCTCGCCTGTTCATATAACTTTCTTCGACCTTTAACCTATCAAAATGCTTGAGATATCCAGCTATATTGGTACTTAATTAAATAGTGAAACCTTTTTCTGATCATGTTGAACGCAATACGAAACAATTCCCACCCATACTATCCCAATCCGATAGTCCCAAAATGAGGCAATGAAAGCGAAAAGCGTGATTTTTCCAAAGCACCCTCGATGGTCCATTTGGAAAGAAGGTCAACATTCAAACAGCTCAATCGACCAGCTGAACCGCTGGGCCTGCCGCCTAAAGATAACGTCCGGCGGGGGTGGCGGAGTGGATTAAATATTCAAGACTTTTTGACCCCTAATGTGGGAGGGTTAGTTCACATGGCCTATTATAGACCGGTGACGTGGGCGTTTGTCTTTTGTTACAAACTTTTATTCAGTTTCATCTGTCCGTGTGTCCGTTACCTGACGGTCTGTAATCAAATCTTGCAAGTTAATACTTGCAAGATTTGATTACAGACCGTTAATATCCACTTCCCAATGTAGGATTGGACTCAAATTTGGTGTACTTATGTATATGTGACAATACAATGATATGGTACTATGGAAAGTGATGATGGAGACGGGAGATGACCATAGGAACTTTTGAACTTAACAAGATAAACCCATCGAGTTTGGGCTCGTTTGATTCGTCTTGACATGTTTTCTGGTTTTATGACTGTTTAGTCCTTTTTTAACCGACTTCACAAAAAAGAAGGGGGTACTCAGTTCGAATGTATTTTTTTTAATGTGTACCTTATAACTTCTTTCCACGTGAACCGATTTTGATGTTTTTTCTTTCTGTTCGAAATCAGGTGCTTTCCCATTGGTCCCATTTTAAGTAGTAGTTTTTGAGTTATCGTCAATAATGCGTGTTTAATACATTTAATCTGATCAAGGTTCTAGAGTACACATTAATAAAAATAGTAATAATAAAAAACAAATGACAAATTATATGTTCTAATTGAATAATAAATATAATGTCAAATAAAAAAAAAAAAAAACTAAAACATTGAAACTATTGATATCAGATTTTGATGTCCCAAAAATATTATAATGATTTTGTATATAAGTCAAAATTAAGTCATAGTCCTAAAATCTAAGTTATTAATTAGTCATATATAATATAAAATATATAATAAAAGTAGTATATATATAATAAAAGCTAGTAATTTCTACATCATTATTGTTTTTCAACTTTAACTTGAAACCATTAACATTTAAATCAGGTACGTGACAGGGAAACTTAGTGTTCTTCAGTTCCTCAACTAATTCCAGATAACATTTGGTGAATAATTAGTTTACTTCGAAACGATGCCGATCTGCTGCTTTGTACGACTTTGGGAATCAAAGTGGTAACCTCTTTAAGGGTGTTATGCCACTGCGCTCCACGAAATAGTGGACAACGCTCCACGAGCACTTTTTCTGACATTTAATTAAAATAATATAAGCCAGTACATTTATTCCACTGCGCTCCACGAGAAAATTATAAAGCAAAAACAGCAAGTAAAGCTCAAAAAAAAAATTTTTTTTTAATGCATATTATGCAAGCTTTTGACCACTATCTCACCTGATGGAAAGTGACGATGCGGCCGAAGATGTAACATGCTTGCCTAGAAGATACCTATTCTCTCTTGACTTGGAAGACTCCCAGATTATACCCCTCGGGGAACAATGACGCAGGCAATGAATTCCACTCCTTCGCTGTACGGATGATGAACGTAGAAGTAAAACGCTTCGAGCGAACTGGAGGTATGTCAACCATAAATGGGTGACGTTTGACAGTTTGTCTGGTTGTTAGATGGTAAAATGGGCATGGTGGAATTAACTCATTGTTGTTAAGACTCCCCCGCGCCGGGAGTCTGTTTATCTGTCTGTCCTAACATTTGAAAGTTTCCATCGTTTGAACCGTAATAGTTAGCTAGCTGAAATATTCACAAAAAAAGTTCAACTGCTAAAAATGGAACTCCCTGCCTGAGTCGGTATTTTATGTTAAGTAACATATGGGAGTCTTCAAATTGTGAGGGAATAGGTATCTTCTAGGCAAGCGTGCTCCATCGTCGACCACATCGTCGCTTACCATCAGGTGACATAGTACAGTAGTCAAACGTAATAATATAATGAATAAAAAAAAAATCGAACTTATAATACAAAAACTAACAGTAAACATTGAATGTTTTTGACGACCCAGTTGGCGCAGTGGACAGGTGTCCGCCCTCTGCGCCGTGGGTCCTGGGTTCGATTCCCGGCAGGAGCACTAATTCCTTCCCAAGGGATTTTTGTGCTTCTGATTCTGGGTGTAATGTGTGTGTGATGTGAATGTTTCCGGCACCCACGATACAAGTCTTTGAACTTAGCGTGGGGCTGTGAGTGTGAATGCGTTTAAAAAAAAGTGTTACAAGGGATTAGACATTTTTTTTAAGATTGTAATAAATACTAATAATAAAAATAGCCTCATGCCGCCAAGTGTGAGTCGGGCTCGCGCTAGTGTATGAGATGTGTTATTTACTTGCTCTTGGTCGATTTTATTTGAAACTCCGTTTAAAAAGAATGAGGGAACCTTTTAATGTATTCTTTTAACAGCCCAAACACAGTTTTCATTTTGTATTTCTTAATTTCCAGCGATCTCGACGACCTTTTTCCCGGTCTACTAATTTTTTATTCTGCTGTAATTTTGTCTCGGGACTCGTCGTCTTGTTTTATGTTAATCGTTATTTTAAAATATTTTATTTCTCACTCTGAAGTGTTTTAACGAAGTATTGTCTGGGGTAACTTTTCTAAGAACATTTTAGAAAAGATTATATTATGGTCCACTGGGGTTGTTGATTCAGATTGCTGCGTTGCAAGCAGGAACCTGGTTCGATTCCCGAGGAATACAATATTTTTCGCTTTGAAGTTAGTTCTAGGTGCGATTGTTGAATTTGAAACTTTGATTGATTTCTGTATCCTTGGTGTTAGTAATGTATGAAATAGTGCGGAATTATGAGTGCTAGTAATTGCTACGTTTTCCTTTTTATTTTAATTTTAATTCGGTTTAAAAAATAATACATTCATATCATTAAAATGAGAAAAAAAAAAACAACGGGTTGCACTCCGGGAGTGCCGGCTGAAAACTTAAACATTTTTCGCCGCGCGGTAGAAAGAGAGGGGGATATTACTTCCTCTCTTACGAATTTTACGTCTTACGAATTTCCGATCAGGTCACGTATCCTGACGCGAGTTTAACATTTTTTACCCATCCCGAAAAAGTGCTCAACGCCGCTAAAGAAGTGTCACTTCTAAAATAGTATTATCACTAGCATATATCCTACTAATATTATAAATCCGAAAGTTTGTGTGTAAATGTGTAAGTGTGTAAGTATGTTAATGGCTGAACGGATTTGGATGAAATTTGGAATGTACATAGATTATAGCTAGGATTAACACATAGGCTACTTTTTAACTTTATAATAGCGGGCGAAGCCGCGGGGCACGGCTAGTAAAATATTAATACATATAGTACGTATTTCTTAACTGCTAATTTTCATTAAAACAGTAATTGCTTATTAGTTACCTAATTCCCGCTTCAATATATTAACCAGATTAAAATCTCGAATTAATAGGTGATTATGCCGGCCCGCGTTGGGCGCCAACAAATATCAGGCATCTAGCGTCCTACATCCCATAATTCAATGTCGTACGGCTAAATGGCTTACCGGCTTACCCCCGGCGGTGTCGGCGATAATGGATTGTATTACCTTCTCCGACAACTAGAATTTTACCTTTAGGGCCGCAGGTGGATAAACTAAATTTAAGATTGTTTGGGGACTTAGCCTTTACCGTTTTATGACAAAAAGAGATGTTAAGGTACGCGTTTGAACTTTTGAACGGACTCAAAGCCTTGTTCTTTCTACGCGCTATTTTAATCCTTTTCTGTGTTATATTTGAGCATGTCTAATATTTATCGTTCTAGATTTGATATATAAATGTTGGTTTCATAAATTAGGGCACCAGTATCATTAATAAATTTCACCTCGTTATATAAATTACTTTATATAGCCCAATATTTTGAACATAAAAAACTTGAGAGGTGTCAAGAGACACCCGGATGGAACCAAGTCCAATTTCCGTCTAGCCCCCTTTCGCAACGCGCGATAAGGAACTTTCGTTCCAAAATTAAAAGAAACGTACAAAAACCAACATCACGCGGTGTTCCCTCCCTATGGTCACCCATCCAAGTACTGACCGCGCCCGACGTTGCTTAACTTCGGTGATCGACGAGAACTTGGTATGGCTTACAACTATAGCAAAAAGTATCGTTACAACATTTGGTCTTAATTTTTTCCGCCTAGCCCCCTTTCGCAACGCGCGATAAGGAACTTTCGTTCCAATAATGATAATGATTATGAATTATGATTTGAGTTAAAAATAAATTGACAGAATAATTTAATTTATTTTTTATTGTGCATGTAAACATCTGCCAGTATAGTTAAATGTCAGATATATAAACGAGGTTTTATAATAATACTATTATGTCGATTTAATCATCGACCTACAAGGAATTGCAAATCCTCTTAGTTCGATCGATCGTACCATAAAGATGTTAAAATCCTCGTGGTTCGCCTGATTTTCAATAATTGAACTACGAGGAATTTCAAATACTCTTAGTTCGATCGACCGAACCATAAAGACCTAAAAATCCTTGTGGTTCGCTTGATCGAACTACGCGATCAAACCTCGCGGCCGGAGCGGAGTCGGCGTATCCTACATTACATGCCTTATAAATATCGGAATATAAAAATTTCTTATATCTGTCAAACATAAAGCATACTTCTAGTTTGTTTTAGAATTGTCCATTTTCTTAGTTACTTGTAGATGCGCGTCTGGCTTCTAAGCAGGGGTTCGATTTCCGGCGGGAACACAAGATTTCTCCCCAAGGGAAATTCGTGATTCTGGTTCTGGATGTGATTGTGTGTGTGATGCGAATGTTACCGGCACACACGACACAAGTTATTGAACTAAGGTGGGCTGTCAGTGTGAAAGAGATTATTTTTATTTATTTCTTTCTTTCTTTCAAGAATTCTTAAAATGTGGCGACGTCTTCCACATCTGTATTCAGTCTGCGCAACCCTAACCGTATTTCTTATAAAAGTTTATTCGAATTGTCGGCCATAAAAGATAGAATCACCTGCCCGGGCACTAAAGCGCTACCTAGAAAGTCTGGGCGCAGGTGGCCTTAGATAGGATTACTTTGAGCCGATGTGCGCTTGGCTTAAAATGTCATGCGCAAAGATGTTACGGCTATGACATTGTTCTTATTGTTTCGTATCTCAAGAATAAGGACTTCAGCAGAACATTTGTTGTTATATGACCTGCTGAAGTTTCATTTTCATTACAATAATGTTAAACGGCACTCGATCATACATTATTGTTGGAAGAAAATGTTACGACCAGTTTTCGGTCATATTCAATGGTGTGAAATCTACGATGACCGATGATTGTGTTGTATGATTTAAATATTTAGATCGAGTCACAAAATGGTTTGCTGCTAATTACTTATACACTGGTTGTATTTTTGTGAATCTGGCAGTAGTCATTAACTTTCAATGAGTGCCTCTTTGGGAAATAAATGATTTTGAAATTGGAATTATTTGTTTTTCCAGTATAGTGCCGCGATAGCATCACCATCTGAGTGATTTACAGGACGTATTACCCTGTTCAACGTATTTCACTTCGTCGAATTTGACGTCCATTATGCTATCCATCTTATTTAATATAATCCCGGATTTTAAGAGAAACATTTTAACACCTCAAGGTTCCTCAGTAAATTGGAAGCGAGGGAGGGATTTCGTTATCGTATGAAAATATCTTTCCATCTCATTTCGACACCCATAAATTGTGGCTTCGGATTTAATACCGCTCTGTATTAGATTCTGAGAAAAGCAATTTTTATAAGATTTACTTAATCTTGCGAGATATATTTAGACTTCATTTAGTTTATAGAAATTGATGCATTTCTGTAAACTATTCCGAAAGTTTGTGTGTTTTCTCTTCACGCTGTATTGTATAAATGAACGGATTTGAATTAAATTAGTTTAAATTTGATAAACGCGGACGAAATTTATATTTTTATAATAACAATTTCTTGTTACTTTTTATTTTTTCGTGAACTTTTCCCGTCTTCCTAATATGTATAATGCTCAACGGTATTTATTCGTAAGGATCAGATAGATCTGTACCATCGTCTCCGTTTCAAGCCAAAGGCAGTGATGGGCATGGATGGATGGATGGATGTATAACAGGGATGGGCTACCAGGGACGTTGGGAGTAAGCTACGAATTTGAATGTACGGCTTCTATCATAATAATTAATAAGTTTGACCTCTATATCGCGTGCTAGTTTGTCACTATGTGGTCGAGTAGTTCTAGGATGCCCACTGAGCCAACTGAGTCGTTTGAACAGACACATTCTAATGTGTATGATAAGACGACCCATAGTTGGCGCAGTGGGCATGTATGGGACATTCGTGCTTTTGGTTGTGGGTGTGATTGTGAGTATGATATGTGATGTGAGTGTGTATGTAATACCGGCATCCCCGATTGAAGTTTTTTTTACTTAGTGTGGGGGTGTGAGTGTGATTGCGTTTGTTTGTTTTAACTAGACTTACAATTATCAATTATTCCATTTCAGCATGCTAGAAAACATAGGAAACTTCGCTGTTGTTTAATATCGATGCTTCATTATGCCTTCACTATGCGTGTGAGCCTTCCGTATACACTTGCGTTATATCGATCCTGCATAATTTTATTAAAAATATCAAGAAAACCAAGCGAGTACCTGCTACAAGCCCTCCGAATCTGAAGAACTACAACAAGGGTTCGCGTTTCAAGCTTTCTACTGATCGGCAAGTTGTTATCAAGCACATATTTCACAAAATACATTTTTGACTTGTCTATCGATCCACTCACACAGGCACGGACTAGAAACACATGCAGAGGATAATATCCAATAGAAAAAAACATTTACTTTTGCTAACACCCTCCAAATTTTGAGTTTATTTTGGAACTCCAAAATTAACCTAAAGTAGCTTTAGAACCAACCACAGATTACAGACACCGGCACATGACAGTTGATATTGCCTTATTGACATTGACATATAGAGGCGTCTGTTATAACTGTTAAGCTTCAGTGTGGCAAGAGTGGTAAAAAATATTTCTTACAAATTTTACGGAAAGCGAAATATAATAACTATGTCTTCTACACCATCAAGCCTCGGCAAAGTAATGCGCACGCCACCGAGACCGCTAGGCGAAGCTAGTTCCCTATCTGATGTGTATCGATTGTCTGACATAGAGTCTGAAACGAACATCCATATGAGGAAGAGGAAGTTTAGAGAGGATGCTGGGGAAACTTATACACTGGCTTTAGAAGATATGCATAACAACATTCAAAAAATGTTTGAAAATCTTCAAACTAACCAAGCAGAACAATTCGCAAGGGTACAGGAAAATATATGTATGTTAAAAAAACAAAATGAAGAGATGCTATTATCAAATGAAGGAATTAATAAAAATATATCTGAGATAATCAGGGAGCAGAAGGATATGAAGTCGCGCATAGAAGCGCTTGAAAAAAAGGACAGCAGTTCGGAAGAGAATGTCATTGAAATACAACAAAAGCATGAAATCTTAGAAAGGAAACTTCGGGAGACCACGGTGGAAATTCGCAACTTACCGGTGGAAAATAATAACCAAATTGAAGAGGCATTAAGAAAGCTTCACAACATCTTACAACTTGATTATGAAAAGCGTAATGTACGAAGTGTTTTCCGCTTACCAGTAAAAGATAACCAAGTAAGGCCAATTATACTAGAGTACACTACAGTGCAGCAAAAAATTGACATCTTGAAAGCACTTAAAGCTTACAACATGAATAATAAAGAAAAGCTTGACTCCTCGGCGATAAATCTAACCGTCCCAAAAAAGCCTATATACATCAATGAACACCTGACTAAAAAGGCTAAGCTTCTACACTATCGAGCCAGAGAGCTGATAAAAAGTGGATCCTGGCGGTTCTGTTGGACAGACAGAGGCAGAGTCTTCATCCGCAAAGAAGAAAATCAGCCCGCGATAGAGATCAAGGACCTCGATCAACTTGAAACTCTGCACACAACCATTATTGCACAAGATTGACTAGCACGCGATTGCAATCCATTTTCAAATTATCTCATAAGTATTCATATTGTCAACTTAATGTCATGTAACTGTCAATTTAGTCATAATACTAATCATATGTCAATAGTATTAAGCCAAAATAAAATTAACCATTCTCAGTCATATGCCCATTCTTGCCTCAAAAAACACATGCTAAATTATCACACTCACTCACAAATACACACACACAAACACTATACGAAGATTACACATCACTTCCATACCGACATATTAACACACTGTAACTTTACATTCAAAAAGCGAAATATGCGCAAAGGCCACTCAGTATCACTCAAAATATTTATTTTTAACATCATCTTTTATGATGACACAAATAAAGGATTTGTTAACAGACATTGACGATGTCAATGTCTCAAAATCTTATCAACTGAGTGAGCCTGAAGAATGTAAAAATTACATAATAAACTGTAGCCAAAAAAATGTCTCGGTTGTAGCCATTAATATACGCAGCATAAATAAAAATTACAATGACTTTTTAGTTCTCTTGAGTAGAATCGGTGTAAGTACTGACATTTTAATATTTTCTGAATGCTGGCTCCATGACAATTATTCTCCTAGCATACTTTCTGGATATAACGTTTTCTACACTAAAACCAATCTCAACCAGAATGATGGCGTAGTTGTCTACTATAAAAGTAACTTATCTAATATTCAAATATATGAGCCCACAACATTTGAAGACGCAAATTGCATTGTTATTCAACTAGCACTAGAACTGTGTGTGGTAGCCCTATATCGACCGCCATCCTTCTCAAATACATCTAACTTCATCAATTCATTAGAAAATTTACTGCACAACGTTAGGACATTCCCTAACATACTTGTCACAGGTGACATAAATATAGACATCAGCAAAGACTCTGTGGATAATCGCTCTGATGAATATCTGGATGTACTAGCCAGTCATGGCTTGCTTCCTTCTCACACATTCCCAACTAGAGAAAAATCATGTCTCGACCACTGTATGATTAAAACTAAGAAATCTGCAACGACTATAATATTACCGGCTACTATAACAGACCATTCTCCTACCATAGTTCAACTTAACACACAAAACAACAAGACAAAAGAACTGGTACGTACTTCCAAATACGTTAACTATGATGGGGTCTGCAATGCATTATCGAAAGTAATCTGGCAAGACATTCTAGATTTTACTGATTTAAATAAAGCCACGGAAACATTTATGACATTAGTATCGACAATAATACAACAATACACATTTAGTAGAACAGTGCCCAGGTCAAAATTTAACATTAAACCCTGGATTACGCCTGGTCTAATAAAATGCATGAGGCGACGAGACAAATTACACATGAAGTTCAAGAAAGATAGTAAAAATGTGGAGCTAAAGAATACATACCTAAACTATCGAAACACATGCAATAAAATATTAAAAAAGTTAAAAAGAACCTACGAAAAGACAGAATTGATGAAACACAATAAAGACATAAAAAAAAACCTGGGATTCTATAAAAAAAAATATGCAATTTTGCGACGAAACAAAATCCTGCAGATAAATTATTAAATCTTCACGCAACCCCAAAAGAATCATTAAACGTAGTAAACAATTATTTTGTAAATATAGGGTCAAACCTAGCCAAAGATACACTTATGTCATTGAAAGAGACTGAAAACAAACTAGTGTTAAAACATAACCAAATTGATAAGAATGTAGCTTCATTTGGGCTTCTACCAACGGATATAAGTGAAGTAATGAACATCGTTAGAAACCTTAAAAATCACTCTGCTCCGGGATGGGACAAAACAAACACTAGGCTGTTCAAAATAATTCTACCATACATACTGGAGCCAATCACCGTAATATGTCAGGTCAGTTTTGATACAGGAGTTTTCCCAACAGTGTTAAAGAAATCGATTATTTGCCCTATCCATAAGGGTGGAGACGAAGACGGTGTCACCAATTATAGGCCGATTTCTTTGCTACCAACTCTATCTAAAGTACTAGAAAAACTAATGAATAACAGACTAAAAAAATACTTAGACAGCAAAAACTTATTATCCAATAACCAATATGGATTTAGATCGAAAAGATGCACTGAAGACGCTGTACTCAACGTAACAGAAATAATAAAAACGAATTTAGACAAGGGTAATAAAGTTGTTGGAGTTTTTCTTGATCTAGCTAAAGCCTTTGACACCGTCTCCGTTCCCATTCTTCTGGCAAAACTGGAGACTATTGGAGTGAGAGACACCTCTCTAAAATGGTTTAAGAGTTATCTTACAGGCAGAACGCAAAGTTCAAGAGTGGGAAATCACCTAAGTGATGTTGCTGAGGTCAAATTTGGGGTACCACAAGGTAGTATATTGGGCCCCACGTTATTTTTGATTTACATTAATCAGTTGTGTGACATGATTGTTGACAATGGTAAAATAATAACATACGCAGATGATACAGTACTTTTGTTCCATGGAAAATCATGGGTCGAAGTGCAACAGACTGCAAACGAGGGCCTAAATATAATTTCGAAATGGTTAAGAAACAATCTACTAACAATAAACGTCAATAAAACAAAATTTATGAGTTTCACAATCAATAATTCTACTCAGCCTAAACAACCCCTTCATATTAAAATTCATCAAGCAAACTGCAATGATAGTCAACCATGCCAATGTACTAGCCTCTGTCAAACTGCAGCTATTAGATACTTAGGAGTAATTCTGGACCGTAATCTGAACTGGGCTGACCACATAAAAGGTTTGTCTGGGAGGGTCAGAAAACTTATGTGTGTGTTCAAGCAGCTACGTCACATAATGGAATACAAATGTCTCGTGAACATTTACTACGCTTTAGCACAATCAATATTGTCTTACTGTATTTCAGTTTGGGGTGTGGCCAACCAATCATATCTAATACAGCTAGAAAGGGCACAAAGAGCACTTCTAAAAGTAATGACATTTAAGCCTCGACGACACTCCACGTCAGTACTGTACAAGGAATGCGGAGTACTTTCAGTCAGACAACTTTTCATTAAATCTATAATAAATAGACAGCACCAGCTTGTAACAGACCAAATACGACACGAAGTTTCACAAAAGCGCAGGAAAGATATAATCTTTAAAGCACCAACTGCACGTACCAAATTTGGAAGGAGATGTCTCAGAAACCTAGGACCATCTCTGTATAATCGCATAAGCAAACACATAGATATAATAAATATGACCAGATATAAATGTAACAGACTCACGATTAACTTTCTACTAAAACAAAACTATATTGACACAGAAAAGATGTTGGCGACTTTGGAGTAAAATATATATATATTTTAGTACCTACATATATTAGAATGATAATATTTAAACAACAAAATAAACAAACAAATTAGCTACTGCAACGACAAAGTAAATAGAAACTAGAGACTAATAAACGTAAAATTTTCGTATAAGACAATCGAAGACATAAAATATGCAAGCACATACACAAACAAACACACTACACACTAACACTCTTTCATACCTACACATACGCACACACAATCACTGATAGCACAAATACTCACTAACCCTCCCTTTCATACACAATAATCACCTGTCACTCTTACAATCATACATGTTTCACGGAAATTACCTGAATATAGTATTATTATACAAAGACACTTTACAGTTATTTATATGTACAAAGATTATTATTATTTTTTTTTATTACACTGCTACACACCATAACCTACACAAAAAAATGGCAATGAACCTTTAGATATAGAATTTTTTTACCAACAGATTAATTACTAACACTATATTGAAATTACTATTATGTATACGTAGATTAAAGAACAACAACAATAATTACTGTAAAGGATACTTAACAATAAGCTATAGTATGTAACCGGAGAGGGTTGCTGTAACCCAGCTATACAGGCTCTTAGGAGACCTAGTGCTGGGGACAGAGAATCACAAAGGTACATAATATTGCAATTATTATTCACATAAATATTTTATCTTTAATCGATATGTACCAAACACTGTTTTTCCTGAATAAATAACTTTTTATCTTTTTTTTTTTTATTATATAACATATTTCCTCTCTCCATCCAATGGTTGACTGGAAGAGATCGCTTTCAGCGATAAGTCTGTACCACTTTACTATTGTTCTTTAGTTTTTTTAAGATTACCTCTGTAACTAACTGTATTTGGTGTACAATAAAGAATTTTCTATTCTATTCTAGTATCACTTAAATTCATTTACTTAGTTATTCAGTCTAAAAACTTCAAAGTTCTATCGTATCTACCCGAGGCAACTTCACAACTTACCACCCTATAGTCCTGTCGTCGACATAAATAAACGTCAGCGCCCAACATCCTGCTACTAACTTGGTAACTTAGTCGACCTTCATCAAGAATTTTCGAGTAGCTTTTTCTTTGTTTCCAATTTATATTGGAAGAAAATAATGGTACCCTTATGGGTAATGATAGACTTGAAATATCTCGGAAGTTGTTGTTAAGACTGTTTTGCGTGTTTAGGTATTTTCTTAAGTTCATCCAACCGTTCTTGGGCTTATTTTTCTCGACTCATATTTAGAATATTTGATACGATCTCATTTAATATACTAATGAATAATTTAAACGCAAGCAAAGCTCAAAAAAACTTGACTTCACCGCTTATTTTTTGGTTTACATTTGATCTATTTCTGTAAAATTTATATGGGACTACACCTAAAATATATATACCTAACAAAATAAAAGAACATCAAAATCGATGCATAATTGACGGAATTATTGCGTAACATACATACAACAATAAAACATACAGTCGAATTGTTTGAAGTCGGTTGAAAAAGAATTATATCTTCAAGTCAAGAGAGAATAGGTATATCATATTGTTAGTTTTTCTTTTGTGATTCGGTTCGGATGATGTATGTGTATAAACAAATAAAATGAACTCACACACTCACAGCAAAGTTGACTTGCGTCGTGGGTGCCGAAAACATTCACGCACAATTACACCCAGAACCAGAAACACAATTATCATTTGGCGAGAAAAATTGAGTTTTCACCGAGAATCTAACCCGTAAACCGCTGCTTAGAAGTTTAAAGCGCACACAACAAGCCTACGGGCAGTTCAACGACGGGAATATGTAAGATCTAAAAATATTCCAGCCAACATGTGAACAATACACCCTCTGATTACGAAAACATGGCCGTGTTTAACTCAGTAGTTGGCAGAACCGTTGTTACAATTTGTTGAAAATGTTCTCCACATCCTAAACAAGATATATTTTGATTAGACTCTGACGGCTGAAAATAAAAAGGTTTTCTCAAATAAAATCTCAGAGCTTTGTCTTGTCCATGTAGTGTTTCTGGCATATATTGTCAACGGCTACAATATATTATCTCAGTAACAGAAAGGGGTGCAAAAATACATTTTCTCGTGAGATGTTTCGCATGGGACGTGTCGGGGAGGCCGGAATTGGCGGAGTATATTTGAACCCATACCCTTATTTGTCAGTTGCCTATTTCTGGTTTCGTCTTGACGGATACGAGTATCTTTTCTAAGCCGGTGCTACAGGCTTATTGAGAATAGCTCCGAATATATATCAGGTATTTTCAGAATAAGATTGAAGAAGGAAATGATGTCTGTTACGATTTTTAAAGATTTTTACCATTGTACAAGAGGTGGTAATTGCTAAATCGTAGTATTCGAGCTACATGATGCTTCTGGAAAGGATAAAACCTAGACCGGAAAGTTCAATCCCGTGATGAAATCCATAGTGGTAGAGCATTTTTTCTTGCTGGCTAACTAGCTTGTACCGAAATATATAGTGGTAGTTGTGGTGTTCCAGCAGATATCCTTGAGAGCCAGTCGTTTTTGGTTAGGCCAAGATATGTACCACTATATCATCGCTTACCATCAAGTGAGATAGTGAACATCGCTAACCTATTTGAGATAAAATAACAAATAAATATGTTTCATACCCGTTTTCTACCTTTTCAGACTGTAGAGTTAGAATACAAAAAAGAGTTAGAGTTCAAAACTTCTAAGAAAGTTGGTAGGAAAAGTTATCGTAGAGCAGAAATGCGAAGAATACAGCACATTTGTGTCAAGTATTTGCATATAAATATTCTAGTTGTCCGGAGTTCTCCTCGCTGTTAGACGCAATTTGTCTTGCTTCTCTATTCCAAAAGAAACTTTCATTTTAGCGCAATTTCTTCGATGTTCCTTTTTGTTCATTAGTCTCTGTTCGTTTCTCTTTAATTAGGTCACGTTTATTCATTTCCATTATTTACAAAGGAACTCTTACTTTTCTCTTTTGCCTTTTGCCTGTATTACGTTTCTATTAATTTTTCTAAAGCTCTTTTCAATTTTGCTCCTTTGTTCGTTGACTTTTCCTTAGGTTTCAGTTTTCTTATTGAATTGTGTTTTTCGTTTGCGTGTAAACGTGAATTATTAGCAGTTTGATTGAGGGCTTCGTCAATATTTTTTCCATTTTCTTGGCGCCGAAAATAGATTCTATTTGTTTGGTAAATATTCGCTTATTCAGACTACGAAACTTAGTTACGAAGTGTTTTTATTCCAATTTATTTGAAATTTTTTCAGCTGAATTTGTACAAGCTAGAAATATAAGTAATATTTCGTCAATTTTTGGAGCACCTTAGTCCAAGTAAGAACTGCTGTAAATACTTGGTATTTAGCCATCTTGCATTATCTTTATTCAATAATCAACGACAGTCGATGCTACCTTAGATGATTGATACGCTTCTGGATCTATGGTAGAATATATAATATAGACGTTAGTCTATGACCTTGGAGAAGGAGAGCAAATTTGCGTGTAACAATATCTAAAAGTAAAATATTTACTTAGTAGACAAAAAGAACAGTTAGTGTGTAGGAACTATAGCAGAGTCAATTAATTCCCAAAATCCCAGCGTCCTTTTGCAGTTTCAAACATGCCTTAGACCAAATAAATCAGAAGCTTTTACAGTAACATAGTCTCTTACAACGTAATGAACTGAAATCGAATTAAAACTCTCCTGTTGTACGAAACTCTACTAATCCAGTAATACGTTTTCGAGGAAAGTTCCATCAGCTCTGTTAACTTTTACGAGGGCCGACTACACGCGAAGATCCGATTTCAGAAGGATAAATTGTTATTTTCACGATATCGTTTTAGATATCTTTTGTTAATGTAACTATCTTTGCACATGTCAACATTTTGCACGTGATCTTTAGATACTCGGACTTTCGAAATAGCTTGTGATTCAAATAAGACGGTCTCGTGTGTGTGAGCTTCTAGCACCGCCGAGCTCACGAGCTGTAATACCATGCCTTGGATGTCAAAGAGCCACTTGACTGTGTAGTTAAGTGGCCATCTTTCCTCATTTATGCCTTGTTGTCTGTATGAGTGTCATACTGAGCGTGTAGTGAGAATGTTTGCTATCCGCAACACAAGTCTTATCACTACTAAAAGACTGTGGATGTATCAGTAACAGTCTTATCGAATCTTATAATAGTTATATTCAAAATATAGTCACATTATTAACATTTATACTTATATTATAATTCCGACAGTATCTCAATGTCTGGTAGTTCTCTAAGACTGAATCAATAAATCCAATTCGTATTTGACACGTAATTGAATTAATTGGGGAAAAGCTTGCTTCTTTTTATTCTTATTCATTATCACCATGATATAAACAAGTGGGCACAGCTTGCCAGAATTTGTATGTCAAATAATATATTGAACACTCAGTTATATTTTGTAAAATATAACAATTAACCTCCTCTATTGTAAACGGAATATTATCATTCAATCTGATGTGTAATGAAAATTAGGACCTTTCAATGAAATATCAACAATAGTGAGCTCGTGAAAATGTTATGAATTAATTAAATGGTTCAGAGCGTTACTATACACACTAGTCGTTCGCGCCGAATTGAGATCTCGCGCCTACATTTTGCCTCATAGAGAAAAACTTTTGTGGTTGCTTGCTTATAACTATTTTTCTATATTATAATTATTTGATTTTTATTGTATTTGTTGTTCAAGTACAGGATATAACGGATATTGTATGTAAATTTCAGCGTTCATTGTGAAGCCGTTATTTTCCAGCATAGATTTTTTTTTTCCGGTTTCGTACACTACTTGTCTGAGTTTGAAAACTACTTGTCTAGCCCTTTTTAACGATATCCCACAAGAGTACATAAAAAAATAAAAATATATTTTGCTCTCCACTTACATGTATGGGAGCCCCCTTAATATTTTTTTTCATCTATATAATTATAAATGTCATTTCTGGCTTTAGGCCGCATATTCTATGATAATTTGAAGTCATTCGCTTATATGGTTTAGACTCTAGATGCTTCTTACAGACGGATGGACGGACGGACGGACAAAGTGCTGAACGACCCTAGTCAACTTAGAGATCTCGCTTCGCTCAATAGATTATTGATTTTACGTAAACAAGATGAAATTAGTTTAAATTGTGTCTGCATAGTAATTAAATACTTATTCTTGTTTTTTGTTACATCATACAGCCTTTCACTCCCAGTCACTCATTTTTGACCACGGTCAAACATCTGCAATTGTGTTTATTTTCTTTTCATTCTGTAACGTCTGAACGGATTTGGATAGTCATAGATTTTGTCCAAAATGCTAGAAGCAACAACAAAATCTAAATCGAAATCGTTTATTCATATTTGCCCCAAAGAGGCACTCATAAAAGTTAATGACTCTACTGATACATTAGCAAAATAACAGTCACCTCGAGAAGAACCTGGCAAGAAATTCGGCAGCGCATTCTTTTTCATTCATTTATTTTTTTAATCATTCTTAAACACTAATATATAATTATATTAACCTAGGTGTATCTATGTTATGTATTCGATAGAAGGCGCTTGTGCAATTTGCCTTCATGGATCCTTGTCATTAATGTAATGAATCGGTTTATAATAAGCTTTCTTTATTAATGTCCGTTTTATTATTCCAGTTCCTAGTGGTAAATCAGTTACAATTTTAGGAATTTTACTGTAAAATCTAACCCCATTTGCCATACAAGATTTATTCGGTTTGCTTAATCTAAATGCGCGCACTGTAATTTGATATTGATATATAAGAAGCGACGCACACAATCTTGGATATAGATATATCTAGTATCAAGATTGTGTGCGTCGCTTCTTCATTAATATTTATCAATATTTTTGCGAACATGCATAATATTTTCGAAGATGTAAAGCGAAGGCATGGTAAGTATGCCTGTTTCTTTAAAGAATTCCCTGAGAGATTCGTGTGGGCCATATCATAGATAGCACGAACCGCTCTCTTTTGTAGAATAAAAATAGTTTCAAAATCGGCTGCAGATCCCCATAGTAAGTTTCCGTAACTCATCAAACTGTAAAAATATGTAAAGTAAACCAGCCTTGCCGTCGTCGTCGCATCAGTCAATTATCAAATTTTACGGATCGCAAAATCAGCAAAAGCCGTGGGACAATGCTAGTTCTAGATCTATTTTGTAGCACTAAATGTAATATGAACCCAGGCTTTTATTGTATAAAGAATTATTTCCTTAACTATTCATATTATAGTCTTTCAAATTACCCGATTCAGATTTCAACATTTTATGAATTCATCCCTCTACGAAAATATCACTACTGTAATGAAATTCAAGAAATCACGATTCCAAGACGAGGCGATAATTCATAGGCGTAAATTGAGCGCAGATGCAACGTAGAAGATATTATGTCATAAATGATTTGAGTTTATTCTCGACTCATGTTATTAGGTCGGTGAATATACGTGCTCGATATAGGCACGTCTCGGCGACGTCTTTAAGTGCTCCCAATCTATTCAGGCCATATTGATTCCCTGAGGTCGCGCGTAAGACGGCCATAGTAAAGATGGATATAGTAGTAGTAGGAGAATAGAAGAGTTTTAGTCACTTTACTCTCAGTCAAGTATAGGCTAGTTTTAATTATTACATAGTAATTTTATTCTTTACATTATTATCTTGAAGAGGGCGATTGTTCATTTAGTTCAAACGTTTAAAAAGTCAATGAAAAATAATGTATAAAATAAAAGTCTTTAATAGCTTAATAAATAGCAGGCTTAATAAGCAAATTAAAAGTGGCATAGGCATAGAAAATAAGAAGATTTAACTCACAGTACGAATCCAATTCCTTAAGATTTCAATTGGACGGCCAAGTGTTACTTCGAAAAGCTCACCAGTTCGGGCTCCCCTGATGCAAGCTCTGCCTAGTATGTGGCTACAGATTTGAAATTTTACTGTCTTTTTTTGACAAAATAATTTTTTTTTTTATTTTTATTTTTTTAAATTTGGTTGGTTCTTGATAATTGCTGTTTTGCTTTCGAGTTTAATGACTTCAAGTTTTAAGCTTACGTATCACTGTTAGAACAAAACCAAAACACTTTTAAATTATTACTTTTATTATTTGTTTGGATATACGTCAATGTCATTCTCTAAAATTTGGTCCGGCTTCCTGTTCAAAAGAGTAATAAGTTGATCTGGCATGAAAAAACCTATGCCCTATATGGGTATGCTACTCTAAAAACTTTTTACATCTCGCTATAGCTGTGACTTGATGAAATGGCCTGCGCGGCGCAGACATTGCAACACACACGAGTTAAACTACTGTCTGTCCTTTTACTCTGACAATTAGACAACTTTTTCTACATCATGAATATGAATTTGTCGTTTGTTGTTCCAACATTAATTCGAGTTTATGGGCCATTAAGGGAATGTATCTGTTTTACATCATAAGCGGTATTATTGTCGGCGCTGATTACGTAACATTCGCTATTTGTACAGAGTTGTGCGTATGTTGACTGAGCGTTTATTAGTTTCTCGCAATAAAGTGTGTGTTTGTCTTAAGGAGATATATAAATGATAGGAGTGGGTGCGTATATTCGAAAAGGCTGCGACGTCTGGACAGATTTGTATAAAATTTGGTTGTGAATGTTCATAGTAAAAGTAAAACAGGCATGTAATCCTGATGCCACGAGGCACGGTAAGTTTTTTAATATGTGAAGCTACGTTGTAATAAGTTATGAGGTACCTATTATTCCCAACAAAATAGCAAGAATATAATCACTATTCAACGCATCCTTTCCGCAAAGAACCGGCAGTAATAGCAATAGCCGGCTATCTCTACTCACTTCCGTTAATTTCCGCCCGGTCCTATCAAAGGTTTCCCATCCAGTCTTTGACCGCTCACCTTTCAAAGACTGAAAAATATTTGATTCCAGAAGCTTCCAGTTCATTCAGAGAATTTCCATTCTTCATTTCGAGTATTCCAAGACCACCTACGTTCCCGCAGGAGGTTACGTAACAAAAATCGATACCTAAAGTCAACGAACTACCCAAGTTTAGCCGGCAGGATGCCAGAAGGCCAATATCGGCGACAACAACCTCGGGGGAATATAAAAACTTAGCACCATGTTTTATTACTCAGACACACGGGAGAAATAAAGGAAAAACGACATTAAGGGATTCGGATAATTCAGACTTCAGTATCATAAAAGTACCTCATAACAGATCAGCTGTGTATAATAATTATAGAGTTGTTCACACACTATTATGAAACTTTGAAATTAAACGACATGAAAATTATATGTGTTTTTAATACTAAAATTGTGTACGGTTTAACGTTTAAAGCAAGCTTTTTAAAAGGGGGATAGTATATCTATGTCCTAACTACAAAAAACGCTGAAGATCCATTGTACGAAGGCGTACAATATTTCTCGCTCGCTTATTTGCCATAGTCACCCTTAGTTGCCTCCAACATAAAGGATCGCGATGAGGCCTTATTTGCCTAAAGATTATTCTTTTAGACTTTCTATAGAGAACGCTTGTGTATCTTTTGACTGATGGTGAAAGTAATAAATGTACATGCTTTTTCCTCAAAGCATTTATTTTCTACAGTCTCAATAAGTAGATATCGTTTTCTGTATTCGGACGGAGTCGGCATTAAATAAAATCGTTATCTCCACTTGGTATAACGAGGGAAGGTTCTTCGAAACAAACATTTCAATCTAAGAGATTTTCCGGATTTCTAGATAGCGCTTATCTCCATGAAACATCTGAAATTCTTGCCAGAATTTGTATTGTCCCCTTTCGTATAATAAACGAAGGCAATTTGGATGGGACTGATCCGTAATTGGCTCAACGGTTATGTAAAGTTTGCTGTGAATCAACAATGAGAATGGTTTGTACTCGTTTTGATTTGAAAAAATTACTCGACTTTGGAAAACAATTTTTTTTTGGGTCATTGATTGGATACAATTGGATTTGTTATTTAGCATACGTAGCAAAAAGAGTGGATAAATAATTTACTTTCGATGGAACACAAAACATTTACATTCTCTATTCTATTTCTACTCTATTCTATTATATCATCATCCAATCTATTGTGTTCTACATACTACACTATACTAGAAACATCCAAGTTATTAGCAGCTTCTTGATTCAGAAAATTTCTTTAAAACTTTAAAACGAATCGTGGTAATTGTCTTATATCTATGGTAGAATTTTTTTTGGCCCAAAAGCGAACATTTATCTTATTAGTCTCTTTTAACTCGATACTGAGAACTTTGTGTTTCTTGTGCTTTTAAACTATTGATATTGTTATTATAGGAAAATCTATTGCATTTATTTAATTCTTTATTTTTACTTTGTGCTTATCCCACTTCATGTATGTTCTACGCTCTTCTTCTGTTACCCGCCTGTATACTTACTTTTCTACTTATCATCATTAGAGTTCGTCCACATTTTCTTTGTTTTATCTATTTGTTGTACAAAAAATTATCGAGGTGCAGTATAAATTGTTACAGTCAATGACGACTAACCTTGCCACCCTGGCGCCCTACATGTTGATCCGATTAATTCTGTCAGTACATTATTTGCATTCACGTTTCCTGACAATGTCATAGCTCAACCTTGCGTACCTTGCGTGACTTAAGTGGTAAGTTACCAGGTGGTTCGTATGTATCCATCGTAATTCAACTTTTTTTTTTTTTTTTATTTGTGACAGGCTAGTGTTTGACCACTATCTCACCTGATGGTAAGTGACGATGTGATCGAAGCTGGTAAACACACTAGACTTGGAATACGCAGGCTCTCAAGGATAACTGCCGGAACACCGTATTTGGCTTGGCGGCTTTGGTAGCAAGCCAGGCGAGCAACTCACAAAATGCCTTACCACCTCTCAAACTCAAACTTTCCGAGTTGTTCTTGATAATTGTTGCCTTATTATCAAAGTCATCACTTTGGCGATTCGTTTTTATATAAAAACGAATCGCCGAACAGAAAAACAGCGTCCTTAAAATATATAAATGACATAAAAAAATATCATTAAAATTTCATTGCTCATTTCGTTTATTTGTATTGTTATAACGTCGATAATTATTATTGTAATTTCTTAAATGCGATAATAGTTCTATTCTGTAGAATACGTGTTCAAATTACTAGAAACACTCTTTATAAATTAAACTTTATTTAAACTACAAGTTTTAAAGTAAATTGAACAATTGTGACTGCCATTTGTTAGTGAAAACTAAATTCTGGAAAGGCCAAACGACCTCTCATTATATATATATATTTTAATGAAATGTTTAAATACCTACATTTCATTTTTTCCCATCCATTTTCTAGTGATCAATATATGAACAAATTTGGGAAGACGCTGCCTTTTGTAAAACAGTTAGTTAACTAAAGCAAGAGGCAGAGTAACAAATAGATTTATAACACATTGTTGAATTTCCTAAATAATTAACACCAGAGATTTTTTCGTAGGTCTTGCTTATATGTACCTACTAGTACCGCTACCCAGTGTTCTGTCCTTACTATGTTGTTTAACAAATGAAATTCCCGCTGCATAGTATGTTCCACCTCGCTGCGAATACGTAATAAAGCAAACACATTGTCTGCATTTCTGTCTGCGCCTCCCCTACCCCACTTGTGCCTATCGATTTTGCGTGGATGCGGTAATGAATACGATGTCATTGGTACTTGGCACTTATGGAGGGTAGGTTTATACTCAAGTACCTACGTGATACCAATAGACCTCTATTAGTTTAATCTCTGGTAGTATTTTGACTTGTATATTTTACCGTTTTACCCAAAGATTTCGAGTCGGAACTTTAGCTCTCGTTTAATATTACAGTATTTCGCAGCCACGAATTATCCAAAATGGCACAATAAACTTTACATGTATAGCATTTTGCTTTAAATGACTTTAATTTTGATTAATTATATTGTATAAGAAACGTTACATTGAATGTGTTAATTATGCCTAAAATTAATTTCTCTCACAAATGGACCGTACTGATTTTTAAGTAAGATAAGCGTAAATTAAAGCTAAATAATATTTATTATGAGATATAACTAAATGTTGAAAAAAGTATTGATTGATCACGTTATATTTCATTACTACAGTAGCAACTTAACGATTCCTTTCATATATTTATTATTTATTGAATATAAGCACGTATGCTTGCAATACAAATAACCAAGTCAAACAGAATCTATGAAGACATATGCTTGGTTTTTACAACTATGACTTCTGTTGTTTTATATTCCGTCGTCCATAACTCGTGATCCCTATTGATCTGCGTCGCGGTGACCTCATCCCCGATGCTGAGCCACCGATATTGGACGCTGTAAGCTTCGTCTGAATGTACGAGGACCATTGAGGATCCAGGGATGTTGATGACGTAAGCGAGCCCTTTGTGAAGCATTCGCGAGTAGAGGATCATAGAACACTTCAAGAAATATTCAAATGAGGTGGTTTGGATGAATATTAGTGAAGGGAATTGCTTGAATATTTTAAAATCAATTGCGTCTTATGTAACGACTATATCAGCTGATTTGCAAATAAGATAATGTTATGATTGAGCGACTTAAATGAAGATTTTGGCTTCTGTCCCAGACTGCTCCGGCAATAGAACAGTCTACAATGCTCCAATATGAGTGTTATTAGACCATGCTATTGGGGGTTAATGTCTGAGATTGCAGTTGTCGGCAAGAAGTTGAAACTCTGCCAAACTGGCAACAGTAGCCAGGATCCTCCCAGTTATACTACGCAACAATTGAATTTGCCGACTTCAAAAACCTAGATATTACATAACTGCAAGACAGTGATAGTTCCAAATGAATCAGACATCAGAAAGTCGCAAGCACGTGCGTACCTTTAACTTTACGTCTTGACGCGTAACGAGCTGACAAATCACAGGCATGGCCGTACCTAACGGCTATCAAATTAAAATTAAACCCTGCGCTGGGATTGGTCGAGACCGGGAGAGATCGGGGTAGGAGGGGGTGCTGGGGCGCGATCAATACGAGACTTGTTACGTAACGCCGTGGTGGCGCATCTGTTATTGACTTCGTTCCTTAGGTACCCGAGTATAGAGCTCGTTTTCGCTCGGCGCCTCCGTGTCTGCCATCTAGGCTATACGACGCCACGGCTCCTGCTTCCGACACAAGTTTAGGGAGGGCGTCAGATAGATCGGCTTACAATGTAGTTTCTATAAAGTTAGCGAATTCATCGCACGCTGCAATGCAATTTTAACGGGAACTATGAATATTGTAGTGAAGTAATGGATAAACTTGGCGAGAATTTGGAATTTCAATTTGAAAGCTATTTTCGGTGATTAGAACATAAACACTGAAGTTAAATCAATGTTTATGTTTCGGTTTTTTACATTCTACGTTTTAGTTTTGGACTCTGCTGTTGCCTCCTACTTGATTTCTATAATAACGAACTGTTAAATTACGTCAGCTCAGTCGATCGCTCCATAAAAGCCGTCGTCGGGACCTTTTCTATCTAAACCCTGATTCATCATATCTCGGCTCAAAAGCTTAACGAGAGAGTCTCATTGAAATCTCCCAGCGTATACTGTATAGATTTAGATCTGACGCTGTGTTTGCTGCGAGGAAATTTGCTGAAAAAAAATAAGAATTTTAGTACATTCAAAACATTTTTATGCTTTTATTCGCACTTTGAAAATCTTAACATTACATCTGCAGAGAGAGAAAGCAGTCTATGTTGCGCTTCATTAGCATGGTTCGTTCTGTAAGTGATAAAAGTTGAAAAAGAAACTGCCATCGTAGACATAGGAGATTATGTCGCGATTTATGAGCACCGTAGTGCACTGCGACATATCTTTGTCGCCATTTGACTGATTTTCGCGACATGTATGTCGCGGTGGGGTAGCATATTATAATTATTTATTTATTATTTATTTATTTATTTATTTATTGAGATAAAAACGGTTTGCACCAGCTACATTTAACTCACAATTCTATCATTAATAAAAATATATATATATTACAAACTATAAATTAAAAATTACAATGTCACTCTTATAAATTAAATACTACAAAATGTCATTTAGCATTCACGCTTATTACTAGTAATGTCCCATTGATCGATTAGGTGTTCACAATACGTCAAAAAAACTGTAATCAGGTGTTTCCACTTATCAAACATAATGTCGCAGTCAGGGTTGGCGGCAAGAATTGCATTTAGCCGGAGGCGGGTACGAATTAGCGGAGTCATTGATCGCGATACAGTGTGACCGTAATCTACGTAGAATAGATCTTGCGCCCGACCACGCCTATTTGCAGGAACCCCAGGTTCATCTGGCACAAACAACACGCAAAGTAGGTCATGCAATTGAAGAGAATCGACTGAACCTCTGATAACCTTGCAGCAGATAGTGAGCTGGTCCAGCGCCCTTCTCACTTCTAGTGAGTTGTAGCCAAGTTGTCCGAGCAGAAACTTAGTAGGGTACAGGAACGGGTAATAGCCATAGAGTTTTTTATATAGCGCCCTTAGGAAGGCCTTTTGGACCTTCTCAAGCATTCGCGTGTAGGTAACATGATAAGGATTCCAAATACATGCACTCGATTCAAGTTTGCTTCGGACCAATGAATTATACAGTGTTCTAACAACTTGTGGATTTTCAAAGTCCCTAGCGTTGCGTAACACAAAACCAAGACGTCGATAAGCCTCTTTGGTGAGATCAGTCGTATGACTGTGGAAAGTGAGGCCGCGATCAAATAGTACCCCCAAATCTTTAATAGTATTTACTCGATTAATTAACATATGGTTTAATTGATAATTATAGGAAATGGGTTTTCTTTTACGGTCAAAGGTCATTACATTACATTTATTCACATTAAATTGCATTTTATTTTTCACACTCCATTCATAAATTTGATTAATGTCATTATGTCATTTGATGTAAGCACCCAGTTTCATGAGTATTATTTTGTATTAGTATGAGACATAGTTATATGTGTGGGAACTCCTATTGTACAAGAAAATATGAACTCAAGCAAGTAAAATGTAACAAGCATGTTACAGAACCATCGGTAAAGATGAGTTAACGGTTTTGGAGTTATTTATAATGGATAGTTGAGCATTTGACCACTATCTCACCTGACGGAAAGTGACGATGCGGCCGAAGATACTATGGTTGGCTAGAAAGTACCTATTAACTCTAGACTTGAAGACACCCAGATTGTACCTTGCAAGGAGAAAAGGCGGAACCACGGGCATAACTGGCAAGTTAACTATTACGTCACAGGGTTGTCAGCTTTATAATAGAGATGTCGTCTATCTGGTGAAATTATTATTGTTCTCTCAATCATGATGACCCTGGACAAGTCGCGTCGTTGACTGCAATCAACTCCTTCGTGAGCTTTTGTTGGTGGTGTAAATATTATAAAGTACTCAAATTACGATCTAAAAGAACGAGAAAAAATATCTAAGGAAAGATGATTACCATCGTGTTCATATTCTACATATATTTTTTCCAACGTCGATCCCTCAACTCAAAATAAATCATATAACGAACATACGAACCCTTGTGATCTGCTCGGCGTCTGAAGTCAGAATGTGTCATCGATCAGACGCACCTTGTTGCCGAAATTAAGAATGACAACCGACTGTTTCGATCACTCACTCCCTTCTGACAGCAATTTTATGAAGTGTTTATGACAATGCCACAGTATTGTCACAACTAGTTTATGTACCTTATTTTGTATGATCGATAACCTGATAAAACGGGTAATTGAACTTCTGGGAACAAACTGTCTCAGCAGCACAAATAATTGTACTAGTAAGACAAAAAAGTCTCACTAGTGCAGTCAATTGATAATTGTACTACTGGGAACGGAGCAAGGTAAATAGTTTGTTTGATTCTAATAAGGCTAAAAGGATATGTCCTAAAAGGCATATTTCTTCAAGTTCAGAATTACACATATTTAAATGTCATTGAAATTAATCACACAATTATTACAAATGAAAAAGTCTCTATTGTTTTCATCAAAGTTTCTATTAATTTTCTCCGTCATTTGTGCTTTCACATTAATTGGTATTGCATCAAATAGCAACAATATAAACTGTTCACGTAGTCTCATATAATAATAAATCATATTAATCGTGTTCAAACAAAATCTCAATTTCCCAATCATAAAAAGGATAATGAAGCTGACATTTTGTCTTACGTTTTCCTTTGCCTGCTACTTTGAAATACTTTGTCGTTTATGTTTCACGTGTATATTCTTCTTTAATCAACTTGCTGACATTATATAACTTAGTTTGAAGCCCTTTCAGGAACTCATTTAAACAAAAACATAATATAAACGATTTGAGTATGATTATTGTTTTTTATAGCATTTGCAGAAGTAAAATATTATATACTAGCAATTAGTTCGTATTTATAAAGTTAAAAAGTAGCGTATGTGCTAATCCTAGGTATAAGCTATGTACATTCAAAATGTTATCCAAATCCATTCACTGTTCAGCGTAAAGATAAAACAAACATACTTACACTCTTACACACAACTTTCGGATTTATATTATTAGATAGATAAATAACGCTTTATTGTCACACCTTCCGTAAATCACTTAAAATAATTTAAAACTTAAACTAAACTGTATAATCGGTGGTATTATTGATAAACACGATCTCTTCCAAACAACCTTTAGACGGACAGAATATTAGATAGTTTCAAACTATTTCGATAAATGACGTCACACGTTCCCATAATGACGTTAACAATGAGGAAAATATTATTTCGTCGCTTGAAGCAAGGCTTGAGTGGCAGCGGTTAGAGCAATAGGGCATGAGTGGGGCCCTATGGCCGCGGATTAAATCCATGCTTCAAGCGACATTTTTTCTTTCTAAATTTGTTTCTTTTACGCATTTTCCTTGAACTTGTGCTCACGAGAGCATGCTCGCGGTAGCTGTCGCGGATTTATTGCTCAATCGAGGGTGAAGGAAGTGTGAGGGATCAATACAAGTAAGTCTTGATCTTGAGAGAGTCAAAATATTGTATTGGGTCTGATATACAGCTGAGTATTTTATGATCGATCCCACGTATATCGTATAATCTGGGAGTCTTGCAACAGTGAAGCCTAGCTCGCGAAATTTAAAAAATGCCATCAAACCCATGTGTTATTTACCAAATTACATCAGTGTGTTATCACAATTTAGAACAAAAAGCCGACGCCAATGTAGCTCGCATTTATCACGGCTCTGTTACAATGGTTTAACTTCGTCCAAAACGATGAGTAATGGTGAAATGGTTTAGAAAAGCCATTTATTACGCCTGTTACGGAGATTACACAGTTTTTTTTTTACCTTTTTGTGGAGAGTTAAACAGGTGAATGGTAAAATATATTGCAAATGTCACGAGAACATTTGGGCGTTGTAGCCACAACGGTGAAAAAATTGGGTCTTCGTTTTCTATTTTATTCTAAAAATACGGTAATAGATTGTAAACGTGCATCCTACACAGTTGAAAATATTGATTTTCGTTTTCACTACTAAACTTCAATAGAAGTTCCAGTATAGTTTATCCCACTTTATTTGGAACCTTTAATTCGACTTCAACTGTGGCTTGTGACTAAGAAGCTAGCTTTATGAAGTACTTAAAACAATTTAAAATGTTTATTACTCGACAATAAATCTTAATAAGGCAAAATGCAATTTTTTTGCGGAACCAAAAAAAAAAAAAATTTTTGCTGTTTTGAATGTAAGGTCTTGGGAAGTTCTAGGCGGACTATTACTGTACTACTCATTTGATACATTTAATACATCTCACCTAATCGTAAAAGACGATGTGATCGACGATGGAGCAAGCTTGCCTAGAAGAGACCTATTTACTCTTAATTCATAAATTTTTTAAATATTCTGTTCATCGTGTTTTGGGATTGGATCGACTGCCTGATTACTTTTCTTCAGAAAAACAACGAAATACTTCAAATAGAGACATATAAGTATTAACATTTCGAAATCAACCCAACAAACAAGCTGGTTTCTGGAATTGATTCATGATTTTTTCGTAAATAAAATAAATAAGCTTCCAGAAATAGCGCTAGAGGAAAATACGATAACCGAAGAAATATCCTCAGAATGTATATAGAATATATCATAGACCAGGGAGCCGTTGACTTATGGCAAGGGCAACCTTCATTGATGTTCAAAAAGTCCGGATAAGGATTTGCTAAATAAGTTCCGACAGTTTTGATTGTTTTACGTTTACATAATACGTACTCGTAACATAAATTGACAATTAAAACGCTTTCACACTGACTGCGTCACACTCAGTCCTATGACTTGTGTTGTAGATGCCAGAAACATTCACGATCCAGCTTATGCAAAAAACATTGCTTGGATTAGAATGTGTAGTTCAAATCTTTTACATTTTATGGTAATATCCTTTAGCATAAAGCCGCATATCAGCACTGTAAAAGAAAGTCTGGTTCCGGCTGAAAGGGCTAGTTTATCGGGCATATGAAATATTCAGTGAGACAAGATCTGCAGTGTAACCCGGGACTTGTAAATCGAAATAACAAATGATACTTTACGGTAGTAGTCACGCTTATTTTCGGACACAATACTTTTCTGTTTATTAATATTATAAAAAACATATCCTACTAATATTATAAATCCGAAAGTTTGTGTGTAAGTGTGTAAGTATGTTTGTTCCCTCTTCACGCCTTAACGGCTGAACGGATTTGGATGAAATTTGGAATGTACATAGATTATACATAGGATTAACAAATAGGCTACTTTTTAACTTGATTATAGCGGGCGAAGCCGCGGGGCACGGCTAGTGATCAATAAAGTCCGCCGTAAACAACTTTATCCAAAACGTAGGTACTACCTACTCTAGACTGACGAAAATCCTGACGTTGGGTGACCCTAGCGTCGCACGATATTATCTGAATTATATCTGACTTATTTATTTGTGCTCTTATATCGGTTTTCCTATTAAATCATTTATTCATAGCATTGAAAAATTAATATTTCATAAGATATTATTATTCATTGATATTAGAATGAACTTTTTGAGAAGGCGCGAAGAAACGCGAGCGAACGTAATTCCAGTTATATCTAGCGTACGTCATTATAAAAAAAACGCTTTTTGGCCTTTCTTTACTTTTATATTTAGCTACATTTTCTCCATCGCAAAATGTTTAATACTTATGTGAAAGAGCGTTTACCTCAGCAAGCACTTGTTTCAGCTTTTGACTTATTCCGTACATGTTTAAAAAAATATACATAACGGTATTTTGACATATCATTCTTACAGTACAAAATATCTGCAGTTGCCACGTGAGTACCTGAACACATACGTCACTATGTATTCTCCTGCTGTATAAGTCCCCTATGCACGATTTAAGAGGTCTTTCTCATCTCATACATGCCAACTTTGAAACAAGCTTCCGCTGCGGTTTTCCTGGAGCGCAATAATAATGGAACTTCAAAAAGGGTGTAAAACGGGACTTTCATAAAAACGCGTCAGGGATGCCGCGAGTGTAACAAATGGTGAATTAATACTTTCCATCTGCAGCTGTCTGGTCGTTTACAAAATTTTCGTAGCGTTCATAGCTCAGTCGGATTCGCTGATCATTTTCTATTAGTATGTGAATTTCATTTGTATGTTTAAATGGTACTTGGAGTAAATCGGGTCAAAGGAATATAGTCCTTTTTATGCTATATAGGCAAGCCCTCGACCACTATCTTACCTGATGGAAATTAAAGATACAGCTGAAGATGCTTGCCTAGAAGATACCTATCTAGATACCTAGAGACTTGAAGACACCCAGATGTACCGTTCGGGGAACAATTACGCAATTCTCAAACGATAGTTTAATTTTGTCGAATGCCAGTGGAGGACCAACATCGCTCGCTCTTCCTATGCTGAAACCACTCTTATTACATTCTCTAGTCTGCTCGAGATAAAACCTTAAGGTAAAAAAAAGTCTTAAACATCTTGACATCTTACATTAATATATTGAGTACATCACATATCCTTTGAATATAAAACTAGATTTTCAGTAAAACTCGCTTAATGGAAGAGAAAAAAGGTCTGAACCTTTTTTCTCTTTCATTAAGCGAGTTTTACTATTGAATGGGCTGGTTTTTTTGTTTATTTTATTAATGATCTTTGTTTAATAAATTAATTAAAACTATAGTTATAACTATGTTTTCGTATCACGGTAATCAAAGGTACAATGACACAATAGACGATAACAATCGGCGAACGTACGGTTATGATTAAATTCTACATATTTAATACTTATACCCGATGCGTACTTACTTATACAGTTATATATTGTATTATACGTTGAATCATTCATGTATTCTAAAAGTTCGTTTAACTTTCATGAAAGCAATGAATAAACAATGTTCTACTGCTGAATATTGCATTTCAAATTTCGTTTGAATATTTCTCTTATTTCGCTCGGTTTTCCAATATTTCCATGAACTGTTTTTCAACCGACTTAAAAAAAGGAGGTTCTCAATTCGACTGTATGTTTTTTTTATATATGTTACGCGATATCTACGCCAATTATGAATCGAGTTTGTTTTTTTTTGTTTGGTAGAGGGTCCCATATAAATTTTATCGAAATCGGTCATGCCAAAACCGAAATATAAGCTATGAAGTCGGTTTTATAAGCTTTGCTTGCGTTTCCATTATTTTATACCAGTTGTTATAGTTATAACACAGTACTATATCTATGTATTGACTCCAAGATAACAATTACAATAGATTTTTTCTATTGTAAATAATCTGATGAACCTTAGATATGGTGATTATATGTTTATTAGGGTGGTATATACATTAACATGCTCTATATTATATAGTGGATACTAGCATGCTTCGTAATAATGAAGAATTAATGTATATCTTGTTGGTAAATAAAATATTATAGGTATCGACAAAATCATCATTTATTATCAAATAAAATACTGGTCAAACAGCAAAGTTAAAAAAAACTTGCGATTAACTATTCGTATAATAGGAAAGGAAAACTGCGTTATAGTTGTCAATAATTAAAAATTGTTACCGATGTAAATGTATACGGCCCGATAGCACAGTTGGATGCGTCTGTATTCTAGAAAGTGGTTATTGGGCTCGATTCCTGGTTGGAATACAAGTTACTCCTGAAGGGAAATGTGTGTTTTTGGTTCTGGGCAGCCACGATACAATTCTTCAAACTTGTAGCGTTTAAAAGGTAAATATGTCGATAACAAATGCGTATACAAAATTACTCCTCATCCTTATATAATTAAACGCAAGCAAAGCTAAAAAAACCGACTTCACCGCTATATCTTTGGAACCTTGATCATATTTAATGTATTGCACACGCTTTATTGACGATAACTCAAAAACTAGAGATCAGATCTTGATTAAATTTCAACGGGACCACATGAAAAGCACCAGCTTTCAAATAATCATCAAAATCGATTCACAACGAAAGAAGTTATGAGGTAACTATTGAAGTCAGTCAAAAACGAAAACATTCAATGTATTACAAACAGTCAATGTATTCCAAAGAATACGCATTATTGACGCTTTCTCAAGAACTAATGATCAGATCTTGATCAAATTTATATGGGACCAATAGAAAAGCAAAATCTTTCAAATTAAAAAAAATATTCGAAATCGGTTCACGTGGAAAGAAGTTATGACACATAAAAAAAAATGCAGTCGACTTGAGTACCTACCTCCTCCTTTTTTGCAAAGTCAGTAAAAAAGAGCATGACTTTAACAGTAACTAGTCAAATTATAATTGGCAATTACTATTTATTAATCAACATTAGTAGATAGAACTGGGTAAATACAACTACCACCAGTTATATCTAGAATCTTATACAATAGTTTTATAATATTACTAGCGATCCGCCCCGGCTTCGCCCGGGTGTGATAAATGAAGAACCGCTCGACCGATTTTGTGCAAACTTCACATAAACCATCTACTGAATAGTCCGAACAAAGCCTAAACATTTGGTTTGGATAGGTGAGCCCGTTCTTGAGTTATAAAATAACAACGTAAAGTGGCATTGATTTTTATATATATAGATTATCATGCTATTAGCATTTAACGCATTGTTACAGAAACCTTTTTTCTTTTCCAATCGATACTCACTTCGATTCATCGCTGAATTTCGATACGTGACCCACATCCACAACTATTGTTACGCTCTGCTCCATCCGGACTTACACCCACACCCTCCCCATCCCTATATTAATGACTTGGATTAATGGAACATGACCATTTTATTTAACTTATGTTGGAGTAGAAGCTACTGGGATTATTAAATGCGGAATAGATCAATATGACTAATTACAACAATAATAATAATAAACGCTTTCACGCTTAAAGCCCCACACTAAGTTCGATGACTTGTGTCGCAGGTGCCGGAAACATAACACCTAGAACCTGAATCACAAACTTTCCTTGGGAAAAAAAATGTGTTTCCACCGGGAATCGAACCCGATATGCACTGCTTAGAAGATGAATGCGCAACAATACAATACAATTACTCTTCATTGACACCTTAAAAGAATTGGTACATAAAAAATAAAATTTTATATTAAGCTACAATGGACAGTCTTATCGCTTAAAGCGATCTCTTCCACAACATTTGGATGGACGTCATATTTTAATATCAATACTTTAACAATATTTCATAGATTTTTGACAATGTATGTATTCAGCAATTGTGGTTTTTATAGCCTCTTAACGATTCTTGAATAGTGTGTAAAGGTAACCAATTATTCTATAATGTTGTAAAGGTTATTATTCTATAAGCTTGTTTGAATTTCGAACTAAGTTATTATTCACATCTGATTGTATCATTGTCCTTTGTTCCAGGTAAGTAATTGTTCCGCCTACCTTCAGGCCGTGAACACTTCAGCTGTACTTCGGTTCCAAGGAAAAATATAATTTTGTTTGAGCGGACGTTGGGTAAGTGGTTGTTTATTTGCTTTATTTACAGGGTTCTTTTCTTCGGGGAGCTTAATAATACAACTCATTGAATTGAGCTCCTTTTATTGCGTACTTGGCCTACCCTATATTAACATTTATTCGGATCATTAATGTAAAAGTAGAATAGAATTGATTCGATGATAAGGCTTCATCTGGAAGATATAAATGACGTGTTTGCAGAGAAATATGCAAATTTACATTTGTTATGTTTTGATAAAAACTCACGCACATTTTTAACTATTAAATTTAAATTAAAACGGGAATTAACGTGACTTACGCGTAGTAGATGTCTAGATCGATAATTGTTTCGGCTTCATTCGGAAGTCTTCTTCAGGATGAGTTCGGAGCGCTCGCCGTCGCGTACCACTCGCACAGAAATTGACTTTATATTTTTTATGGAGTACAATTACATAATATTTATGTACAACTTATTTTACCTAACCAAATAAATAATTTTGTATTTGTATTCACATTTACTGTAACATGATGTTATGTCTGATAATAATGGTTATGTTTTAGATTGTAGTTACCAATGTTTAATTTGATTGGTAAAACATATTCACATTTCAGAATTTCAATTTGAGCAGAGTACAATGTTATTACTGATGGCCTTGTTAAATTTTAGTATTTGATGTTTAGATTTCGTGGTTAATTTAAACATGACTAACATCTACCTCTGGGAGTATTTTATAAGAAAAAACGTTAAAGACTGTAGATATATACATGTATATCCTCAATTTATGATGTTTCGCCTATAATGAGTGGTTATTTTTTCTTTATAATAGTGTTTGAAAAAGTGGGTGATACAAAATTTTTTTATTATCTAACTGCCTTGCCCTTGCATTATAAATGCATTCCATTTTACTACGATACAGATGCCACTGTTGTAATTTAACATGTATATTATTCAAAACAGGCCAAACGCTTTACTGCTTTCTTACCTGAGTGCTTTAAATATCTGAGAAGATCACACCTATCATGTTACTGACTAATAGACTTCAAATCCTTTGCGGAACCTACGTATTAAGATTTTGGAGGCCTATCGATTCGTGAAATCTCTACCATATAGCGGTGGTGCAGTTAGTCTAGCTGTCCTTTCTTACACGACAACTTAAAATAACAAGCTTCTTTCATTATGATAACAAAGATAACTAAAGCAGTCCTAACATTACAGACGATTGTCTTATAAAAAATAAAAATATAATAAAATAATAAACGCTTTCACACTCACAGACCAAAACTAAGTTCGATGACTTGTGTTGTGGGTGCCGGAACCATCCACATCACAACCAGAACCAGAAACACAAATTCTCCTTGGGGAGAAAACTTGTGTTCCCGCCGGGAATCGAACCCGATACCCCCTGCTTAGAAGACGAACCCACCCAACTAAGCTATCGAGCAGTTATAAAGTACAAAAACATCCTAGCTAGGATAACATCCTAGCGTTTGGTTAAGAATGTAAGACGCATGGCTTACAAACCCCTTATGCCAACATGGTTGCACTAGTTCCAGTGCCTACACTCACTATCAGACTGCAATTGGCCACTCCTGAACACAGACCTGTCTCAATGAGAGGCAGCGGGCTCAGTATTGTTGTGTAGACCATATGGACTCACTGAGCTCGATTTTCGGCTCTTCTCATCCAACCTCTGTCATCTGCACTACGGCCTGCTGTATATGTATACATTTATACACTAACAGGTTAAATTGGCAGCAAACTACTCTTACTGATGTATAACAGCCATCAGAGTCAAAGGAGGCCGGTCGTATCCAACGAGTGTCTCTCAAAGTGGCGCTTTTAATTGGCCAGCCTCCGCAAACATGCTGCTAATGAAAGGCTATTTATATCAGGGCGCCTGTGACTGAGGGGGCCTTTATGATGCACTCGTCGTTATGGTACCAGTTTATAATAAAAGCAAATCTTGGAACCAGGAATCTATTCACAACATGTGTAAGAAGATGAGTTGTTCTTACTCGCTTCTTTACACTTCCGCCAGGAAAGCCACTCTTCTGATGCTGAAGTGTTTGATGTTAGTTCTCTTTATGCCGTGTAATTACTTATTTCACTGGAAACGTTGATCTTCAATTCGAAATACAAATTTTTGCTCCCTACTCCCAGCAGTGTATTATCTGGCAATAGAATGGTACTGCCCAAATCTGACTCACTAACAGATATGGTATGTTCGTCGTCGTTTTTAGTATAATAATGTTCTTTGTAATCAAACTGCTCTCAACAACAACTCAAATATTTTTTGAATCGATCGGTACCTACAATAGGAGTAGTCTTTTTGTCAGCCATTGCGATCCCTAAATCGTTTGCCATCCTCTCAAGCTGTTCCTTTCGGGACAGTGCCTGAATAATTCAACACGGGTCTGAATTTGCCGCCTCAGTCTAGTCGACTGTGAAGGGTAACTTTGGAAAATACTATCTGTGACCGCAGCTTCTCTCGAGGTGATTAAAAAGCTTGATAGCAATGCCTTTATTGTAGAGCTATCGCCCATACTTTTATTAGGATCGTCTTAGGAAGTAGGGTCCTTATTGCTAAACCAACATCGTCTGTATCTTTTTACGCTCCTGGCTGAAATTCCACTTTCTGTGTGAATGTCAGCCAGTTGCGTAATACATATATATTGTTATTGCAGATATCTCACTAATTGAGTAACGAAAAAGTAAAGAGGTTCTTGAGGACCTAATTTGCATTACTTTCGAGAAAAATATTTGTATTGTAGGTATCAAAAATCAATATGTTTCTATTACCACTATCTAGAAGATATTTTTTATGTACAAAGTGGTTATAGTGTAAACTCAAAGGTTTAACTTCAATTAATAAAAATAGCAAAATGCGTGTCTCGGTCGACCCATTATTTGCTAGTACGGACCTTCATTGCGACTGCGACTCGCACTTGGCCGTTTTGGCCATAACATAGATAGATATACTCTTTATTAAACACCTTAAAATAACAAAGAACACAAGTAGGAATGACAGTAAATAATTATATAAATCTAACAATAGGCGGTCTTATTGCTAAGAGCGATCTCTTCCACACAACCTATAGATGGAGAGGAATAACGCAGTGTAATAGGACGTCGTTCATAAAAAATATATGCAAATTGTTCAGAACAGTGCATAAAAAAACCTATATAAATTATACATTTACATATACTTCAATAGATACTATATATTATTACTAACGATCCACCCCGGCTTCGCCCGGGTGTGATAAATGAAGAACCACTCGACCGATTTTGTGCAAACTTCACATAAACCATCTACTAAATAGTCCGAACAAAACCTAAACATTTGGTTTCGATAAGTGAGCCCGTTCTTGAGTTATAAAATTACAACGAAAAGTGCCATTGATTTTTATATTTATATAGATAGATAGATTATAAAGCAGTATAGCATCTTAAACTATCACTGCTAACCAAAGGAGTGAGTGAGTTGACATACGTGTCTTAGTTATGTTTTAGATCGATTCCTTATCTGGGCGAGTCATACTTTTACTCGTTTACTATTTTTTAACTTGTGCCTAGTTTATGGCGTCGCTATTTAACTCCACTATAATTAATGTTTGCTCCCCTTTGAGAGCTGTCATCAGCAGTGGCCAATTAGCGGTGGTGTAGAGTGTCACTTAGAAGGGGTACTCAGAGTGGTACTCAGAGATGGTCCGTAATGGCGCCGCGGTGCTAGAGATGGCTTTATAGACCGTTTTAGAATGAAAATGAGTTGCTTTGTACAGCACATTCTTAAATGGGTCTCTAGGGCCATTAAATGTTGTAAATTCAGTGGAGTTAGTTACCCTTCTAAATCACTTAGTCTAAGCCTTATGGTTCCTCAACATGAAGCTTAATATTGTTGTGCTAATATCGCAATTGACTATAAAATTAAGTTACTTATTTATAAGTTCCCGACACTGGTTTAAAACTTGTAAAGTTTATTCTGCAGTATTACGATAGGATATTTTTATACTAGCGCCATCATCATGTGAAAAAGTAAACTAATTGCGGGTAGGTGTTGCTTATGAGCAAACTTATCTGTCTACCCTCTTCTATACTCTTGACCATGGCGCTTGTAACGATGCCGAATTATCGAGTTCCAATGAAAAACCAAAAATATGTAGTTAATATCCCGATATTTTTTCTAACTATAATTTTAAAACGAATCGAAGTTAATCAAAATTATTAAAAATAGATTTTTTACAAAATACAGAATAGAAACTTTGCTCTGATGTAAAGTGCGTCAAATTAGTTGAGATAATTGTTACTTATGACATTCCAATTTATATGATTTCGTAAATAAGTAAAGTCAGTCTGTTTGTATTGGATTTTATATTCCATCAATAACGCAATGATATGCTAATACAGACAGTCCGACTAAAGCATCGCTACAACAGTAATCTTATTTTTATAGGAAATCTATAATCCTCTGAAAATCTATTACATAAGGCGGATCACGAATACAAAATGGCTTTCTCGAGCAGTAAACACTCTTAGGAGTGAATTATTCAGGTCCGGGATTTGGTGGAGTCAGAACGACTGGCAGATAACTTAGGTATTACGTCATAGTGTGTGACGTCACTGACAAAACAGTTCTGTTATAAATTGAAGACGAACATACCTCAATTATTAGGTAGTCGACAAATATATCAATATGTATTATAGATATAAATAAACATACAATAAACGCTTTCACACTCACAACACCATACTAAATTCGATGACTTGTTTTGTGGGTGCTGTAAACATTCACATCACACACACAATTACAACCAGAAGCAGAAATACATACTTTCCTGGGGGAACTTGTGTTCCCGCCGGGAATCGAACCCGATAACCCGATGCTCAGAAGGCGAACACGCATTAATTAAGCTGACGAGCAGTTCAAATTATACATTGAAGTGTCAAAGGTATAAAAAGTATATTTAGGATCACTTGAAATCGATCTATAGTATGTATTAAATATGTCATTTAATCTTACGAAGCTTTTAATCAAACTATATGAACAGCCTAATATTCTAGATGGATGGATGTGAACAATAAAACAAAATTAATAGGGCTTATATAAAGTAATGAAAAAATGTAAAACTGTACAACGATGCAATATGAGGGCACAAGTGCACTTTGTAAATAAAAATTGCTAGCAGTTTTCATCCACAAAGTATAAACTGCGAGTCTTAAAGTAAATAGATATATTTTGTGCAATCATGTTCTATTCTAAATCTAAAGCAGTATTAACTTTTTAGACTTGTCAAACGAAAATGGTATCAACTACTTCTATAGCTTATTGAGCATAAAATACTTAACAATTGGTAGAATTATGTGAGGAATTAAGATTGGCAAAAGTAAAAAAATAGAATGGTGACCATATATATGTATGTAAAATAATTTAAACGTAAGCAAAGCTTTAAAAAAACCGTCTTCAACGCTTATATTTTGGTTTTGGCTTGATCGATTTTGATAAAATGTATATAGGACCACCTCTGAAGTATAATCTACGAACAAGAATTATGAGATCGACAAATAGGGGAGAAATCGGTGAACATACATAAAAAAAAAATACATACAGTCGAACATAGTACTTCCTCCTTTATTGAAGTCGGTAAAAAATAGCATGTGATGATGTATACAATAAAGGGCGACCCGCATAATATTGCAGTTGTTCATTACATTCGCGATAAAAGCTTTAACATGAATAATCTACTCGACTTTATCAAAATAATAATGAACATAAAGCGAATTGTTACACTTTTTATAGCATGAAAATGAGTGGAAAGGCCTATAAAATTTGGCACCAACTCAATAAAACACGCTTCTGAAAAACACATTTGGCTAAATCCATGACAATGACAGGACAGCGAGGTTGTAAAAATGGGTTATTACTGGCAATAAAGCGGTTTGGAAGCAACTTAACGCCTTCGAACGTTCGTGCCAAGGCGCTGTCAAATGAGTATCTGTGGCACAGTTGGCAAGGACTAAGTTCCAGAACTACCAAAGTCTGGTCTGGCCTAACGGTGATTGCTTCCGTTTCACTTTAGACCTCTTCACTAAACCTTAAAACTGATCCACTATTTGAATTAATTCGAGTAGTGTGTAAAAGCTCCATATCAAGTTTATTTCAGTTTGACTTGACGAGTTTACATAGCGTAATTTCTTCGTTCAGTTCAAACTTTACTAGTTTACGAAGCTAAACGTCGACCCAGAGTTTGGTAATGTTTGAGATATTATCAAGTTTTCATTCAGAACTTTCTTCTTTACTTCTATCCCTTTGCCTCAGTTCAACACGTACTAAGAGAATGACTCTTTTTTCTTTTCCTGGAGAGAAGAATCATTATTCAATCTTTGATTTTAACGTTTAATAAGTTTAATTTTTACTTGATAGAATTGGACCACTGCGTATCGTATTCCACTCCGCGCCGTTGGAATCGCTGTTAGTATCGTAAACGCATACGCGTATGCTTACCACTATTTTACAATATTCTTTTCAAATTAAATATTATTGCAAATTAAATTGACCTTGACTTGGCTCATCGCGTATATAAGCGTGTTTCCACTTCTGTAACCTCTTCCGTCACTAATAAGTTACTTGTTTAAAACTTTTTTAAAGATAAGCTTTTAGAAGTCTGCCATATTGGATTTAAAGTGACGTCACTTTACTCTTCGAGTTATTCTTAGCAAGCCCTTTAATTTGATACCCATATTGTAGGAGTGCATTAAAAATTACTTGTCCGCCATTTTGTGTGTTCCGCCATGTTGGACTTAGAATGACGTCACACAGCTAACCATGCATTGTCATCCAAAATAAACGTGAATACAAAATTTCAGCTCAATCGGTTGAAGATATCTGCTTCAAAATTGAGTTCCAAGATTCCACCCGAACAAACATACATACATACAGAGCAAGCTAAATAAAAGCGTGTAAAAAAGCAACAACTCTGTGAATAGTTATTTCCTGTAGCACGCTTCGTTTTCCATCTCGATCGATTAAGCTAATACTCGATGGAGCTTTTATTTTAACTGCATTTTGTGAGTATTTTATGGAGATATTTGGGGGAGGCTATATCCAGCAGTGGACTTCTTGCGGCTGAGATGATGATGTACATATTTGTAGATGGTAAGTTTTGTATTATCTCATTTTAAGTCTTAACCTTCTGAGAATAGGGCTTCTTGTTATAAATTAGATATTTTTCTAGCAATATTCTATGTTTTAATAACGAAAACCGTTAACGTTGCTGTTGTTAGACCAGAAGTCAGGCTTAAGGAACTAAATGTATACAGTATTGTTAATAACCTTTAAAAAAGCGGTTATTAGAGACACGACGGTCATCGTCGTTTGAGAAATCAATAGAGCTTCAATTTTAATGACTATTAAATCGAGATAGCCTCGAATTTGACTAAGCGTTTATCAGACGTTTGATTGGATTCCACTATTCGATCAACAGAATTGGCATCTAGTTGAGAGGTTGATATAATATGTAAGTGTCTTCAATCAAAGATATACGTAGTTTCCATTTCCGTATGTAACTGTAACGTTGCAGTTCGCTCTTCTCTAGCGAGAATGTTACGCCTTAAAACTTTCTACAGTTCTTCACTTTGCTCCTTTAGATATGAGTGTTAAATTAAGTTTGTTTTGGATTTGCTACTGTAAATTCTGCATTATATATGGAAGGTGTTCCTTCTCTTACTTCATCTTTACCACTTTCAGCTGTGGTAAAGATCAGGTTAGTCTTTTTAGTATTATAATCTTACTTGTATCTTAACTAACATAACGTCTAAGAAATTTGATAGTTTGTGAACTCTGTGTCTAGTGAAATTCATATTTTATAATTAACCGCAAGCATTGAGAGCCTGCGTATTCCAGGTCTAGTGTGTTTACCAGCTTCGATCACATCATCACTTACCATCAGGTGAGATAGTGGTCAAACACTAGCCTGTCACAAATAAAAAAAAAAAAGCAAAGCTTAAAACAAGCAAAGCTTAAAAAAAACTGACTTCACCGCTTTATCTTTGGAACTTAGATTTTAAAACAATTAAGATACTTATCACGTCGACTAATACAGACGCATTGGAAAGGTTATTCTATAAATTTTATAATATGTCCTTTAAATACTTATTTGCGAAAACACAACTCACATATTTTATAAAATTACTTGAAAATCAAAGAAACAAACGCTATTGAGTGCCGGAAACATTCCTTGGGGAGAAAACTTATGTGCCGACCGGGAATCGCCGAAATGTCCGTTGCTTAGCCTTACTACAAACGCGCAACAAACTACGCCAGCGGGCAGTTGTGATTCTCATCCACTAAACCAATTAACTAATTGAATTTTTTACTCATACTTGCTCGCGAAGGATCGCAAGAAAACAAAACGACATTCCAAACGCTTCCACCTCTCGGTATCTACCATCCTTTCTTATTCTCACTCCTCCAGGTTTTCATCCTTATCTACCATCTAAGTTGTTCGTAATTTACTACAAGGGGTTTATTGTTACCTTTTTCCTTTTAACCTTTCTAGGTTTTCGTGATAGAGAAACATTTCCGTAATCCTGATGTAATTTCTGGTGTAATTATTTTATCTCTGTTGTCCATAATGCTCGTCCTTTTTGTTTTACTGTTATAATAAAAGCCTTTGGATACGGTTTCATTATTTAAATTTTAATAATGATTACTGTTACATGAAAAATTATATTAATTAAAATTAAATATGTCTTGTGAAAAGCGAAAGGTTTACTCTTTAATTGAACCATCTGTATTCTATTTAAGTAAGGTTTTATGTTTGTATGCTACGTGTTTGTAGTGTTTGCCTTTTTTTAAAGTTAAATATATAATTCTAACAGTCGTGATTATTAAAAATATTTATTAAAGATGCAGCATAGGAGTTTACCTATTGGGCTGACAAAGTCGCCACACACACGTCTTTAGGTCCTTATTTAGATTGATAATTAAACGCAAGCAAAGCTTAAAAATACCGAATTGGACCAATGAGAAAGCAACAGATTACAAACAAAGAAAAAAAAATCAAATCGTGGATAGAAGTTATAAGGTAACACACATAAAAAAAATACATTCGAATTGAGTATCTCCTCGTTTTTTGTGAAGTCGGTAGAAAAGGTCTTAATTCTAGGCAAACAATCGTAATTCGTATGACATATATATATCCAAACAAAAGTCTTCTACAATCTATTGTTTTACAACCTGTATATATTTGCTGGACATTTGAGACACAATTCCTTTAGTATCAGGAAGGAGAGCGTATTGCAGTGCTTTGCAAGACATCTTTGTTCTAAGTATCTGGTGCCACTACAGATATTATAATAGTTCCTCACATATTAACAATAAATAAGCGCAAGCGAAGCTTAAAAAAACTGACTTCGCTTTATCTTCGGTATTTCAAGAACTACTAATCAGATCTTGATAAAATTTCAATGGGACCACAAGAAAAGCACCAGCTATCAAATAAAAAAATCAAAATCGGCTCACAACGAAAGAAGTTATGAGGTAACTTTTGAAGTCGATTGAATACGAGAACATCGTCAATGTAGTCCGCAGAATACGCATTATTGACGATATTTCAAGAACTACTAATTAATTTTATGGGACCAATCGGACCAATCGGAAAGCAAGATCTTTCAAACTAAAAAAAAATTTCGAAATCGGTTAACGTGGAAAGAAGTTTTGAGATAACACACATAAAAAAAAATACAGTCGACTTGAGTACCTCCTCCTTTTTTGGGAAGTCGGTATATACACATTTCGTACGATCCACTGCAAACTCAGAGACTGGCTTTGTGGATAAATCCAGTAGATCATTAAGTAACTCAATCAATTTGTTTTACCATGATAGACCATTAAACTCCTTCCGGCTAATCTCTCAAAACTTACACAGATATAAACGACCGAAGTTGCTGCGGAACTTCGCCGTTCGATCTACTGTTTGGATTCCGGCCAATAAAAGCTACTTCCTGTTTTCTTGCTGCTATAGTTTAATTGGACTAGAACCTTAAATGGTAAAATGCTAATGACAATACTTTGAGTATTTTTAATTACGAATTTATTATTAAACGAGCTGGACCCGACGGAAGTTGTCCTGTTTTAGTACATTCATCAAACGCGAGAAGTAAAAATCATCGTGAAGTTTTCAAATTTTTCTGCGCAATTTTCATAATTCTGTTTTTCCGTAAGAACCTTCTACAAAATTGTATTAGGAAACTTAAAAAAAAGATGAACAAAATCGGTAGTCGTTCTCAAGTTATGACGTAACTAAGGTACTTACTTGGTGCGCGGGCTATTTTCCGCAACTAGGCCGCATGTGGGCCCTTTTTTCGTAACTAAGGTAAATAGATATTCTTTTTTATATGAATAGATTAGTCTGTGATTCCACCAACGTTCTTCTTTTTGACCTAACGTTGCAATGCCTGGTAGAGATCGCTATTAGTGATAAGGCCGCCTGTTGTGATACTTTACGCATAAGCTTGTTTGTTACCTTTTTTTATCTCATCTTATAAAGTGGATCAATAAAGTATTATCTATCTATCTATCTATCAATGCTTATTTGATCTCTAAATATACATATTTGTACACCGGAGACGGTAGAGTATATGGAACTAATACTATGCCTATTACCTACTATTAATTATTTACCGTACTCTGACAAATAAATACATTTTGATTTGATTTTTGATTTTGAATCTTTGTTTGTAATATTATTAGGATGAAACTCAGGGATAACCTTGCTATCTATTTGTGAAATATTTTTTTTGAATCAGATCAAAAGTTCCAGGTTTCTTTTTACAAACAGACAAACTCTACATCTTAATAATGTTAGTGTAGATATAAATGCTTACTCTAATTATTTTCTATATCATATCTATTTAATAACACTAAAAACATTTTAAAAATTATATACTTATTATTATGAAGATGGAACTGCCTGTTTGGCCTAGTTGGGTGCGCGTTAGCCGTATCGCGTTCAATTTCTGTCTGTGACTTGTTTCATAGGTGTCGGAAACATTCACATTGCACACACAATCACAACATGAAACACACATTTTCCGAGGGAAAAAAACTTGTGTCCGATGGGAATCGAACCCGATCTTTAGAAGGCTAACGCGCACCCAACTTAGCCAACGGGCAGTTCAGGAAAACGTTTGTTTTTTTAAAGGTATATCATAGTTTAAAAACTGAATTATTATTTTATACTGTGGCGTAACTATAATGTCACAGGAACCATCTAATTATAAATAAACAAACAGCTCGCGATGTTTGAGACGCGGGTGGCCTCCCACACCTCACATCCTGAAAACTAGCCTAGAGTGAAAAAAAAAAACGTGTTTTTAAAAAAAATATCATAATATGCGCCGCCGAGTTTCTTTCCACATTATTCTCGAAATGGCTGTAATTTTGCAAATCTGGCAGTGGAATGACTCCACTTCCATGATCTTCCTCTTTGGGGCCCATGTGAATAAACGATTTTGTAATTTGAATTTTATATGTTTTAATGTTTTTTTATCGAGGTAAGTTTCAATTGTTTCAAGTCGCGGGTCACGAGATAATTCCTTGGGATAGTGTTTTTTTATGGCTTCTAAGTACATAAGTGGATGAAATGCTGAAGTACTGAAAAATGCTATCTTCATTAGAGTCTAGTTACGATTTTTGTGTATTTCATATATTGATTTTTACACTTCGGTTACACAAATGCTATTGACCATTTGTAAAAAAAAAGGAACTCAATCATATCTTTTTTTATCCTTTGAGCAATTTAATACAATACATTGTTATAACAAAATATATTTCTACACAGACGAACGCTTTGGAAAAAACAAATAATTGCTATAAAGAATTTTCAAAGCCAAAAATAGGTCACCTGAAGCTAAATAACCAGCTTGATAGTATTTCTAACTATAGAATGGAAGCAATTTCCATTTTATATTGGAACTGGTTTCAAACTAACACACTCAATTCCACAAAAAGTAGTTACCACGAACTCTAAACTACAGTAGTATTGCAAGGAATAGCTGTTAGGGGCGTCAATCAATGACAAGCTGTGTCGTGCTATATTCCAAGCTATAATATTGTCGTGCTGTATTCCTACTTCAAGCTAAGTTTAAGCTGCCATGCTTGCGGCCCACAGTATTCGATTTGACCAATCTAGATAGATATAAAAACTTAAAACGAAATTCAAACAATGCCTCAAACAGCTTATCTGATATTAAAAAAAAACGAGTCCTACTTTAATAATGGCGATAAAAAACAATAGGGAGGCGTCCGAACACTTTTGCCAGTGCAGGTAGTAAATTATTCTCAGCAGTTTTAGATTGTCACTGTGTATGCACGTGCTGCTTGTTAAGTGTTTGAAATTTAAAGTTTATGCAGTGATGGAATTACTTCTACAGGTATGATATATCTGATTTACGCATCAATAATCAATAAGTATCGGTTAATATTGTAGTAAAAAGATAACAACATAAATTCAGTTTATCGAAGGTAAAACCTTGACTACACTTATTATACGTCGGATTTATTTTAAATAATGATAGCCAAGAATAAGTTCTTGGCTATCATTATTTATAACAAGTGTAACCATATGTTGAGATTTTTGAGATACTGTTTATTTCGTCAATAGATACGAAACTCAAGCGGAAAGATTTTTTCGATTTATGGCGCTCTACTAACCCGAAGATTGATTTCTGAAATCATTTTTCATCAATCGAACCTTCAAAGAACAAGCCTTTGCAAAATGGGTTCAGAATCAAAGACGTCAAGATTTATTCTACAGAAAATATAAAAAATGGCTCTAATAAGAAATCGTTCTTTAAGTGATGCAGCCTTCATCTTATGAAAATGTAACACCTGGATCTAGCGGTGTAGGTCGTCCTAAAAAGTTATTCAAAGGAAGTTCACAAAAAACTAAATTAAAAAAAGTGAAGAGTTTACTGAAGGATTTTGGTACTGAAGAAATATCGTTTGCTGCTGAAGTGAGTGAATCCAGAGGTAAACGAGATTCTGTTAAACTAATAAAAGAAATTTGCATCGCTTCGCCGAAGCGCGCCACACGTTACGTGAAAGCGAAGAATATTATGGATGCTCAAAATTACAACCGTATACTCCCGATGAAGCGCTGACATTTTTTATTATGTTAAATAACTTTACAGTTGACCAATATAAAAACACTCAACAAGACGCTAGAGAAACAGGCTGCAATTTATACCCTTCGTACGATCGATTACACAAGGCTAAGCGTTATTTTGGTCGAAGCACAGACATTCAAATTAACATTTTAGCTTATAGGCTAAGCTCAACGTATTAACCTTAGGCTTCAAAGCTTCGTGAACCATGTTGTAAGTGCTTGTCGACGAATTCAAAACTACAGTCGCTGCTAGGCGCCGAACACAAACACGCAATTCCACGCGATACTGTACAGTGTAGCGCTTTCCGCATTTTCGCTTTCGCAATCTATATATAAAGAGTTAGTTTCGCTTATTTGCTTCCGCATTAATTATGCTTACAGCTATGGAATAGAATTTCTTACCCGAGACTATGTTTCCCGAGTCTTGAAGTCACGAGTGAACAGGTATCTTTTTGGCAAACATGCTCCATCAATCGCAACGTCTCTTACCATCAGGTGAGATAGAGGTGAAATGTTTGCCTATAACGAATAAAAAAAACATAATCGCTTTACTCGTTGACTATTTGTAGTATTATATTGGATTTAGCATGATAAAATACTTAACGTACCGAGCTAGCTACAACACTTTTGAGTACTTCATGTAAATAATGAAACTCACTATCATGTTTTAGTCAAAATATTAAAAATCTACAATAATATGACTACCAAAGCCATTCCAAGTACTTGTAATCTATTTGTCATAACAGATAATTAATACGGAGTAAGAACTACGGGTTGCCGTAAGCAGAAGAATAAACGAGTTTTTTTTTGCTAAATGTTACTATTCGTGTGAGCGCTGACACAGTAACAAACTATAGGGTTATTTCATTGGTTGACTCGCAGAACGTCCCATTCGCATTCGGTCACGCAGTCGCAAAACGTCCCATTTGCAGAATGTCTTATTCTCAAATCGTCCCATTCTCAAACGGTCCTATTCGCAGTGCGTCCCATTCTCAAACCGTACCATTCGCAGTCTGCCCAAATCTCTAACCGTCCCATTCGCAAAATGTCCCATGCATACATCACATTAATAACAATAATAAAAAAATATCTTTTCTTTATTGAATGGTAATCACAACACAATAATAATATAAAAATATTGCATATATTTCACGTAAATTTTTAGTACATTACCTAATGAAACTAAAACCAATAGTAATACAATAATCAGTTCTACATAATCATCAAATACATTATTATCATCATCTTTTTTTATGTTAGATAGGCATGCATTTGACCACTATCTCACCTGATGGAAAGTGACGATGAGGCCGAAGTACATGCTGACCTATTCACTCCAAACTTGAGGAACCCAGAAATGAAATGTCACAATTTATTAATCCGGAAAATTCACAACGACGCAGACGTCGAATAAGCGCAGCACAGCGTAGCTCCATATACATTGATCAACCTTTTCCTGCAAATGGCAATTCTAGAAATAGAAATATAGAATTGTTCATATTATATTTTTCCAAGAGTTCCTTAGTACGATTTCCAAGAGCGTCCAACTTGTCATTTTTATTGCGCTGAGGTTCCATGTCGTTTCCACTATATCGCGTGTTTTGTAGAACTGAATGCTTTTTTCTGCGAATTGAGTGGGGTTGTAAATGGGCGAGATGTTTTTTGCTGGTAAAAAAAGGAGCAAAAGTAGAAGAGTTTCATTTTCGCTTAGCAGTTGGTTTTATTGCTCTATTCTTTCTTAGCTTTTGTTTACCTATGATTATTGTTCGCTATTGTATTGCTTGTATAATTTTGACGAGGCTTTTCTCTTCAAACGTTTTCTGGTTCAACTGAAGCAAACTGTTGAACCAGAAAAAAGAAAGAGAAGCATCAGTAATTTTTTTTCCAAGTTATTCCACTAGTCGGATTAAAGTTTGAACGTTCTATTTATGAGTGTCTATGTTATTTTCGCTGATTGTATTGATTACTCAGATTTTTCTAGGCTAATTTTTGTATTTCCTTTTTAAATTGGTAGAGCCACGTGGCGAGGTTGTCTTACAACAATGTCATGACGTTTCTTAAATTTATATTGTACTTAGCAGTGTCGCTAACATTTTTAAAACCGTGTCGACTAGCCTTCGTTTAATGTATTAATGAGCACTACTCCGGAACTTCAATTATTTATTCAAGGCTTTCCTAGTTATAAATAAACTATTATCGGCTTTTCCTACAAATAGGTACGGCTATTTTGTTCTTCGACTATTCCAGTAGAACTTTCGAAGTTATATTCTGATATCTAACTTTGTTTTTCGGAGGAGTTGTTCCATAATTCTGTTAGCCGAAATTGGTTTAATCAATAACTATTACTCTTCTACGAAAAGAGATTAAATCTAAAATTTTGTTTTGTGCTCAATCTGTAATAGTTTTAGTGCTGAACGCATTGGTGTCATGAAATTGGCACAAGAAAATACCATGGCACGAGTAGCTACGCCCCCTGCGATCGCCAACCCGCATGCCCAGCGTGGTGATTATGGGCAAAATCCCCTATATGATAAGTACAACAAAAAACAGGTCCCAGTCCCCGGCAGCTACACTATTCCTGGCCATGGTAGCAGGCAAGCGCAGTGTCGAAAGACCGCCCACAAGGTGGACGGACGACATAGTGAAGGTCGCGGGAAGACGCTGGATGCAGGTCGCTAACAAGCATTATTTTTGGAGATCTTTGGGGGCCTATATCCAGCAGTGGACTTCTTGCGGCTGTGATGATGATAATGATGAAGCACATCTTACAAAAACTGACTTCACCGCTTATATTTTGGTTTTTGGCTTGACCGATTTCGAGTCGGTTGAAAAACTAAATTTTCCTAGCATTATGACTATTAACATGAAGTTAAGGCTGTATTATTAAAGTTGTTAACTTGTTACGAAAATAAAGAGACTTTATATTACGTTTCGTTTGTGGTGTCATTAATTACGTATGTTTACCATAGATGCACACTATGGCCATTTTTATTTCGTTAACGTTCTGACGATGCAGTGTTGTCGAAGAAAAGTAATGATCGTAACTTATCCTTACATTATTATTATGTTTACGTCATCGTCTTATTTGGCTGGTTAAAGTACCTAGTTGATGAACGTCTATCAAATCTGCGCCACACATGTCGTATTAGTTCGCGGGATTACGGTCGCGGGCACCGCTGTAAGTATGGGAGGCGACCGAACCCGCGTCCTCGCACGCCATCCGTTCAAACCTGGTGCGTCCTGTATTGCGCAGCATAAGTGTGTATGTCTAGAGGGAATAGGTGTCTTCTAGGCAAGCATGCTACATCTTTGGTACATCATCGCTTTCCGTCAGGTGAGATAGTGGTCAAATATTTACCTATCAAACATTCAAAAAGAAGTCTAGACTCTGGAATAGGGTATGCGAGGCTCAGTTAGTTATTCATAAATATTTGATAAACAATAATTTGATGTTGATATCGGTAAAAACGTTGTGTAGACGAACTCTTGCTGTGTGTTCAGCACTTTACCCTCCCTCCTAAGTTGTATAATGTATTCATCGTGCGGTCTGGAACTAGATTAGCATGCATACAAATAAAGGGCCACGTCCACCCTCACAGGAAATTAGACTTAGCCGTCTTATTCCGTAAATCTCCCATAAACATGAGCACATTATGTAACGTGAATCATCGGAACAAAGAGAACTGTATCTTTTGTATTTACAAGGAGATGAGCCGGTTTGCATGTGTAACTTATTAATTTACTTATTATAAGAAATTATTATTAATTAATTATAAAAATTTTACTACCAAGGGATGTCCCCTTGGTATTACCTACGAAACAATGTTTAAATTGTAATAAAAATATAATATATCTGTTAGTGATCCGTGAGGCCTAAAATACGATTAACTGAATTTGACTAGATACTAAAAAAAAAAACGGAAAAATACTGTTTTACCTCAGAAAACCAGTTTTATTTTATTGTAAGTAAAAATATTTCAGTAATTTTTGCATGCCCTTTTTACTATCTAACAACAAGACAAACTATTAAACGTCATCCATTTATGGTCGACATACCTCCAGTTCGCTCAAAGCGTTTTGCTTCTACATTCATCATCCGTACAACGAAGGAGTGGAACTCATTGCCTGCGTCTTTGTACCCCGAACGGTATAATCTGGGAGTCTTCAAGTCTCGAGTGAATAGGTATATTCTAGGCAAGCATGTCACACCTTCGGCCGCATCATCACTTTCCATCAGGTGAGATAGTGGTCAAATGCTTGCCTATTAGACATAAAAAAAAAACTATGTTTTCCCTAAAAATAAAACACAGAGTTATGTGCTGAGTGAGTATTAGGTTTCAAAAAGAAAAGTGTACTGAAAATCTTAGCACGCCACTTTCATCCAATCCTTAGAAAAATGTATTGGTGATTGCGGCTCGCTCCCATTTCGCCTTAATACTCAATAACAATAATACTCAAAAACAAGGGTACAATGATAGTACTGTATTTTCTGACACACTAAAATATAGTAAAGTACCAGCAACTTTCTTGATGCTACACTAAGTTCGTACCCCTCGAAGCTCCAACTATCTTTAATTAGCGTAATTGCTTCCCTCGTGCAGTCACACCCAACTAACCCCCTCCCTCAAACAACCGCATTTTCATGCTTCACCAATTTTCATTCCATTTCACGTTGTAATCTACATAACACATAGCTTTCAGCGAACGTTGTAACGTTGGAAATTGAACCTTACTGCCATGTGATGAAAGCGTTTGAATATAATGCTTGGTGGATGTTTGTTAACTGAGTGTGGCAGTTGCTAAGGTTCCAATGTGTTTGTTATAGAAACTGAGCATTGTATAAGGCTCAAGGCTTTACTGATCTCGCAGCAGAAAGTTGACGATGTGCCATTATATGTTTGGTAAAATGAGGCCAGGCTCTAATCAAGAAGTTGGTTTTGTCGGCGGAACGCTATCTACGTGTAGTAGATTCAAATCAAATCAAAATCGTTTATTCACATGGGCCCCAAAGAAGCACTCATAAAAGTTAATTACTACTGCCAGATTCGTAGAAACTCGGCGGTGCATTTTTTTTCATTAATTTCATGATGAAAACGGCCTAGAATATGTCACCTGCCCCCCTAGTTATATAAGATGCGAATAGTTCAATAATTAGATGATAGCTCAACTATTGACTATCTAATAGAACTTAAGGATTGAAATTGCTTATCTGTGAAGCGATCGCGTAGTTACTAGACTATTTGTTTGCAACTTGCCTAGATGGGCTGGTTTGTCCACAGGGGTTTGAAAGATTCATCATGCAATAGTGAAGGAGTGAAAGTTACTGCCGGCATCTCTGTTTCCCGATTACTATAATAAGAAGTTGATTAACTACGTCCACGAACAAAGCATTTTCCTTTATACACGAATCGTCGCCGTCGCATGATTTTTTCTACGTCAAGCGTCTTTTCTACGATATGGATAAGTCGAGTGAATGAGTATCTCATAGGCAAGTTGTTTTAGCCTAGCTTCTTATAGATTGTAAGCGATAGGGCCGAAGATGTAGAACATATTTTTAGCTTTATATCCATCATAAAAGATTCATAAAAATACCGAGACTGGATTGATCTGAATTACCAATCAAAAATCTATCCACGCATAATTTATCTATTTGTATAATCATATGATTATATATCCTGTCGTAATACGTACGTATAGCCACCGAACACTGTTTCATACTCGACGGTGCTGTATTACGATAGACTAAGAGCTAAAAAGGCGATCATAAGAAAATGTCCAACGACCATGTAATATATTAGTTTTACTTGTATTGCTTTTTGTATGCTTGTGTGTACTAACTAATTAAGTACGTAAACGATCGTGGAAGTTTTTTTAAACCTACTTCTAATTTTTGTATCGATTTAAAACATTGGAATCCAAATGTGTATGAAATTGGGGTGACAGTACGATATTATTTATACAGTTACTTTAAACTTTAATTATTGGCTTTAAAAACTCTGTGGGTTAAAGAAATTATCTTTACCTATAAAGGGAGTAAAGTATATGGACTTTTATATTATTAACTTTGTTCATAAATCCTGCTTACTCCTGCTAAAACATATTTACACTCGACGTAAGTGGGACCTCCGGCGTACAAGACGTAAATAGATTTCTATCAAGAAAATTCCAGCGACAACATAATTTAATTTGAAAGCCATTTTTAAAGAAAGTAAAACTTCGTTCTTCAACAAGCGTGAAGCGCTAAGGTTTATTTTGTATGTTTTTAGTTGGTCGAAAACTAAATGGAAACATGATAATTTTAGAGCCTTTTCTGGTCTTCAAGAGGTGGCATATTCAATGTATCCCCGTTTATGATTTATTTTTGCCAAATGCCTAAATGTTGTGAAACAAATTACGGTCAAGATGATAGGGAGAAGTGAAATCTTAATACATTTTAAAGACAATCAAAATAGTTCTACGAAGATATGACCCTAATCCTTAATCGACCTTAATCGCTTCTAGGTGTGATAGTGTGTGTGATATGTGTATGTTTCCGGCTCCCACGATACAAGTCTTTGAAAATAATAAGAGGATTGCGTAAAAACAAATTGATCTGGCTGTGTTAACGATTTCACACTCACAGCCCCACACCAAGTTCGAAAACTTGAGTCGTGGGTTCCGGAATCATCACACACACAATCACAACCAGAACCGGAAACACAAATTTTCCTTGGGGAGAAAACTTGTGTTCCCGCCGGAGATCAAACTCGATAAGCCTGGTTATAAAGCAAACGCGCTACAGTTTTGGTATACGAAGCTGTACAACTTGAACCAACAATCAAGTATGAAGTCTGCAATAATATCAACCATAACTTAGGTACTGCGAAGCGCAACATTCCAGTATTCCCAGTCGTATATCTTCATTAGAGCTCCCATCGCGTTTCGTTAATTCTCACTGAATATTGCAGCGTGCCAGAGTTAGAGCTATGCTTTATGTATCTCTCGAGGACTTTATATTCGGCCGGAATGACCGAATTCAATTTGAGTACGTTTTGGGCTGTTGGTACGTAAGTGAATTTGAAAATAAATAAAAAGGAAAATTGGCGAAACGATATCGCAGGCGCGGGATTCAATATATATTATATTTATTATATATCCAATCTGACTATTGCTCGGTTTGGTGGGTTTGGTTTGAACAGAAATATTGCCTACGAAAATATGATTAACGGTAAGAACAGTTTTCTTGCTAAGAAAAAAATATGTTTCTGGTCTGAGTATGATTGTGTGTCTGATGGATTGAATGTTTTTGGGTCGCAGGACACAAGTCATCGAACTAAGTATGGAGCTGTGAGTGTATAAGCGTTTATGTTGTTTATAAAGTCCACGTGAATGAATATGTTCGATTTTGAATACATATATTCGATCTGAATATGTTAGAATTATCTTGATATACAAATAAATTTAACGAAAATTATTTTCTTATTTCATAACATAATGGCTATTAGCGAACAATTCTATGATGTTAAAACTAATTAAGTTTTAAATTAGTGATATTTTTTTAGCGTTTTATAAAATTCTATTGTAAGATTTCTGTAAAACATGTATTTTAAGCTGTAAGCTGCTCTATCTAATCTAATACCTTTAAATGAACAATTCTTGTATATATAATCTGAATCTCGGAAACGGCTCCAACGATTTTCATGAAATTTAGTATGCAGGGGGTTTCGGGGGCGATAAATCGATCTAGCTAGGTAAAATTTTAAGAAAACGTCGTTTTAACGAACAAAGTTCGGTCATCCAGGTACTTTGCTTAAAAACACGGTAAAAAAATCGATCTATTGTTAATGTTTATTATGTGCAAGGTTATTATGCATCAGGTTCATGGCTTGTTTTATTGCGTTAATGCTGAGTGCACTAGTCATTATGGTAAGTCTAGAATAGTCTAGATAGTAGAGTGTTTAGACTTTAATAGCGCAAGTTAAGAGGAAAGGTATTATAGCACTTTACGAGATGTTTTATAGTTTCCTTTATATGAACCTTTAAAGCAAAGAGAGATAATATGACCTGTCGATGCTACAATTAATTATCTTAGATAGATAAACGTTTCACTACTGCTTCACCTGATTTAAAAAAAAAACGACTCCAATTATCGACTCGACCTATCTTTTAAACATCTTTTTTAAAGTTGGCATCAGATTAGGATCGAAGGCAATATCGAGAATTCGATCGATTAATATATTCTCGATCGAACTGCCCGTTGGCTTAGTTCGAAGAGCGTTTGCCTTCTAATCCGCCGGGAAGCAGGTTCGATTCCCGGCGGGAACACAGGTTTTCTACCCAAGAGAAATTTGTGTTTCCCGTTCCGTTAGTGATAGTGTGGGTGATATAAAAAAAATATATTTGTGCGCCAAACAAAAATAACGGATAGTTATTTATACGAAATTCTTAATACTTCTTGCCTACCACGTTTTTAACATCCGAAACGTAATCTGAGTCTAGTATGTATTAATAATTACACGAAATGCCACCTGTATTTCGTTGAATTGTGGTAGACCCCCTGGATCGGGCACGAAACGTTTGAATCCGTGGATCTTCTACGACTTTTACTGGCAATGATCTAGTCCAGAAACTATTAACATAAAATTAATTTAAAATAATTGCTATCTTACCGACATTTCCTCTCTAAGTTCGATTTGATTCGGTCAAAGACTATGTATCTAGTTATATCATATGTGGTGCTGTTGGTGCTAGAAACATTAACATCACACACACAATAACACCCAAGACCAGAAATATATTCCCTTGTCGGGGGAAATACATTGATAGAAATTTTATGTGATACTTGCGGCATTGAATGCAAATCAAATGCTGATGGAACAGTAAGTTTATCGATACTCTTGTGGTCTCAATCTGCGTCGTTTTATATATCTCCAAATAAACTAGCACTTTGCTAAAATTAAGATTAATTTAACGCTCTCCATTTAAAGTACAAAAGCAAAAGGGATTAAATACTCTTTTTGTCATCCATCCCGATAAAGATTCTTAAATCGTATCTAACCTATAAAATACACATTGCTGTTTTACAGAATTTACACCGTCGCGTCGCCATCTTGTTAATGGGTAAAGGTCTCTATAAATGGTTTTATTAAAACCGGAAAGTCTTTTTACACTCCCCAAAAACCATATTGATTCCGTCGTAAGCTCAGCACGATCAAGGGTCACCATAAAGGCTATAACGGCCCCCAACCTCGTTCGAGATCTTTATGACTGCCTCCGGAGTCCTTGTTTTCATGAGCCCTGGAATGGGCTATTGTGTGTTTTGCAAAACATGTTTTATGTTATCGTTCAGACAATAAATAAATAGGTAAAGTTTTATATGATTGTAGCCGGAGATAAATAGTTTATTACAAATATAATTATTTACTATGGTACTTATAATTATGATACTTCACAAATTAATTTAAAATTATATCGCTTACAATATACGCTACTCTCTTACTACGAGTTTATAAACTTTATAATGTTTACTCCGAGAAAAAAAACTAATCTACACAAAACTAGTGACGATTTGCTAACAGATGTGAGTAGACCTCGATATAGTTTGTGTATATTTAAGTCTGTTCCTAGTCCCAGTAAAACTTTCAGTGTACGGATTTCTATACACTCAAAATTTTTGATCGCTTAAATGTGTATGGAACTTAATACTTACAGAAAGTAAAATTTGGTATTTTGTACCACAACTTATTATGTAGATAAACAGTAAAGACAAAATATTATAGAAGATATTTGCTCTTTATTAAGAGCTAAATAAGTTTTGTCACGAATAAATATCGTCCCTTTTTATTATACTTCATGATAACATATCTTAATAGGGATGATGCCTGGGTAAAAAATTGTAGCTCGTCAGTAATATTATCAAAACATATTGGACAGTATATTTTTTATTTAACAAAACAAAGGAGTGGGAAGCTCACTAGTGGTAGAACGTGGTCTGGCTTTCGACGACTCTTATTACTTGTAACTTTGTCAATTTGAGCTATTTAATTTTATAATTTAGTTATGTCTACTCTAACAACCTCCCGTTACAATTCGTCATTAGCGTAAGGCCAAAAATAAACAACTGGAAGTATTATTTCATTATCTCTTGTTGATTTAATAAATCCAAATACGAGCTTCAAAATTCCTAAACCTCGGACTAATTAAATCAAAATTTCGCTAAACAAATCATCTCCGAAGGCGTTACTCGGATCTTGGAGGCCTCATTTGCATGAATATAGGATTAAGAGGCGTTCAAGTTTATTGAAGGGGAGAGATTGTCAGTAATAATGTTATGACGAACTCGGTGTATAATTCTGGCACTGTATCTCGTAAAGATACAATCTTTCAGTCGACTGCGTGCAAGGTGATGTTTTTGTGCGTTTAAATGTGCTTACATATATCTGTTTTAACAGCTAAAACAGATTTTCTAAATGAGATCTAATCAGATTTGACTTAATATGAAGAGTGGCATAACATATAATATACAAAAGATACTCGCAGATTATTGTACACTGAACACAAGACTGTAAGTCGCCATATTTGAAAAGTTGATTCACATTGTGAAATAGAATCGAAATCTTGTTTCACTCCTTTTTAAAGTATTTTTATTTATGCTTTCATGAGAAAATAATTAAGCGTCCCGCCTGCGTATCCTACTAATATTATAAATCCGAAAGTTTTTGTGTAAGTGTGTGTGCAAATGTGTAAGTATGTTTGCTCCCTCTTCACGCTTTAACCGCTGAACGGATTTGGATGAAATTTGGAATGTATATAGCTTATACCTAGGATTAACACATAGGCTACTTTTTAACTTGATAATAGTGGGCAAAGCCGCGAAGCACGGCTAGTAATATATAAGTTGTAGTGCTAGTAGAACTTTAAATAAAAATGTCTCTCCGTTTTATTAAACCGCAGACGATCTACGAAATCTTCAAATTCTTATTTCTCGCAATTCCAACGAAATCATGTTTCCACTCACTAGTCATACAAGAAGTATTTTCAAATTGAGTTCTTGGTTCCGCACGTCCATTCCAAATATATTTTGTGTCGGAAAAGCAAACTCTTGGAGTGAGAATTGGAAAGAAGTCGGGAATCGTTTGCATTGAAATAGAATGCGGTTATATGTGCTCTTGTGAATTTATACTGTAGATATTTTATGGAACTCACCTGCATGCCTAGGTTGTTAATTAAATGGTGGCAATGCAACCATTTAGGTGACAATGCTTTGAGACACCTCGGCCGCTAATCGAATGGTTGCTTTAAGATCAAATGTCATAGGCTGGAAGAGTTTTGCCGGAAAATTTTATATACGCAACATGTGTATTTTAATAACCTAATTCTTTATTAGAATACCTAGTTAAAACATTAGCCTGTTTACAATTTGATTTGATTAATTATGGTTATCGAATGCCACATTTCATCTATATCATAGGCATTTAGTTGAGTTGAGCGACATATGTAACGGGACAAGCCCGTTGAGCTTAGAGATAATTGCTAATTATATTTTATTAACATTTTTACTTACTTTTGTGAGTATTTAATAATACCCTTGGCCACACCATCACTTACCAACGGTAGTGGCCAAACGGTAGCCTATCGGAGACAAAAAAAGTGATAAAAAATCCATTTATTCAGTAAACTTACAAGTTTTCTGGCACGTCTTAGTATTGTGCTACATTAGCCTACGAGTTTCTGTAGCACTCGTAGAAACGTAGCACTCGTAGAATACGTAGCACTCGTTGAATTTCGTAATTAAACGTGTATACGGCAGGATACGTGGAGTATATACCATAAATCGATGTCGCATGACTGTACGTCTTGGTGGTAGAAAGGGGATGGGGACAAATTTCGGATTATTAGATCATGCAATTCAGTGGAACTCTCGGCCGAAATGTATCCTATAAAAGTCTGACAAATTTGCAACCTTGCAAAAAAAAACCTATATAAGATCTTTTTTCGCGCATAAAAAATCCTGTCCTAAGCTCACACATCACGTTTGCTTGCTTAAAAGTCTTTTATTCTGTACCTTTACTTTTAATAATAGAACAAGCTCTAACTGGACTTTAAATAATACATTCCACGCGATAGATAGTAGATCGGTGTGTCGACGGAAATGCAAACACTCCGTGCCGTGGAAGTGGAACACACGCCTCGACTCTCGGGAACGGATAGGAGGGACAGGGGGAGGTAAAGGGGTTGTCGTCATCCAAGGCAAACTCGCTTGTACTTTTCTACATATAAAAAAATATAGGCTGAATATCCATATCTAATGTTAAACATTGGAAATATTATTATTGAGGACTTATTTTTATTTTGAGAAGGAATGGTGAAGGAATGGTATTGACGTTCCAAAACATTAGCAATTTAAAAGAACTCTAAACAACTATCTTTTCTTTTTCTTATCTTAAAAAATCTGTCAATTTGGCTTATCTAACACAGTTGGCACTTATCTTTGTTAAAATAGGAAGTTACCTTAAACTGCAAGTAAATGTATATGTGTGTCCCTGTTTGATTTTTTATAATAACAATGTCACTGTCTGACAAATTAAGCGGAGGGATGTGTTTACCAACCCCGATCACATTACTTATCATCAGGTGAGATAGTGGTCAAATGCTAGTTAATCAAAGATAAAAATGTTTTCTGACATAAGTTCAAAACAGATGGCTTATCTCATTCGAATCAATGTTAGTAACATGTGGGATTCCAATTCTACAGTCATGCGTTTTTATTTACATTTAAGATAACTTTTGACCACCATCTCACCTGATGGCGTGCTAAATTTTCGGTTACAATATCATTATCCATCAGGCGAGGCAGGGGCCAAATGCTTGTTAACAACGCATACAAAGAAGTCGTCACACACATTAACGTACTAAGTAGTACAAGTCAGCTCTCCCCACTCTACTATGTACATACATACATAGTTGCATCGCACACAGCATTCCCGCATGTGATATTTCCCAAGCCACTTCGCACAAAGCCTCGAGAGCTTTGAATTTGCATTCCTCTATGAAATGTTTGTGTAATTCTACGTAAAAGCATTTTACATGCATTTTATTTTTCAACTACTTTGTAATGTACCCGTTTTTATAGTTTGCAGTTTGATAAACTGTGTAAATAAAACTGTAAAGTCGCGTTGGGAAAATGCACTAGATGTGCAGACTAGTATAGTATTGTGAAGTTTTATTTATATCTACATTTGTTCTGGTTTGTTATATCTATTTATGGATAGATTCAGTATGCTGAAGATAATTAAATGCAAGCAAAGCTTAAAAAACCGACTTCACCGCTTTATCATCAGAAGCTTGATCAGATTTAATGTATAAACATGCATTATTGACTATAACTCAAAAACTAGAGATCAGACTTGATCAAATTTCAATGGGACCACATGAAAAGCACCAGCTTTCAAATAAAAAAAAGAATCATCAAAATCGGGTCACAACGAAATAAATTATGAGGTAACTTTTGAAGTCGGGTAAACGAGAACATCGTCAAAGTACGCATTATTCATCACAAAATAGGCATTATTGACGATATTTCAAGAACTACTGATCAGATCTTGATCAAATTCAAATGGGACCGAAAACGGCTCACGTGGAGAGTAGTTATGAGGTAACACACGTAAAAAAAAAAATACAGTCGACTTGAGTACTTCCTCCTTTTTTGGGAAGTCGGTAAAAAATAAAAGTATCTTCTGTTTGTTTGTCACATTTTCATAGTTTTAAAATAAACCACTGCACCGATTTTGATGAAATTAAGTTATATACACTATAGAAAAGTATACACTACTTTTTATACAATAATATAGATAATGTTCTTATACCTCAAATACTATATTTTTACGGCTTAAATCGTCTCATTTCAGCAATATTTTCAGTAAGCTTTAATATCTATTATCCTAGTCATAAACATGACTCGGGATTGTCTTACTCGTGCCAATAAACCCGTATCACGTTCCGACGTTTTCCTTCCCGAAAATTCTATATGTTTTGCACATAAATCAGACCCTATGAACTCTACCCACATCACCAAAATTATCCAGAATATAACAGAACATTTACACATATGCGGCGCTTATTCATTCACGCATCTTGGAATATCTACACAGTATGTAAACTTGCTACTTAATACTAAACAATTTAACCGCAAGCAAAGCTTAAAAAACCGAATTCACCGCTTTGTCTTCGGAACCCTTAATCTGATTAAATTAATTAAATACGTAATATTAAGGACAACTGAAATATGATCTTACTAGCCGTGCCCCGCGGCTTCGCCCGCTATTATCAAGTTAATGAGTAGCCTATATGTTAATCCTAGGTATAATTTATGTACCTACATTCCAATTATCATCAAAATTCGTTTATCCGTTAAAGCGTGAAGAGGGAACAAACATACTTACATACACTCTTACACACTTACACACAAACAAGGGACCACACGGGAAGCACCAGCTTTCAAATAAAAAATCATCAACATCGGTACACCTTAAAAGTATAAAGGAGGTAACACACAAAAAAAAATTGTCGAATTGAGAACCTCCTCTTTTTTTGAAGTCTTTTAATATTTTTTTTTTAGAAAAGATAGCAATATCGTGAAAACCTATCCAATTTTGATTTTACAATTCTATTCAGTATATCATTGCATCTATAAATAATTAAAATTTTACATAGAAAACGCATACTGCAGAATCTCTTGTTACGTATGAATGTGGATAAAGGCACTGAATACTGGATTTCATACTATGTGTTTTAAGAGATTTGATAGAGATTAAATTTCTACATCACTCGTGATGCGATAGAGATGTTGAAGTTTATTGTTAGCTTGATGACTGTATTGTGGACATGAATTTTACACTGATTAGTCCGTTGGGTTATGTATCGTTTATGCCGTCGGGACAACAGTACGTTTATGTAGAGATATAGACACGTTTACGACATATTCTAATACAGTTACTAACTCTAATAGTAATAACTCTAAATAATAATGTTTAGTGGCCTCTATTTCATCTTAGCTCGGTAAGACGTTAAATATGAAATACAGTGAAGCTTACGTCTTTACATTATTTTGTTGTTTCTTCACTACAAAAAAGATGATGACGATGGTTGTTTTTTTTTGTGTTAGGCAAACTTTTGACTACCATCTCACCTAATGGTAAACGACGATGTGGTCGATGATGGAGCGCGCTTGCCTATAAGATACTGAAGACTCATATTGTACTCATCAGGAAACACCGACTTAGATTTCTTCTTCAGTGCCTGTTTCCTCTAATTCTTCGCATTTGAGTAGCATGTTTTAATCTCACGGTAACTCTTTCTTAATAAGTAAATTTAAAAACATCAGTAATTTGCCGACAAAAAATCAAAAATCACTATAAATATACATTCAGAATAATAAATCATAAACAATTTTATCACAATTAATGTCAAAAGTATCATTAACATAAAAAGTCAAATCTTATATAATTTCTGCATAATTACCAAATCGAGTTTGTCAGCAACAGTTTTCAGGATACTGTTATTATTATGAAACCTACACACTGGACAATAATAAAATCTGACAAAGCCACACAAAAAAAAAATCAGCATAGTTCTATATTCTAGGCATATAATGTAGGCCTCTTCATGTTTATATATATCACAGCCTGTTTGAAACACCAGTGTTGACCAATAGCGTAATAAAAACAGCACTTACCGGGAAACAGAACCGTCTATATAGCTAGACAGCACAGATTTTTTCATATGTACTCGTAAAATTAAAAGCCACGTCTCTGTTACACTGGCTCGCCTCCCTCGGGGTCGGGTGTCCTACATATTGCATAATAAATGGACCAGTCGCGTCGCGTGCCTTTGTCTGCGAATATATAGCATCACGTGATCCGTGCCATTGTTGATATGCGCCATAATATCAGGTGAATAAACTGGAAAAATTACAGTTATACCCCTTTTGGAAGCAGGGAACTGAAATTATCTTGGGCACGAGCGGTTTTACTCTGATGGTTGCTGTTTCGTCGAACCAACGATAATTTGCTGTTGGTGAATTGCGTCAGGTTTTTGCGTTATACGGATTATCATGATGTTACGAATAATCTTTTGAGAGAGGTTTTTCACATACGAGGTCACAGAAATTTCGTTTCATGATTGGAATCAAACTCAATTGAGTTTGTAGCAATCCTTTTTTTAACACACTCACAGCCCTATACTGAAATCTATGACTTGTGTCGTGGGTGCCGAAAACATTCACATCACTCACGGAATCAGAAACACAAGTTGGGGAGAATTCTTATGTGACCGCCGGGAATCGAACCCGATACCCCCCTGCTTAGAAGGCGGACGTGCACTATATAAGCAAAAGGGCAGCTCAAAGCTTCTTTCTTTTGGTGATAACGTGCCCACGTTGTGACAAATTTGTTATAAGATATCGTTATTTTTTTTATGATCTTGGAAATATCAGCTATCTTTCTATATACTCGTACTTTGGTCATTCTCTTGCGAGAGCACAAGTTTTCTTCCCCAAGGAAAATTTGTGTATTTCCGGTTCTGGTTGTGATAATGTGTGTTATGTGAATGTTTCCGGCCACGACACAATTCATCGAGTTTAGTGTGGGGCTGTGAGTGTGAAAGCGTAAATGTTTTATATTTTCTCCCTAAGCAAGATTTGTGTTTCTGATTTTGGTTGTAATTGTGTGTAATGTGTTTTCAACACCCACGACACTAGTCATCGAACTTAGCGCGGGGCTGTGAGTGTTATAGCGTTTATGTTTTTATAAAGCAAATTCTTGTGTACGTTGGATGTATGCAATAAAACTAACGTGCCTGCATTATAACGCTAAAAAGGCATCTATATAGTTGATTAATGGAAAAAAGTATATTCCTTTTGCTTCCTCAATTTACTTTGTGAAAAGAGGTCCATAGCTATCGACCGAGGAAGGATTCCTGGCCATTCATTCCATTCCTTTCAAAGTAACTTCGTTTTTGTTTACTTGTTACATAAAGGCCAAGCTTTTCACAAGGATTTCAAGCTTTTAATTGAATCAGGATGAAAAGTATTGAAGTGTTCTAATTATATTTTATGCAAATAATATATTGTAAAAATGCTGCATTCTATGTCGAATGCGAATCGCGTACATTGTCAGCATGAAAAAAGTATAAAAGATCAATCTTATTTGTGCGCGGTCTGCCTTGTCGGTCCTAATTGATTGACGAGCTTAGAAAATTCAGTAAGACTAGTGCTTGGATAGGTAACCGTTTGTGATTTTCTACTGAGTGTCACCATTCTTTGGAGGACACGGTAAGCCCCGGTCGTTAGTCAAAAGGTAATAGGAGGAAAGCCTTAACTGAATAACGACGTGAAAAATTCTGATACCGGGACTGCATACGACAAAAAAGCCATTGTATTTGTAAGTAGTTGGTATTATTGGAACGCACTTCGTCACTTTGTCACGTTTGTCACGTTCACGATGTTATTGGAAACCATTTATTTCGGCTGAAACTTAAGTTTAATAGAGCTCACGATGGCTATATTTGGTCTCATGATCCACGACCAAAGAAGGAGTTTTTGTACATCTTTAAGTTCTCCGATTCTCTCCTTTAATACAAACAAGCTCAAATCAAATAGATCGACTATCTATTTACATACCCGACTCAAATATTCACTCTCAAAGTAAACATTTCACGTATAGTATTTCTCGACAACCAAATCTTTCTTCGCTCTCTATATTCGCTCGATATCTTCTTCGGACAAGGAATATCAATTCGTTTTCTGTTTGTCTTCATCTTATTAATACTTATTGGACTTCAATTCATTGGAGGGGGGAAAGATTGAAACATTTTTCCATTTACTGAATGTTTCTCTCCGTTCGAATAGAGATGGTATATTGGCCCGATCCGGTAGAAATGCTATCGACAGTTCGATTAATGTCTCTTATTGAACTGCCACTGGTTTGACTTAACTTCTATGTGAAGTAGAAAGCTTTGTTTATCTTACATTTTGATTCAATTTCATAATTACGAAATGCTTTCGATGTAGCATCGATGTTTATCAGCAAACTAAATTAACTAGAGACTAATAATTATTGCTGTTGATTGCGTATAACTTTTTCTTATACGCAGTTGTTTGTTTTTAGTTTTGGTTGATTAACCCATTAAATGCCGGGCGGGACTATACTGTTTATGCTACCAACCTACTGCGTAGTTTGATGTACTGAGTATTTAATGAGTTAAATATGTTAAATATTACTAAAACTCGTTTAGTGATATTCAAAATAAAAAAAAAATTCAAGACAGACCCATGCCGTTTTGAATAATTTCGGCAAACGAAGAACTAAAGCCGACGATTTTGATGGTTGCCATTCAATCTATTAACTAATTTACGTAGAAAAATTTCTTAAATTGTTTACGGATCTCTTACTCAATCCTACATCATAATAAACTACTCATCAAAAAATCGAAACAGCCCTGAAGTTTGGTTTTGAATGAGTCTTATGATTATTCAGGCGGAATTGAAATAAAAAAAGGGTTTGATATCATTAAAAAAAAATACATAGATCTGGTAGACATCGAGTCACGTCTGAACGAGATGACCGATATATTTTGTTAGTTTTTCTTTTCAAAATTTTTAGCTAATTGCCTTTTCCGGCATTGGGTTAGCTTTACGTATTATGAGAGTATTTGAAGTAACATCGTCGATTGTAAAGCTACAAACCTCAGAGAAACGGGAGAAAAGGCAAAGTGCTAAAATTAACTCAAAACCTCAACTCGGGCTGTAAATAATAAAATACGTACATATAAATAGACTTTCTACCCTATTTGCGAGAATATTCAAATCAGAATAGTGTTATAAGTTCATATTTACTACCATACGCTCTGTAAATCCCTCCAGGATGAATAGGGCTGTAATTCAATGGAATTTTTATTACATTTCAGCGTTGGAATTGAAAAACTCACGGTGTAATTGGGTTGGTTGGCGCTGGGCTGCGATGGCTGAGTTAGGATTCATGTTGAAACTAGTTTCTTTTACTCATTTATCTTGAGCGTCGATTAATAGTTGTAGTCATCCTATGGAGTGGGGCACAGCTGAGGACCCAGTTGGCGCAGTGGACAGGTGTCTGCCCTCTGCGCCGTCGGTCTTGGTTTCGATTCCCGGCAGGAGCACAAATTCCTTCACAAGGGATATTTGTGCTTCTTGCTCTGGGTGTAATGTGTGTGTGATGTGAATGTTTCCGGCACCCACGATACAATTCTTTGAACTTAGTGTGGGTCTGTGAGTGCGAATGCGTTTGTTTGTTTGTTTTGTTAGCTAGTACGGAGTACGGCGCACAAATGACTTATTAAAAAAGTTAGAGCGGATGGTGAACTCTATTAACTCTGAAGCATCAACTTCTCTTCACGTTTTATCTGACTACGGTGGAGCAAAAAAGAAGGTTATGATTTTAGTACCGTATGTATATACCTATGTATGCATGTATGTTCGTCTCTTACCTCACAGTATCATATAGACCATCGCGTGGTTGTATTTCTCATAGTTCTTAGTTCCCTAAACCTCACTTATTTCTACGGCACGCGTAAGGAGACAAAATTGAACGTTTGTTTTTGACGTCACTGTGTACCGTTTCTCAAAATGTCAACCGTTACCAAGTCGCTAACGACGCGTTACGCTCCGTTACTTCTACGAGATTGGCTTTGAGAGGATTAAAATTCCAAATGATGATGCTGCGAGTAAATGTTATATTTAGCTAATTTGTAAAATTGTCGCGTACATTTTGAGATATTCTTTGGTAAGTGATTTTCATCTAATAATATATTATAATCTCCATATCATTGTTCATTATTAACAAAGATATAGATGCTCCATGACTTCGGTTTTTTTTAAGTTTTTGTCAGGTCTTTCAAACCACAAAACTGGATTTCTTTAACATGAAACAGTTTATCTGATGATAAATGCTAAAAGTGAATTCGTATAACATGACTGCCATTAGTTTTCATACACCCACTGAGTGAGATCGTCATGAACTACCTTATGCATCTATGTTGTTAAATGATCTGGCATGAGTAGTTCTAAAACCAGACGCCTGCCTGCCATCAACCGTTAGGCGTGTTTTTTTACTCACAAATGTCGTTCGCTGATCGGCAGAGACACCAAGTGCATTTGAGATAGGCGTTACATTAATCTAATCTAATTTTAGTATTCGATCTTGCAAATACTCAGTTTCTTTAGAACCTTATCGTCGGTCGTATTTGATTCCGTGCCGTCGCTAAACCGGTCTAGATGAGTTCTGATCCCTGCAAAGATTCTGACCCCCCAAATCACATCCCGGACAACAATGGGACTCCTCTTGAAATAGTATCATCTAATTAATTAAACGAACCTCCCGAGTAACGAAACCCCCTATCCGGGATTAGGACCCGAAATCGGATGAATGACCGGATGAAGGGATGGACGTGACCTCGCTGTCCTCGGAGGGCTATAAACTGACTCACGATAGTATGTGCGGCTCCATTGACCATATAATCAGTCTTTAGGGACCGATTTACTTAGACTTTGACACGTGGTTTGCTTTCTAGATTTTAATGATAACATCTTCGATAGTAGGCACTATTACAATACTCTCACTGCACTCATATGGTTCGTGCGGACGGCGCGGCGTCCGCGGACGTGGGCGCAGTCGCCTCTCGTTCAGCGGTGCCTGCGACCGCGTTTAACGCGGCCGGTACATCAGTCCGTGCGAACCAAATACGTATCAAGCGTAGCAGCTTTTATTATCCGCGCGCGATGAGAATGAATTTATTATTATATTACCTTATTACTTATCAAAGTAAATAGAAAATGACAGTTTTCAAGTAGCGTTAGCAAAAAAGTTGTGAATATTGATTATAATTAAGTTATTTCTACGATCTATCATAAGGTTATGAAAATACACAAATATGTTTCATGGTTGTAATTCTTGTAATAAAATTGTTTAGGTTGTTTTTAAATCAATAATATTTTTTTTTGTACATTTGAGCAATCCCATAACTTTGTCAAAAAGATCTCTTGACAATATAATTCCTGAATCTCCAGATTCGTTACCTAAACCAACTGCGTCATCGTTTTCGTCTCAGTTCCAAAGGGTCGCATCCCATTCTCATCGCGCGCGGATTATATATGATAAGTACAATGTGTAAACGTTCTATATATTCTATTAGTCACATATATGGCTTCTCCTTCCCAATGGCTTCGAATGTTCCTAAATCGTTGACCGGAAATGATGTGCTCCGCAACCCCGGTGGATGAAATACCTCAAGAGAAAGCTGGAATTCAGGAATTATTCGCTGGGCTGCCGACATATCAAAGGATGTCAGGTTGACGTGGTGGAATAAGTAAAAAGTCGGACTAGTGGAAGTAAAACTCGCGCTATCAAGGTTGCGTGCTAAAAAGTAATTTATAGCTTAAATGTGATTTTAACCTTGAATAAAAGTTTTTTTTTTGTTTTGCTGCTGTTGCGACACCCTAGTCGCATCTGATACTAGAACAGCGTGAGCGGACGCTGCACGCTGGTGCGGTCATCTCCCGTACACCAGTGATCGCGCCCGCGTCCCCGCGCGCCGATTCGTTCAAAGCAAATGCGTTCGGTGTGGCAGCATAACCTTGCTTTGTGGCAAAAAATACTTTTTGTCAATTAGTGAATGAGTAAATATTTCCTACTTCCTATTAAGTTATCTAGCAGAGTATGTTAGATAACTTAGAGAGATATAGCAAGTTACATATTTATGAGTCGCTGGCTTGCTTTTAATAAAAAAATGAATACGCCATCGTGTTCTATAATAACGAAAAGGTCTGTTTAGTAAATTTTCTGTATCAATTTGATTAGTACTATACCAACTTTTGTAGCACTCCGTACATTATTTTAATCTCTTCTTGTTCTGCCCGATAAATGGACGGGTATTGTTTCAAAGGATTTAGTGGACCGGACTTTATATACCCGGGGTTTGGCGGCGGGATTCCTTTGGCCCTTTATCAATCCAATATATGTATTCCTTTGTCCATACGTGTTGTCTCGCTATAGATCCCTTTGAGCTTAAAGAAACTTCATAAAAATATTGTTGGTTTAATCTCGGATAGAGTAAAAAAGTCCTTGTAAATTGCAAAAGCTTTGGAACTGGAGTAATGTGAAGGTAACACTCGAGATAAGTATATATAATAATATTTTAAGCTGAAATGTTATAATTTTTACAGCCTATTTTATACCTCTTATTGCAAAATAATAATAATAGCTAGATAGACGTTGTTTCACTAATAAGTCGATTATCTGACGAATAACCTTTTGAGTTCTTTCGACGGCCTGATAAGCCGACACCAGTAGATCTCGGCGCGTCATGTAACATGGAAATCTACACGTCTAAGTCAACATCAAATATCAAGTATCTGAAAGCATCGCTATCTCTTTAATCTCTTTATTCTTACTCTTAATTCTTCCAAGGTACGCGCGATAAGCAGCCCGATCATGTCCCATTCGCTCCAAGTGACCTAGCTATTGAAATATCTGCTTTGAATTCGATGTTAGGTTTAACAAACAGCTCCTTACTATCTGTTGTTCCTGAGTTTCCTGCTTCCATCTTCTCTTTTTACTGGTCTTAGTAATGGTGGTCTTTGTACTTGACTAGTATTTGCTGTTATATATTCAGCTTGGTTACTAGAAATGTATAAACTTTTTTTTATATTTATCTAGGTACACATTAATTAAATTAGTTGAAGCACAACTAACAATTTAGGATTAATTGATTCGCGGAGCTCGCCTCCGCGTATCGCGCGTCTGTCTCATCCTGATGAAAGTTTGTCGCAACTAGTCGACAACAAAGTAAGTCGACATTTTCTACGTGTTTTTTTTGCCTTATATAACATTGAAACACAACTAAAATAGTGATTGTGGTATTCGTAATTATTCTGAAATATCTAAATCCCAACGTAACACCAATATTAACCAGTACATGGTCTTTAACCGATTGTTATTTTATTTAATATTACACCTGAGTTTTTTGGTACAGTTGTGTATAGCGTATTTAAATAAGCGTTAATTACCACAACAGCTCCGTATTTAAACGAACACGCCGCAGATTTCAATCATTGCATAATGAATATTCGTTCAGCCGCGTATCTGCGGGGCACGTTGAGAGCGTTCAATCAATTACCTCGTGCATGTAGAGCCATTAGTGGAGATATATATGGGATACGCATGATAATAATGTATGTTTCAACAGGCGCTTTCTATAATTTTAAACGTGTTCATACTCTTATCAGCACCCCGCAGAAAAATCAAAGATAGGAGATGGCAACTTGATGAAGAGAATTTGTGGTTTCGCTTCGAGAAAATATCTAAGTAGGTGTTTTTTATGCGAATGTGATACTATACGGGCACTTCAACTATCTAAATAATAAACTAATAATTGTTTTTGATCTTTTTTAGAGTCGGTGTGAGAACTACATTAGAGTTTAAAAATAGCCAACTTTAAAAATATTTTATTGAGACAACTATCACTAATAGATAATTTTTCTATGTTCCATTTATTTAGAATATATTCTCAAGTATATATTGTCCAAATATGAAAGCCTTATCTTTACTCGTTTCTTAATACGACTTATTCTTAGCGGCTCAAAAAAAATTTATTAGCAACTTGAATCTATTTATGTGCATTTTCTAATGCTCGCCTGGTTTTACAATCTATGTGTAGAAAAATGTGTTGATAAAAAAAAGAACAGATTAAGGGTAAATAATTCTGCTGCCATGATACATTTTCTAGGTCAATTGTTGTATAACTACAGTAGATACATTAGTACGCCGCTGGCATTCCGGTCTAGTCCATTATCCATCTGTCTGCAGACTCCAGCTGCTTGTATCAATCAATGTTACAGATCTGTACTCTGTTATTAATGTCCCATTGTTCGCATTTACTGCTTTGATTTACTGAAAGGATTGAAAGGGTAATTGATGATTTTGAAGATTTTGAAGATCTTGCCGTCTACATTTATCTCCTGGCTCCTGGCTATCTCCTTTTTATATGATTGATTTGGAAAGCTGCCTGATACAGATATCAGAAGTGAAATAGTTTCTTAACAGAATAAATTATACAGATTTTACCTTATTATCTATAGAATTAACGTAGGTTAGGGATTTTAAGTCGTAAGTGGCTTTACTACCCATGTTTCAAGCCTTTAATTGAGAACGACGCCTTCATATATGCCCTTCGAAGTAGTGAAATTCCCACCACCGTTTTACCTAATAAAATACTGACCGTTGCTTGACTTGGATTTTGAACAATTTAGCTACGAGGTGCACAACAGTTTTAAGCAGAATAGGGCTGTATAAGTGCTGCCTTATTTACTAAGAAGGTAAGAATAAGACCGTCCGTACTTTTTTATTTCCGTTGTCCCGGATTACATGAATGATTTTTTAAAGAGTTATTTTGACACATTGTACTGTCAATCTTCCTCGTAGTATTGCACACTCCTTCCTACGTTTGATATGTCCAGTAATTTAACTAGCAACTTCTGAGTATATGTGTTAAATATATTTGATTTCGTTGGACCGAATGCCAATCATCAGTTTATTTATATGATTAGCATCGAGTTTGATTAGGTCGGGGCAGTAGTGGTCACCTTGACGTATCTCGGCGCTGCCTTTCCACAGTATCCGATTGGATTTCCCGCTAATATAGTTATTAAATCGACATACATATTTAGATTTAGCTTACTAGGACCAGTTGCACTTTCCCGATGCTATTTAAATATTCATTTAACCTTAGTCTTGATATTGTGAACTTTTTATTTCATATTTGAAAACGTGATAAATGTGACCGAAGTTACGTTTTGTTGAGTTTGTAGTAGTTTGTAGCATGCTTACCTAGAAGATACCTATTCACTCTAACTTGGAGACTCCTAATTTATACTGTTCGGGGAACAAAGACGCGGGCAGGAGTTCTACTCCTTCGCTGTACGGTTGATAAATGTAGAAGCAAAGAGCTTCGAGCGGATATGAGGTAAATCAACCAGATATAGTTTTATTTGCTTATAATATGTTTGACGAGCACTTAGACGTTGCATTGTTACGATTGTTACGATTATTATAATAATTTTTAACAGCAAAGTTCTTTTTACAACAGCTACCGGACACGTTTTCCTATTAAGCCACTTAATTCAAAATGAATTCAAAATTAAAATTAGTTACATTTTCCTTTCAAAGAGATTGCAAGAGCTCAAAGAAAACTGGCCTTTTGACTTAATTAAAAGAACTGTCCTGAATTTTAACGAAAACGGTCCTTCGGACGTCGGCCATTTTGAAGAACTTTTTAAATGAAATTGTGGACATAAGCCGTTTGCTAAGTGATGAAAGATGAAAGTCGGAAAGGGTTTCCTTTTTTTTATTGTATTTGTTTGATTTTTTTATATACCCACTCCAGTTATGTTTTGGCTTACTTGGAGTAGGTACCTATATTAAATATTTATTTAGTTAGAATGGAAAAATCTCTTTCTCTTGGCATATTGAATTAATACGACCTTGCCTATTTTACGGATCATCATTTCTATTTTAGGATACCTGCCGGAATTATATTTAGTTTATGACAACTGATTTTCCTGCCTTGAATGACGGCATCTCAAGGCCAAAACACATTTTTTTGTGATATTTAGAGATATTGGCGACATATCAATATAAGAATAATTAAAAAATTGCCAGCCTAATAAGTGTAAGTATAAGTAAAATCTCCTATCGTGGCTTTCATCACGATCATCTCTTCACCGGAAGCTTAATCTCACCGCAGGATTCGAAATCACGTCTACCTGATCGGAAGGCGAGCTCAGTACGACGCTATCACGGCGTCATGAGAATTGAGTTTTGGGAGCATTATGCTAGAGAGCACCAGATGAGCACCGAAAAAATGTCATAGGTATACTATAAATCTATATTATATTTTAGGTTATAAGTGTTCAACGTTGCCTTTTAAATAAAGTCCAAAAACTGCGCTCGCTAATCTCTTTTCGTTCCATCTATCACCGCTATGACAGGTCATCATTAGGTTCATCCGTGCGCACCGAACGGAACTGAATCTCAATATCTCAAAGCTTCCTTTATATCTCCTAAAAATATAAAGCTACAACTGAGCTTTGCGGCTTAGTCCGCATTAATTAAGATTAAACGTTGGGTCAGTCATTTTATTTTGTTTTAACTATCGTTGGGATGAAGTGCCCGTTGGCTTAGTTGGGTGATCATTCGCTGTTTAAGCTGGGGTATCGGGTTCGATTCCCGGGGGAACAAGTTTTCTCGCCAAGGAAAAATTGTGTTTCTGGTTCTGGTTATGATTTTGTGTGTGATGTGAATGTTTCCGGCACCCACGACTTTGTTTTTTTTGGATCTTGTGAAAGTGTATGCTGTGTGTGTACGCTTGCCCGATGGTCAGACTTTGAATAATGAAATTTGGAGTGATACTGCAATGCTTTCCTTGATACTTGTGTTTTTCATTAAGTTAGAAGACTTGAGTCATGTTAACATCATACAACTATGATTTTCAGTTTTGTTGATATGTAGTTGTGTAGAAAAACGTTCTCGTCCAGACAACCCATTAGACTTTTATAGGTAGAAAGTTTGTAGTATAACACCATAAAAAGTTCTATTTCTGGATATAATAAAAAGCCATCAAAACTTAATTACAGAGCGTGTACTGGAGAATAAACGGGGTGACCCAGTTTTGAATGCGGTTTATACGCTCGGAGGGAAAATCGAATGTTACATTGTATTTTATTGAATGCATACCTACTGAATACTGTATACCATTGTTGCGAATTTTGTCAACTTGAACCGTTATCGAGTCGTGTAAAGTACTCAATAATTTATTGCAATCATAATGTTTAAATGTATATAATGTGCCTACACACATAACTCTAAGAAGGTATAACAATAATATTGCTGGAAGTGTACGGGAAAGTATTCGGTAATTATTTGTTTAGTTATCACTAGTAGAAGTATCACTAAAATTAATAATTAAACGCAAGCAAAGCTTAAAAAAACTTACTTCACCGCTTTATCTTCGAAAACTTGATCAGATTTAATGTATTTTAATATATTATTGGCAATAACTCAAAAACTAGAGATCAGATCCTGATCAAATTTCAATGGGACCACATGAAAAGCACCAACTTTCAAATAAAAAAATATTCATCAAAATCGGCCCACAACGAAAGAAGTTATGAGGTAACTTTTGAAGTCGGTTAAAGTCAAGCACATCGTCAATGTTGTCCACAGCATACGAATTATTGACGACATTTCAAGAACTACTGATCAGATTTTGATCAAATTTAAATGGGTCCAATTGGAAAGCAACATTTCAAACTAAAAAAAAAAATTTCGATGTCGGTTCACGTGGAAAGAATTTATGAGGTAAAAAACAAAAAAAAATACAGCCTACTTGAGTACCTCCATCCTTTTTTTTGTGAAGTCGGTAAAAAAGGTACTGCTTAGTGCGCGGAACCACATCAATAGTCGTCACAGGAGAATAGTTAAAATCTGTTGGTGTTAGTGAGCGTTTATGTTGATTTTTCCAACAAACTTGCTACGAGCAAGCTACCAATTTGCCTGATCTGTTTACTTATTCTGACCTCATCTTCCCCTAGGCCCTAGATGTTTCGTTCACCTCGTTAGCTATTCACTTTGCTACCTCAAGCATGTCCGTGGGGAGCAGGGAACGCTGCTCTAATGTCAGGGGCTATTTTCAACCCCACATGTCGAGTTTTCTATTATACTTTATTCATTGATTTTGTAGAAGAATGGAATGGAAGGAGACACAACTTTAATCAATGTTTTACCAAGTCTTTATAAACAATATTAATCATTATGGAAATCAGACAAAAATTAGTCTTCTTCCAAATGGTCTTGAAGCCTCTTGCCCTTGGTTTCCGGGAGAAAGCAACACGCTGCCACACCGATGAAGGGAACCAGAGCAAACATTGCCGGGGGTAGCCAGGGTGTGCTACTTCGTAGACCTCCGATAAATGGCGCTACCATGGATCCAACCCTATTGGCTGTGGATGAAGTTCCCATTCCCATATTGCGTGCCACTGTAGGGAATAGTTCTGTCGTGAAAATGTATCTGAAAATGGCAATGAATAATATATTATACTAATATCATTACGTTTATCTGTCGAAAAACAAATAGTAAGAAAGCTCTAGTACCCTGAAAAACATTACGTAAATTCTAGGGCTAAAAATAGGCTTCCAATAAGGAGAATGTTTTTAATATAATTCAATATTTAAATTTTTTATTATTTTCCTTCGTTTGAAAAAAAATACTCGTATCTCCATTAATATTTCTTTCATAAAAATGTTATCCAGTTCGCTACATCGGATGGTGAGTTATTGTTTTGTTTAAAAACATATTGATCATTGATAACTTTTCGTTACGGTGAAAAGACCATTTTTTTGTCGTTAGAATTAGAAGAAGCTTAACCGCCTACGTTCTCCAGATTCATTTCATTAATTAAACGTAGGTAACCTACGTTTAATTACTGCAACTTAATACCTATATAAATACGTAAATAATGAATATATTTAATAAATATGTTTCTTGATTATTGCTATATACATAATTTAAAATAAAATAAGTCCTCGCTTACATGGGTGAGAAAACAGCTCCTGCAGCGCTTACTCCGATAATGCCCGCGATGAGTTCGGTATAGTACCACTCGTCTGGTAGAGCCAGGGGTCCGATGCCGACGGAGCTGATGATGAATAAAGCTATGATAGACACTCGTCTGCCCATCGCTTTGGACATGTATCCTCCTACGAAGAAAGCGCCAAACTGAAACAAATGGTATCCGATATCGATTTACAATGTCAACTTTAATTCGTAAAATGTCTTTTTATAATAAATGAAAAAATAATAGATCAGACTAAAGCTTTACTAAAGATTAATTTTTCTTTCATTACATTACCGTGTCATCTCTATGTCCCGTGATATTGGTGGTGATGTAGTCGAAGATGGTTACACATAAGGCTAGTTTTTAGATTCATTTTAGTGATCTAAAACTCTAAGCTTAAAAACCCCCAAAAAAACTCCTCGACTAAGAGAGATTTTTCGGTTTAATAGGTAAACTTCGACTATGTTTTGTGTATCACTATGTTACATTTACTCGCGGTAATGCATGGAAAGAAACAAAGTAAATTCAAGTTTTCAATATATTTGTGGCTCTGTATCGTACCTGGATCAATGCAAGTATTATAAACGTCAGAGCAACATTAGAACGGGTCTGACCGAAGTACTGAGTAGAACCGTAACAGATAAATCCGACCGTGAACCAGATCAAGTAGCAACACAGGCTCTTTACCCTCAGACTTTTTAAAGTCACCAGGTCTTTAAATGTTGCCTTTCTTTCTATTATCTTCTTTGATGCCTGTTCCTTGGCTAAGTTCTCAACTATTGCTTCAATATTGTCAGTGGGTAGCTTGTTCCTAAAATTATAATAATAACATGTTTATCACAGTTTGTGTGTAAGTGGTGTAACTTTTAACTGTGTTAACAAGGATATCTGAATAATGTATGTCCAAACAGATTACATTTATATATCTGATAGGCTAGCGTTACTACTTGTAACTCCAACCTGGTGCCCTACGAAGTCGATCCCGAGTGCTCCTTTGCCGGTAACCTACGCCTTACCATCACCCTCATGCGCTGCCCCAGGGTACCCACCACATATCCACCCATACTAGTAACTTTCGTCGCGGTGATAAACGCAACATGTTTTAAGTAGTTAAACATTTAAATTAAACCTATTATGTATTATGTACCTATTGTATACTTTTTCGACGGTCCGACTGCTTCAGACTACTGAACAACCAGACTAGTAAAAACACTGGAATGGTTCGACATGTTTGGAAGTACAAATTTGCCAGCGAAGTAAATGGTTATTCGAGGACTAAAAACAGAAGTTTCATGGGGACTGCAATGACACGCTAATATGTAATTATCGAATTTTTAGATTTGGTATTGTATATTACTAGGCAGGCGATGGCCATCAAGCAAATGGCTTGTATATTTTCTTAATAGCACAAAAACATTACCATTTCGCTGCCGACTTCATAATAACTACAGCTTCCTCCAACCTTCCTACCGAGATCAGCCACTTCGGCGATTCCGGCAAGTAAAATATATACGTTAAGTATATCAAAGTAGGGATTGCCAAAATGACACTGAAACCCCTCCAATCCCTGAAGTATAACGCGACGACGTTCATCAGTATTGTACCGACGGTCAACGGAAACGTAAAAACTACAGATAAATGGTCTCTCTTGGTAGGGCCATAGATCTCCATTAGCAGGACGAAGGCGGTGATCATAGTTCCTCCAGTGGCGATTCCCACCAGGAATCGGATGGCGATAAAGGACCATAATTCTGGACAAAACGGCATTATAAAGCTGACGCAGGCTTCCAAGGTCCCGGAGATGATCAGAGTTATGCGGCGTCCGTGTCTGTAATGATTTATTAACATTAAGTAACGCTTTCACAGTCACAGGCACAGTTTTATTATAAGAATTCCAAAAGAATGGAATGCCCTGCCGTCTACTATGTTTCCCGAAAAGTATAATATAAATTATAGGGTTTTTTAAGAAGATAGTAAAAAGGTATTTCCTGAGCAAAAGCGCTCCATCTTAGACTGCATCGCCACTTTCCATTAGATGAGATTGAGCTCAACCCCTGGCTTAGTAACAAATAAAAAATAAACAGAATTAGTATCTTAATCCATTATTTTAAAGTTTGCGTAACAATGTGGTACACCTGAGTCCCAATACATTTTGCTATCTCCTCTCCATCCAAAGGTTTTCTGGAAGAGATCGCTTTAAGCTATAAGACCGCCCATTGTACTAGCCTACGTTCGTTTTAATGTCTTTAATGTATTTTCCTCTATTTCTGGTGTACAATAAAGAGTTATCTATCTATCTATCTATAATTGTGTTATCGGTAAAGAAAACATATCGAAAAGACTCACCTATCTGAAAGAAATCCAAAAATAACACTCCCAACTAACGTTCCAAACATACAAATAGTTTGAGCGAAGTCAGCAATCCAGGCTCTGTCACAGATCAAGTCCCACTGTTCTATTATAGTGCTATCAAAGTCGCTGAAATATTCGTACTTCTTGCAGTCACTGTAGCATGTCATATTTATCATACCTTCCGTTGCATTTTCCCTTTCCAAGCATCGATACGTGGTTTTCGGAGCCATGAACATGATCCCGAAGTGTAGACTCGGCAACACCATCTTTATAGGACACGCTGTAGCGAGGAACACAAACACTTGCCACCTTCCATATTCTCCTATAGCCTTATGATATTGGTCTATATATTCTTCTTTTTTACTTATTTCACTATCTTTAGGTACAGTCATTTTGACTACACTCTGTGTACTGACAACAGAATAATAGAATACTTGTTACATTTTATATATTGGAGATGGTACTCTATTTTTCGTTCGTTACGTTTCGTCACGTGCGTGACTTTTTTTGTTTCAACTGAACACGTTTGCTTTTATTGTATTCGACACAATAAATATTTTAGTGAAGTGTTTTATCTCTAGTTATTAGCATATTTCCTTGGATAATTAACGTTGAAAAATTTGAATACAGAAACAAAATGAAGTGTTAAAAGACATTCGTGGAGGGGTTTCTAATAAATAAATGAATAACAGTGTTTGATCCGTTACGTTGACGACCCAGTTGGCGCCCTCTGCGCCGTGGGTCCTGGGTTTGATTCCCGGCAGGAGCACAAATTCCTTCCCAAGGGATATTTGTGCTTCTGCTTCTGGGTGTAATGTGAATGTTTCCGGCACCCACGATACAAGTCTTTGAACTTAGTGTGAAAGCGTTTGTTTGTTTGTTTGTTTATTATGTACTACTAGCAACGCCGGTTTAACCCACGTGGTGTTGGAAAATTGTGATAATGATGATAGAAAGTGTTTAATTTTTTTCGTAAATTTTTCAATGCTTTTATATTATTCTGCTATTCGGGACGGAGACAAATCCAATAAATTAAAAATCATGAAATTATTGTATTTATGGTTCACTATTTTGGTGATAATGGCTTACACATAAAAGATCGGGCGATCTTGTAGTACTGTTTAGGATAAAAATGCGGCACACGCCAAAATAGGTCGCAGATGACAGCCTATATTTCCTAAAACTTTGATAGGCGATAAAATTGGCCCGTAGATAGGCGTATATTATTTAAATAAAGACAAAACGTGTGGCCAGTGGGTGAGCCGGGGTGCTCCAATTAATTTGGTGACCGTGACATGACACACAAATTATATAGAATCAGTATCGTTTCCTGAACACTTCGACAATATTTGGATATAACATCTTCAGCGATTTTCAACCAACATATCTAGAGCTATAAATATAAAGAAAGATTTTATACTTTTGAAGCGAATATCCAAAACTACTTTTATTCTGAAAATTCTTTGGCTAATAACTAGAAGTTACAATATTTCACAATCCTACTAATATTATAAATCCGAAAGTTTGTGTGTAAATATGTTTGTTCCCTGTTCACGCTTTAACGGCTAAACGGATTTGGATGTAATTTGGAATGTACATAGATTATACCTAGGATTAACACATAGGCTACTTTTTAACTTGATAATAGCGGGCGAAGCCGCGAGGCACGGCTAGTATGTGATATATACTCAAAGTAATTACTGAAAAAATGTTTTCGTCCTCTGTGAAAGCAACATATAAATCGACTCCTGATAGCAATTCTCCACGCTGTTAAGGTTATCTAATCTTCTAAAGTATAAAAATATCGTGTCACGGTGTTTGTGGCCGAACTCCTCCGAAACGGCTCGACCAATTTTAATGTTTTTTTTACATTTGGTATGCATGAGAATAGGTCGTAGAGTATTTTTCAGACAAGTAGACAGACTTCAAAAACATACCGCGTATAGAATAGCTCTAATTGTTAAAAAACATGTTTTGACTGATGTGAAATGTTACGCTTCAAAATAGCAATTAGTTTTACTAGACAATGTTTATCGAATGTTTTGTCTATCTATGAATAAGGTGAATATGTGTATGGAGTTTGGAACACAAGCTCGTTCGTTGTTTCTTGCTCTTTGTAGTTTCCAGGTCTCTTAAGTTTCACTATCTTGAGGATATTTTTTTGTGAATCGTAAACAATATGTTTTGTTTTACTTTTCACAGAGCATCCTAGGCGAGTTCAACCGTGAGCAGGATGCTTTCATCAAGGGCCAGGGCAACAACGCCAGCGCCGCCGTGGTTCCCTGGGTCGGAGCGCCTAATGAAGCCGGTCTGAAGGAAGAGTGCTTGTCTCTATCTACTGTAAGTGTCCTTTAGTTTAATTATAATTATTATTTGATAGACATACTTAAGAGGCCTTTAGAAAGTAAGCATTTCCAGTTAATCGTAAATCGATGTGCTGTGAAGTGTGAATGTGTATGGCAGAGTGTTAAATATAATTAAACGTAAGCAAAGCTTAAAACACCGACTTTACCGCTTTCTCTTTGGAACCTTGATCAGATTTAATGTATTAAACACGCATTATTGACTATAACTCAATAACTACAGATCTTGATCAAATTTCAATGGGACCACATGAAAAGCACCAGCTTTCAAATAAAAAAATAATCATCAAAATCGGCTCACAACGAAAGAAGTTATGAGGTAACTTTTTGAAGTCGGTTAAACGAGAATATCGTCAAAGTAGTCCACAAAATAGGCATTATTGACGATATTTCAAGAACTACTAATCAGATCTTGATCAAATTTAAATGGGACCAATTAGAAAGCAACATGTGTCAAACTAAAAAAAAATTCGGCTCTCGTGGAGAGATGTTATGAGGTAACACAAAAAAAAAATACGGTCGACTTGAGTACCTCCTCCTTTTTTTGGGAAGTCGGTAAAATTATTGTAACCTGACATTCACTCCTCCTTGGGAATGCTTATTGTAAGTCACCATAGCCTCATTCGATGCAAGGGAACAATGTGAATATTAACGGAAAAAGCCACATCACTCAAATTTCTTTAATTATAAGCTTTTATTTACTTTCACCTGTCGGTCTGTAATCTAATCTTGCAAGCTAAATTAGACCTACTTCCCTATGTCCGATTGGACTCAAATTTATTTATTATGTATCTTCGGTAACAATACGATGATGTGGTACCATGGAGCTGGTCCGATGACATGGAAAATGGCCATTGGAACTTCTGAATTAAACAAGATAAACTCTTCGAGTATAAGCTCGTTTGATTCGTCTTGACAAGTTCTCTGGTTATAAAACTGTTAATTGCTTTTTATTTAGAACTGGTAAAAGCTTGGTATACAAAACTTTTAAAGTATTACTTGTTTGTAAGGATCGCTCTGCAATGGTGTCGATAAATCATTTTACAATTTACCTAGAGATTTAAATGACTGAAACGAGCATTCGCTTCGTTGTAAATAGACGTTAACAGTGAATACCTGTAATTCCAGGACCGACGGAACTTCGTCCGCGCCCCGCCCGCCGGCGTGGAGTTTGACTTTGACTATGACAAGATGTATCCGGTGGCGGTCGCTATCATGGGCGAGGACCCTAACCTTGAAAAGATGCGCTTTGACTTGGTGCCAAAAGTGTAAGTTAACATCCTTAAGGTGCAATTTAAAAGGCCGCTCTAAGGAATAGTTAAAAAACAGACAAACTAACAAACGTACTGCGAAAGAGTGGAACTCATTGCACGTGTCTTTCTTCCCCGACCGGTTTAATCTGGGCGTCTTCAAGTTAAGACTGAATCTTCTAGGCAAGCTTCTATGCTACAACTTCAGTTGCATCTTCACTTTCCATCAGGTGAGATAGTGGTCAAATGCTTGCTTATCCTTCATTAAAAAAATCAAGCGGTACCCTTTAGCTCGTAGATCATTGAACTATGATCATTAATTATTGATTTTTTAATTGTTTAATTAATAAAATTTTAACATAAACACATATATAGTTCCCACGTCCCCATAAGACGTTAACAATAAGGAAAGCATAATTTAGTCGCTTCAGGCAGGACTTGAGTAGCTCAGCGGTTTGAGCAATAGATCACGACACCCTATGGCCGCGGGTTCAATCCCCGCTTCCAGCGATATTTTTTTTAAATTTACGACTTTAGTCAAAACAGTAGTTTTTGACGTGAGGTAGTTTGAGTTTGAACTAACAGTGGTATCTGAATGTGGGCTCGTTTGTGAATCAATGCGACGGAGTTCTAACCGATCGATCATCCAAATGTAAAATTCAATCGTTTAGCGTCAAAGTTGCAACTACAACGGTCTTTTCTCTGAGGTTCGCCTGACTCTCATTTCCTCCCTCCAGCATCACAGAGGAGAATTTCTGGCGGAACTACTTCTACCGTCTCTCCCTGATCATCCAGGCCAACGAGGCTGACCATGCCGCCGCCGGCCGCCAGGCCAGCGCCGACGACTCGCAAGGTAAGTCGCATGACTTAGCTTGACCAAGGAATGTCAATATCACAACTCTGGGCTGGTCATTTGACTTCTACAAAAATTATAGGGAATATGCATTTTTTAAAATTTTATTCGATTGTTTACGTATACACATTTTTTTTTTGTTTTTAATTTCCCATGTGTTTGTACTAGCATATTTTTAAAAACACGTTTTAGGTATGATTCTTCACCTATAAAGATCAAAATAATGTATTTGTCCTATATTTAAAGTCTCATGCATATTCCCTATTGACTACAAAGTCAAAACTTGTATTGAGTAATGTCACTCATCTCATAACGTAACTAGCCTTTTTTGACATTTTGATATGTCACTTGGCTTCTCACAATGTCATTATCATTGCTTTAAACATGCTTAGGAGATAGGCTCATGCTAAAAAATCTAATTTAAGATGAAAATTATCTGCTGAGTACGTGAATATATATGCTCCACACACAGTTTACAATACTAGACTGTTATGAGCTGTTATTAGTCAATTATAATCAACAAAGTATAATTAGACCGAAAATCAAAACATTAAATATAACAAATATACTTTCTAGAAGACCATAATTTTTATTATTTTGTTTCTGGTTATAAGGATAAATTATAATTCTAAGATTTTTTTTACAAGTTATTGATAAAATCAATAAATTTAAAGTGTACACTATTACAGGGTGAATTTTTGGAACTAGGCAATAATTTAAAAGCGATAATTTCTGCGATCAGCTTTCTTCGTAGCATCAGTCGATCTAGAATAATAGTTTCGTTAAGTATGCAAGAAAGTTCGAGTCTCATTTTCAGCTAAATGCAAAGGAGAAGTATCCAGTGATATCTGAAATAATCTTAATTCAGTTCTTCCAATAAAGTATTTTGATCCTTTTTTGACATTAACGTTTTGCATTATTGTAAGGGTATAAATTGCCTAGCTGTGTCTTGAATTTTTTTTTTGCTAAATGTAATTTTAAAATTCCGTGAATTATAAAATCAAATGAAAAATGATTTCCAAAATTTATAAAAGTTTTCTAGGAATGTTATTTGTAGCTACAACAGTTTAACAACTATAGAGCCCTTCTCAAAATTCACCCTATAGGTATAACATTTCAATTGTAGCTAGAGTAGTCAGCTGACATTTATCGTTTCATTATTTTAATATTAGATTTAAATATAATTTCGTTTATTTGCCACGTTTTATTTTCCATGTTTTGTTTGCCTTTTTATTTAGACGAAGCATCGCTAAGCGACAGTTTACCTGAAAAACCTTCCCAAGAGTCTATCGACGACGTCAAGAAACGGATTAAATCATTGAAAGTCGATAAAGAAAATGACGATGGTAAGACTTGACATTGCAATATTATTAAAAATAAAAGTACCGTCCAAAAGTATTTGTTCGCGTATAAGTACCGTCATTAAATTGTACCCATAAAAAATAACACTGATATTGTATTAAAACAAATTTATTAAAATATCATTCTCTAAGAGACGAACATTGATAATATTACTAGGCCTTGGTATCTATTCCATATTAATTTGCCCTTTTTTAAATTCTGTTGTTGCATACACTTACTCATATAGCCAAATTGTTTTTATCATTTTCGTATTTCTAAAATGTTTACCTAACGGATTATTTAAAATATAAATAAATTCTAGTATTTGCCTTCCACAACCAACTTTGAGCAATATCAAAATTATCGCTTTGCATGCTATTTATTTTAATTGTAACTTATAATTTATTTTTGCACCGAACAACACCGATGTCTATATTTGTTATATATAGCCCGTCCTCGTGTATCATCACATATAAGTAGAAACAAAACGGCAGCATAATCCATGGTAAAAGCTTAGATTCAGCCAATAGTTTATATTTATATCAACAAGCTAGTATGTACTTGATATTATCTCTCCGAGTGAGAAACTTGCTAAATGCGGATTCTTTTTCTTTCCCTGGAATGCAGCTTAAGCAAGAAGCACGGACATCTAAGGGGCATCCGCAATCACAATAACACCATCGTATTACGGTTCTATACTTTTATCAGCTGCCACTTAATTTAAAACCACTGGCTACAATCCCCTGGGGTATGGAGCCTTCATTTATCAGGATGTCTTCAAATTTCGAAACGCAATGTGAAAATATCTACATGTATTTCCAAAATTGTAAGCTGGATAATATATAGAACTGTTAGAAAAGTGTTAACACGAAGCTTGAGTCCGGCGGAACGAAAGTCTAATGCTCCTTTTCCGCAATAACAATTGTTTCATCTTGATAAAATAATGCCATCACAACTATTGATAGATTTAGTGGGTACGCACATGTAATGTTAGACGATTTCTTGTATTGATGTCACTATTAAGTCTTTATTAATCTGGTCTAACATACTTCGATGATTATTCGGGACCGTATTAGACAAATTCTTACGTATGTAGTATCAATATCCTCCAAATTTATATATAACCTGTTGGGACGTGCATACTTAGACGATGTTTTAATTGATTCTCGCTCCTTAACTTCTTCACGAGGGAGTCATGGCATTATTGTGTCAAGTGTACCTATGTCACTGTTATTCCTCTCACCTTTCGTATAATTTGAGCGTTGAATATGTATAGAATTTATGGCTGTTCGCGATCTATTGTTTATTTTTTCTTACTATAAAGTTTATAATCTATATCACTGTGTCATATCTTCATCCTTGTTGTTATCTCGTGTGTCGTATATATAAATTAAATTAATGTTATATGACAATATAGCTTCTTTGTCCCATACTGTTAGAGTTTAATATAAATTGTATATATTGCAATTTGTTTACACATCATGCTATACTACCGATTCCGAGTCGATCTGTATTTCAATAGCCTAATATAAAATATTTAATCTTAATGTTTCACTTTGTAGGCAAAATACTCATAATATTGATCACGGATCAGCTATCGGTGTAAAGACCTTTTACAGTTAAAATGTATACTTATCTAATAATCAAGTTTTCTCAATGAAACCTATTTTAATGTCTACTGAATGTTATATATGTCTAAGTATTATAAGATTATATAATAGCTGTAACACCACACAGTTCATTCGATTTGGCTCAGTAGCGTTAACTGTAAGTATTTATTGTTCCAGTTTTGACATTGCTACTTCGTCATTTTTTACTATATATTTTGCGTTCCAACTACTGCTTCGAGTGTCTGTGCCTATTTTTATTCCTAATTTCCTATATTTGCTTTGGTATTTCTCAAAGTTGGTAATCTTTATTGTTTACTTCACGATTTCTCCTTCGTATGTTTTGCAGCGTGTAGCAATGTTGAAACTTATATTTTGTACATAAACTGTGTTGTCAGACCTCTCCTGACTATGCAATATTGCAATTTTTTTCTTTCACTTTCCAGATTACAAATTTTGATTTTAGATTCTAGAAATTCGATACCTGTAAGACTTACACTTGAAATTGAAAGACATCGATTCAAGACTTCACAACAAAATTGTATCTCTCACAAGAGCTGCAACAAATCTTGATGGTGACAGTCAATTATCCACTGATACTGCCGAATCATTATTCTTCAACTGACAACACACCTCTCTTCCCATTTCCTTTTGTAATTATTTACAATTAGAGCTTAGGTCAATATTAATCTGAGGAATAATCCAATGTTATTAAAAAGTTGTGTAGAATTTTAGAATGTAAACTCATGTATAATGATTATATAGGTATCGGAGGGATCGAGGGAAGTGTCGTACAGGCCTATAAAACTGTCGCAGTTTAGTTTCGACCCTTGCCCGCGGCAGAACATACGTACGAAGGGCGTAGGAAATGTTAATGTTAAATTGGTGTCCATTTTAAACAATATAATCTATAGATCTGATGTTTCTCAAAATGATTTGGCTACTGTGTCAATATTTGCAATTTCTTCACACGAGGTTTATGTTGTTCTTGATACTTAGTTTTTAGTTAATCAGTATTAATTAGCGGCAGGATGTACTTAATTATAATCGACACGTGAATAATTGTTTAGTGAACGTTACTACGTATAGTTACAGAATGGGAATATTGGCATTTATAGTTAGTTACTATGAATTGAAATAATTATATTATTCTAAAATAATATTGGTGTTGTTATTTTAGAACCATGTAGATGAAAATAGACTATGTTATTTTAGAATAATTAAAAGTATATAATAATATGTTAGCTTATTCTAGCTCCACAAACAGGTAATATTAGTACATAATCACAGTAAACATAATTAAAAGTAATTAGAAATGTGATACAAGTAATCACATATTCGTTACCTGAGTCAAATAAAAATATATTACTTTTGAAGAAATCACTTCCGTAGATATATATTATTTCAGGTGCTTAGTCAAATTACCTATTTCAAATGTTTCTTTGTGTTGATTTAATTTGAACTTAATTTACAAAATCGTAAGTATAGGATTTAAATATTTATGAGACATTGTTATGATTTATGACGACCCAGTTGGTGCGGTGGGCAAGTCTCTGCCATCTGCGCCGTGGGTCCTGGGTTCGATTCCTGGCAGAAGCACAATTTTCCTTCCCAAGGGAAATTTGTGCTTCTGGTTCTGGATGTGATTGTTTCCGGCACCCACGATACAAATCTTTGAACTTAGTGTAGGGTAAAAAGTTGCAAGCCTGTCGGTATTCTATAAAATACATTACGGTGAATGTGCTCAGGAACTACACAACCTTGTTCCCGCTTCACCTTTTTTCCACCTTACATCTAGAAGGACAGCGTCGCGTCACCTATGGTTGAGATGCCGTTCATTCGCACGAAATGTTTCGCGTCTTCGTTCATTTATAGAACAGCAAAAGAATGGAACGCTTTGCCGTCGTCTGTGTTTCCCGAAAGGTACAATTTGGGTGTGTTCAAAAGTAAAGTGAATAGGTATTTACTAAGCAAGCGTGCTCCACCTTAGACTACATCGTCACTTTCCATCAGGTGTGATTGTGGTCAAACGTTTGAATAGTCTGTAGTAAAAAAAAGGGTTGTGAGTGTGAATGAGTTTGTTTGTTTTGTTTGTTATTCTTGGAAGGAGAGCGAAACTTTTATTATTGTTAATATTTTTGTACTGTTGTGTAGCATTAGATTATTTTAAACAGTTACCAGTTATTTATTGAAAAAGAAAATTAATCAATAACTCAAATGATAAAGTTGACCCGGTTGCAATTGGTGACAACTTGATAAGTGCACCCAAAAAACAACCAACGACGAATACTTAAAATGACTAAAAATACAAAATGAAATGAAAATTTTAACAATAAACGACTTAAACGCCCTAAAAAGTGTCTTCGATATTTCAGAGCAATGGGAGAAAGAGCTAGACGCTGAACTGAAGGAATACGAGGTGGTGGCAGAAAAGGACGACAAGCATTGGGAGAAAGAGTGCGACGATCTGCTGGGGGACGAAATCGATCTCAAGTAAACATATATTAATAAATAAGGATTTAGAGGCTACGCTATAAAATTGATTTGTTATCATAATAAAATTAGAATCGTGTAAAAACGTGATCTGAGAATGTCGTCTGCTGTCATTTTGTCTCTTTCCCACCTCGGTGAGAGAGAGAGAAAGATGTCATTTGTAATTTTCAGATAATTTCCCGGGTTTTAATGTGTTCTCAAAGGAAGTGTAGCTGTAGTATATGTTTCTATATGTATATGTAAGAAGTAAGCCTATGCTACTTTGTTAATAATATTGAATTGTGTAATAACTGGAAAAGAAGGGGCTTGTTGTTATTTACATAACAATTATGTTTATTTAAAGACTTATAACACGCATTTTCAATATATTTTTTTGGTTTTTAAAAATGATTGTTAATTGTTTGTTTTTTTTTCTGTAATAATTATTGTATAATCGGATGTTGTTAAATCTAAGCAATAAGTTCGATAAATGTTTTTGAAAATATAAACTACATTTTTTTTTTTTTATTAATGAATCGCGGGTAGCTCAAATTCTTATGAAGGGTTATTAATAAACGATATTATTGTCTTAATTAAATTACTTAGAAGTAAATTTATTATAATTATTTATAGTATAAATAATTTAATAAAGGCTTAAAGAAAAAATCACAAAAATAAAATTTCTAGGCGTTCACTTCACACACACAATTACGTCCAGAATTAGAAAAAGAAAACAAAACTATTGCTGGGATCCGAACTCGCTTTGAGACGCACAGTTTCACACTCACAGCTACAAACTAAGTACGAAGACTTGTGTCGTGAAACATTCACATCACAATCTCGTTCCCACCGAGAACCAGTTACACAAATTTCCGTTGGGGAGAAAACCTGTGTTTCCACCGGGAATCGAATCCGATATACGCTTTTAAGGCAGACGCGCAACCAACTACGTCAGCGGTCGGTCAAATCAATGTGTTTTATAGTTTTACCAAGTTTCCTTCAGGCATTCGCTTTCGCATTTATTCATTCGCTTTAGATCGCTAGGCTGAAATGCAAAGTGTAGTTTATAGCTGCTACACACTGCACGCATTCGGTCCACGCGGATGGCGAGCGGGGACGCGGGCGTCGTCTCCCGTGCAGCGGGTATCGCACGCCGTCTGCGTGTACCAAATACGTAGTGTGTGGCAGATTTAAAACAACAATATATATAACATTTATTGTTATCGTTAAAATCGACTTATAATAAAACATTATGTTCTTTCATTAATAATTAAACCTTAGTGCTCTAATAGGGGAGTGTATTAAAAACCTGGTAACCCTTACCATTAGGAGTTACATCTGCTTGTTTCCTCACTTGCATACAATGGGTACTGAAAGTGTCGAAACGTCGCATCGTATGTTCGTATATACTGTGGATTTTAAGTTTATTGTTCGCAATGATGTTGTTAAAAGTGGAAAGATATGGTATGCTCTTACATCAAGTAAAAAAAAAATACCAGATACATCGTCTAGGCGACGACATTCCATACCATACAATTTGTATTTGGTTCTTTAGCTATTTGTAGAACTTGTAAAAGCACGTGAAGGCATAGTTATTCATATTCATATTCATTTATTTATTGCAATCTATAATAATAGTTATATACAGGTGTTTTTTAAAAGTACAGTTCTATATAGACCCTGTACTGCAATAATCTTAGAAGAGAGGAGGACTGCTAGGTTTTGTTGACAGATAAGAAATAAACACAAATACTACATAAGATTGCTGCTTATTTACAAAAAAAAAAACGCAAATACTCAACGTGAGATTCGAACGCTAGTTCGATTCTGACTGAGGCAAATTGTGTCTTCCCCGTTTTACTAACATCATTGGTTTTCCGCTATTATATTCAAAATATGACATCAATTATTAAAAAAAAAACTAGTGAAGTATTTAAGTAAGTATGTTATATTTCGGTAGTATATATCAATACTTAGGTGAATTGTACATAATATAACGTTTATCTTATGTTTTTATTATTATCTGTGTCAAACAGAAACGTCATATTTAAAAAAAATGCGAAAAAACCGCGGAAGATATGAGTTATTATGTTTTGTTGTTATTTTAAATATTTTGTTCCTTTTTTGTTTTAACATAACGCAAAAAATACATGTATTTTTAGCAGCAATAGTAATCTCTATGTATAATTTGTTGGCCGATGTTCGAGTAATTAAAAGTTTTAATTGTCTTAATTAATAATTATGCATCGTTTTATATAATTGTATTTGTAGGTCATAAATGATGACCTGTTTATTTGCATAATTTTACGTAACATAAAGTTATTAAATATCATTTTAACCCTAGATAGGCAAGCATTCCGCTACCTGATGGATATTAAAGATGCGGCCGAAGATGTAACATGCTTGCCTACTTCTATCAGCAGAAGTTAAAACTATATATACCTAATGTATATATACACATTATACATAAATAACCATTATAAGTTGATCCCGATCGTGAGCAATATGTATCGCGCGTAAAGCTCAACAAATATTGGCCGTCGGTGACGATGACGCGAGTTCCATGATTTTAGTTCACCCAAAAAGCGCTCAACACGCCGCGTTGAGCGCTTTTTGTACTTGTTGTTACTTGATGTAGACATAATTCGAGGGCGTACATACAAGCCGCGTTTGTTACCACTCTATGAAGATAACTTACTTATATATTTCTACTATGGTTTCACAGACTCCCCGGCCTCTTAATATGGTTATGATGCGTGAAAATTAACACTAAAGATATAATGCGAATAAACAGGAAATCTTCATAAATATGTTTTATCTCAATTATAAAAACATGATTAAAATTTTGCATAATACTAGGTATATACATATTTTTTATTGTTTATTATTGTGTCGATGTAAATATGTAGCTTCAAAGTTGATATAATTGTTTTTATATTAGCTGTTGCCGTAGATTATTCGTGTTATACTATAAACATTCCCATTTCGTATTTATAATAAAAGTGTGTATTTTATTGAGTTTTTTATTTGTAGTTTTAGTGTCTATGTAATAGAGTATATCTAATCTCTACTATATAAAAGTAAGTCGGGTTTTCCTTCCTGACGCTATAACTCCAGAACGCACGAACCGATTTCCACGGTTTTGCATTCGTTGGAAAGGTCTCGGGCTCCGTGAGGTTTATTGTGGCGAAACGGAGTTCGCCGGGTTTGCTAGTATAATATAAAATTCTCGTGTCGCGGTGTTTGTTACTGAACTCCCCCGAAACGACTCGACCGATTTTTATGAAATTTTGTGTGCATATCGGGTAGGTCTGAGAATCGGTCAACATCTATTTTTCTTACCCCTAAATGTTAAGAGTGGTCCAAACCAAATTTTATTACTTTTTGGACAAAATTTTTATTTTTATTTTTTTGTTATTCAGCATGAAATAATTTATGTATATGGCAAAAAAACGTTTGCTGGGTCAGCTAGTATAGCTATAAAACTGAAAGTTTCTATGTAATTGGTTTCTCTAAGAAAGCATGCTACATCTTCGGCCGCATCCTTGCTTTTTAATATGTGAGGTACTGGTCTAATATGCTTGCTTGTAAAGCACATAAAAGATAACATAAACGCTTTCACACTCACAGTCCCGCACTAAGTTCGAACACTTGTGTCGTGGGTTGCGTTTGCGCAACCACATTCACACACACAATCACAATCAGATTCAAGAACACAAATTTTCCTTGAGTGGAAAACTTGTGTTCTCGCCGGGAATCGAACCCGATAATTATGGTTAGAAGGCCAACGCTCACCCAACTAAGCCAACGAGCAGTTCAAACTAATTGCAGTAATATTATTATTGTTTACTAGTTGCGCCCCGCGGTTTTACCCGCGGGAATTCCGGGATAAAATTGTCTTTCGTAAGAACCTTCTCCTGACAATAATTAACACGACAAAAAGAGAGATAGCGAAATTGTTTCATCTGTTCACGGGTGATACGGTGACCAAGGGAAATAGAGATTCATTTTTAGGGTTCCGTACCCTAAGGGTAAAAACGGGACCCTATTACTGAGACTTCGCTGTCCATCCGTCCGTCCGTCCGTCTGTCACCAGGCTGTATCTCAAGAACAGTGATAGCTAGACAGTTGACATTTTCACAGATGATGTATTTCTATTGCCGCTATAACAACAAATACTAAAAATAAAATAAAATAAATATTTAAGGGGAGCTCCCATACAACAAACTTGATTTTTTATAGATAATGAATGGTACGGAACCCGCGCACGAAGCGCGAGTCCGACTCGCACTTGGCCGGTTTTATTATATATATAGAAGATAGATAGATGAGCAGCGCAGTGGTGGTATGTCTACTTCATTGTAGTGTTGTATTGAAGTTAGAGGTGCAGAAGCTATATATGTCGATAGTCACTAATTATCTAGCTTGTTTATAAAGGCGGTTTTTTTATGACAGATAGGTAAGCATTTGGCCGCTATCTTACCTGATGAAAAGTGACGATGCGGCCGAAGATGAACCATGCTCACCTAGAAGATACCTATTCACTCTAGGCTTGAAGACTTCCAGATTATACTATTCGGGGAACAAGGATGCGGGTAGTGAGTTCCACTCCTTCGCTGTACGGATAACAAAAGTTGAATCAAAACGCTTCGAGCGGATTTCAACCATATATGGATAACGTTGGTTTGTTCGTCTTGTGGTCCGATTATAGAAAGGGAAAGTGGGAATCAACTTTGTTTGTAAAGTATTTTTTATTAGTATTTGCGGTAGACACAACATCTTCTGATAGATACAACTTCCTTAGTCAGAGCAGTATCTGTGACTAAGGATGTTGTGAGCAGCAGTTTTTGCAGTCTTGAATAAGCTGGACTTGATGTTCGCGGGTAGGCCTTGTATTCTATGTTACCTTTTATGTTTGGGTATGATATGTTATTTGAGTGTGATAAAATATATTTAAATATCAGGTTATAATGTTCTAATGTTCATGTGTACATTGTACAAGATTGTTTTTTAGTGTTTATCTACGGGCCAATTGCCTATATTTCCTAAAACTAAACTAAAACTATACACAGCAAAGGCCTAAGTTATATACAAGACATCGAGATTATAGGTAACTCAAGTGCTCAAACTCACTGCCAGTGGGTAGCGCTCACATCATGCTGGCGGCATTGCATCTCTGAATTGCAATGCTAATACGTTGAGCCAAATAAGTGCCAGAATTTTGATCACGCGTTGCCGAAGAGCCCGGGAGCTCATTCTATTTTCAAAAATCTATTAGTGCACCTAGGCTCTACTAGTAGACCTAGGTGCTCTGATAGATTTTTGAAAATAGAATGAGCTCCCGGTCCCCACGGACCCAGTGTCTCAACACCAAACGGCTCAAATATGTAACACTGCCAAGGTTTCCATATTTGCGCCGTTTGCGTTGCTCTGCCGAAATTGCCGCGGCGCACGATTGTTAGCTTACATCTATAGTTCTCACGACTTAGTGTTTGGTATATAAACACTTGGTAAGTGTCCACAACAAATGTTGTCTTTGCTAATAAATCATACGTCTAATATTTGATACGAGCTAAATGGTTTAATTCTTTGTTTGATGGCAAATATTTGGAATGTGTGAACGCCTGCTAATAATCATGTAGGTATAAGTGTTCACAATGTATAAGTGTTTTATTAAGGTAAGTACTAAGTACAATCAATAAGGAATATGCATATATTTTGTATGCTTTGAATCTATTGTTTACTTTATTGTCGAAAATAAATTTTAATTTTTTTTTTTGCAGAATAGGCACGCATTCGACCACTATCTCACCTGATGGAAAGTGATGATGCGGTAAATTGACAATATTGATAACATTCATTTGACTTTGCGCGTTCAACTTTTAAGCAACTTTCAAGCAGCGGAAATACAAGTTTTTTCCTCGAGGGAAACATGTGTTTCTGGTTCTGGGTGTGATTGTGTTTGTGATGTGAATGTTTCCAGCACCCATGACACAAGTCATTGAACTTAGTGTGGGGCTGTGATAGTGAAAGCGCTTTCCTTGTTTAATTATTCATTGATTGATGGCCTTATTTAGGTTAACGCCATTGCACAATATAATAGGTATACATAGTGGTAAGACTATATACTAAGCAGATATACTATAGGTCCTTGCCTTAAATTAAAACAATTAAAAAAAATGACTCACTTTGTCCTTTCTCAATTGCGTATTTATGTAATTACTGCATAATCATTAGTACCTACTTACGATTAAATTATACTTTCAGTTATTAACTTAAATCCGAGTAATAAAGACCAAAGACATAATTATATAGTACAATTATGAGTAATTAAACACACACACACACAGACGCGCACTAATTTCTAAGACTTGTATTGCGAGTGTCGGATACATTCACACACATAATCACATCCAGAACAAGAAACACAAATGTGCATTGGGTAGAAAACCTGTAATTTTACCAGGAATTGAACCCTATACCCGCTGATTAGAAAGCAGACGCGCAACAAACAACGACAGCGGGCTGTTCAAGAATCATTGTCTGATGTAATCAAAACAAGTACCTAGGTAAAAGGCTCAATGGCGATGATAAGCTAGTCGAGTCCAAGTTGCAGAGTCTCTGTCAGCGACGACGTAAGGTCGCTAGCTTATCGTATTATACAGTTTACGTTTTGGAGAGTGTGCTTAGAAGGCGGACGCGCACCAAATTAAACTACGGGCAGTTCAAAAGCTAATAAATTCATAATCCTATAATTACATGCAATCGATAAAATTTAAATGTTATTATATTATAAATCAAATAAGTAAGCGTACAATAAGTCAAAATATTTCTAATGTTATTAAATATGATAAATCAAAAGATCTTAATTGGAAATCGTAAAAAAAAAACATGGAGCTCGCTAACTTACCGAATTATTATTAATATTCGATTAGAACAAAATAGTATAAAAACAGAAAAAGGTAACTCTAAACACAAACATTTTAACTGCAATATACCTGTTACTGTAACTCTAATAATTATATTGATTGCCATTTATACCCTTGAAAACTACTCGTTCATGATCATATATCACTACTATATCTAGTATATCAATCAAATACCTAATGTTTTTAATTAAACGTCAATTTATATTGATAAGTCACTAATACCCTGTGCAAAAACAGTTGGCGCAGACCGCAGATCTGGCTTGTAACTTGACAGATAGTTGAGTACCTACTCCATACAACAAAAGCCTGTGTTATTTAGTCATGCTTTAACTACCGCTGCTATCGTTCGTGTACCTTAGACCTTATAGTAAATAAAAAAAAATGCGCATTTCACAAATTTAAATCACAAAGAAGTTTATACGTACATGAATTGTAGATAAAGTTGTTGTGCAAGTTTTCAAACTGAAGTTTTGCCGCTGAAGTTGGCGTTGTTGATTTTATCTTATTAGATTATGATCCAAAACTGGTGATTCGATTTAATGTTTGATATTGATTGATTATAACCGTTAATAGTTCGTAAACGTGCAAGAGTGTAGGCAAATCATACAAATTTCAAAAACTTGATTTACGATTTGTCTCTAAATCTCAAAGGAAGTTCTAGCAAAGATTCTATCACTTGATCATGATTTAACTATGACTGGAAAAAGATTTTTTCTTGACTTTGATTGTGACTAGTGACTAGGACTAGTGGTATGATGAATACACTATTACTACTACTATTACTTAAAATTTAATAATTGTTTATCCTGGATAAATGCACAAAGGATTCAGAGCCAAAATTTAAAAACGACTGCAACTAAGAACGTTTTAAAATGCAGCTCTACTAAGTAATTTATATACTTATTAAGCTGCATTAAGTTATTAATAAACACGAATTCTGAACATTAAATAAATATGAGAACCGGTGTGAAGTGCAAAGTGACCCCTAGCAGGTTTGTGGTGGCGATCGTTGTTTTATTTGGTAAGTTGTATTTGTTTTGTATTATTTTACACTTTATGTTAATTAAAATAATTTAGGTATATAATCCAAACAAATTATAAGAATTGATTATAAGATAGGATATTTTTTTAATATCGGGTCTTTTTTGTTATGAGAAACATGTCTTTTATTTCTTTTTTCATCCCACTAATATTATAAATCCGAAAGTTTGTGTGTAAGTGTATGTGTAAGTATGTTTGTTCCCTCTTCACGCTTTAACGTCTGAACGTATTTGGATGAAATTTGGAACGTACATAGATTATACCTAGGATTAACACATAGGCTACTTTTTAACTTGATGATAGCGGGCGAAGCCGCGGGGCACGGCTAGTAATTACATAAGTAAGGTTTATCTCAAATACCAGATAGAGCGAGGAATACAAAAGTTATTATCTACTGTGATCCGGAATTTCATCCGTAATCGGGATATAGTCTTAAGTTTCCTAGGCAAACATCCTCCATCGTCGATCGCTTCGTTACTTACCATAAGGTGAGATAGTGGTCAAATGCCTATCCCGATTAAAAAAAAGTGTAAACTAATGAAATCTATATACCTTTATACGGAATATCGAGCAAATAAATATAGCCTTTAGATAACTGGAATGTAGGTATATAGTCTGGAATAGGATGAGCTATTTTACGACGAACGCGGAGCCTCGGTGCACACCAAGTACATATACAATAGGTAAGGGTTTGACTACTACCTCAGTATTTGGTAAGTATTGATGTTCGGTTCGCTAAATATTTAAGGCCTATAATGTATTTTTTATGTAATTGAGGGACGAGTCGAGCAAGTCGCTTGCTTGTTAAAATTCAGTACCCTTCAATCAGGCATACAGTGATGTTTGCACACTATTGCTGGAGGTTGAATATCTTGCTACGGTGTGGCATGGCCCCAGGCGGCTCTGCAAGTGATTCCTACCGCTACCGTATGGCTACAATGCGCCTGGGCTCTCAAGGGTAACTGCTGGGACACCAGTACAAAGGTTGGCGACAGTTTTATATTAAGTACTTGAAAGTGTTTAACTACAACTTAATTTCGGTACTAAGGTCCTAGTTTTTTTTTAATCAAATTTATTTTAAGGACCTTTATTTTAACAATAACGGCCCTATTGTATGCTACGTTAGAGCAAATAAAGTAATTCTTGGAAACTAAAACTAACTAAAGAGGTAACTAAATTAAATTAACTTGAGCTGACCCACAAAACAAAACAGCTCCTGAGCCGCCTGCGACGACGGATCAGACAAAATTTGGTGGAACCTGCCGACATCGTAACTGCTTATGTTGTAGGTCAGCTCAAGGTACTTCCTTGCACTCTGGATACGTGTACATTCAACCAATAAATGGTGAAAATCATCCAAAGGTTCTAGTACTAATATAAGATACGCCCTGGATCGTGACTTTGTTTAAAATACACAGTCCTAAATAAAGCATCGCAATGTGGCTGAGTCACTCACGTCCGTAGGAGGATACCCCTTAAGTCTGACTCCCTACACGTGGTCCCCGGGTGGTGCTAATCAGGTGACATTTGAGAGGTGGTAGAGCATTTTGCGAGTTGCTCGCCTGGCTTGCTACCAAAGTAGCTTACCACCATCAAGTTGAAAGTCTGCCGCCAAGCCAAATACGGTGTTCCGGCAGTTATCCTTGAGAGCCTGCGTATTCCAGGTCTAGTGTGTTTACCAGCTTCGATCACATCGTCACTTACCATCAGGTGAGATAGTGGTCAAAAATTAGCCTGTCACAAATAAAAAAAAAAAATGTCTGATCATTTTTACCGACTTCAAAAACGGAAGGCTATGTTCGACTGTATGTATATTTCTTTTTATGTTTTTCACCGATTTCTACCCTATTTGTGGACCGATTCTCAAAATCTTTTTTTGTTTGGTACGAGTAGATTATACTTCAGAGGTCCCATATAAATTTTATCGAAATCGATTAAGCCAAAACCAAAATATAAGCGATGAAGTCGGTTATTTAAGCTTTGCTTACGTTTAAATTATTTAAATCATTTTTTTAGCGTACACAAAAAGTAACAGAAAAACCTTTAAATATGTATTACTTACGTGCTTCCTGCTATGAGACATACATTAGCAGCACCTATGAATGTCAGATTTGAACTTGAACCTTTAAGCAATCTTGAAAATTACCTTCCTATATGGCGTGAGGTCTGCAATACGCTGTACAGACAGATTCATAGTTATCTTACCTTTTAACTCTATAAAGATTAAAAATATGTATATATATTATATCAATGGATTAAATAAATCAACAATCATCATTGTTATTGTCGTCGTAACTAATTTTTGCAGAGAATGCTTGTCCGCATATTAGACTGCATGGCAGAACTCCTCGGACAGTATTATTGATTGAGCGAAGTGAGACCTCTAAGTTGACTTGGGTCATTCAGCACTTTGTCCATCCGTCCGTCTGTCAGAGGCATCTAGCGTCTAAACCATATAAGCAAATGGCTTCAAATTCTCATAGAATATGTAAAACTATGGCCCAAAGCCGGAAATGACATTTTTTAAAATATTATAATTGAAAATATTAAGGTGGCTCCCATACGTAAGTGGGGAGCAAAATATTTTTTATTTTTTCATGACACGCCATAGACATGGTTACTATAACTCTTTTTAGTTTTAGTAATAAAGATGTTATAAGTTTAGTTTAAATGTTTAAATTTGTATAAATTTAGGGTACTGGAGGGGGTGATTTGGTAAACTAAGGCCTTCTTACAGTTATGATGTAAGATATAAATAAATAAATAAGTCTTAAACTGTTTCATAATTTATAAATAATCGAGTTTATAGATGTAAGTAAGTAAAGGTGAACAGACAGATAATATTCGGGTTACAATGCAGTTTACATTGCACTTGATTTCACGATTGGCCATAATAATTACAATTGTAATAAATTTTGTCTAACGTTAAAAGTAAATTAAAAAGTCCCGTCATTCATGCACTCGACTGTACCTCTTATTTTGATCAAACGCAATTTTCTACTTATTCTTAAATTAAGTAAATTGCAGGAATAACCTTGATAGTTTCTCAATAACTGATGTTTACATCAACTGTTATGACATTGTGTGTATCACGATATTGTCAAGATTACGTTTTTCTTTGAAAAGATTTTGTCGATCTTATTGAAATCTCTGCATCTTCGAGCTAATTATCTATTTCAAAATTCAAAATTTTATTATTTCGTGCCACAAATACCGACCGCATCACGAGTATTGATACTATCTATGTATCAAACATAGATAGTATCAATGCTCGCGATGCGGTCGGCCTGATCAATCATAACTGATTGACAAGGTTAAGCAACGTTCAGGATGCATGGAGGCAAACCGCACAGGCGCTTTCTGGCGACAATATAGATAAACCTACTTGTCCGGGAGGTGGCACGAAAGCCGCCGGCCGAAGCATCCAACCTCTTATCGGTTGCTCCTTAGCGCCACCCAGGGGTCACGTGTAGTACATCGAGGGCTAAATCCTAACAATTCATAAATATTCATTTGATAAAAACTCACGCACATTTTGAACTATTAAATTAAAATTAAAACGAGAATTAGCGTGACTTACGCGTTGTCGATCTCTAAATCGACAATTGTTTCGGCTTCATTCGGAAGACTTCTTCAGGATGAGTGCGGAGCGCTCGCCTTCGCGTCCCACCTCGCACTGCGAGCAGCAGCAGAGTACCATGAAAACAAGTTTTCCAGCTTTGTGACAGCTGGTGTGACAGCATGGTACTCGGGCAGTGTCAACAAAGTGAGAAGGGGCACTATAAGTTTCGCCTGCCGGAGTAGAATGGTGTCATCAAGCAGCAGTGATGAAGATGGATCTTCGGAGCAGGATCCTGCTATACGGTGTATGCCGTCTCAACCCCCACCACCACAACCACCCCCGCCGTCCTCCCGCGCTCTTCGTGCTGCTGTTCGCAGTGCGAGGTGAGACGCGACGACATCCTGAAGAAGGCTTCCGAATGAAGCTGAAACAATAGTCGATTTAGACATCGACAACGCGTAAGTCACGCTAATTCCCGTTTTAATTTTAATTTAATAGTTCATAAATATTGTTTGAGGAGCAGAGGAAAATTTAATTAACTATCCTTTTTGAGGTCGGTTTAAAAAACGTTTAAACACAAATTTTCGCGCCAAGTTGATGCTTTAAAAAAGGTGCATTTTTATTACATTGTCCTTGCATTCTTTCACTTATTATATTTGTTGTGAAATAATTCCAGTTGACCTTAAAAACTTAACATAACTGGAGTTTTTGACGTTGAGTTAGCGCAGTAGGCTAGTATTTGCTCTCTGGGCCGTGGGTCCCGGGTTCGATTACTGGCAGGAGAAAAAAAAAATCCTTTCCAAGAGACTTTGGTGCTGTTTAATGTTTCCACTGCACCTCCGACGATACAAATCTTTGAACTTAGTGTAGAGTGAGAGTGAATTAGTTTATATGTTGAGATCCTGGTAGTGGAGTTGTGTTTGTTTTATTAGTATCATAATATAATGTTTCTAGCATAAAAGTTTATTCTTCCTACACGGAGAGGTAAATAATTATTTGACACAATTTTATGGCTTTATTAATAACATGTTAATATGTATATTATTGATGTCATAAGCCATTCACATTAGTAAGTCATATAATTACTAACGACTTCACAATATGACCTAGACCCAAGCAAGATCAATATTAACAATCGATGGGCTAGTCACATGCTTTACACAATATTACAGATCAACTCAATTTATGTACAAATGTTACACGCTTTTTAAGTAGAAGTGACACTTCACATGTAGACTTGTTACGAGTGCAAAGTCAAAAGCAAAATATTTAGCAACTCAGAACAATATTTACTGTTTGCTGTCAAGAAACCCATATTAAGAACAATTAAATTACTATTTAATAAAAGCGCGTAACACATGACTTTAAAAATAGTGCATATAATACATAGTATCCACAAATATAAAAGATGATGGGCATCGTACATGCCCGAAACTAGTCGGAAAATCCGACAAAACCGCCGCGAGTACCAGTCGGTTAGTAAACATTATTAAATATAAAAGAAATTGATAATAATTTCATTTCTTGCACACATTTGGGAATTTGCGTGGGTGACACGCAGTCTTAATTACTGACATAAATATACTAGGTGGGTCTCTAACCATAGACAACATAGTATATTGAATTATATTGTGACCCGGAAACCCTTTGGGAGCTTACAGCTATTTTTATCGTTGTACAATCTCCTCTAGAGGACACGCTGATATTATACTTCTCAGCAGATGTAAAAATGTTCCACCAAGTATTGTATACGTAGTAGGTACTGAGCGCAGCAGTCGACCGTGAGTCCAAAATTGTAGTTGAGAAGATAAAAATATACATGTACATACATTATGTATATAGATCGTAATGTGGGATATTTTTACTACAATGACGACAGTATGAAAAAATAGCGCAGCTTTTTTGTGTTGTTATTTTACCTTGTACAAGCAATACAAACTTATAACAAAGTTATAGATGGCAATCGTAATCCAAAAACAAACTAAGTACGTACGATACATATTTATAGATACCTCAAGAAGCCGGAAGTTTGAAAACTAAACCCTACTAGTACTAAATGCCTATATTTTAAAACCAAAAAAAGTTCTTTGTTCACATGTGTTATACAAATAAATAAATAGAGATTAATATTACTTATTGCTATAAATCTGAAATTCTTTACTTATATTTTCTAGTATTATTACCGTGCGAATGTCAAAGAGATCCAAGTCTACCTTTCAACTTCGGCAGCTTCAGTCAGATCATCAGGAGCACCATCAACGGTAAGATACCCAGATCCCATTTTAAACGTGCATATCATCAAATACCAATAGGTGAGATAATCAACGCTGTTTCCTGGCAACCTTCGGAACTACATGCTTATCAAAGTGACTCCCATGCCAACCTACTGTTATTTATTGCACAAAAATGTACACTGGTGTAAAAGGTGCTCCTAATGCTATGGGCATTGAATACTAGTCAACCAGAAAAGTAAGACGAGAAGATTTCTTTAGACGTGTAAAAACACATAGAGCCGTTTGGTGAAAAAGGCTTTGCTCATCATCCCCCGTCTCTACGGTTTCCCCATTACTTTAGAAAAATAACAACCAAATCATAATCTTCAGCCGCATCATCACTTTCCATCAGGTGAGCGGCCAAAAGGCCAAAAGCCAGATAGGTAAGCAACCTATCTGGCGTTAAAAAAACAACAACATACGGAGCCAGGTCAAAAAGCTAATCTTCTTAAATTCTTCCCCTGTCTTCGTCTCTACACCTTCCCCATTACTTTAGAGTTTAGACAAAAAACAACACACAGAGCAATCTGGTGAAAAAGCATTTGCTAATCTTAAATTCTTACCTTGTCTCTACGTCTTCCTCATTACTTTAGACAAGCAGGAACTCGAAAAGACCTTAGCGATAAAGCTTTTTCTAATCTCCCCCCGCTTATCAATCTCTTTTCAGATGTAATGTAATTCTTGTATGGAAACAAATTCACCCAACTCATGATTATGAATGTTTTTGGAAACAAGTACCATTAATCTTATTGCGAAAACTGGTTTCCGGTAGGATACACAACCTCTTTGACCTCAAAGCTGTGAAACCTTGACATTATTTCCCATCTCATTTGGTCAATTTAGGTCATGTTGGTTTACAATATACGTCTGCAGTGCAATCAAAAGTAACTTAAGATTAAGTTGGTATGAATTATTACGCTAAGGGCCAACCACACTTATATACTATGTTTGAGATATTGGTCAAATGCTTGCGTCTTTGCATAAAAAAAAATGTTTGTTACTTCTTCACGCTGAAAGGCTAGATATCGTATATCGATGAAATTAAAATGAATTAATTAATTTATTCATGAATTTTTTATCCAAACGTTTAGTCGAGGCGACAAGTGACCAGAATGCTGGCTCTAATTTAGCACAAAAAATTAGCATCGCTATTCAACGAGGAAACATAGCCAGTATTCTGGGCACTTTTCCTTTGGCAAGCGGTTTACAAAATTTTTGAGTACTATTTGTTTTAATCCCCTTTTGTAATCTTATATCGATGAAATTAAAAATAAATAATATAATAATAAAAATATTGGGTATGGAGAGCCAGCTATATCGGCTCTGTGTCTATCTTTTATGAGCGAGGCGCAATTGATTATATTTCCTTAAAAGAAATTAAAATTTGTATTAAAATGTAAAAAACAATGAAAAAAAGTTAATTTTGTTCAACTTTTGTACAAATTTATTTTTAGTCCTATACTTTTTGTTAATTTACGATATTTTTTGTATAAATCTTTAAATATAATTAAAAATACAACACTATATATGTAGCTGAATGCTGTGGGTACATTACATATATTACTTAGGCGGCCTTTAATTTTAAAACGTTTCTTTTTCAGCGCCTAAAGGGAGATCAGCAAACATAAAAGACGTCATCTTCAGATTTTACGGGTCAGTATTTTATCCTTTTACTAAATAATTGTATACCTATTGCGTTACTTTTTATACGATACTAGCTGAGCCACGCGGTTTTACCCGCGTAAGTCCCGGACCCGCGGGAATTCCGGGATAAAATTATCTTTCACAAGAACCGACTCCTGAAAATAATTAACACAACAAAAAAAAATAGCGAAATTGTTCCATCCATTCACGCGTGATGCGATGACCAAGAGAAATAGATATTCATTTTCAACCAACTTCAAAAAAGGAGGTTCTCAATTCGTCTGTAAGTTTTTTTTTGTTTGTATGTTACGCGATATCTCTGCCGATTGTGAATTGATTTTGATGATTTTTTTTTGTTTTGTAGTTTATACTTATATGGGTAATGGGACCACCCATAATTTATTTATCTCAATCGATCCAGCCAAAACCAAAATATACGCTTTGAAGTCGGTTTTTTAAGCTTTGCTTGCGTTTAATTATTATGTATAGATATGCTAAACATCGATTTACTAATAATAGTGGATCAATGAGGCGTTGGCCAACAGGTACGACGAGACGAGAAATATTGTTTTTTCTCCTCCATGTAGATAGATATGCCAATATTTCACCTGTTGGCAAGTCATTATGAGATCAAGGATGATATAATTATTTTTTTTATTGCTAATATCTCTTCCCCCCTCACGAAAACAACATGCCTTTTGAAGCATCAATCCAGAAGTTATGATTGGTTGTTGCGGAACCTGACTGACATACTGTCGCGTCGGCCAATTAAGTATACCCACTGATAGGCCAGTCACAAGCATATATTTACCTCGCCCACTTTCCCTTCTGGTGTTTTTTGTTATGAAGGAAAATTCGTTTGGAATATTGTTTCGGATTAAGGGAAACATTTTTCAAGTGAAATTAAATATCTTATATCTCAGGATGACAAGTACTTTGCAGCGCAGGATTTAGACCTACCTATATAAGTAAAAAAATGTCTGGGTGACTCAGAACTGCAATGGGCAAGCGTGACGCTTACCATCAGGCGAGCAACTTGCACGTTTCGTCTCAACTATAATAAAAAAAATATCCTCATGCGTTATCAACTAGTTTTAAAATTCAAGAATTCGTCTAACGAAGATAAGGATGAAGAGATATTTAATGTTATTTATAAGGACCAGCAAGCCATCCTGAGATATTAGATGTGCCGGGCAAGCTGACGCACGTTATGGGCCCGGCTGGGTACAATAAGCTTCCTAATACCATATTAGAGGCAACTTCTTTCAATTGCTTTATAAATAAATTGAAACGATGGCTTATCGAGCAAAACAGAAAAAAAACAGATGAGTTTATAAAAACTACTTAATTGTATACATAGACAAATTATATTGACATGTTCTTTTGGAAATTATTATATCTATATATATCTAAGTTTTATTTCAGTTTGTCATTTTTAATTTTTCATCGTATTTTAATTAAGAAATATCTCATTCTAAACTGTACAATATGACATGCAAACGAATGTTTATGAGTAATAAACATTGTTATAATAATATTTTATCCGATTTCAGCACCAATTCTACGGCTCCGTCGAGCTCGCTCCGGCTGCGAGCCTCCAAGCTGCTGCGGGCAGACCCTGGCTTCGACTACAGCCGGTCCACCGTCATCTATGCTCACGGGTACTTCTTCGATAGGTTATCCTTAAGTCTTGTTCAATTCCCTATAAACAAGTCCTAATATAGCCAGCTCCGGGTTGCGACTGAATATCAGTAGATCAATTGTTGAAACAACACTTGACAATAAACTGACTCGCAACCCTTTCGGCACTCTCTACTGTTGAAATAAATTTCTATTAATTTGTTAAATATAAAAATACATATCAAATATTTTTTGATAATCTAACTGACAGACTAATTAGATTTTTTTACCCTGGCATCATCCCTTTTGTTAAGCCTTCAATCGGAAGCCTTCTTCAACATGAGTCGCGTCCCACCGTGCACATTAAAGGCTTAAGAATGAAGCTGAAACAATTAACTATATAGATATCGACAACGCGTATGTAGGTTTTATTATTTTTATGCTGGATAGGCAAGCATTTAACCGCTATCTCACCTGATAGAAAGTGACGATGCGGCCGAAGATGGAACATGCTTAGGTAACCCTATTTTCCGTTTTAATTTTAATTAAGCAGTGAGTATAGGTTTAAGTCATTATGGTTTATACGAAAAACATGTATTTTTCGGTTATACGCTAAACAGTGTTCTAATTTTCAAAAAAAGCTTCAACAGACTTCATAAAGCACAAAAAGTACTATAAGAGAAAATTTTCGTTTAATTGGATGTTTTTTTATGCTAAAAAGGCAAGTATTTGACCACTATCTCACCTGATGGAAAGTGATGATGCGACCGAAGATGTGACATGCTTGATACCTATTCACTCTTGATTTGAAGACTCCCAGATAATACCCCTCGGGGAACAATGACGCAGGCAATGAGTTCCACTTCTTCGCTGTACGGATAATGAACATAGCAGCAAATCGCTTCGAGCGATCTGAAGGTAAGTCAACCATAAATGGATGACGCTTGACAGTTTGTCTGGTTGTTAGATGGTAAAATGGGCATGGTGGAATTAACTCATGTAATTCCTGCGCACACTCTCCAAAATGCAAACGATAGAATACCGATAGACTTGCGACCATACGTCTGTGACCGAGGCTCTGCAATCTGGACTCAACTTTTTTTTTTTTTTTTTTTTGTGGGGGGGAAAATGCCTTGCACTTCCCTTCCTTCCCAGGGGTGAAGGAAGGGGGTATGTGGGGCTCGAACCCACTAAAAACCCCCCCGTAGCAGTCCCTCGCCGAGGTGGGGCAAGATAGGGTCGCGCTAGCAGTCACTATCTTGCCCCGGCGGTTGGCCCGAGTACAACCGGGCCACTGCGCCTATGTAGGGGTGACCTTGCTCACCAAGGTCACCCCTCAGACTTGTGGGGCCGTGCAAGCCAGTGGAGAGCTCCCTGACTCTCCACCGGTGACCCCACTACAGAGGAGGAGAGAGGAGGCGGGCGAACTGCCTCCTCCTCCCCCCCATCCGTCTGCGACGGATCGGGTCAGAAAGGGGATCAACCTCTCTGGCCCGTTCCGCGGCCTCCTTCTGCGCCATCACCGCTTCGCAGAAGGAGACTACCGCCTGCCACAATCTCTCACTACCGAGCATGGCGTCTACCACGCTCGGCAGGGAGAGATCTCCGCCTATGATCGTTGAAAGCGTGTGCCGCTGCGGGCCCCATGCGGCACACACTTCCAGCGTGTGGAGCGCCGTATCTTCCAGCGCCCCACATTCGTGGCAGGCCGGGGTCGGCTCCCGTCTCGCGATTTGGTGCAGGTACTTTCCGAAACATCCATGTCCGGAAAGCACCTGCACCAATTGGAAGGTAAGCGACCCAAAACGCCGCCGCACCCACCTCCGAAGGACCGGGCGGATGGCCTCCACCGTCCACAGCCCGGGGACCGGTGGAGCCAGGTCCTCCGTCCACCGCCGCAATAGGGCATGCGGGTCACCTCTTCCCAGGCTGGGGGGTCTCCTCGAGCCCTCCTCGCCGCCACGAAGTGGTAAACTTCGGCGAGGATCTCCGCTTGGAGCTCCCAGGGGGGATCACCCGCAAGCACGCACGCTGCCGTCCAGGACACTGTCCGGTACCCGCGTATCGCCCTCGTTGCAATGACCCGCTGCGGACGTCGCAGCAGGGTCTTGTTTCCGCGGTTGAGGGCGTCCACCCAGACCGGCGCCCCGTACAGAGCCATACTCCGGATTACTCCGGAGTAAAGCCGACGGCAGGTCGCGTTTGGGCCACCCACGTTGGGCAGCAGCCTTCCCAAGGCGGCCGCAGCCCCTACGACTCTCGGGGCAAGCTGTGCAAAGTGAGCCCCGAAAGCCCACCTCCCGTCCAGAATGAGACCCAGATATTTCATCTGGGTCCCCACCCGAACCGAGACCCCGTCCAGATCGATCCGCGTTCCTGGAGGGGGTCCCCCACGAGGCCCATGGAACAATAGGGCCTCGGTCTTGGAGAGGGCGACCTCCAGCCCCAGGGCACGTATGCGGTCAACCACGATGGTTGTACCTACCGTTGCCAACCGCACCGCCTCCTTGAGGTGCCTCCCCTTGGCTACGACAAGGGTGTCATCCGCGTAGCACGCGACCCGCATATTTGCGGGAAGCGTGCCACGAAGCACCCAGTCATAGCCTATGTTCCACAGGAGTGGACCCAGCACCGACCCCTGTGGAACCCCGCAGGAGACGCGACGGCGCCTCATACCGTCACGTCCTACCACCAGGATCTCACGATCCTGGAGGTAGTCAGCCAACAGCCTCCGCAGATACAGAGGCACTCCGTGATAGCGGAGCGCCTCATGTATTGTTCCGTGCGGGAGGCTGTTGTAGGCGTTAGCTATATCAAGCGAAACAGCCAACGCCTTTTCCCCTTCCCTGACCGCCTGCTGTGTCCACCCCTTGAGCCAGAGCAGAGCGTCTATTGTAGACCGCCCCGCTCTGAACCCGTACTGGGCCTCGGACAGCCCTGGCCCAGTACCCTCTAGGTGCCGGATGATACGGGAAGCCACTACTCTTTCCAGCAGCTTACCCGTATCATCCAGCAACACTATAGGCCTGTACCCGGAAGGTGAGTCAACAGATCGACCCTCCTTCCGGAGCAGGCACAGTCGGCCGTCTTTCCACAGCTTCGGGAACCGTCCTGACGTAAGGCACTCGTCGAACAGTTCCCGAAGCCGGTCGCCCATCTCCCCCAAGGCGATCCGTAGCACTCGCCCTGGAATCCCGTCTGGACCCGGCGCGGTCCTTTTCCCCTTCAAGCGGTCGACCGCAATCTCCATCTCCGCCTCCGACAAGGGCGGGATGGAGTTAGGGTCCAACTCCTCCAGGGGGGAGGGCGCTATCTTGGAGGGCACGTGGTGAGGGCTGCTTCCGGGGAAGAGCCCACCCAGCACCCTGCACAGAAGGTCTGGCTCCGGGGCGTTCGGCCCCGGAACTTTTTCCGGGCAGCCCTGTACGGACGCCCCCAAGGGTCCCTGTCTAGTCCCGCCAGGGAATCTGGACTCAACTAGCTTATTATCGCCAATGAGTCTTCTTGCTCGTCGGTCAATGATAATTAAAGTTTCAGTTACCTTGATTTAATACCAAATTACTGAATTGAATTTGATGAAATTTTTATGGAACCAATCTGAAAGTATATTAGAATAAAAAAGGAATTTTCCAAATCTGTTTTTATATGACGGAGTTCTGAGATACCAAATTTTTTAAATACAACCGAACTAAGAACCTCAATTTTTTTTAAATCAGGTAAAAAATACAATTTAAATGAGCGTAAACTGCCCGCCATCGTAGTTTTGTGCGCGTTCGCCTTCTAAGCAGTGGGTTCGATTCCCGGTGGGAACACAAGTTTTTTCCCCAAGGCACATTTGTGTTTCTGGTACTGGGTGTGATTGTGTGTGATGTGAATGTTCTTGCACTGACGGCACAATTCAAGACTGTAAGGGTAAAAGCGTTTATAGATAGATAGATAGATAGATAAACACTTTATTGAACACCTTAACAAATACATGACAAGGAATAATAATCAAGAAAATAAGTGTAACAACAGGCGGTCTTATCGCTAAGAGATATCTCTTCCAGACAACCTTTGGATGGAGAGTTTATATTTTTTTTTCAGATATGTAGAACTATCAACGGACAAGAGCGTGCAGACCATAGTGCAAGCGTATTTGCAGAATGGACAGTATAACTTGTTGATACTGGACTGGGCCAACTTGGCATTCGGGAACTATGTCACTGTGGCTTTGCATATACCCACAGTAAGTATTATCTACTTACATTATTCTCCATAACTATACGCTTACCCACAAATAACTAACTTCAAAAAATATATAAGAAGGTTGATATACCTCCGGTTCGCTGGAAGCGTATCGCTTCTACGTTTATCATCCGTACTGCGAAGGAGTGGAACTCATAGTCGTTTTTGTTCCAGTTTTGTCACGATGTTAGTCTTTGGACTTAGTGTGGGGCTGTGAAAGTGAATGTGAATGTGTATGTGTGTGTTTTCAAATGTATTGTCTAGACAAACTTAAGCTAGGCTTACAGGCAAAAACAATGTATTTTAATAAATTTAAAATGAATATGAAAGGGTATTTACAATGTTGGTGTCACGTGCGTGGCACGTAGATTAGGTAGTACCTGTAAACAATTTATGTACAAACGTAGTACTTTACTGAAAATAAAACTTCCGAAGGTCCTACAAAATACGTCGGAAACCCGTATTCTATTCGGGTGTCTTAGTTTTTAACCGACTTCAAAAAAGGAGGTTCTGAATCGGACTATGTATTTTTTTGTATGTATGTTACGCGATAATTCCGCCAAATATGAATCGATTTGTTTTTTTTTTGTTTGGTAGATTATATTTCAAAGGTGGTCCCATGTACTTTTTATCTATCTAATATATCTTACTATTAAATCGGTCAAGCCAAAACCAAATAGAAGCGGTGAAGTCGGTTTTTTAGGCTTGGTTGCGTTTAAATTATTTTATTTAAGTACATGCCGAGGGTGGCCACCACAGATTTCCAATTCGCCCTCGACCTACCTACCATCCTCGACTACTCATCACTACTTACAGATGAGATAAACGCTACTTAAACGCGTCAAACGCAAATTAGTAAGGATACGCCTGATAAAAATTAATAGCACATCTATGTTACATACCGTGGTACTTAAGTAGATATAATATAACTTTGACAACAATAATTGAAACGCAAGCAAAGGTTAAAAAAACCGACTCCATCGCTTATATTTCGGTTTCGATAAAATGTATATGGGACTACCTCTCCTACTCTCTACCAAACAAAAAAAATCATCAAAATCGATTCATAATTGGCGGAGATAACGCGTACATAAATACAAGAAAAGTCATACAGTCGAATAGAGAACCTCCTTTTTTGAAGTCGGTTGAAAATAATTGAAAACGTAAATTAAATTAAATAACACAAAAAAAATATTATCCACTCATAACAAATTAATTCGGTATAATTTTCTTTTAATCAATAGAAATAGAAACGACAGCTGCATTGAGATTCTATACTCAAAAGATAATGGTCTGGCTAGCTTATCTGATTATCATACTAATATTATAAAATCGAAAGTTTGTGTGTAAATGTGTATATATATAAGTGTGTAAGTATGTTTGTTTCCTCTTCATGCTTTAATGGCTGAACGGATTTGGATGAAATTTGGACTGTAAATAGCTTATACCTAGGATTAACACAGAGGCTACTTTTTAACTTGATAATAGCGGGCGAAGCCGCGGGGCACGGCTAGTAAAAAATAAGTTGTAAGTATACTGTTTGATACTTTTAAAGCATTCACAAGAAACATTTGTTAAAAATATATTTAATTTTTTTCAGGTAGGCAAAGAAACCGGTATAGCTCTCTCGAAGCTGATCAAACGAGGCCTGCCGCTGGGTAGCCTCCACCTAGTGGGGCATTCCATGGGGGCTCATGTAATGGCGTACGCGGCGCGATATCTCGCAGGAAAGGGGCTCAGGATACCCAGGTACCATGCACATATCTTTCCATCCTACTTCCCACTTTCTATTTCCCATCCCATTTCCTACTATACCATAGTAGAAATATATCAGTAAGACAACTCGAGGCCCGTAGGAGATTCAAATGCCTACTCTAGCCGAATACGCAGGGTTGTCACTATCTCCGACTTTTAAAGGTACCTATATGTAAAATGTATATTATAACAAACCAACAAGTGGGTACAATAAAATAGTATAAAATGTGATGGTAAATAGATACGATTTCATTTACATGAAAGCTGTAATTTGGCATGAATATACATATATATTAGCCATGCCGACAGAGTCAAAACAAAATCTTGAAAACAATGTGCATATGTCAAAAGAACTCACGATAGTAGTATATATAACGAAGTTAATAAGAAAACTATCATAGCTAAGTAGGCTTCAATAAATCAATGTTCGCTACATGTACTTGTTTACGACCCGGTAAAAGATCAATATTTTACTTAAATTACAAAAAAAACATGCGGGGCAGTCTTTGGGGTCTACCGATAGAAGTAAAAATTATATATAATGTATATATACACATTATAAATATATAATCATTATAAGTTAATTCCCGATCGTGAGCAATAATATGTATCGCGCATAGAGCTCAACAAATATTGGCCGTCGGTGACGATGACGCGAGTTCCATGATTTTTATTCACCCAAAAAGTGCTCAACGCGCCTAAAGACGTTTTCACTTCAAAAACCTACATAGCTATTAAATTGAATAAACACGTAGAGTAACAACAATAGGTCCGAATGTTTGACGTGGACATAATTCGAGGGAAACGCTTCGCGCGGCACGCGATATCTGTCTGCGCGGCGCGGCCCGTGGCTCGTGGCGCGAACACGGCCAAACGTTGACCACAAGCGCGGGGGCGGCCCCGGCTCGTGTTGGACTCGCCGTTCTGTTTGTTGTCATAGTGTGCGTGCTGAGGCACGTGCGTACGGCCGCGCACACATACAAGCCGCGTTTGGTACCACTCTATGAAGACAATTTACTTATATATTTCTACTATGACTATACTACCAATATCACTTATCTATACTAATATTATAAAGCTGAAGTGTTTGTTTGTTTGTTTGAACGCGCTAATCTCAGGAACCGCTGGTCCGATTTGAAAAATTCTTTCAGTGTTGGATAGTACATTAATCGGGGAAGGCTATATATAGGCTATATTATATTTTCAATAAAATTAGGGATATTTACTAAAAGCCCAATAATCACGCGGACGAAGTCGCGGGCACTGCTAGTTAACTATATTACTACTATATAAATGTGAAAGTTTGATAGTTTGTTTGTTACTCAATCACGTTGAAACTACTAAACCAAATTGGCTGTTTGGAATGTGGATATAACACTTAGCCTATATTAACCTGATTAATACGGATGAAGCCGTGAGGCATAGCTTTTATTATAGAACCCAAAGTTACTCAGTTTGTTGTTGTCTTTTAACAGTTAAAACTGGACTGATTTAGATGTTTTTAAATACCTACCTAAAACTATGTAAAACATTAATAATTATTATTAACCTATTTCTTTCCCACTGCTGGTAGGCCTAGAATCCACCGGCTTGGCTAAGTACAATTTGGTGGTAGACACATGTCCTCGATTTTTAGTGATTCTAGGACATATCGGTTTCTCTCACAAGTACAATAAGACATTATAATTTTTTGCAAGATAACGAAGGGCTTCAGCTTTGATCAGTCACAGATTTTTCAAAATCAGTTTTCAACATCTTCTGAACTACAAATTATAACTCATTAAACTGTTTTTCTACTTTACAGACTAACAGGTTTAGACCCAGCCTACCCCGGGTACTACCCTCCCCTCCTGGGCCGCCCACTCTCCAAGTCCGACGCTCTGTTCGTGGACGTCATCCACACTGACGGAGGCGGGTACGGCACACCCACCCGCGCGGGGCACGTGGACTTCTGGCCTAATGAGGGGAACGCCAAGCAACCGGGCTGTATCACTGCCACTCTGCCGCTTACTTCTGAAGGTATGTCATGTCACTATAATCTAACAAGTTCGATGACTTGTGTCGTGGGTGCTAGAAACATTCACCACACACACACACGCACACACACACACAGACACACTATGCTGCCAAATGATTCAGTTTTAGGAATTTTCTCTAAGTGGCGGAGATACGGAAGTTGAAAACGTAAAGAAAACATATTATATTTCAATACGGTGTTCCGACAGTTATCTTTGAGAGCCTGCGTATTCCAGGTCTAGTGTGTTTACCAGCTTCGATCACATCGTCACTTACCATCAGCTGCCGTATTCTGTATCATGGATGGGCGTCATTAAATGTCAAAAAACTGTCAAAAGTGACATAGGTGGTATGTCACTTTTGACAAAAGTCAAAAGTGACATAAAATCTGTCAACAATGACATAATAGCGTCAAAAACCAAGCCGATTCAACGACCGAAACGAAAGAATGAAACAAAGAGAATACAATACATAAACCACAGAGCATGAAATTTGCTCAGGCTGTTACTTGTGGCGAAATTGTCTATGAATTACGTTTCATGTATATTTATCGATATTTTCGTGGTAGTGCTCGCGAATTGGGTAATTACCAGTTGATTTGGTGAACAATAGTTATAACATATTTACAGCTAAGGCGCTAGGTCTAGAAGAAACGCGAGCGAGTTCCCAATCCCATGCTCTGTGACAACAGAAATACAGAGCATATATTCTAAGTGGACAGTTTAAGATATCAGACAATTCGGTGATGTTAAATAAATGCAGGCCTTACATTCAGTTTATAATAATTTAATCATTACTTTTTTTTTATATATGCTTTTTCAAAGATAATATAATCACTCTTTTCTCTTGAGCGTTTAATTTTTGAAATCAATAAAACAATAGATATTCGTCATGATGACAAATTAAAATTGAAAATTTTCATGTTTTTTCAATGATTGGTTATTTTTAATAAATTCAGTCGGTTCTTATTTATTTAAAGCTATTTATTTCCATAGAGTTAAACAATTACTTTTAGGAACTAGATTCCACAAATAGGGTGAAATGAAACGTAATTCTTTGGTGGTTTTTATTGCTATTTTGTCTGTGGACTAAAACAGCTGCCACCCTACTACATATTTTTGTTGCACGCGGTTTCTATTTAAATTAAGCAAAAATTAACCTTATTTCTTAAAAGTTTTGTCTTGAAACCGTTTCAACAATTTCGTATTGAAACCGTTTGCAACAGAGATAGGTAACAGGGGGTCTGGCCTTTCTTCGGTGGTTTTATTGCTATTTAGTCTGTGGGCTAAAACAGCTGAGATTTGTCTATGGGCGTGACGCCCATCCATGACGCTGACTTACAGAATTAGGCTGCAGGTGAGATAGTGGTCAAACACTAGACTGTCACAAATAAAAAAAAAAAAAAATTCAACCATTTCGAAAAAATATTGAAACCTTTGTTAAGGCCCCCACTGTCAGACGTCTAGGTCCATAGACTATGTCATGTAGAACGGTAGCTGATGAATTAGGGTTGCAAATGACATATTTTTTTAGAAACTTTAATTCATCATAACTCAATATTCATGCTGCTGCCACGAATTTAGAAGTTCCTGTTAGATGCCATACATGTGTAGCTTGAGTATTACTACACTTTTCTGTTACACATTGTATATGTTGTTAAGCAGCATAACTTTAACCCTATGTCTTATTTCAAATGTGTTGTTTGTGCAGATTTCTGCAGCCACTGGCGTTCGTGGGCGTTCTGGGCGGAGTCAGTGGTAGGCGGTGAGTTTGTGTCGCGTCGCTGTGACAGCTACGACAGCTTCCTGCGCCGCGCCTGCCGAGACTCACCGCCGGCGCTGATGGGGCTCCCAGCCACGCCGGAGTAAGTCCACTGTCCTTGCCTGGAAAGTTTCCTCCGCAAGGAACATTTGTGTGTCTGGTTCTGGTTTTTTTTATTCAAGATAGGCAAACTTTTGGTCACCTTCTCACCTGATGGTAAGCGACGATGTGGTCGAAGATGGAGTAAGCGTGCCTAGAAGATACCTATTAACTCGCGACTTGAAGACTCCCATATTGTACTCATTAGGAAACACTGACTCGGGCAAGGAATTCCGTTCCTTTGCGGTTCGCACAATGAATTTGGAAGCAAAACGCTTCGTGTGCATTCATGGAATGTGTACCATATAGCTGTGTCGCATAGCAGTTTGTCTGCTTGTCCGATGATAGAACGGGGATTGAAGAACTAGGTCGTTCAAAAAACTGAGAGACTAGCTACCCTACGGCGATGACCAGCTCTGAAGCTTTGAATTAGTCAGCTGCTCGCTACCAATGATGTGTGTGATATAAATGTTTCCAACACCCACGGCCCGCACGTACAACTTCACCTGCCCCACCGTGGCAGAACTGCTCAGTCTACCGACTACCTCGGCCAATCACAGCCTCCATCGAGTTGGGAACAACGGACGGCTGTCCCCTAGCCAAGATCACCAGGTTCGGTCGGAAGTACTCAAAATAAAATCAAAATCGTTTATACATATAGGCCCTAAAGAGGCACTCATGAATGTTAATGATTCTATTGCCAGATTCGCAAAATTACAGCCATCTCGAGAAGAACCTGGCAAGAAACTCGGCGGCGCATTTTTTTTCATTCATTTTTTTAATGCATATATATATTACCCAGGTATATCTATATGATGTAGTCGCTAGAAAGCGCTTGTGCAGTTTGACTCCATGCATCTTTGTCATTAATATAGTCGATCGTATTATAGTAAGATTTCTTAATTAATGCCCGTTTTATTACAGATTTGAACTTTCCCAGTGGTAATTCAGTTACGATTTTAGGAATTCTATCGTAAAATCTAACCCCATTTGCCATAAAAGATTTATTCGTTTCGCTTAATCTAAATGCGCGCACTGTAATTATATGATTATATCTAGTATTAAGATTGTGTGCGTCGCTTCTTAATTTATATTTACCAATATTTTTGCGAGCATGCATAATATTTTCAAAGATGTAAAGATAAAAAAGAGAAAAAAAAATACTTACCGGTTTGATGGAGGCGCTTCCGCAGTGGAACATCCACCTTATCCACTCCTTACCGTCGCCTCCCTTCCATAGTGAAAACGTCATCGTTCACGCCATCCGCTCCCGATGACCCACTTCCGCAATTGAAACTTAATGTGAGTGAGTGAGAAAGCGTTTTTTTAATACAATTGTGTTATATATTTACAGCCTCCGTGGCGATTACTACCTCCGGACAGCGACTAAAGAGCCCTACGCCCTCGGCATAGCGGGCGCTGACTGATTCACATACATTTCAATAAACAAGTATTTAAAAATACTGAATTTACAAATGAAATAAGGGTTAGAAGAAGGATCAAGGACTGAGAGCTTTCTGCTCCCTATTACGTATCTTTGTTGCACGCGGTTTTTATTTGAATTAAGCAAAAATGAACCTTATTTCTTAGGCGTTTTGTCAATTTAGTATTGAAACCGTTTGCAACAAAGATAGGTAAAAGGTCTGGTGTCTTACGTATAAGTTACTGATAACAAGGTACTGAATTAGGTACTTTATTAATACGATCGGGGTACTGGGTTTTTTGTTTAGGTCATTTTAAGTTATTTTAGTTTTATCAAGAGTTTTTTGATTTGGTGAGGCTGTGTTAAGTTTGCTAAAGTAGATATTTATTTTTATTAATATTTCCCAAAAGAACTGCAAGTAATAACGCTCTTCTTCCATTTAATTATTTTTAATAATATTTTAATTATGCAGTTGTTATTTTAGAGACTTCTATAATACTTTTACAAGTACATACTACGTTCTCAAACAATGAGTCACTTAAATGAGTGTAATTTGGGGTACTATACCAAAAGAAAACGAAATGAACAAAAAAAAGGAAAGGTTAAAACGTTTTACCTACAATCACTAACAAAGGATAAACTGGTATCCGATATTAATTATTAAAATGGTATTGTTTATAATATTTACGTAGGTTTATATAAAATTATATATGTATTGTAAAATTTGATAATTTCACATAAGGACCCAAATCCGTAATGTAAAGGAAACTGCGCGTTTGATCTGAACTCCCGTATATTAGTTTAACATATAAACTAACAGAACACTCACTTACTAAATTTGCACACAATTAACATAAGGCAATTCGCTAAACGAAACGCCACCGCGATCTAGAAACCGCCGCTCGATTGTAAGCGCCATCTCTTGACAGCAGTTTGAACTAAAGAAGTTTAACAATATTGTAATGTTTTTAGTTAAGTACTGATGTTAAGTAGCAATTTAGACATGTATGTTTATATGTATGTATTAATATAGATTAAAATATTATTTTTTTATATATTGAATAGGCAAGCATTTGACCACTATCTCTCCTGATGGAAAGTGATGATGCGGCCGAAGGTGTGACATGCTTGCCTAGAAGATACCTATTCACTCGAGACTTGAAAACTCCCAGATTATACCGTTCGTGGAACAAAGTCGCAGGCAATGAGTTCCACTCCTTCGCTGTACGGATGATGAATGTAAAAGCAAAACGCTTTGAGCGAACTGGAGGTATGTCGACCATAAATGGATGACGTTTAATAGTTTGTCTTGTTGAATAAAAAGAAATTTATAGTTTATATATTTTTATTTTTTATTTATTTTTTTGTTTGAATAATTGACTCGATAAGAAGAAGAATATAGATTAATACATTCATATAAACTTATAAATACAACTTACCTAGATACCTATCTATATAGATAGATAGGTATCTAGGTAAGTTGTATTTATGTATATTGTTATGTTTTTACACCGCCGACCTCATTATATAAAATTATTCCTCTTTCCATCTAAAGGTTGACTGGAAGAGATCGCTTTTTGCGATAAGTCCGCCCATTGTAGTTTAGTTTTTTAAGATTACCCCTGTAACTAACTGTCTTTGGTGTACAATAAAGAATATTCTATTCTATGAATTGCAATTTCTAGTCGAATTTAGAACCACCTCTTTTTTGAAGCTGGTTATAAATTTTGTAGGCAAAACGAATAACTCCGTGAAGTTAGACCGTTAAAGTACCGCCTTTCCTACACTTTATGAGACCTATATTATTACAACAATCTAATAAATCGTTCCGACTATAAATTACCAGGTCGACAGTGACGATGCGGTCGAAGGTGGAACACGCTATGTACCTATGTTCTCTCAATATATCAATTTCATAGGTTCTATAATGTAATTAAATGTAATTTACTATATAGATCATAATTTGTACAAAATGTATTGTTAGGTATATTACGAAACGGCTGTGTGAAGTTATTAGTAAATGACGTCAACAAACATTCTGTGGTTTTTTATTTAAACGTCTAAACATTGACAAAAGATATAACCTATACTAGGTGTCCCGGCGACCTTCGTTCCACCGAACAGTCAATGAATGTGCATGTTTTCCTAAACATGCACATTCATTGACTGTTCGGTGGTAGTCATACCCGGCATGCGTTACAATGCCACGTGACTATATTATTACCTCCTTCATGTTTATGTTTACCTAGTACTTTACTAAATCCGAGTGACGTGATTTCTATACACCTTTAAATAAAAATGTGACGCTCCAAAAAAAGTATCCTATGTCCGTCTCCTGTTTTTTTTTTTTTTCTTTTTTTATTTGTGACAGCCTAGTGTTTGACCACTATCTCACCTGATGGTAAGTGACGATGTGATCGAAGCTGGTAAACACACTAGACCTGGAATACGCAGGCTCTCAAGGATAACTGCCGGAACACCGTATTTGGCTTGGCGGCAGACTTTCAACTTGATGGTGGTAAGTTACTTTGGTAGCGAGCCAGGCGAGCAACTCACAAAATGCTCTACCACCTCTCAAATGTCACCTGATTAGCACCACCCGGGGACCACGTGTAGGGAGTCAGACTTAAGGGGTATCCTCCTACGGACGTGGGTGACTCAGCCCTGAGATGGTTCTAAGCTACCTCCCCACCAATTTTCAGCCAAATCGGTTCAGCCGTTCTTGAGTTATAAATAGTGTAACTAACACGACTTTCTTTTATGTATATAGAATTTTAGAATACAGTTCTTTCTGTATCCTGAGTATAGAATATGTAAATGTTTGCGGCGCCCACGATACAAGTCTTGTAGTTTGAACTTATTGCGGGGATGTGAGTGAAAAAGCGTTCGTGTTTTTTTTATAAAAATTGATGTTTATCTTGTTACATATATACACATTACAAGTAGGTACCTATTAATTATCTTTGTCACTGATAATATCTTCAAGATTATAACTGGTTTTTGTATAGTGCTTCATCATCTATCTTTTTTTTTAATATATATAACTCAAAGGTGACTGACTGACTGACATAGTGATCTATCAACGCACAGCCCAAACCACTGGACGGATCGGGCTGAAATTTGGCATGCAGGTAGATGTTATGACGTAGGCATCCGCTAAGAAAGGATTTTGATTAATTATACCCCCAAGAGGATAAAATGGGGGATGATAGTTTGTATGAAACTTTGTCAATTTTAAAATTATACTTCTTAACGCGAGCGAAGCCGCGGTCAAAAGCTAGTAATATATATAATTGAGATTTCATTCAATTTTGTTAAGGCAGAACATCGTAAAGATGGATGCAACTAACATCTATTCTAATTTATCCTGTGTGTTGTACACGTATAAGTTACTAGGTAAATAATATACAGGGTGATGCACGCACAGATCAGACGAGGTGGTTGTGGGGGGCGGGTCATTGTTCATAGATTGGACCACCATTATGTATATTAGAACACACAAAATATACAATAGATAGACAAATGGTAGACCATTTTGTCTATCGTTTTAGATTTCCAACAAAACTGTTTAAGTAGTCATTACAAAATAATATTCTATGATTATGTTCACGTCGCGGAGATAGTAGGAGACGAGTAGGAGAGATTTTTTTCCTTCTTTATCATGTAAAAAAATATTCAATTAAATCAAATGTTCATATCATTGGATAGGTTAACTATTTTATTTGTTAAATAAAAACAATTGCGCTCTAGCATATGAGAATAATTAAAAATATTATACCACATTCAAAATCAAAATCAAAATCGTTTATTCACATGGGCCCCGAAGAGGCACTCATGAAAGTTAATGAATCTATTGCCAGATTCGCAAAATTACAGCCATCTCGAGAAGAACCTGGCAAGAAACTCGGCGGCGCATATTTTTTTCAATCATTTTTTTTTTTTAAACATTCTTAATCTCTAATACATAATTGCCCAATATTATGAAAAAAAATTTCATTTACGCTGTAACGAGCTAAAACATACACGTGGTTTTAGAATACGACATGGACGTACCTATATTCTAAGCGCAGAAATAACCACCCCACTTCGTTGGATCAAGTGTGAAAAATCACCCTGTATATACATTTATAATTAGTATTTATATGTACTTACCTTGACCCATTGAACAGGAAATATGAGAAAATGATTCGATTTAGATAAACGCCCGTAACAACGTTAGCTCGTTCGCGTCTGACGATGACTTGATGGAATTTTGCAACCCATTTTTTCGTTACATTTTTGTGTATTGTTTAATGTGAACCAGGATATAGAACCATGACCTTTTATTAACTGACTTCAAAAAAAATATGTTCTTCATTCGACTGTTTTTTTTATTTATGTTACCTTAGAAACCTTTTACAGATTTTAATGTTTTTTTTTATTTGAATGTTTATGCTTCTCATTTGAATTTGATCAAGATCTGACTAGTTGTTTTTGAGTTATTTTCAATAATGCGTATTTCATTAATTTAATCTGATCAAGGGTTACGATAAAGCGAAGAAGTAGAGTTTTTTTTGAGCGTTACCTGCGTTTAAATATTTTCGTACCATTTTCGTGTATTGTTTATTTAAACCAGGATGGAACTATGACCTTTTATAAATCGATTAATTTAATTACATAGAATCAGTTTATGTTTCTCTAAATAATTTTTTCAAACACTGTCGACTGCTGGAGTTGACAGACCGTGTTTGAAAAAAGAATTTAGCACAAAAAAGATCGCTTTCACGTTTTATTTCCATCGATCTGCGTAATCTTGTCTTAGTACCTATTTGGCGTCCTGCGGTTTAGAACCACGTGAATGAAGTTATATAAATGTAGTATGTGATTAGATAGGTACTTGGCGGTTGTAGGTTGATTACAACAGGAAAAAAACTCGATGTGTGTGATGTATACTATTCAAGATATTATTAGGTAGGTAGCTACATTTTTTTTTTTCATTTGTGGTAGGCACAGGTGAGATAGTGGTCAAACACTATCTCACCTGATGGTAAGTGACGATGTGATCGAAGCTGGTAAACACACTAGACCTGGAATACGCAGGCTCTCAAGGATAACTGCCGGAACACCGTATTTGGCTTGGCGGCAGACTTTCAACTTGATGGTGGTAAGCTACTTTGGTAGCAAGCCAGGCGAGCAACTCACAAAATGCTCTACCACCTCTCAAACATACTCAATATACCTCTCAAGCTACATATTTCAGAAGAGGAATAAACAAGGAAAGAGTATATATATAGCGGAATAAATTCTCTTCAAATTTTAACATACATATTATAGCCACTCCTTTTTCCCATTCCTCTTTCGCTTCTCCTTCATTCATAAGTCTTTTCATACATGCTCGATGGTTAAAAAAATATTACCTTGTATTATGTATATATATTGTATATATATATATATATATATTGTAGTGATAGAGTAAGTATCTAAAATAAAAGACAATTGCTCTATTTTAGCGTTAGATGTATAAATCACTGAAATTAAATGGAATTAATCATTAATAATTTTGATCATATTCATTTTGTTTATCTTTCGACATAAAGTTCCTAGACAAGCCATAGATTTGGATAAATATAACTAAGTCGGGTTAGATCTGCCCTGAATAGCAGAGTATGTATTAACATCAGAACAATTAAAAAAAATATTTATGAAAAAAATACATTTTAGTACTCAATGTTTTTTTTAATATTTCTAGAAAGGGTTGTTTTTTAATTTTATCCTCAACTTGCAGTAGTCGTGTTATTACCACGACTACCGTTAGTGAGGATAAAATAAAATATTATTATGAATGAAATTATTTCGATGTAATGTATGTTTTCTTTATTGTAATACTAGGTGTTCGCCGCGGCTTCACCCGCGTATCCCACTTATATTATAAATCCGAAAGTTTGTGTGTAAAAGTGTAAGTATTATATGTTTGTTCCCTCTTCATGCTTTAACGTCTGAACGGATTTGCATGTTTGGAATGTACATAGATTATACCAAAGATTAACACAAAGGCCACTTTTTAACGTGATAATAGCGGGCGAAGCCGCGGGGCACGGCTAGTATTAAAATAAATACTCGTATATCAATGGGTGCATTAAAACATTTAAAACTACTTGTTTTTGGTAGGTACGTTGTATATCTGAACAGATGATGGTATTATCAAGTTTGATAAGAGATACGATATATCAGTTACCTGTATCATGCAGGAAAAACTGTATTATAATGTAGAGTAATTTAAATCTCAGCACGTGTGTAAGAAGGTCTCACACAGCGTCTCATTGTAATCTCGCTCAGCATTTCAATGTTATTGTACGTCGCGTCGCGGGGAGTGCGTGAAACCGGTTAGTTCGGTATTTCCTAATCTGAACTTGATATCCTACCTAATCTTGACCGATGTACAATTTTTAATAAATGTATTTGTTTGAAAAACTAGATGAAAATATCCGTATGACTATTCTGCCAATTAAAAAAAAGCATGCGTATAATTTTTTCTTATGTGTATTTTAAGTTCGTAATTTTTATTTTAATAGGCAACCAGCAAATGTCCAAGTATGCGCCGTGCCGTATGTCTGTCGTTACTTATAAAGGGCTCATTTAGACCGTATTTTATTTATAATTTATGTTTCTAAATTTTAATAAGTCACTTATCTAATAACATTATGTACATGTCCAAAGATAAATAAAATTAATATGAATAACATGACTATGATATAATAAAGATATAGCAAAGCCGGGGGAAATTTATACTATAAAAGAAAGATATAATTTTACTAACAAAACACACAACACAACTGTACAGTGTACACATCAACAAATAATACAGTAAAAGTTCAATCTATAAGGTCCTTATACAAAAACTTCTCTTCATACTTACCATAATAAGAAAAAAAAACTACCGGCGCCTTATCCGGTAAACGATTGCACCAATTTTCACCAAACATAGCTAAGAACCGTCGATGAAGTCTTCTTTCAAAGAGACACACACAGGCACGTAAAACTTATAACAGCACTTTTCTTGCTTCGGGGGTCAAAAACGAGAATACACGCTTCAAACTTGGCACAGATAATAGTGTAAAGCCTAGTGTGAGTCAGGCTTGTCCGGTTTTTATTTATTTTCATCGAAATTTAATTAATTTATATACAAAAATAACTATACATTTTAAAATGATTATTGTCTGATGAAACCATTCTGATTAGAAACGGTTAATTTGCGCACACTATTCAATAGGTACCACTTGTTATGCTAACCTTCAAGGTTAGGGGTCATCAAAATGTTGCCATCTGAATGAAACATTTAAAAATATTAATAAAACCTACATCCTATCATATACACTATCACCTTCCATGATCACGAACTTGTATCGTAATTTATTTGTTTTTCGTATTTTATTATCAATATATTGTTTTTTCTACCTGGTAGTCTCAATCTTAGTATTTACCAATGATTTTTTTTATACAAATATCTAGTTTTCCTGACTTTGAACCTGACCTCCACATTTAGCATAATATTTTCCCCACAAAGTATTTATGAAGCGTTTTGCTTCCATATCCATTGTGCGAACCATAAAGGAATGGAACTCTATAGAGTCCGTATTTCCTGATAAATACAATATGGGAGTCTAAGTCGTAAATGAAATGGCATCTTCTAGACAAACGTGCTCCATCGTCGACCGCATCGTCGCTTACCATTAGTGATATAGTGGTCAAACGTTTGCTGTTTAAGAACGAACAAAAGTAATGATTAAAATAGAATAAATGTTACCGTCATCTATCAAAAAAAAGATTAAAGAAAAAGATTTTCCTGTAAGCAATAATTGTGTATTGGTCTCAAGAAATTATCATTTATCAACTAAGTAGCCTACAAGACGAGCAAAAAATGTTATAATTAGTTTACCATGTTTGTATTTTGCACAGCAATTAAGTCTCGCTGTACAACGAGGTAACGCAGCCAGCATTTTGGGCACACTGCCGACCAATGACTTTTTGTATTAGTTAAGTAGTTTAGCTAAATCTGTATTTTGATTAATCCTGAATATATGCTGTTTACCATGCAAACAAGTTTGGACGGTACCAAAATGCAGGCCTTATAAAACTGGTTATTTCGTGAATTGTCAGAATATACAGTTAACTGCAACATGCGGGTATCTGTTTGCTCTTAGTATTTGTTTTGCTGTCACTACAGACGCTCTTTTGTATAACAAATGTTATCATATTTTATTTATTTTCATGTAAAAATCGGTGACATGTATAATTTTTTTCGGTTTGTTGTTTAAGTGCAATTAGATTAATAATAATAGAATAATAATAATCGGTAAGTTTAATTATTTATGTTTCTTTTATACTTTTGAGGTATTAAATACTAAGTCGGGTGTTACCAGACGAGAAATAATGCCATATTTTTTATATCCTAATAAACGTAAACATAAACGGTTTTGACACACAGCCCCACACTAATGTATTGTGCCATGGGTGCCGAAATCATTCTTATCACACACACACAATCACAACCAGAACCAGAAACACACATTTTCCTTGGGGAGAAAACTTGTGTTCCCGCCGGGAATCGAACCCAATACCTCTGCACAGAAGGCGAACGCTTAATTGACTCAGCCAACGGGCAGTTCACATATATATATAGAACGAAGAGTATAAGAAGGGAAATATATCCTAACACTTCTTACCACATTGAACTGCCCATTGTCGTAGTCGGTTAAGCATCTGCCTCCTGGCAGCGAGTATCGGGTTCGATTCCCAGTGGGAACACATCTTTTCTCTCCAAGGGAAATTTGTGTTTCTGGCTCTAGGTTTGATTATGTGTGTGATGTGTATTCCGGCACCTAAGATACGTGTCTTTGATCTTCGTGTGGGGCTGTGAGTGTGAATGTAATTGTGTTGATTTATGAATGTAATTGGTTATCAACTGATACATTTGACTGTAATTGTGTTGATTTATGAATGTAATTGGTTATCAACTGATACATTTGACTGTAATTGTGTTGATTTATGAATGTAATTGGTTATCAACTGATACATTTGACTCTTTGGTGGTCTGGTGAAATGACCTTTCTGAAGTAAATACTTAATTAAACTTTATGTACGTATCCCTAAAAGTATTTACTGTTGCGTATGATGCTATACAAAATATGACTTATATGTAGGTACATTATACACATAGTTTAAATATCTTTCTTGTATTCTCGTGATTATTTTCGAACATAAAGATAAGAAAATTATAACAAGTTCATGTTTTTCTTTATCCTTCGTTTATTAAGGTAGGGTAGAATAACAACAGCTAAAGAATTCACACTACATATAATTGAAAAAATACAAACGCATTCACACTCGCAGCCCCTCATTAAGTCCAAAGACTATGTACTACGTATCGTGGGTGCTGGAAGAATGTACATATCACACATACAATCGCCCCCAGATCCAGAAGCACAAATCTCCTTTGGGAAAGAAAATCCTGCCGGGAATCGAAATCAAGACCCATGGCGCGGAGGGCAGAGACTCGTCCACCGCGCCAACTGGGTCGTTTAACTTTTAATTAATCTAAATGTTAATATCTTATGTTGATGTTATTTTTCGCTGGTGTAAAGAGGTGGCTCATTCTCATTTTGATCAAAGAATTACAATTGCTATTCGGTCAGTCTTTGATAATATCGCAGCAATTCTAGAGCCAAGCGAGCTAATAGCGATGGTAAGACTCGATGGAATGACACATTATTTGGAAGATAGGTCGGCCCTTAGTGTAGGACGCTTTACGTCGACACTTAGCGCCGTCTCATCTTCCAACAACATCGCAGTAAGCAAGTGACGCTACCACATCTACAACCACATAAGAAACGCTGGGTCCATAAGGACCAGGTGTACTCGAAATTTATAAAAGATTTGGCTAGTCAACGTGTCGACACGTGACCAAAATGCTGGATTGTATTTCGCTCAACAATTAAGTCTCGCTACAACGAGGTAACGCAGCCAGCATTTTGGGCCCACTGCCGATCAACGACTTTTTGCATGAGATAAGTACCGTTGGTAGTAATGATCTTTAAGCTATGATAATTCAATTTACGCAATGTATTCATTTGAGGGGGTTTCAAACGAGCTATAGGTATCTGTAACGTAACCCTGGAATAGTACAAGGGCTACTTTTAATATCGATTGATGCAAGACTAGACTAGTATCACACTAATATTATAAACCAAAGAACGTTTGTGTGTTGAAAAGGCTGAACGGATTCGGATGGGAGTAAGCTTATACTTTGGATTAACACATAGGCTACTTTATAACTTGATAAACGCAAGTGTGTGATGTATACCTACAAAAAAGTAAAAACCATAGCGCGTTAAATAAGAACCTTGTCATTATATGTTTCTTACAACTAGATAAATTAAACTAGACAAATTAAACAAAGGTGTTACAAACATCATTAGCGATGCTCGAAACCAAACACCTTCGTTGGCTCAGTAATCGTCCGTAACATTTGTTAATTTGGCGAGTCGGAGGTCGGTTCGATCCTTTCGCGAGACGGTGGCCTTAAGGCCTTTTAGGGTCCACGGCTTAAGCAAGGCTAAGTATAGGAGTACTTACATTAATTAAACTGTGCATGGCGATTGTGTAAGTTTAGCTTTTACTTAAAACTTCGCCCACTTGATTAGTGGTCGCATTAGTTAGCTCGAGGACTTATTTGCTGGGGAATACACGTTTGTCATAAAATTAAAATACTAATTTGGTAGGTGCATCAATATGATTATAAAATCTAGACTTTAACAGATTTTGAACTTCTGAAGATCTAAATTGAGATCATTTCCACTTATTCTTTTGATATAAGCTGTATATGAAGAATATGTGGGAAAATATATTCCAATTCGTTCTATTACCATCTAGAATAGATATAGTTTTTTTTTTCTACCCTTTTTTCTGCGACAAAAATCGGACACTTTTTACAGCTAAACATTTCTTTATAAATTTTTTTTAAGATCCTATCATTAATGATTCGCCTTTTTTAAGCTTGTAAAAGCAGTTTTTACATATTTTTTGTTTGTTTTTTTTATTATTATACTACTACTTAGTGAAGAGTTATTTTCACATGTTCTAAGTTTTATTGTAGTATAATACTATTAGACACCCATCATAGTTTTGTTCTTTTGTACTAAATAACTGATGAGATGACAGGTGATGAGCAACATTCTGGACACTAAACTATAGATAGATAGATAGATAGAAAATTGTTTATTGCACAAACAGTATTGTAGGTACATAGGCGAACTTAATGCTACAAAGCATTTTCTTCCAGTTAACCTGGGTGTATCGAGGATATTTTGATATGGTAGTGCACATCTTCGGTAAAAAATTGTTTTATCACTATCAATATAATCAGGTGAGTATTTTTTTTTTTATACTAGATAGGCAAGCATTTGACCGCTATCTCACCTGATGGAAAGTGACGATGCGGCCAAAGATGGAACATGCTTGCCTAGAAGGTACCTATTCACTCTAGACTTGAAGACACCCAGATTATACCGTATGAGTATGTGTACTATCTTACTAGAATCATAATTCTGTTCAGCTAATATAGTACATAGGTACACTCTCGTACAGTTTAGACCCAGATCTGTTGCATAGTAACATTTACAAGAGCAAAAATGTGGTGGTTACCACCTTTCTTGTACTTTCATAGCTATAAAACAGAAAGTTACATTTGATTGTCTATGCTGTAAAATTATTTATAATAATTATTAATTATTTTATCACTTATTACAAGCAAACGGCTTATAAGTAGCAGGAATAGATCGTATTATGATAACTGTTTTCTATAGAACCTATTAGAAATGCTTTAGATGTTGATGCTAATTGACCGAGCGAAGCAAGATCTCTAAGTTGACTTAGATGGTTCAGAACACTGTCCGTTCGTCTGTCCGAGGCATTTAGCGTCTAAACCTTACAAGCAAAACAGAAATTATTAATCAAATTCCCAGAAAAAATTTAAAGCCAAAAAAGGCAATTAAAATTATATAAATGAAAAAAAAATCATCATTGAAAAAAAAACTTTGCAACTAGAGTACGAAAACGTTTTTTATAACATATTCATGCAAATCTATGTTGGAAAATAAGAAAATGGTGCTGCATTTAAAGCTGATAGTTCCGTACAATATCTTGACTCTACTTATAGCCTTAAAGTTTTTTCTACACAAAATGTAGTTTTGTATAAAACAAAATATAGGCGCGAGGTATCAGTTAGGGGCGAACGACTAGTCAATATCTATTACTAAGTACTTACTAGGTTAAAGATATACAAAGTAATGTAGATACCGGCCACTTGCTATGTCAGCATCAATGGGGCAAGGCAATCCACAAATTCCTTTAATGTTACTAAATAAATACAATTTTTTTAATGAAAAAAACATATGAACAAAGACGAAGGCAATGTGTTCCACTCCTTCGCTGCACAGATGATAAACGTAGAAGCGAAACGCTTCGAGCGAACTGGAGGTGTCGATTGACATTTTGTCTTGTTGTTTGATAGTAAAAAAGGCATGGAGGAATTATATCATGTAACTTCTGAGCACACTCTCGTAAGCGATAGGCTCCCTTACGTTAGTGGCCGAGACTTTGCAGTTTGGACTCAACTAGCTTACTATCGCCAATAAGTCTTTTCGCTCGCCTGTCAATGGATTCAAAGCCTCTAGCTGGTACTTAGCGGATCCATCCATCAGTGGTGGCCGCACTAGTCCATACACGATCGGACTCGAGCTTGATATAAATTAAGAAGCTGCCCAGTGTGAAGTACTCCTGCCTGACCTTAGCAAGGATACCCAGCATCTTAGCAGCCAGTTGAGCCTTGACTTCGATATAAGTGCCAAAGTTAAGATCCGAAGATAAGTTAACGCCAAGTAGCTCAAGCTTGTTAGCTACCGATATTGGCACATTTTGGAAGGTTGGAGACAGATGAAAAGGTCTCCGCGAGTTTTGGACGCATTAAATCGAACCAAATTGGCATCACCTCATTGGGACACGGCATTTAAGCTCGAGATCAATCGTCCGATCACAGCCTCTCTTTGCGACTGGACTTGTATCTCTCCATCGTGCACTGGATATTATATCTTCTCACCTTGTGTCCGGATAATTATATTAAAATATTATGCAGTTTTACATATTAAAAGCTTTATCAAGGGGATTCACCTCAGTTATTCCGTAAACTGTATAATAGGTACTTATTAATAGATTCAAGATTCAAGATTCAAGAAACATTTATTGAAAGACTGAGTATACAATATTTTAAGCTAGGTGTTAGTGCAATACATAGTTATGTCAGTCTACCCACATTGGGCATTCAATGTTCAGCATTTATGTTAATATAACAGCAAATTAAAATACATTCTTTATTATCAATCAAACAAGCATGCTTGCCTATATTTTAAATAATTTGTAATCCCCATTACACATATTATCAATAAAATTAAAAAAATAAATATAGATAATGTCATAAATATAATAAAATACAAAATTCTGTCTAGGAAATAATTATTGATAATCATATAACTAATTACAAATTATTTTACATGTGTATCTATGCTTTATCAATATTAAAATTAAATGTCAGTAGATTTATCTCTATTTAAAAATTCTCTGATATTATAAAATACGTTTTTTGTTAGCCACTGCTTAAGTTTTGTCTTAAAAATATTTAAAGTAGCTATTTCGACAATATACATAGGCAGACAATTATACACACGAATTGCGCTTATACATGTACTCTTTTCTAAAGTCATTGATTTCATTGGGGGCAGGTAAAGGTAATCATAACCTCTCATTTTAGTACACCGTGACCTCATTTCAGATTTATTTTTAAATAGGTATATATTATTTCTTACAAACAATGCTAATTCCAAAATGTATATTCCAGTTAGTGTTAAGTATTTTTTTTCTTGAAATAATAAACGTAAGGAGTCATCACTGTTTTTACTATAGATAATTCTGAGGCTTTTCTTTTGGAGTATAAAGGTCTTGTGAACATTAACTGAGTTACCCCAAAAAATAATACCGTATGTTAATAATGGGTATATATTGCCATAGTAAGCATTTTTAGCAACATCCACTGAACAAACATCAACCAATACCGACAAAGCATAACAGTGACTCGATATTTTACTATTAATCTTTTCTAAATGTGATTTCCAATTGAGATTTGTGTCCAGAGATACTCCAAGGAAATCCATTTTTTTTACCTGTTCCACGCTGTTATTGTTAACAGTAACATTAAGTTGTAGTGGTTTACGCATATAGTTATGGAACTGCATTATTTTAGTTTTAGTAATATTTGTTTTGAGATTAAGAGTACTTAACCATTCCGTCAAAAGCGTCAAAGTATTACAAATTTCATTTTCATAATCAAGTACATTAGACTCGTTATTTGTGAATAATATAGTAGCATCGTCAGCGTAGAGGATTGTCAAATGCTTCACTAGGGTAGGTAACTCATTAATGTATATCAGAAACAGTAGTGGGCCTAATATACTTCCCTGAGGCACTCCCATGATAATATTTTTAAAATCAGATTGAATGTTTTCTATCGACTTAGAATCTCACTAATAGTAAATGGTACTTAAATATGTACCTGAAGGTACTTTTGCCGCATGATTGTTAAGTAAGTTTCATTTATATTTAAACGATTACACACTCACAGCCCTACATTTAGTACGATGACTTGAGTCGTGGGTGCCGGTAACATTCGGATCACACACACAATCACACCCAGAATCAGAAACACGAAAAAATCCCTTCGGAAGAAATTGTGTGTTTCTACCTGGAATTGAACCCGATACCCGCTGCTTCTGCCCGAATGTGAACGAGCGCCCATCTGAGCAAATGCTCAGTTTTCTGAGTGAGTATGTGAGCAGGTGCTCGTTCCTTCTCTCTCTCTCCTTTATTCACATGGACCTTAAAGAGGCACTCATGAATGTTAATAACTCTACTGACAGATTCGCAAAATTACAGCCATCTCGAGAAGAATCTGGCAAGAAACACGGTGGCGCATTTTTCATTATTTTTTTAAATCCTTCTTAAACAATATAATAACAACACAATATATTTAATTATATTAACCTAGGTATATATATTAAGTAGTCGCTAGAAAGCGCGTATGCAGTTTGCCTCCATAAAATCTTTGAAGTCGTTTCCGAGATTCAGATTACATAATAATATATACATATAATATACCTACAAGAATTGCTCCTTTAAAGGTATTAGATAGATTTGAACGTTTTGAAATTATTGACCACTTGGAAAGCCCAGTGGTCATTCATTTACAATTTTAGAACTTTTATTGTAAAATCTAACCCCATTTGCCATAAAAGATTTATTCGTTTTGCTTAATCTAAATGCAATTTTATGCTTACATCTATTAAGATTGTGTGCAATTTATTATATAGTATAATGAAAGGCAAGTTTCTGGTTCTGCTTGTAATTGTGTGTGTGATATGAAACTTAATGTGGGGTTGTGAGTGTGACAGCGTTTGTTTAGATTTTGTTTTTGTTTATAATTTTATTTGTAAATTATATTATTTTTTAATAAATAAATGAATTATTTCAATTGGGCTCATAATATATTCTATGATATTCATATTCCTACTACTAAATATAATCATAATCATTTTTATTGATAACCATAAGATTTACACGTAATACGTAAGTTTGTTACACAATCACACCTACACTACTATACCGATTTTGCTGTTTGGAAAGTAGGTAAGTGCCTAGATAGCAATCTGGAAAGACACTCAAGATACATTTTAATTTGATAAATGTCGGCAAAGCCGCGGGGCACAGCTTGTTAATTATAAAAATGCTCATTAGGATGGCCTTCCGCAGAATGGAACTTCAAACTAACTGATGTTTGGATAAATGACTGTAACCATTAGAGAACGAGATTAGCAATTATGCTGCATTTGGATCGATCCAGTGTTTATTTGAATACTGGATCAATTGTACATTACGATCAATCAACGAGCTTCAAGCTCGCGACAATTATGTAACATACGTGCAACCGTTGGGAGTTATTACACTTGTAAGTCTTTTTCTTCTTTTCCACTGAGTTAATTTGTGAGTGTCTTATTAATAAATACTGGAATTTGATTTCAGTTTCAATTAAAATAAATGCAATGTTTAATTGTATTGGGAACCTTTTCGAAACGTTAAATAAATGCAGGCAAATATTACAGCTATTAACTATAAACATTAACACTTTCAACTCATAGCCCCACACTAAATCCGAAAATGTGTGTTGTGGGTGCTGGAAACATTCACCCGTGATGTGACACACAATTACATCTACCTAACGAGAAACACAAACTAACCCTTGGTTCCTGACGGGAACCAGAAGAACCAGATACCCCCTCGGTAGTAAAACACGAGACCAGAGTCGCCAACGAGCAATTAAAAAAGGAGCAGGTTTTCTAATCGACTGAGTTCTAATATACATCTTAGAAACATAATGTTATCAAGAATGATATATAAAAAAAGTATAAAAAAAAAGAATAAAAAAAAAACGGCAACATTAATAAAAAAAGAAATGGAAAGAAAAAGTTTTTGACATAACACAACAAGAAAAACACGATCACACAATACAATGAAAAACATCAACATACCAATTTAGTATAAATGCATGTCGCTAAGTGAGGCCCATCGCATCTTAATAACAGATCAAAACCAGCTTTAAAAAGGTCTCCAACTTGTTTTGGAGGAAAATATATATATATATATATATACATCTTATTATAAAAGTATGTTTCCGTAATGCGCTAGGAGAGCAAAGATTTTGTTATGCTATTAAAAATATAAGCGTTACTTAGTGACGAGAATAACGCTTATATAAAGTAAGTAACAAAAGTAGATCATTTAAAAATGTATTACCAGTTTGTGGTCAGATTTTGAAAACAGTAAAATTTTCTTCAATTATTCTAGAAGGTCAATAACAGCTTGAAGATTTATTGTTTGATATAATTAAAATCGTTAAATGTTTCCTCCGTGTCTGAGAAATATGAATGATAATACAATACACATGAGTGTAGGTATGTATTGTATTAATAATACAATGCAAATTAGTGTATGTATTGTATTGATATTCATGTCTCAGAGACAAACATGTGCTAGTGTAAAGTGTTTACACTTTTATGGATGTTACCTCCATACGGCGGATACGACATCATTTTTATTTCTTTTTAATAATCCCCTATTTTTACCCGACTGCGTCAGAAGGAAGGTAATGCTTTTCGAGCGTATGTATGTATGTCCATTTCTCTGGCACGCCCTAGAGCCCAAACAGCTGGACGGATTTTGACATATGAGGTGTAGAATTTGTCAGAATAGTGGTAGTGACATCTCAGAGTGGCATAGGCTATATACATTTTGAAAATGGCGCCCGCAAATGAAAAAAAGGGGGTTTGTTTTTTTTTCTTAGCGTAGCAATATGGATTCTCAAATGAAAAATAGTGGAAAGCCCATTTCAAAAATGTATGTATAATGTCACGTTAAAAGGGGATACATAAAAAGTAGGTTCATATTTTTCGCAGTCGAGTTTTTTTTTATTTATAATAAGTACATTGACTTGTTATGTTATCTGATATACATAAAAAGGTAAAACTTTCAGCATATCTTTATAAGTTCGGATTGTTTTAAATAGAGAAAAAGAAAACACAAGATTGTAACATTCCATTGGTTTTCTTTCTAAAATCATATACATGGTCATATTTTTCGCGGCCATAAATTAACTGTATGCAATTTATCAGTAAACAGTCCTACTTATTAAATAACTCTTCGGTCTGTTCTAGGGAACAGTTGTATAATCAAGAGAGTCTTATCCTGTGGTTTTATTCTTATCATTTCAAATAATAACATTCACAAATATCTGTACACTTAACGTAGATACTATCGTAGTACGTACAAAGGCCAGCTTTCAATCTAAGCCTATGACGTCTTAATTACCCACGATCACATCGTCACTATCAGTTAAAATAGAGCTCAAACTTTCGCTTGACTGATAGCATCAATGTTATTCGAAGGCTTTATGAATTAATAACATAAAATATTATATATTCAAAAGTTTGAGTAAGTATGTTTGTTCCCTCTTCACGCTGTAACGGCTAAACGGCTTTGGATAAAATTTGGAATGTACATAGCTATAGGATTAATACATAGGCTACTTTTTAATTTGATCAACGCGAGCGAAGCCGCGTGGCACGGCTTGTCTACATACATCTACGTAAAATAGTACTTACTCCACCATGAAAGGTTGTCAGGCAGCATATTCATAATAAATATTATAACACTATTTGAGCTACAGGACTTCCTTATACTGTAAGTAGTTATAAGTAGAACCTGTTTAAGATAATGATTCACAGTGTTATCACAACTGGTACGAGTCACTGGATCTATGCTAACAAACGAATATCTTCCGTTTGCAGGTGGACGTGAACCGCAGATTGACAAGGAAGGCTTCGCCGAAAAGACGTGTTTTAAATAACATTATTTAATAATTTAATCAAAACATATTCATCCTTCAAACAAACGTTAATATGTAAATTTTGTCACAAATTTTAATTTGGTGATATTGATATTAACTTAGACTGCCATATTTGTATATCCTATAGTTAACGTGACTATATTAAAAGAAGTATTGCCAATTGTTGCGATTAAGGTTTAGAACTATAAAATAAACGAAAGTTTTATAGCCTTGCTAAAGCAGTTGACAAGTATTTTGCAAGTGATACTTAACAGCTTAGTTTCTAGTAAATAGTAAAGATCATAAAAACATGATGCAAAACTTTGAAGGATCGAGTGAATAAACTTAAAGATTCTCGATTCCAGTCAAACAAAGCAGGTGAAGAAGCATTTGTAAAAAGTTATATTTTTTTGCTACAATTTCTGCAATTGCTGAATATCTACATATACAAATAAAATGGTGAAAGCAGTAGAAATTAAGGCAGCTGCTGCGCCTACCGACGACCCGTTCGATCGTCTGCTGGGGCATTTCGGACGCTGGCAACTCCTCGTCTACGGCACCGTCTCTCTGGTTAAATTTTCATCAGGATGGGTCCAAATGGCTATCCTGTTCCTCACACCGAATTTGAAGTTTTGGTGCTCTACTTTTGCTGGCAACACCACAAACGACGCTGAAGACTCAAACTTCATAGAGGTGGTGAACAATACTTGCTATGACGGATGCGAGAGCTACGAATTTGACCCGTCTCCATTCGAGAATACCATCGTGTCGGAATGGGGGCTGGTCTGCGGGCGGCAGTGGCTGGCCAGCTTCACCCAGATGGTGCTGCAGCTTGGGATACTGCTGGGGAGTATAGTGTTCGGATTTCTTTCTGACAGGTAAGTTATTCAACTTATTTTTCATGTTTTAGAAAAGAGCATAGGCTTTTTTTCTTCTTAATTCGTGGTGAATAAGCAAGCATTGACCGCGATCTCATGTGATAGAAAACGACGATGCGGTCGACGATGGTGCATGCTTTCCTAGAAAAAACCTGTTCACTCTTGACTTGAAGAGGCCTAAATTATACTTATCGGGAAACAAGACCGAAGGCAGGGTGCGCCATTTCTTTGTAGTTTGCATAAATAAGGTTGTAAGGTATGGATTTGATGTAGAACATAATTTTGGTAGACTGGTTGTGAGTGTAGAGTGGGCTTGAGCACTTGAGTTACCTATAAGCTCGATGACTTGTAGGTAACTTGGGTCTTTGTGTATAGATGTATATAATTTTAGTTTAGTTTTAGGAAATATTTTGGTAGACAAGAAAGTTTTGTGGTAGCATGACATGGTTGCGGTGTGGTAGGATGGTGGGCTTTTCGTGAAATTCGCTTCTTTACGTAATGGGTATATTTTTTTATTTAAGAAAAGCAAATATTTGACCACTGCCCCACCTGATGTTAATGCTAAGTGGCGATGCTGACGATTTAGACATATTATGTATAGGTAACTAGCCCATAGATATTTACTACTTTAAGCAATCTTATACAATGTGTAACAGAAAGGTGTAGTAATACTCAAGTTACACATCTAGCTAAATGTATGGAGTCTAACAGGAACTTCCGCATTCGCGGCAGCACCATGAATATTAAGTTATGATGAATTAAAGTTTGAAAAAAATTATGTCATTTGCAACCCCCCAATTTCATCAGCTACCGTTCTACATCACATAGCCTTTGGACCTAGACATCTGACAGTGGTGGCCATAACAAAGGTTAAGGTCACGTGCCACAGATGTAATCGTAGGGTTGGCAAAAAAATATTTTGTAATTTTTGTGCGAAACAAATATCTCCGATTGCCGCACATGTAACTGTAGGGTTGTCAAAAGTATTTGAAAAATATAATTTTTAATTTTTGTACGGAAATAATTATGTCCGATTTCAACTTTCGTTCTCTGGCAGACGATTCCTGGCACGATACACATACACACCACCAAGTATTACTACACCTTTTTTTTACAGGTTACATATTTATAGTAATATTAGAGCAACCTGTCTGTGTAACCTGTTTAGGCCCGTGTTTATCAACTTATACTTAATTGATAATTAAGTATAAGTTGATAAAACTAACTAAACAAATTTAAACATTAACAAACGCTTTTACACTCACAGCCCCACACTAAGTTCGATGAATTGTGTTGTTTGTACCAGAAACATTCAATCACACCTAGAGTCCGAAACACAGATTTCCCAAGGGAAGAAAACTTGTTTTCCCACCGGGAATCGAACCCGATACCCGCTGCTTAGGCGATCGCGCTTCCAACTACGCCAGCAGTTCAAACAACATTGACATTTAACTAAAATCTGTCTTAAACGTTTGTTCAGATGCGGTTATTTTTATCGTTGAACTAAGACTTGTTTTTCGCATAATTATGATACAACGTCTTGTTTAGAATTCGTTAAACAAAGCTCCTTGGCCTTAACTTCGTGGTATTTATAGTTATTCTGAATAAATACAACGCACTGCATAAATAAAATTGGTCACGCGCAAGTTGAACTCCAAAACCATGTTGTTCTAGAACAATTTATATCAGTGGATCAAGTGGGGATGATCCTACCGAATACTCAGTTGGCAGTGTTTATAATTTGTTGTACATGGGTACATACCCATTATTATTATCCTACATATATTATGTATGTGAAAGTTTGTGTGAATGATCGTTACCACGTATTTCCGTAACGAATAAACCGATTTTGATGAAATTTATAATGTAGATAGCTTAGGTTTCGGATTAACACATAGGCGGGGCACGGCTAGTCTACTATTAGAGCATATATTTAGAGCAAAAAAACTTTCTATTAAAGATATGAACGCATTTCATATTTTTCATATTTTATGCATCCTTCTAAAACTACAGGCCAATTGCCTATATTTCCTAAAACTAAACTAAAACTATGTACAGCAAAGTACTTCTACTTTTTCATATTGTCCCTTAAATAGACACAGTCCGAAAAGAGTTAAAGGATACATTCTTAGTTATAGGAATGTATCAGTTAATGTTAATGTTATTTTAATAATTAGTCTTATTTTGAATTATCAAAGCGTTTGGTCGAAGCAACTCGTGACCAAAATGCTGGCAAATATTTTGGACAGAGATTGAGTATTGCCATTCAACGTGGCAATGCTGCCAGCATTTTGGGTACTTTGCCTACTGGTAGCGGTCTATTAGATTAAGTTTTGTACATATTTATATCTAGTTATAGTTTTTTTTGGTTAATTTTAATTTAGTTTTTAAGATAAATTTAAGTGTGTTAATTCGTTTTTGTCTTAAAATAAAGAAGTTCTAAGAAAATACCCTAGAAATAAAATTATAAAAAGCCATAAAGCATTTTAGTTAAAAATAATTACTTGCTGTCTGCATTTAATAATTTTCTCGTGGAGCGCAGTGGAATAATTATAAATCAGCAGTACGGCTTATATTATTTTAATTAAAAGTCAGAAAAAGTGGTCGTGGAGCGTTGTCCACTATTTCGTGGAGCGCAGTGGCATAACCCCATTCATTTCGTCATTTTTTTATTGTATATATAATGTATAATAATAAATAAAAAAAACACTATATAACCCATTCGTAACTGATATGTCTCCACAGGTACGGTCGCAAGAACACATTCCTCTTTTCTGTCACTGCCGTCATCCTCTTCGGTTTACTGGTGCCGTTCTCTCCAGACTACTGGACGTTCACTGCTCTGAGATTCTTCCTGGGAATAGCCACTGCTGGGACCATGGTGATCTCCTTCGTCATCGTGATGGAGACGATCGGGGCCCGTTACCGGGGGGTCGTGGGATGCCTGTTCCAGTTACCTTTCATCATTGGTGTGTAAATCTATTGGCTTTATTTTTTATGTATGAAGATGAGATCAGTCGTTTAGCTCAAAGTTCACAATAACAGCTTCAGTACAAAAACTTCATTACTTTTTTCTTATGTAGGACGAGCAATTTTTTTTTATTTATTTACGAAATCCCCAGCCCTTAATTAACAGAGTTTGATTAATTTGATTTTTACCTAAGGCCAATAACGGATTAAATTTTTATTAATATTACTTAATTATAAGACAGTCATATTACTCTTACTGTTATATATAATTTTATTATACTTAAATTAATGAAGTATGAAGCTACATAAATTAATAAAAACATTATTATAATTAATGCATTGGTTTGTGTATGTGTGTGTGTGTGTGTGTGTGTGTGTGCGTAGGTAAATTAATAACTTGCCGTTCCCTGTGGCTATGCTCCCCTTTATCAAGTTAAAAGTAACTTATGTGTTAATTCTAGATATAAGCTGCAAAAGAAATACAAATTCCTCTTGGGGGCTCTATCATTACCCCCGCCTTAAAAGGCGAGGTTTATCTCTGTCTACTTTTACTAATAAAAAAAAATTGAACTAATTTGGTTGTATTCGCTCATAGCAGCTCTATTTTTTTAATCGCCTTCACACTCACAGCCCCACACTTAGTTCAATGACTATTCGTGCGTGCAGTAAACGTTCACATCACATACACAATCATAACCATTTTCCTTGGAGAGAAAACTTGAGTTCCCGCCCGGCAATCGAACCCAATACCTTAGAAGGCGCACGCTCACCCAACTAAGCCATCGAGCAGTTAAATATTTGATAGCAGCATTTAATATGCAGCACAATGAATGGAGTATTTTCGTAGTTTTAAACAAATAAGCATTTCCGCGAGATTGTTTATATTGACCATCTATGTAGCTCTAAACTAGTTCTTGATCAAAACATAAGTAAACATTGATTAAAAACCTTGGCTTGAATGTAGTCAGTTACCTACTTAGTATATGTCCAGATGCGTAACCTTTCAATTTACATAATTATCTAGTATCTAGTACTTGATCCAGATACGTATATTATCACAGGCATTTTAATAACCACTATTGGTTTTTTGTGACATGGAATGCCTGCGTATTCCAGGTCTAGTGTGTTTACCAGCTTCGATCACATCGTCACTTACCATCAGGTGAGATAGTGGTCAAACACTAGCCTGTCACAAATAAAAAAAAAATACAATTTAATTTTAAGATTTTTTTTATATTTTCCTATACACGTGTCTGCCACATACCGTGCTCTTATGTAAAGTTATGAGCCGGTCTGGATACAAAGTCAACAAGTGTAGATGTCCCCAGTGGGTGCATATCAGACCTCTTTTTGATTCATTTTATACATAAAAAGTTTTTGCTTTCTACCTGGGTGGTGGTATTTCCGGCAGAAGCACATTTTTCTTCTCAAGCAATATTTGCGCTTCTGGTACTAATTATTTCATGCTGCTGGTTGTCTGTGACGTAAATGTTCTTGGTCTCAAGGAAAACTGCCAGAACACCGTTTGATGCTTGGCGAAAGATTTATCTACTCGTAGGTGGTAAGCGACTGAACTACGGGAACATGCTTCCAGGTCATATGACGATCCCCCTGTTCGCGTACTACTTCCGTCGCTGGGACCACTACACCTTGGCCATAGCGATTCCCCCCATCATATACCTGGGCTACTTCTTCATCATCACCGAGTCTCCGCGGTGGCTGGTATCTGTGGGCAGAGTGGACGCAGCAACGGTCATTGTGAAGAGAGCGGCACTGGTGTGAGTTTACCACCTTCATATTTTTTAACAAAACTCAAATAGGTGTATAAAGCCTGTGGGTAAAGATCGCCAGCTCGGCTATTCTGATGGTATTTGTAATAATTTAAACTCAAGCAAACTTAAAAAACCAACTTCACCGCTTTATCTTCGGAACCCTTGATCAGATTAAATACACATTATTGAGGATAACTCAAAAACTATTGATCAGATCTCGACTAAACTTAATTGGGACCACATGGGAAGCACCACCGCAGCTTTCAAATAAAAAAAACAGCAATATCGGTTCACCTAGAAAAAAGTTCTGAGGTAACTTATATAAAAAATACAGTCGTTTTTTTTTTTTTTTTTTTTTTATGACAAATAGGTAAGCACTTGGCCGCTATCTCACCTGATGGAAAGTGACGATGCGGCCGAAGATGAAGCATGCCTACCTAGAAGGTACCTATTCACTCTAGACTTGAAGACTCCCAGATTATACTGTTCGGGGAATAAGGATGCGGGCAGTGAGTTCCACACCTTCGCCGTACGGATAACAAATGTTGAAGCAAAACGCTTTGACCGGATATGAGGTATGTCAACCATATATGGGTGACGTTGGTTTGTTTGTCTTGTGGTCCGATTATAGAAAGGGCAAGGGGGAATCAACTGGTGTAATTCGAGTGCACACTCTCCGAAATGCAAGCGATAGAACACCGACAAGCTAGCTACCTTACGTCGATGACTGAGGCTCTGCAACTTGGACTCAACTAGCTTGTCATCACCAATGAGTCGCTTTGCTCGCCTATCAATAGAGTCAAGAGCATCAAGCTGATACTTGGCTGATCCATCCCAAAGGTGGCTGCAGTACTCCATACAAGATCGGACTTGGGCTTGATATAAATTAAGAAGCTGTCCAGGTGTGAAGTACTGCCTGACCTTTGCCAGGATGCCAAGTTTCTTAGCAGCTAGTTTTGCTCTAGATTCAACGTATGGGCCGAAGTTAAGGTTAGACGTCAGAGTGACGCCAAGCAGCTCGAGATGGTTAGTAATAGGTAGCTGAACATTTCGAAACGACGGAGCTAGATAGAAAGGCCGCCGTTTAGCGGTAAATAGACACGCCTGAGTTTTGGACGCATTGAACTTGACCAAATTGGCGTCACCCCAGTCGGAAACACCTTTAAGACTCAAGTTCGTACGTTCCACCATAGCCTCTCTATGGGACTGGATTTGTTCCTCACCAGCTCGGGCATCAGACATGTATCTTTCTACAACAGTGCTGTCGTCTGCGTACCCAAAAATACCGGGCTTGAGCAGATCATTAATATGCAGCAAGAACAATGTTGCAGAAAGGACCGATCCCTGAGGTACCCCGGCATTAATTGCCATTAGGTCGGACGAGCAGCCATCCACGACTACTCGAATCGACCGTTCCCTCAGGAAATCAGATATCCATGTGCATAAATTGGGAGGAAGACCATAAGCTGGAAGCTTGCCAATAAGGCTATCGTGCCATACTCTGTCAAAGGCCTTAGAAATGTCCAGCGAGACTGCAAGCGCTTCACCGTGCTTCTCCAAGGCCTCACTCCATATATGAGTGGCATATGCGAGAAGGTCTCCGGTAGACCGGTTTTGGCGGAAACCATATTGCCGGTCACTCAGGAGGTCATTTTTTTCAAGATAGCCAAGGAGTTTCACGTTCAGTACACGTTCCATTGTCTTGCATAGAATGGACGTGACAGAAATGGGCCTATAGTTGGCAGGGTCGGCACGACTTCCCTTTTTAGGCACAGGCTGCACGTTGGCAGACTTCCAAGCTTTAGGTACTAGACCTGTCTCCATAGAGAGGCGAAAAAGGCGTGTCAAGACGGGAGCCAGCTCAGGAGCACATGTCCTTAGAACTATGGCTGGTATGCCATCAGGACCACTGGCCTTATTCACGTCCAGATTGCGTAGCGCTTTGCGTACATCAATTTGCCGTATGCGGATTTCTGACATAGTCGTCTCGCAGACAGACAGTATTGGAGGTACAGCGCTACCAGCATCCAGACGTGAAGACTCCGCAAAGAGTGAAGCAAACAGGTTTGCTTTCTCTTTTCCAGTATGAGCCAGTGATCCATCAGGCTTCAGCAGTGGAGGTAGTGAAGGACGGCAAAAGTTCGCTTCAACTGATTTCGCCAGGGACCAAAATGCTTTGCTCCCAGCAGGATGTGAAACAAGTTTGGCCCCAATCCGGCTAATATGGTTGAAACGAGCCCTCTTTAGAACCATCTTACAGGACTTGGCAGCTTTGTTAAAGGCTTTCTTCTTTTCGCGAATATCCTGGGTCTTACGGGTTCGAGCATCAGCCCAAGCGGTGTAGGCTTCATGCTTTAGCGCTATTGCGCTACCGCATTCGGCCCCAAACCAAGGGCGAGCTTTGCTGGATAGAGGTGCATCAGAAAATGGAATGTAATATTCCATCCCTTGACGCAACACATCTACCACAGCATCCGTACATGCAGAGGGGTCACTAGAAGAAAAGCAAACTTGCCGCCAAGGATAAGATGAGTAAAAAGAACGCATCTCATCCCAATCTGCTGACTTGTATCGCCATACCCGACGCTTGCCCTGTGGGCTAGGTTCAGTCGGGGAGTATACCGACACAGACTTCACCAGACAATGGTCGGAACTACCTAATGGTGAAGAAACCGACACTGAGTACCGGTCTGGATCCGTAGTCAGCAGAAGGTCCAGGCAGTTAGCTGTGTGGCTGTCAACATCTGGTATCCTCGTTGCCTCTTGGACCAGTTGGGTGAGGTTGTGCGTCAAGGCTAGCTTGTGCATCTCTCTCCCAGCATGGTCTGTGCTCTGGAATGGATGCAACCATTCCTGGTGGTGGGCATTGAAATCCCCCAGAAGCACGAGTTGGGCTGAAGGATACCTCAGTTGCGCCACATCCGCCTTTACACTAAGATGGTTTATGAGCCTGGCTGTCTCTTCGTCTCCGCTGTGTGAACGGTAAACACCAGCATAAAGAATCTTCTCTACGCCGGTGTCAACCAACACCCAAATTGTAGACAATTTAGGGTCCTCAAGATTACGGAGACGCCGATAACAGATGTCATCACGAGCATACATACAGACGCCGGCACGAGGCTTGAAGTGGTGCTCTAGGCTGTAGCCTGGGTATGCAAGGTATGCCGCGTCAGCTGGACATCTGATCTGCGTCTCCGTAAGAAACAGCAAGTGCGGTTTTGTAGTCTCAAGGTGGTGGTGGACTGAGTTGATATTAGAGTGCAGACCTCGAATATTTGAGAGGTGCACTTGGAGTGAGAGGACGTGCAACCGCTGTGAAACCGACTTTCTGCATCTTTTAAATTTCATATTGTGGTGAAGGTGGGAGATTGGGAGCGATTCGCGGCATCACTTTTTAGCCCATAGACACACAGCATATCACTACAACAGTGGGAAAGAAAAAACTGGAGACCGCGGGGACGCCCGAGCCCCCCCAGGAGTATCCATCGGGTCCTCTCGTCCGGTCGCCAACCGGCACGATGGCGCACTCCCGGGATTTTTCGTCAGATGGCGGGGCAGCCTTTCATGAGCGGCTAACTCACTACTTGGGCCCCCAACTATCTGCGGTCGGCCAGCGGAGAACCGTGCCTCGGATCCCGCTGCTCTCCAGATTTGACTACCCGATGCAGCGCTACTGTGTGTCATATTGTCGACTATCCGGCAGCGCAACTAAAACCAGTCCCTCCCTCCGTAACGGCAGCCCGGACATCACGGTGGAACGCTATACAGCTTGGCACCATGGCTTTGTCCGGGGGGTGGTGGATAGCCGGCGGCCAAAGCCTACCACCTCTTATATGGTTGCTCTTTAGCACCACCCAGGGGCCACGTGTGGGACATCTAGGGCTAAATCCCACGGACGCGAGCAGACAACAGCCCCCAAAAGTCGTATTGTGAACCTCCTCCATTTTTGAAGTAAGTTAAATATAGATTAGACCGGTTCCGCAAACTGACCACTTGACTAAAATATAGGCCTAAAATAATTGGTTCGCGAGGGTAGATAGCTCAAAACGCTTTAAACGCTTCGAGCAAGTGGAGTCAACTATAAATGGATGACGTTTGCCTGTTTGTCTTGTTGTTAGATTAAAAGGGCATGGAAGAATTAGCTCTTGTAATTCCGGTGCGCATCCAAAATGTAAGCGATATAATACCGATAGGTAATGAACAGTATGCGTCCTAGGAGAAGAATATCCGAAGCTCCGCCAGAGGGCACTGTGTTGAGGCAATATTAACCAAAGCTTATCCACCAGTGGGCTATTACTTGTCAAAAGTAATTGACAGTTTGAACTGCTTAGTTGTTTGCACGTTCGCCTTCTTATCATATCGGGTTCGATTCCCGGCGGATTCACAAGTTGTCCCCATGGAAAATTTGTGTTTCTGGTTTTGGTTGTTAGTGTGATGTGAATGTTTCCGATACCCACGACACAAGTCATCGAACTTAGTGTGAGGCTGTGAATGTGAAAGCGTTTTTATGTTTGCATCCTATTCTCTACAGGCATTTGTAGAATCCACAGTAAAAAGGGCCTTACTAAGGGTAAATTGCAATGACGTTTATCTTGCTCTACGTTGAAACGTATACAATATACAATCATACGTTATATAATATCAAGAGATATTATATATCTCTTTATATTATATAACGTGGCCTTTTATGTCACAACAAACGCTATCTTAAAGGGTGGCTGCTTTTATTTGACAGTTTGCTTTTAACATCGATATATGTTATTATCAAGATCAAGATCAAGTTGGTATTTACCTGCCTACTACGGTAATCGATGCGTTTTATCTATAGGTACATTATGTAACATAACTAGGTAGGTCATCGAGATACGCCAGATCTGCGCCGTGTGTAGATAGGTACCATTCAAAATCCATTGTTAGCGATGATAATTATCTTATCGTATATACGGGTACAGGAGCGAATAGCTCGACACGCTTTCGGTGAAGATAAAATTGTGATAAAGACCATGGTGGGCATTTTCTCGCTCTCCTGGCATGTTAGTTACTTAAGAATACAAAATAATAAAAAATACAGTTTGTAATCTTATATTCTGTCTTTTAGCACTAAATTAAATTCACGCAGGTGATCATTGATTCTGATTACATATTGATTGATCTTTTGATGACATATTCAGCGTAGTCTGTAGCATTACTTCTTATCAACATTACGACGACCAGTTGGCGCAGTGGACAGGTGTCCGCCCTCTGCGCCGTGGGTCCTGGGTTCGATTCCCGGCAGGAGCACAAAATCCTTCCCAGGGATATTTGTGTTTCTAGTTCTGGGTGTAATGTGTGTGATGTGAATGTTTCCGGCACCCACGATACAAGTCTTTGAACTTAGTGTGGGGCTGTGAGTGTGAATGCGTTTGTAATTGTAATTGTTTGTAACAGACCTGTCATACATAAAAATAAAATTCTGCTGCTCCACGCATTTATTATGTAATAATAATATATTATGCAAGCTACAACTTCGGCCGCATCAACAATTTCCATCAGATGACATGGTAGACAAAATGTTACCTATATATAAAAAGGAAAGAAGCACAAATCTATTATAGATACCTGTCTCAAAATCAAAATGAAAATCGTTTATTCACATGGACTCCAAAGAGGCACTCATGAAAGTTAATGAATCTATAGCCAGATTCGTAAAATGACAGCCATCTCGAGAAGAACCTGGCAAGAAACTCGGCGGCGCATTTTTTTATTTTTTTAAATCATTCTTAAACACTATTATGTGAAATATATCAACCTAGGTATAATATCATGTAGTCGCCAGAAAGCGCTTGTGCAGTTTGCATCCATGCATCCTTGTCATTAATGTAGTCAATCGTTTTATAATAAGCTTTCTGAATGCCCGTTTTATTACTAACTAGCCGTGCCCCGCGGCTTCGCCCGCTATTATCAAGTTTAAAAGTAACTTATGTGTTAATCGTAGGTATAATCTATGTACATTCCAAATTTCATCCAAATCCGTTCAGCCGTTAAAGCGTGAAGAGGGAACAAACATACTTACACAACATACTTTCGGTTTTATAATATTAGTAGGATAGAATTAGAACTTTCCCAGTGGTAATTCAGTTACAATTTTAGGAATTTTATTGTTAAATCGAACCCCATTTGCCATAAAAGATTCTAAGCGTAAATAAGCGATTCGTTATCATTCTTGCGTGTATACTATGTGATGTAAAAAATATTGCTATCAGGGATCAAGGACGGCAAAAAATGCCACCCATGATCTTCGATTAGATTAATAGTAAACAAACTGTCAAGATACTACTGTGAGTGCCATGTTGAGCACTTGAAGATAGTTTTCAACATGTTTTTCAATGAAACTTAAAGATAGCGTCATTCTCGATGACGTAGGAGATAAATGTAACTTAAATGTAAGAGATTGTGAAGGGCGTGATGCCCGCTGGATATTTTTTGACAGCCACTTAAAGCTTCGATGACGTCACTTGTTTGTAAATAGACAAGAAAAGACTAATTTTGAAGACAGAGCTCAGTAAAAATTTGTTTAATGCTAAATAGAGAAGCATTTGATCTCACCTGATGGAAAGTGAAAATGCGGCTGAAGATGTAGCATGCTTAAAGAAACCCAGGTTATACCGTTCCGGAAACAAAAACACGGCAATGAGTTCCACTCCTTTGCCGTACGGATGAGAAACGTACAAGCGAATCGCTTCGAGTGTTTTGTTGTTAGATAATAAAAAGGGGATGGGGGGAATTGTGTCATTTCTGCGCAATGGTGAGAAACGGCTAATATTAATTATATAATCAAACTTTAAATAATATTCAGGATTAATCAAAAAATTACTAACCTAATACAAAAAGTCATTGGTCGGCAGTGTGCTAATATTAATTATAAATAATAAACAAAAATAAAATAATAGAGACCGTTTGTTTCTAATTTTGATTTAAACACCGAACTACTTAACCGATTTTGATGAAATTTCTATAGGAACGATTTGATAGTATACTTTTTTAAACAATCGGTCCCGCCGTTCTTGAATTATAGTGGTAATATGACTTTATTGTATATACATACATATATAGAAGACAAAAGTATGCGATTGGTTAAAAACTCTATCTTATTCCGACAGTGAAAATCTTTTAAAAATCATAAAGTAACTCTTTTTCCACGCAATCTCCATAGCTTACTAATACTCACATTCACACATACACACCCACAAACTACCACACTATCACAAACATAATATTAACTAAATTGTATATATAATGAAACATAATTCCATGTTACTATATTATATAAAATGTCATGTCATAATTTAAACAATCTATACAAAATGTATCTCTTAATGTCACCTAATAAACGGAGGGCTACGGCACCCGAAACACAGTTTTATTACTAGTTCGGGCGTCAAAAGTCTCACCTTACCACAATATGTAAATAAATAATTATAAGACCTTGAAATAATGAATTTAAATTAATATAATATATAGGTATAATTGTAATAAAAAATATAATTAAATGAATATAGAATGTAATATTAGGTATCTGTAAGTTATATGTTATAAGATGTCAATAAACTTGTTTGATTTGATTTGTTAGATTTCGGAAAGATTAAGTAAAAAAAACTGTTGTTTTATTTTATGTACTGGTCAGACAAAGGTTAATTTTTTTTCTCTGTAACAACAGACGAGTAACAAATTCCTTTGTTAACTAAAATTACTGCTTAAATAACTCCTGCTTGACCTTTTGATCTGAGCAACATCCTGGTTCACATAAAACAATTACCGTAATAATGTTCCCGTGTTCTAAATCATCAAACAATATCAAGACAAAAAAAAATAGCAATCGGTATTTATCTAGATCGAATCAATTATAATAATAACAAATATTTTCCTTGTAGATGATACTGCAATTTTAACGTGAAGATTCCGGATCTAAACGAGACAAAAAATGTCTGAGTATGTGAGGGAATTAAATATTAATTAAAAAAAATTATCTACTAATGAAATATTGTAGACTACTGAATAAAAAATATATACTTACAATAATTTATAGTTTATGTTATTGTTTATTTTTTTTGTATAGATAATTTGTTGTATAGTCAGCAGAACAAATTATTTCAAGATTATAAAGTGGCTTTATATATATATTAATGAGGTTTATTTGAAAACGAGTGCTTAAGTGATTAATCACAAACGAAATAATAGCGTAAAATGTCATCGTAATTGACGACCTTATCGCTTAAAGTGATTATCTTCTGCTATAAATGGAGGAGTTAGTCCAAGTAGTTGTGGTTTTTCCACCACATTCAATGGATGTTGATATGTATCGAAAATTATCTAATGTGTTCAAAAAATCACAAAGAATACCGATAAATTCAAGATTTCATAGCTTTTGGATAAAAAAAGATAAAGCCTTATAGAGATAAGCCACTCTACGGTAGTATTATTTTTGATGACCGATGAATGAAAAATAGAAATCCTTAACCTTTTATAACAATATCGTTAAGCTAAATTAATAACAATTATACTATTTTACTGATTAATTAATACTGAAATTAATATTGACTAACATTAAGGTTAATAAATCTAGATAATTATACTAATATTAACTAACAACAACACCATACACAAATACATCAAAAATAATATCTAATAATAATACATAATTTATTATGACATTTAATTATTGATTAATTTGATATATGTGCCAAACAGGGTCTCTAATGTACTCTCATTTATCACTACCACCTACTTACCCACATATATAAAGGAAGCAATAAAGATTTGAATTTGAACTTGAAAAGAAATGTTGAGGCGACTTCACATTACGTAGTAATAATTTGCTTCTACGTTTATTATCCGTACAGCGAAGAAGTGGAACTCATCACCTGCGTCTTTTTACTTCGAACGGTACAATCTGAGTGTCTTTAAAGATTCTACAGTGAATAGGTACCTTCAAATCAAAATAGTTTGTTCAGATTCGCAAAATTACAGCCATCTCGAGAAGAACCTGGCAAGAAACTTTACCCGCGCAATTTTTTTTTGCAAGTTTTTTTTAATAATTTTTATTTACTAATACCTACATAATTATATTAATCTAGGTATATCTATATTATGTAGTCACTAGAAAGCACTTGTACAGTTTGTCTCCATGCATTCTTGTTATTAATGTAGTCAAAGCTTTCTTAATTAATGCCCGTTTTATTACTGATTTGAACTTTTCTAGTGGTAATTCAATTACAATTTTAGGAATTTGATTGTAATGTTAACTCCATTTGCCATAAAAGATTTATTCGTTTTGCTTAATCTAAATGCGCGCACTGTAATCGTATGCTTATATCTAGTATTAAGATTGTTTGCGTCGCTTCTTAATTTATATTTATCAATGATTTTGTAAACATGCATAATATTTTCAATGATTTAAAGCGAAGGCATGGTAAGTATGCCTGTTTCTTTAAAAGAATCCCTAAGAGATTCGCGCGGACCCATATCATAGATTGCACGAACCGCTCTCTTTTGTAGTATAAAAATAGTTTCAACATCGGCAGTAGATCCCCATGGTAAGATTCCGTAACTCATCAAACTATAAAAAAAATCTGCAAAGTAAGCCAGCCTTGCCGTCGCTTCAAGGCAAGTATGTCCCATCTTCGGCCACATCGTCACTTTCCATCAGGTGAGATAGTGGTAAAATGGTTGCCTATGCAGCATAAAAAAAATATCAATAGTTTAGGTATTTATTTTAATTTCAACCCTTAAACTTTTCCAGAAACGGCTTACCCACCGCCAAGATCGAAGAAACCCTCCGCACCCTGACCACTGACATCACTTCCACCTCAAGCGTAAAGCGGAACTACTCGGACCTGTTCCGAAAGTCACTCCGGCTGCAGACCGTCTGCTGCTGCTTCATCTGGCTGGTGACGGGGGTGACGTTCTACGGATTCAACCAGTATATTAGCCAAACTAGTCCCGACCCGTTCGTCAGTGTAGCTGTGGCTGGAGCTATCCAGGTATTGTTCAGATTGGATTGCAACCAGTGCCTAAATTTGCCTAAACGGGGATAAATAATTAAACACAAGCAAAACTAAAAAAACTGACTTTACCGCTTTATCTTTGGAACCTTGATCAGATTTAATGTATTAAACATACATTATTGACGATAACTCAAAAAAATGTGATCAGTTCTTGATCAAATTTAAATGGAAACACATGGAAAGCACCAGCTTTCAAATTAAAAAAATACTCTAAAACCGGCTGACAACGAAAGAAGTTATGAGGTAACTTTTGTAGTCGGTTAAAAACGAGAACCACATCAATGTAGTCCACAGAATACGCATTACTGAGGATTACTCAAAAACTACTAGTCAGTTATTGATTAAATTTAAAAGGGAACACGTGGAAAGCTCCAGATTAAAAAAAAACACCAAAATCTGCTTACAACATAAAAATATATGAGGTAACACACTTAGCATTAAGTAAAAAAATAAAAATACAGTCGAATTGAAAACCACCTCCTTTTTTTGAAGTCAGTTAAAAACAAAAATTTCAGGATGTGTAAAGACACGATAGAAGTGGAACTTTTATATTACAGGGAAATATTTTAATTATTTATAACCCCTACCACTTTTCGACACACAAAAAGGTTGCCCATTAGAAGTTTAACTTATGAAGGTTGACTTTTTCTTAATATTCACCCATCACTGTGGTTGTGGACAAACACAAGAATATAGAAGGATCTAGGATAGCTGCCGGAACACATATATCTCATTCGCAATTGCGATAGCTGCGGTCAATTGTTATAATACTGTGCTTGCATTTTGTGCTACGGGGTACAGAGAGGGTTCGAAACCCATTAAATAACCTACAGAGTTTAGCAGAACCAAGCAGAAGAACGGCTTTTTCTGCAAATAAAGTTTATGTTTCTGGATCTAGGAGTTATTGATTGAGCATGTGTTAAGAAAATCCATAGTAGGTAGTGACTATAACATTACAATGTCTAGCTTTGAGTTAAATAATGGTTTAGTTAAAATACAAAAAAATGCGAGAATAACAGTTAAAGAAATTATCATCGGACAATTGACGACCCAGTTGGCGCAGTGGACTGGTCTCCGCCCTCTGCGCCGTGGGTCCTGGATAAGATTCCCGGAAGGAGCACAAATTCCTACCCAAGGGATATTTGTGCTTCGGGTTCTGGATGTATTTGTGTGTGTGATGTAAATGTTTCCGGCACCCACGATACAAGTCTTTGAACTAAGTGTGGGCTGTGAGTGTGAATGCGAATGCGTTATAATTATTAGGAACATTACCACCATAGTAGAATTAAAATATCATCCGGTCTAGACAGCCCTGTAAACTTGTAATACCTACAAATATACAGTTTCACACTAACAGCCCCACATTTAGTTCGTTGATTTGTATCGTGGGTGCTGGAAACATTCACATCTTACATATAATCACAACCAGAATTAGAAACATACATTTTCCTTGGGGAGAAAACTTCTATTCCCGCCGGGAATCGAAACCCGATACCCCTGCTTAGGAGGCAAATGCCCACAAAGTAAGCCAATGGGCAGTTCAAATATAGAGCCATAGATATTGTTACATTCCTTGACTGCAAGATTCATGAATGATTCAATACCTTGTCGAACCTAATAAATCATGAAACCCTTTTCAGATACCCTCAAACTTCCTGGCTATGTGGCTGATCGCTCGCTTCGGACGCAAGATCACAACCATAACGTTCTTCGCTTTTGGAGGTATCTGCATCATCACCCTGGGAGTTGTTCCTGACATCTTCTCCATCACCCTGACCCTGGGATCCTTGGGAGTCAGCTGCGCATCCATAGTTGCCACAACAATTTACATTTACACTTCCGAATTGTTCCCAACAGTGGTTAGAAATATGGGAATGGGAGCTTGTTCAACTTCTATGAGAGTGGGGTCTATGTTGGCGCCATTTATTTCCAACCTGTCTGTGACAGTGCCATGGCTGCCAACTGTCATTTTTGGAGTGGCACCAATCGCGGCAGGTCTTGTTTGTCTATGTTTACCGGAAACGTTGGGACGGACCTTGCCGGACAGTTTTGAGGATGTTGAAAATGAAAGCAGTTAGGTTTGTTCATGATTTTGTTTTTTGGAGTTAGCATAAATGATCGTTTTTGTTTACAGTACCCACTGATATTATAGTCTGTCAAGAAAATTTAGAAACGATTTTTGTTGCGAATGTAAAAAAATAATAATTATGCAATAACGTTCGTGAAAAACATGATTTTTGTTTTCATTTTAAAAAAAAGTTCGACGTAGCAACTGGTCTACCACTTTATCAAAGCATGATTTGAGTAACTATGATTGGACCATAAATATTTTAAATGATTTTGACTGACTGGTGACTATGGTTATTATTATTATGATTATGATCATTATTATTTTATGAACTATTTAAATAAACATCAACATTATTAATTACCCGACCCTGGATGCAAATAAACCAAAGAGCCGAAATTTATAAAAGGATAAAAACCTAAATGTATGGAGCACGACACTGACATAAAGTCATACTAATAAAAAAAATGAAAATAAATAATATAATGTAATAAACCAGAAGTGGTAAGGATTCTTTTAAAAATAACAATCTATTTATCTAACCGTACTTTTTATTTTACAAAATAAGAGTAATCAAATATAATCAACGCGATACTAAAAACGTCCGTCGCCTCCGTGCGCTGCCGAAAAGTGAACCTGTCAACCCGAGTATACTTCGTTGCTCGTATTTATAGCGAGCCATGTATTTCAGCTTCTGTGGTGAAAGTATTTGGTAACACGGCCGTTCCTGCTTGCGTGTTGTCCCCAACCGCTGCTCCATTTTCAGGTCCCTGAATGTCTTCGTCCGTTGTGTCTCCTTCTAAAAGACACAAAGATATGATGTTAGAACCTGCTTTATGAGCGCAATATTCATAACTGAAACCTTTTCTATACAAGAAATATTCAATACTAGTACATGAACAAATGGATTACTTTAAGTTGGCAACGTTGAGAGCAAAAAGACAGAGGAGAAACTGTGTCGGAGGCACAAGCGTGCACTCAAGTACAACCGACACAGGCCTCAGAAAGTAATAGCGGCAAAACTAATATTAGCAAATCGGAGAAAAGTCAAGTACTGGTTTCAGGCGAGCCATACATGCATGCAAGAGTTAACTTCGGAAATAAAATTAAGAAAAATAATAAATGTATTACGAATTACAGAATTCCGGACTCCTGAAATTCATCACACATTGTAAATAAAAACGGCAACTGTATGACACGGCACTCACAAGCCATGACAAACATTGCAAACACGGCAACTATGTGAGAAGACGTCTCTCATCACATATTGCAAAAGAAAAGGCAACTGCGAGATAAAATCACGCATTGCAAAAGGCAACTGCATGAAAAGATTTTGGTCTCCTCATACATTGCAAAAAGATAAGCAAAATAAAGGCAACTGTGCGAAAGGATCACACATTGCAAAAGGCAACTGCTTGAGGAAACATTAGCTACCTCAAACATTGCAAACGGAACCACATAGGGTGCAGTAATCTTTAGGTGAGCAACAGATGTCTGCCTGACGTAGCTCACCACTCGCGAAGAAGGCTGAACAAGCCTCCGGCGTCCATTCACCGCGCCAAAGCACCATGTGGTCTGCAGCAGCTTGAGTTGTCTTGCCATAAGATCCACTGAGAAGTTTCAAGCTGTAGCGATGATGTGGTAGTACACACAGGACCTTGTAGGGTCCCCGCATACCGGAGTCCAGCTTTCCCGTAGATTGCGATGCTTTATTCACAAATACGAAGTCGCCAACATTGAAGGTTCGTGGCTCCCGACGTCCATCGTTGACATAAGCGTCTTGGCGTTGCTGGTTGGCGTCTAGTAATGTGGACGCTCGCTGTCTCCTGAGAATCATCAAAGCTTCTCGGTTTTGATTATTATTTTGCAGGGCTACATCTCTTACCAGGGACCTGATAATTGGAGTCGCTGCATCAATGCCCACGAGCAATTGAAGAGGCGAATTTTGGGTGGTACTTTGCTTAGTTATATTGAGAGTAAGCTGCACTTTCCATAGGACATCAGACCATTGCCTGCCCTTGTTTCCAACTTCGATGCGCAGCATATTGAGGACAGTCCGACAGTATCTTTCAGCTTGTCCGTTCTCACGATGAATACCCGGAGTGATGAAGTGCAATGTGCTACCCAACTCATTTACCCAGTCTTGGAATACGCAACTTTCAAACATTCTACCGCGATCGCAAACAATCGTGGCTGGGGTTCCAAATAATGACACAGCATTTGAGAAGACACGCTTTAACTCATCGGCATCTTGACGGTATAGTGCGTATAATAAACAGTACTTAGAGAAAGCGTCTATTATTACTAAAATGTACTTAAACCCATTGGATTCAGGGAGAGGCCCAACGACATCGGTATGTGTGACAGAAAATGGGATTTCCGGCTTAGTCCAGGACTCTATTGGTAACAAGGGGGCTCTTGGCACTTTTTTATGTGCCAGGCACGTAAGACAGTGACCTATATATTTTTGAACAAATTGTCTAAGTCCCGGAAACCAAAAATGGCGCAGTATTAGATCGGTAGTTCTGTCAATGCCGATATGATCATGATCATCATGGAATATACGTAACAGACTGAGTCTATGACCTTTCGGGATAAAACAAAGGAAACGCGACTCCTCCCCAATCGGCATGTATTTGTAATACAACAACTCATTTTTTATCAAATACCTACTCGTATCTAATTGACCATCTCTTAGTTTTGACATAAGGTCTTGAGTTTCTGTGTCAGCCGTTTGAGCAGTTTTCGCCCAGTTATCTGGGTTACGTATGTGGGAAACTTGCGTAGGAGGGTTTCGACTGAAATAATCTGCGTGTTGCATCAGAGACCCCTTTCTATACTCAAGAGTGAACCTAAAATCTTGCAGGTAAACCCACCAACGTGCAACTCGAGGCAACAAGTCTTTTTTCCGTTCCGTTAGCTTTAAAGAATTGCAATCCGTCACTATTTTGAAGCTAATACCAATTAAATAGTGGCGGAAATGCTGAAGCGAACGAATTATAGCTAAAGTCTCAAGCTCATAACTATGATAACGAGACTCGGCACCTTGGGTGGACTTACTAAAATAGGCAACTACCCTTTTCATCCTACCAGGATGTTCCTGTAACAAAATTGCCCCGAACCCAATAGAAGACGCGTCAGTATGAAGTTCGGTTGGTAATGTGGGATCGAATATAGCTAACACAGGTTCTTGAGTCAAACATCGTATTATGTAATCACGAGCAGCATCCTGATCTGAACCCCAGATGAACGGTTCACTTTTTTTGAGTAATTTAGCTATACAAGCGGTTCTGGACGCGTACCCAGAAACATATCTTCGAAAGTAGCCTGCGAGCCCAAGAAACTGACGAACTTCTCTAACGTTCGTAGGCTTTGGCGACTTAATCAGAGCCTCAACCTTACTAGGGCTCGGCCGTACCTGACCATGTCCAATCCTACGTCCCAGGTATTCTATTTCAGTATCCAAAAATGTACATTTCTTTAAATTTATGGAAAATCCTGCGCTAGTAAGGATGCGCAGAACTTCTGTCAATGTTTCAAGGCCTTCATCTATAGAATTGGACATGATAAGGACGACATCAATGTAAGTAAGTACCCTGCCAGTGTCAATCAATGGTTTTAGTGTTTTTGACATAATTCTCTGGTAGACAATGGGCGCATTAGCGAGGCCGTATGGCATTTTTATATATTCGAAGTGACCCTCGGGCGTTACAAAAGCCGTTTTGCTAATAGATTCATCGTCTTTCATTGGTACCTGATGAAAACCGGTAGCCATGTCAAGGCTCGTGAAATATTTGTAGCCACCAAGCTTGTCAACATGATCATCGATTAGCGGCAAAGGGAATCTTTCTTTAACGGTAATGGCGTTAAGCGCGCGGTAGTCAACGCACATTCTATCGCTCCCGTCTTTTTTTTTTTACAAGAATGATAGGACTAGCGTAATCTGACTGTGATTCGCGAATTATACCCTTGCTAAGCAGATCGTTTACTATTTCACGAACCCTTGTCTTTTCATCCAATGACAGCTTATAAAGACGATGACTTATCGGGTTAGGTGATGTTAATTTTATTTCCATGCTGCCCGTACTCACTGTGGAGGTTGCCGTACCTGTAATAAGTGATTCAGAAAACTCATGGATAATTCTCAATAAGCTTTGCTTTTCATCACCCACTAAAGGTGTTTTTATATGTTCAACCACCAAAGTGTTCACGTGCTGCACGGTGAGGGGGCTATCTGAACTAACGAGCCGCTGCTCGTCATTAGCTCGGACATACGTCACCCCTTTTTGATTCAAAACGTCAGTACCGATTAGAATTGGCGCGTTGATGCAATGATCTGACACTACATACAAATCTACCTCTAATGATATTTCCGGCAATTCTAAAATTGTAGTGATGTATGAGGTAGACTCGACATCTTGACTTCCTATTCCCCGCATTAGGCGATAAGTAGGAACGCGATTGAAATTAAAATGCTTCAAACATGATTCTTATAAATATTGTACAAATACTGTAATAAATGTGTTCACTGTGCACAAATTACTACAGTGCAAGTTATGTACCTACTTTGTAAAACTATTGCATGTCCGAAATGGACAGGCTGTTGAGACATTTTTAATTTAAGACCAATATGTACACAGTTAGAGCAATAAAGTATATTTCTATTTCTATTTCTATTTCGGATATCAAAGATATATCAGATCCGCTATCAATCAAGACATCAACGGCCACTTTTTGAACTATCGCCGGAATTACGTTTTTTCGTTTGGAATCGACTCTGAGCAAAAATTTACGCTGTCAACATCCTTATTGTTCATGCTGTGAGATCGTTGTTTTTGAAAGCAAATGTCGACTGTATGGCCATTGCGCTTGCAAAAAGTACAGAACTTCGTTTGTTTATTCTCAACCCGGGCGTTTGCAGTAAACGTGGTGGCAGTTGTGCCCTGACTGGACGTTGTAGTCTCGGTCTTGGACCGCTTAGAGCAGTACCACTTCTTATGGCCAGTTTTGCCGCAGATGGCACATGTATCACTTGACCTAGGTGCCTCACGTTTACGCGGGTTATACGGATTTACATTAGCGGACGAACGGGCAGCATTATTGGAGCAGCGTGAATTACCTTTCGGCTTAATGTAAACCGATAAGAATTCTACCAAGTCTTTTAACTGCAGTTTAGCATTGGCTGTCGCGGCCTTTATCTGGGGATCGGTAATACCTCGCACGATAATAGAAACCTTTAATTCGTCTGACAACCCCTTAACAATGTTAAGACGCAATATCGATTTACGAGCGTATTCAGCAAACGTTGTATACTTATCCGAATTGGTCGACATGACTTCAAATAGCACTGTAGCACTATCCACACTGCGAGGACATAATGATCGAAATTCAGTTTTGAAATTGACCCAAGTCCTTTCATTTGTGACCCACTCATTCAACCAAGATTTAGCATCACCTCGCAAACAATTACCTATCCGGCCTAGGCATTCCCGATCACCCCAATTATTTAATTTTTGACCGCGTTCAACCTCCGCGCACCACGCGTCAAAATCATGTACACTGGGATCGAATGGTGAAATATAAAATTGTTGCGATCTTACTTGAAATAGTGCAGGCAATGCTCCAATAATCCTACTCGCTGCGTCCAATTCACGAGTCGCGGCGGTTTCGTTTAATCGCGATGTATTGGCAGGTTCAGTCTTCGAACCCTCGTTCCGTTCACTCGCATCGGTAAGCTCTGCTATGGGGAGAGAAATAGGCGGGTGGCGCTCCGTTTGAGACGACGGACTGGGAGAAGAAATTTCTAACGGTAGTCTACTTTCTATCGCGACTAACCGATCGAGAATTTGATTTAAAGCGACATCGCGTGAATTATCGCGGCGCCCATATGAGCTGTCACGACGCCTACTAGAAGAGCACAAGGCTTCACGATGCGTGTTATGTCGGGTTCGTGAACCGCTACGACCCCGAGATCTATCTCTAAAACGCAAATGACGACGTTCTCTGGATCTATTGGAACGTTCCGACATCCCGTATTGATTCGATGAAAACACGCACTTCACAATTTAATTACCTCAAAAGTAATAACCTCAAATTGTGAGGCAAAATTTATCTAATAAATATTGGACAACAAAGCGGATATAAATTTGATTGTATAACTTTAAAATATGTGAGCTGTGCAAGTACAATCCCACTTCTGATGTAATAAACCAGAAGTGGTAAGGATTCTTTTAAAAATAACAATCTATTTATCTAACCGTACTTTTTATTTTACAAAATAAGAGTAATCAAATATAATCAACGCGATACTAAAAACGTCCGTCGCCTCCGTGCGCTGCCGAAAAGTGAACCTGTCAACCCGAGTATACTTCGTTGCTCGTATTTATAGCGAGCCATGTATTTCAGCTTCTGTGGTGAAAGTATTTGGTAACAATAACATATTTCAGCATTCAAGTATCTGAAGGGGGGCTTGCCGCGAAAATGAAAAAATGGCGTTGTTGATTTTATATAATAAACCATTCCAAAACCTGTGATTCTTCGAGTGTTAATGTGTAATAATGTTGATTATTAACCGTTAATACTTAGTGAACGTGCAAATTCCATTTTTCAACTACCTATGTATGATTTGCCTACACTCAAGCAAATCATACAAATTTGAAAAACGTGATTTTCTCCTTTGCTCCAAAACTCCAATAGAAGTTCTAGTAAAGTTTCTACTACTTTAGGTACTAGAGCATGACTTGACTTTTATTTGACTTTGACTGTGACTTGTGACTAGGGCATTAAATACGAAATACACTTGAAATATATTATTACTTGACACTGGCTAAATGCTCAAGATTGCGAAGCCAAAAAAAAAGTATCTGCAACAGACTGCACGCGTACACATATATTGCAGCGGTTAAATGCGTATTACCTTCAGCTTCAAACTTTCTTGACAGAACAGTAAAATCGTTATACAAGCCGACACACACACGTACGTACTTAAATAAGTTGACCAACGAAAACGACGGCGCTGCTCGCATAGAAAATTGCGGTGTTACCATGATAGAAAAAGTTCTTAATAGGTTTTACCATGGTTATACCAACGTTTGAGATTTTAGTTAGTTTGTCGACTTGTTCGAAGTGATTTGTAAATATTTATATTGTTATCGTATTATTGAAGATTTGACACGAGATTGTTAATAGAAATCCAGTATTGTTTAGTTGTAAATGTTGCATTTCTATGATTTAAAAAGGTGTATTATTAATGCATATAAAAATAGATAATAGAAATAAGCTAATATGAAATAAATAATAAATAATTTAATAGTTCGCAAAAGTTTTCTTTCCATTCCATTTATACTTGTAGCCAAAGGTATATACATTTTTTTATGCTTTTAATCACTTATTAACGTTGATACGAGTATATTTTCAAAAAAATTTCAGTTACACAAATGTCACATTTCATCTCAAAATAAATGTTAAAAAATGCGAGCAGGTTCCTGCAACTTTGATGCGTGACCATTTTGACTTTCTGTGACATACATAATGTAATCACGGATACCGTATCAAAAATGTGTGAAATAATATCACGAATCAGCCAATATTTTTTTTTAATCAATATTTTGTAAGGGCTTTGAGTCACCTTGCGACTATGTCAGCCCTTTTGGTACACTCTTATGCTGCATATCTACAAAAATGTTTTTGATCTTGACGTACAGAGCCCTAGCTTTCGGGTGCAGCCAGAATGCTCTGAAATACGTCAAGATCACTAGCCTTAAACCCAAGCCAACATTTGGTATGTCGATTTTTCCATGCATTTTTATCACTTTTTAATAATTACAATTCCTAATTTAATATGTATCTAATGAAATGGCGTTAGTTACTAAATACTAGTTTCTACAATACGGGTACCAAAGTCAAACTCAACGAAAATTTGTTTTTCTATACTTCTAGACAAAATTGTATGATGTGAATGTTTTTGACACCCGCAACCCGCAATACAAAACTCTAAATTACTGTGTTGTGATTGAGAAAAAGTTTACTTATATCAATCATTCTTACAAAAAAATCAAAACGTGTGTGTAGGTAAATGTTTGCGCGTAAGAATTTATACTTCCTTAGCGTACACACAGTTAACAAAACAAAAATACTTAACTAAACATTTTAATCCGTGTGCCAGTACTCTATTTATGTGAAGAGAGACTTAATTGACAACCTTGAATATATTTATTAGTTCTTATGAAAACTTGAGACAATTACCAGCTAACTTTTTTTTTAAGTGTCGGTGTGCGCGCATTGTGAAAATTCACTCTTATATTATTTCCAAACGCGCCATAAGAAGTACTTTAAAAATATAATATATAATTTCTTATGCTCTTGCTTATGTTAAGTAATTTAAATTGTAAGAACCTTAATCTCACAACACATGGTTGCCTAGTGTGAGATACAGTGGTCACTGTAATAATTACTGTTGCAGACATCGTGAACCAATTCCTAAGTGTCTTAAAATAAGTGTAATATCTGAGATTTTTTTTGAAGAATAAAAAAAATATGATATGCATTGCGTAGCACACTAAAACACAGTCCAAGTCACAGGCCAAAAATCACAACGGGTCACTGGACTACCAAGCCATTAAACCAAATAAAATTCAAAAAAGATTAATCTCATTTTAACCTCACAATCAATCACGCAGCGGCCCAATCGTTCACCGGTCCTGATTGGTCAATGAGCTGTCATGTCAACTGTCAATAGTTGCCCAATTCAAATTATCGGTTATCGGTATAACCGGTTACTACTGTGATGCAATACCAGTTCTGAAGGTCAATGCGAAGCTTTGTTCCAGTTAAATTTTGGTGTTGTAATTGGTAATTGAAATTAAGCTTGAATTAGATGGCCGTGGACGCGTTATAGCTATTTAAAACAATAGTGGACACCTGATTATATTATTTACTCCTGACGCAAAAACGATTGCCGAAAAAACGCACCGATTTTCAGATAGGGCGTCGTCGGGGGTTTTACCACAATTTTTATTTTGCCACTTGTTTAATATAAATAACTTGTAGTTATGTTTAGGTTTAAAAAAAGATTATCAATTTTATAACGTATTAACACTCACGGCCCCTCTAAGTTCAAATACATGTATTGTGGGTGCCGGAAACATTCACACACAATCACACCAGAACCAGAAGCACAAATCCAAAGCGTCCCTTGACAAGAAAATGTGTGCTCCGCCTGGGAAATCGAGTCTAGAACCTACAGCGCAGAGGGAAGAGACCACTGTGCCAACTGAATCGTTAATAAGGCAAAATTGTCGGTTACTTGAGAAATAAAAGAATAAAAAAAATATTATATGGTCATCGTTTCGTTCAATTGCGAGTTACAACTCAAATTCAAATGTTTATTGCAATCTCTAATATAATCAGCACATGGTTTTAAAAGTTTACAGTTCATTAGAGACCCTGTCGGGCACGACAATATTACAGCAGAGGAGAGGACTCGTTTATTTGTTTTAAAAAGTAATCTGCAATAAGATATTAATCTAACTGAGTCTGGAACGAGTTGAATTAGTTTAAATGTTTTATACATTAGTGTATTTTTGTGTATTGATCGACCGAAGCGAGATCACTAAGTTGACATAAGTCCGTCCGTCTTTCAGAGGCATTTAGCGTCTGAACCATACAAGCGAATAACTTAGTAAATTCTCAGAGAATATGTATAACTATGGGAATTGAAAACTATATAAATTAAAATATTAAGAAGGCGTTTATACAAGTATGTGGGGAGCAAGGAAGAAAGAGAAACTATTTTTTTTTAATATTGTTAAAAAGAGAGTAGAGTTGCAAGTAGAGTATAAAAATGTTTAAAAAAATCTGTTGGTAAATAGTTATTTGGTAGTCCACCAGAGTCACTGCTTTTAGACCTACCTATTCAGGGTCTTTCTTGTAAACAGCTACACATTTGATGAAACCTACGTATAATATCCGTTATGTCCTATACTTGAATAACAAATACAGAAATCAACGTTGTTGTGTTTTAGGCAAAAAAGTATGAAGTCACAATTATCTAACGTAACATAAGTATAACAGGATCTTCCATTTAGAGAGTATTTCATACAAATAATCCTTATAAAGTAAAGTGATGTCAGCGACTTTCCTCCGCCGACGCCGACGCAAAGTGAAACTGTCCTTTGAACGCATTTAGTTGAGTGTTGTGTTTTGGAGGGACTGGAAGGAGCGAAGGTACGGTATTTTTTAATATTATTATGTTATTATTTCCTTATAGCTAAACCAGTTTAAATATACAATCAGCGGTCTTATCGCATAGAGCGATTGTTTCCAGGTAATTAATTTTAAATCCTACTAATATTGTAAATCCGAAAGTTTGTGTGTAAATATGTTTGTTCCCTCTTCACTGTTGAACAGATTTGTATGAAATTTGATATGTACATAGCTTATACCTAGGATTAACACATATGCTACTTTTTAACTTTATAATAGCGGGCGATACCGCGGGGCACGGCTACTAATATTATACTGTAATCCTACTAATATTATAAATCCGAAACTTTGTGTGTAAGTACGAGTATATTTGTTCCCTCTTCATGCTTTAACAGCTGAACGGATTTGGATGAAATTTGGAATTTACATAGCTATATAGCATAGGATTAACACATAGGCTTACTATTTTTAACTCGATAATAGCGGGCGAAGCCGCGATTAGGCAGGATAGGTAATCACTTACCTATCGGAATTAACTTTTTTTTATATTTTTTAATTGAATGTAAGTTTTTTTTCTGTATAATACTGTAGTGTGTGTGTACTTATGAACGGACGTAAAAAGTTGCACTACTTTAGCGTAACTTATAAATTACACTCTGTAGAGATTAGTCATGTAAATTTTGTCAGGCGCTTCTTAAAAGAACAGTTGAACACACATGAATATGCCTGAGTGTAAATTAATGTTTAAGAGTGAGAGAGTGAGAGAGAGACCGAAACGTACGCCGTTTCGGTTCAGCTTAACTTTCCCAGTGATGGTTCAGTTACAATTATGATTTTTCTAACATCGTATCCAATAACAAAACAGCTGAACAAATTTCGATTTACAGTATTATTTTTACCTAATCTAAATACGCGCACTGCTATTTTTGTTTATTGATCGAGCGAAGCGAGATCTCTAAGTTGACTTAGGTCGTTCAGCACTTTGTCCGTCCGTCCATCCGTCCGTCCGTCCGTCCTCCTGTCAGAGCCGACTAGCGTCTAAACCATATAAGCGAATGACTTCAAGTTCTCATAGAATATGTAGCAAATTTTTTTTATTTTTCATCTACCCTTGTGGGATATCGTTGAAAAGGACTTGACAAGTAAAGTACGAAACCGATTAAAAAAAATCTTGGAACATAACTATTTGGTAGGCCACCAAAGTCACTGTTTTTAGACCTATTTTATCCCGGGGTCTAACTCAAAAACGGCTTCACACTGAACGCTGAAACTTACGTATAATATCCGTTACAACCTGTACTTAAACAACAAATACAAAAATAAAACAATTATTACATAGAAAAAAGTTATAAGCAAGTAACCTCAAAAGTTTTTCCCTATGAGGCAAAATGTAGGCGTGAGATCTCAGTTCGGCGCGAACGACTAGTATATCTAATTAAAACTGTGTGTTGCTGCCGTCGTCAGTTAAAATTAAGTGCAAAATACACCACTTGGTACCTAACTAAATTCCATTTGCACATTGAGTAGTTTTGTCAAAAACTGTGCCCAAGCAATTAGCACATACTCGAGATTCCACGGGTTCGATTCCGGCGGGAACCGGGACAGTTCGATATCAAAATAAAATACAACCAAAGCTTTTTCGAATAAATGTAGAGAATTTTTAAGCCGTTATTTGAATGGGACATTGTGATTTCGACGAATTGCTTGATTGTACAAGAGTCAAAGATAGCTGGAATATTTGGGTATAAGCATGTTTTTGTTTCCACGTTTCTTTGTATGCATATTATTAAGATTTATACAACTATTATTATACTAGATAGAGATTTGATTTGCCGATATTAAACATCATCTAAACTATCTTTAAATTTTCTTGTTTAATATGCTCATGTAATTATGTATCAGTATTTATTTTGAGAGTATTATTTTATTATATTTTTATTTCTCGCTCTACTTGTTCATATTTCAGATAGATCCTGAAATGAAGGCAGCCGGACTGTTTATTATTTGGCTGTTGTTTTACACAACATGCATTATCAATGCTGTGACTACAAATAAAACTATAACAAGTTATGATCCTGCCGAATTACTATCGTAAGTGCTCTTAAGTTTATCAGTAGCTGGTATATTTATACTCATACGTTTATTTGCAAACTAAGTGTTACATGGGTCTTATTCTAAGTAATCAGAACTTAAACTTAGCCGCCTTTTACAAGCATAGCAAATTATTATACATTACATCATAAAAAACAAAGACAAAATATTAAATTATCCGTAGCTGGAGAATCATTCGTACAGACCAGATAGTAAGTATATTATAACTTCAATTAAGTATTTATTAATATTATTTGATGGTAAGATATTCGTCTATTGTGTAAAAAGCTTTTTTAATAAGGAACTTTTTGAGCTTGGTACCAAAAGTAACAAGTTTTGTTTGGTTCTTAATATCCTGTGGTAACTTATTAAATACTTTGATGGCCATGAAGTACGGGCTAGTGTTAAGCATTTTTAATCTTGAAGGTGGTAGGAATAGATTGTTATTATGACGGGTATTAATGGTGTGGACGTTTTTGAATTGGGTGAATAAATTTTTATTTTTATATACGAAAATACATAAATCTTCTATATACATTGATATCAATGTGAGTATTTTTAATTTAACGAAAAATGGCCTGCAACTCTGTGTGGTATCTATATGTGCTATGATTCTAACACACTTTTTCTGTAAAGTGAATAAATCTTTGGCATTTACACTATTACCCCACAACATTATTCCATACTTTAGCCAAGAGTGGGCGTACGCATAATAAGCTGATGTTGCTGTTTCCGAATCAGTGCTGCATTTAATTTCAAATAATGCGTAGATAAACCTAGATAATTTTGATTTAATTTGTTCTACGTGAGTTTTCCAGTTTATATGAGTATCGATATGTATTCCTAATAGATTAAAAGATTCTACGACTTCGAGGGCGATGTTATGATTGGAAATGTTTATATTTAAAGCAGGGTTTTTATAAGATTTGAATTGCATAATTTTTGTTTTGTTTATATTTAATTCTAAGTTGTGTTCTGTAAGCCAGTTTGTTACGGTTTGTAAGTTATCGTTTATAAGTGTGTTTGGGTCATCAGTCTTTTCACATTTTATGAGAATTGAAATATCATCAGCGAATAATACCGGTAGTGCTGTTTCTTTATCTAAAATTTTTGGTAAATCGTTGATGTATATTAGAAATAATATACATCCTAGTACACTGCCTTGGGGTATTGAATTTGTCATATGTTTTTCTATAGATCTAACAGTCTCTACTTTATTAGTTGTGTAATTGTGGTTTTCTATTTGAACTATTTGCTTTCTGTCACTGAGATACGATTTAAACCAGAGATGACTAACACCACGAATGCCTGAGCCATAAAGTTTAGACAACAGGATATCATACGAGACTTTATCATAGGCTTTTGTCATATCCAATAGAAGACCCAAGGCATGTTTTTTGTCATTTATAAGCTTCAAAGCAGTCTGGACGAAGTTATACACAGCTGACGTTGTGGATTTCGATTTCCTGAATCCATTTTGACAATCATCAAGGATGTTATGTTTTTCAAAGAAGGTGTAAATGCGGTTATACATTGCCTTTTCGAAAACTTTTGAAAAACTTGGTAAAAGAGATATTGGTCTATAGTTTGAAGGGTTTTTAGTGTCTCCTTTTTTATGGACGGGCTTGACAAGTGATATTTTTAATAAATCTGGGAACTGGCCATCTTCAAAGCTTTGGTTAATTAGAGTAGTCAATGGAATTGCAAGTTCTTCCGCACATTGTTTAATTAGAATTGGTGGTATATCGTCTATACCACAACTGTGTTTGTTTTTTAGATTATTAATAAGTTTTATTGTTTCGGTTTGGTCGATATTATGCAGATACATGGAGTTACTTGGAGAACTGATAACTGGTCTTCCAGTTTTTTCCAATATGTTAGGATCATTAATTGTGCTGCCAATAGTTGCAAAATACTCGTTAAAAGTGTTACAAATGATTTCAGGACGAGTAATGCTGTTATTGTTTATATTAAGAGTAAAATTTTCATGTTTGAATTTTTTATGCTTTCCTGTTTTACTATTTATAATATGCCACATGGTTTTAGTTTTATTATCTGATTTTCTCATTTGTTCAATGTATTTAAGTTTTTTTGAAGCATTGACGATGCTTTTTAATGTTTTACTATATGCTTTTAAATATGTTTTTATAATGGGACTTTTAGTTTCATTGTGGATAATTCTTAACACTCTTTTATGTTGACATGACTTTTTTAGGCCTTTAGTTAGCCATCCTTTTTTATGTGTACATTTAATTTTTATTTTCTGTATTGGTATAAATTTATTGAGTAGAATTTTAATTTGGTTATCAAATGATTTATAGTTTTCATTTATGTTTTTGTTTATGTCAATCACTTCGTTCCAGTCAACCTCTTTTAATGTTTTTTTAAAACATTGGATATTATTATTATTGAATAATCTTTTTTCTTTGTACCAAACTTTTTTCTCATCATTGTTTTCACCATTTATTGTAACATTTATAGACTTATGGTCAGACAGGCCATAATCTTTTACGTAAGTTTCGTTTAATAGGGCAACATTGTTGGTAAATATTAAGTCAATGCATGTTGATGTAGTTTTTGTAACACGTGTGGCCTCGCTAACTAATTGCTTAAAATTGTAAGAGGACATGAAGTTTAAGAACTCGTTACTTTTAGTAGTTTTTTCAAGAATATTTATGTTAATGTCTCCGCCTATTATTGTTAGTTTGTTTTTATCATTTTTGTTAATTTTATTTAAAACTTTGGACATTTGTTCATAAAATATATCTATACTACGATCTGCTCTATACACTCCTATAACGATGCAATTCAGTTTTGGTATTTCTATTGCACAAATTTCTATTACATATTCTTTGGAATAGTTGACAAGATCTGTTCTTTCTATATATTCAAAACATTCTTTTACATAGATGCAAACACCTCCTCCTTCATGTGTTTCCCTACAAAATATAGATCCAAGCACATATCCAGGTAGATTAATGGATCGACAAAAATTTTCACATTTCCATAGTTCTGACATTACAAATATATCAATTTTTATGTCTGTTAGTAATTGTTCTAATAGATGTAGTTTATTGCCTATACTTTGAATGTTTTGGAACGTTACAATATATTTACTTTCGAAAAAACTGTTTGTTTTGTCTATCGCCTGTCTGTAAAGTTGTGTTTGTTTGTATATTGGTGGCTTTTAGTTCTTGTTCATCTTGGACCGTTGGTTCTACATCGTTGGTATATGAAGAATTGCAGTCTGATATTTGCTTTCCGTTTACAAACAGTTTGTTGTTTTTAATAAAAGCATGATCACCGTTTTTCCGAGCGTTATTTAGATCTTTACGCATTGCATTTTTCTGTTGTAGAGTTTTGCCATCTAAGAATTGTCCAACAGCTAATCCAGTGTTTCTGAATCTTTTTGCATTTTCAATTATGTATTTACTCATTCTTTTGCTTATTAACTCGATGGCTAAAGGTCTTTTGTTTCCACGGATTCCTATGCGTTTGATTTCTTCTATGTAGGGGTTGATATTTATATTCATTATTTCTTGGAAGGCCATTGAAACTCGACTGCACAAGTCCCCTTCCTCCTCGTTGTATTCTTCCGGAAGCCCATAGAGCACGATTTTTTTTGTTGTCTCGAGATTGTGCAGTTCTTGCTGTATGCTCTGTATCTTTTTGTCAATGGTGTTTATTTCTTCTTTGTAGTTTTTTTGCATAGTAGAGATAGAGGTTGTATTTTTTTCTACGTTGTTTTGAATATTCTGTATCGCGTTATTTAACTCAGCTTGGATGGTGGCTTTTACGTCTAAGAGTATTGACTCTTTCATCTTCTCCAATTTTGTGTCTAACAACTGACTAAATTGATCCAAAGTTATAGAGGGAGTTTTATTTCTGATTTGCATGATAGAGGGTTCAATGCAAATAGTTTTATTTAGCATTTCTGGGGACGCTCTTTTAATAGAGTGTTCCTGGGCATCACTTTGAGTGTCGCCAGTAGTCTCTTCGATATCGATTGTTTTTTCGTGGAAATTAATATCATATGTATTAGTACGTTTTTTGTTTAAGGCACTCTGTTTAATGACGGGTTTCTGTCTTCTTGTGTTAGTGACAGCAGTTGGCCCACTAGGTGATATTCTAGTGTGCTGACGTACTGGGGTGTCGTCATTTCTAATTCGGCGAGTGAGATTTTCACATTCTGGACAGGTCCAGTTTCGCTGCAAGTCCTGCAGTTGAGCTCTGTAGTATTCTTTCGATATATTGACACACGAATTATGGAATTGTCCATTGCACTTGGTACAGTCTAAAACTTCAGATATTCTAATGTGCTTCGTACATGCGATACAAGTCCTCATTTTTATGGGTAATATGTATTGCTGTAATCTAGTAGGTAGGTATGGATGTACTTTATTTAGTTATTTTTCACACAAACTTACGATGTTAGTTGTATTACCGAGTCACCAGATCTTAGATATTAAATTTATTTAGTGCTTTTAGATTCACAATAAATTAATTTACTCACTCACCACTGTCCTTCTAGCTCCTTAAATTTAGTAATGCACTTTATAAGCAAATACTACTTAATTTTTGCCAAGCATTCCGTAGAGTGAGCTCGTACATAGAGCGCCGAAGTCGGGAAGGTCAACGGCCTTTGTCGCGGTTGGCGGTTGGCTGCTTCAAATCGTAGTGACGCGATGTAAGCTTCAGAGCGGGAAGCAACGGCGCGGGCGGCGGCGTCAATATTTTCTAGTGTTGGAGATTATTATTTTCGTGATTGCACTTATGATTGTGGTTATTTTTAATATCACTATATCTCTTTTTGTTCACTGTTATAAAATCTTTATTTCAAGCTATGTTTGAATTACATTTGTTGAACTTTTACTAACAAAAGGATTTTATTTTTACAAATTTAAACAGAAACACGTCCGGCGCGCGTGAATGACGCGCGTGGTCTCTCTGGTTTATATATTTTTATTAATAATATTATAATTTACGTTTCTTTTTTTACATAGATACATTAAAATAACAATATAAAAAATCTATTGAAAACAATTATCAACGTGAAACTGATTCTTGCATTATAATTTATTTTGAACTAGTAAACGTAACAGTATGTTGTATCTTTTAGACTGTTAGAAAAAAAGTATAGTTTTCTTTTTATTCTGTTTTCAGACAAATCTTCAAACCTAACGTTACAACAGAATCCCGTCAGCGGGGTTATGGATTTGTCAAGTTCGACGAACAATACTCAATAGAAGACAACCAAGATCTTGGTCAATACGGCCTTATCAATGCAGAAAGAGATCCAACACCACTTAAATTTGAAGATGACTATGCTAATCAGAATGTTGTACCAAATTTTAATAACGATCATAACAATAATGAAAATAAACCGCTAAGATTCGAAGAATCCGAAACGAATCAAGATTATCAACATGGAGGGCTTAACAACGAAGGAGTCACTTTTCAAGACGATAATAAAGTAGATAGCCAGGGAAATAAGAAAAAGCGGAAGAGACGTAGAAGAAAGCCAAAAAATGGAGTGTCACCGTATTATCCGGGAGCCAGTGGATTGCCAGGAAACCCAGGATTTCAAGGGCCTATTCATGGTGGATATGGACTAAATCCAAACGTCAATTTGGGGTACCCAATGCCAGGGAACGCACAGCCTTTTAGTAAGTGTATTATTAGGATTTTGTCATTAATCTTAGACCCATAAATTGTGGTATACCATTGCTCCAAAAAAGGCGATGATTGCGTAGAAACTGTCATAACAAAGCTACACGTTGCAAGTTGCGCTTGGCTGGGTTAGCCTTGTACAGGTTGACAGTTCTCAAAACTTCTTCGTTATAAGCCTGGTCACAATAATGGAAAGCTATAAATAGGTTGATTGTTGGTAGGTATTTTCAGCTATACTCAATAGCTTTGCTCCTCACTTCTTGTTTGTTTGTCGTTTGGACTAGTGGGCAGTCTTGTCATAGTCTTATCAGATTTTTTCTTATTTTCTGATATGCTACGATCTCACTCCATAAAGTAACATCTACGATTGTCATTGAACAGTAAACGGCTTATTGAAGCTGTAACAGCTTAGACCACTACTCGGCCTAGGCCTCTCCGTTTGGAAGGTTTTGCCATTCACCTCTGTTTTTCACCACTCGCATCCTCGTATTGATGTCATCAGTCCGTCTCGATTGGTGGTCGACCTGGACATCTCAGCACAAAACAAGTAATTTTACAAACTAATAACTTTATTTTCTAGGACGTCCTCGCCGGCCTAAGCCCCGGCCCTCCATCGCGTCTGAAGCCCTATCGAGCGTCACCGAAGCCCTGACATCTATGGCGCGATACGACGACTATCAATGCGTGCCGCGACTCTTGTGTGAAGCGGCTGGGGGCGGAGCACTAGGCGAGAACGGGGTGCTGCAGTCCATTGCTGGGATACAACCGTTGTTAACGTAAATTTAACAGTTACAGTTTTTTTAATATCCTTTAGGCTAGCATTACACTATTTCATCTGTAAATGGTAAATAATTACATATGTAGTCAATGAAGGCAAACATTGCCTAGACTTAGAATATATAAAACCCTGCACTGATAGGCATAATATAAACTTTACATAATTAACACACACATCACAATGAACTGCAAAATTAATAGAATTAGTTAGCTTAATATGCCTGATATTTATTTACAAATTTACTAAAGAGTAAACATAATTTTCAATACTTCTTCAGATTACTGTCCGCTTACAACGGCATCAGCACATCGCCACTATTCGTGTTCGGACGTGCAGTCTTCCTCGGCATGACCTCCAAAGGAAACACCGGAACCTGCAGATACGCGTATCCTCAGTGCCCTACAGACCCGGAACAACTGATCCACTACCTCAACAACCACAACGGAGGGTTCTTTAGGTTCTTCAGCGCTCCTCAACCTCCGAATCAAAATGTAGAACAGTTATATAATCAGCTTAGTCAAGGATTCGGGATTCACCAACAAAATCTTCCAAACTATGGCTACCCAAATGACATCAATTCTGCACAAAACTATGGTTTGTATTCAAACCAACATCAAGGCTACCAAAGACCAGGTTATGATGGCCAAAACTACGACACGAGACCTGGATCTTATAACAGTTTATACAATAATCAAAACTATGGACCCAATTATGCATATGATTATAATAACTATGCTTCTGGAAACCAAATTAGATTTAAAGATGATAATATACAAAAACGTATACAGAACACACCTGCTCAGAATCTTGCTGATGACGATTCTGATTTTGATGATGTTAAAACAAAATGGCAGTTTCCTGATGATATATCAGACAATTATGAATCTCATAAAAATATTAGAGATAGTAGAACATTAAAATTTCCTGAAGAAGGTCAATCAGACGACAGTAAAGATTCTTATAGAAAAGGAAAACGTGTACATTTCTCTAGCAATCAGAATAAACCAAATTATTATGACAATCAACATATCTTCTCAAACAATAACAGATACGAAACTACTACATACTCTTCTATTAATGGGCATTATAATCAAAATAACAATAGACAAAATGTATTCGCAAATAACAATTACAAATACACAGCGACCAAATATTATAATTACGATTATAAACCTAATCAAAGCAGCGATAATTATGATAACAATCGAAATTACTATAATAATCAACACAATATTTATAATAATAATAAGTATCCGGCAACAGTATTTAACAACGAGGAGTATGTGTTTGATTATATACACAATTTTTATGTTAAAAAAGAGAAAGATAACAAAAATAGTTATAATAATAATAATTATAAGCGCAATGAAGATGGTTTAAGTACTGTGTACGTCGTAAGAGGTAATGGCGATCCGAATAATCCTGAAATAGTTAAGTTAAGGCCTGGTCAAAGTATTAATTAATTTAATGTAGCTGTAAGTGTGAATGCTTTTATAATTTCCGTAAGCATCGTTATATACTATGCTGTAGGTTCTTATACTTTTATGGCTTAAACACGATGATTGTCTTCTAAATTAGGTACAGTAGTTTAGGTAATATCTCAGGAATTAATCGCGCTAAAAAACGAAGAGTCCCGAGATATTACCTAAACTATGTTTTCGAATCGCGAAAGTTAAAAGTTAGGTACAGTAGTTATTATGGTTTATTTTAGAAGAAAATCGTCTCCATTTTTTTATGAATTTTAGGATGTGAATGTGGAACACCAATCTTGTAGATATAGCACGCATATTCTGGATGTAAAAAGGGTTGAAATTATAATAAAAATCTAAAATTAATCTGTTTCTTGGAAACGTCATTACGTACAGGTATGAAGAAAGTGTGTTATTATTAATTTATTAAAATGTTACAGATATTTTTTTATTATTGGAATTTTGCAAGCTATTCGTTAAATTTTCATGTTAGTGATTTAACAAATGCAAAGTGACATTTAATTTAAAGTTTATTTGATATTAGTATATTATTTATTATTAGATGTTATTGATCATATTTATTTAATGATTTATCAAAATATTTCACTGTGTTGACTCTTATTTTTGTAGGGTTCTGAGTTTTTATTCTAGTTTTTTGTTTTCTTGTAATCATGTTCTTATTCAGAAAATACTACAGTTGTCATTTATAAGCAAGTGCTTTGTTTCTGTTAAACAAGGTTATTGATTATATTCAAGTGCTACCACACAACACGGAATTAACATGTGTTTCTATAGTGCTACCAAATACAACCATTTCAACTAAATTATCATTATTGGTATTCCAAATGATAGTTATCAGTTAGAGAATACCTCGGGATAACCAAATTTAAAAATTATTTCATCTATATAAAAGCGAAATTCGCGAATTCAAGAACTAAAAAAAATCGTTAAAACTATCTATGGAACCTGCAAGTTTTTTATGCCAGATACAGCATGCCACCTAGAAGATACCTATCCACTCTAGACTTGAAGGCTCCCTAGTTATACTGTTCTAGGAACAAAGATGCATCCAGTTAGTACCACTCCTAGCAAGTATTTGACCACTATCTCACCTGATGGAAAGTGATGATGCGGCCGAAGATGTGACATGCTTGCCTAGAAGATACCTATTCACTCTTGTTTTGAAAACTCCTAGAATTATACCCCTCGGGGAACAATGACGCAGGCAATGAGTTGCACTCCTTCTTCTCTCAATTACATTAAAACATCTATAAATATACTATACCCAGAATAGCCTGGTCAGATCATACAGATGATGTGTGGTAAATACTGACAGTGTGACCACAAGGAGTCAGCGGACTACAATACTTTCAAGTATTTTTTCATTGAACTTTAAACGGCTACTGCAACCTCATCGAGCTTATTACCACTGACCTCTCAACTCGAGTGTTAAATGAAACGAATCGCAATTCACTGGACAATAACGTGTAAGTACTGGACACAATTAAAGTTATGATGTCCTTATGTCTGTACACGATCGTTGACCTTCTGTAGGGATGTCATTCAATATGAAGTGAAAGAGATAATTATTTTGCGATCTAGTCATTCTAATACCATTATAAAAAGTATTTTTTTATTGATCAACCTAGCGTGGGATATAATTTTAACTTTTGTTTTACATATGTAAATTTGTAAACACCAAGACAGAAGACAACCAAGGGAAAGGTTGAGGCGACGCGTGATCAAAATGCTGGCACTTATTTGGCTCAACGTATTAGCATTGCAATTCAGAGAGGCAATGCCGCCAGCATGATGGGAACACTACCCACTGGTAGTGGGCTTGAGCACTTGAGTTACCTATCAGCTCGATGTCTTGTTGGTAACTTAGTTCTTTGCTGTATATAGGTTACGTTTAGTTTTAGGAAATATAGGCGATTGGCCCGTAGATAAAACAAACAAAACAAACAAACAAACAAATGCATTCACACTCAGAGCCCCACACTAAGTTCAAAGACTTGTATCGTGGGTGCCGGAAACATTCACATCACAAACACATTATACCCAGAACCAGAAGCACAAATATCCCTTTAGTAAGGGAAAGGTATATAAAATACTAGCGTTGCCCTGCGGCTTCACCCGCGTAAATTAAATTAACAAGTTATGCTATTCCTGGGTATACAAGCCATGTATGTACATTTAAAATTGCATCCAAATACGTTTAGTCGTTGCGGCGTGTAGAGTAAACAAACATACTTACAAATTTACGCTATTACACACAAACATTCGCTTATAATATACCTTAGTTTATAATATTATACTAGTGTGAGTGTGATACGCTGGCAATAAAAAAATACATTAAAAGAAAATGACACCTCTACCGAGTTTGTTGGTGTTCTCACGTTTCTTCTCTACTTAGTGGTAGAAACCTTTAATATGACTTTAAAACGAGACTTTTAACATAAAACATAAACGCTTTCACACTCACAGCCAGAAACACAAATCTTCCTTGGGGAGAAAACTTGTGTTCCCGCCGGGATTCGAAACAGAAACCCCTGCTAAGGCGAACGCCCACCCAGCTAAGCCAACGGGCAGTTTAAATTCATATATTAGTCACGTTTTTGGTAACCCATCATCAGTCTTACTTATAAACCCCTCTTAATTTTTAATCAATTGCTTAGCTACAGTTTAGCAAAAATTTCACTCAAAAACGCGATTTAGCGTTAAGTAATGCTTAAATAGTTGTCAAAATTAAACACCGCCATTGCCTAGTTTAAACTTGCTAAGAGGCAAGATGGCGGGACTGATATATTTCAATAATAATTGTGTCAAAACTTTTTACGTAAGGCGCAAAATTAATTACTTCGACAACCGTTGAATGTCACCTGTCTTAGATTTTCATTTCAATAGATTAATAAAACCAAATTTTTGACAGCTGTATTCGTATAATTTCACTTTTAGTCGACTATTTTGGTTATAATCTATGGCGATCGTGTACATTTCGATTATTTTCGATTCTCTGTGTGTTTCTCAACTAAGCAGAGCCTAACTAATGTTTATGAGTAAAAAAAGTTAATCATTGATTATGGACTTAAGAGCTGCTTAACTAAGAGGTGGCTAAGCATTGCTTGGCGATATTTTATAAGTAAGACTGTAAATAAACAGTTATATAGTAAAAAAAAAATGACTATAAAATATTTTTTTACATCCCTAACCTTTCGTTGTCGTGAGCGAGTTGTGAGCGCCACACGATTCGGAAAGCTCGGTCAAGGATCGATCGGTAGATCCGTTTCATATGTTATATTGTTTAGGTGTTTTATCGATAGCTTGCTCTATATTCTAACAATTATTGAACTGCCCGGCTTGGTTGGCTGAGCATTTGCTTAGTTCGATTCCCGGAGCACAAGTTTTCTCCCCGAGGAAAATTTGTGTTTCTGGTTGTGATTGTGTGTGAATTTTGCCGGCACGCACGACACAAATCATCGTAGTTAGTGTGGGGCTGTGAATGTGAATGCGTTTACTTGTTTGTCCTTTTGTTTTGTGTAAATATAGATAGGTATTACTTACGTGGCATTTTGTACAGTCAGTTCACAAGTATCATCTCCTATAGCCTTTAAAGCCTATTTAAATATCTCGACTGAAAATTTATTTACTTAATTATATTAATATTATCAATATTTAAAATATTATCAATATTTATTTACTTTATTATACCAATTATATCAATATCTCAATTAATTCAAGTATTTCAACATTTCAATCAAATCAATTTAAATAACATATATTTAATACTAGCCGTGCCCCGCGGCTTCGCCCGCTATTATCAAGTTCAAAAGTAGCCTATGTGCTAATCCTAGGTATAATCTATGTACATTCCAAATTTCATCCAAATCCGTTCAGCCGTTAAAGCGTGAAGAGGGAACAAACATACTTACACACTTACACACAAACTTTCGGATTTATAATATTAGTAGGATAGTAGGATTATTTCACCTCATCTTCACTTTCACACACAGACGCATCTAACGTAAAAAAAACAATGAAATTAAATGTAATGTACCTGTTAAACTGCCTGCTATAGTCGTTGGTAACACGTGTCTTCTTAGTTGCTACCGGGTTCAATTCCCAGTGGAAACACAAAAAAAAAATCCCCAAGAGAATTATGGTGTTTTTGGTTCTGGGTGAGTGTTTGCACCTATTAGTTCTTATTAACCGACTTCAAAAAAGGAGGAGGTTTTCAATTCGTCGGAATCTTTTTTTCAATATATTATTATGTTCCCCGATAACTCGAAACGCCTGGGCCCAATCGAGAAATATTTTTCTTATTTAAAACGGTATTCTTCCCAGATGCAATTATAATTTGATCAAGATCTGATATGATATGATGAAAAGTTTCGAAGATATATTTTCAATTGAAGTAGGTTATTAGTTTTGTTAACTGATATTATTTATATATTTATGCGCATGGCTGTGAGTGTGAAAGCATGTATGTTAATGTATAATATTGAAAAAACGTCGTCGTCTGAGAACCTCCTCGACAGGTTTCCGTTCATGACATTTTGCCATTTTTGGATACAACAACAATTTTCTCTACAAAATACACGCCTTGGACTTATTATATATTTTAATATCTTCCGCCTGTTAATTAAATAATTTTAAGTTATGGATATGGTTTCATAATTATTTTTGTCTCTTGCCTATTTGGTTCCTAACTACGGGCCAATTGTTTATATTTCCTAAAACTAAACAAAAACTTTATACAGCAAAGACCTAAGTAACCTACTAGACAAAAAAAAACTAAATAAACTTTATTACAATTACAATTCTATTAGTTAATGTAATAAAAATATATATAAATGTTGGAAATAAAAGTGATCGTTATTTATAGATCATTGATAAGTCACCAAGATATAATAAGTACAGTAGCGAATTTCGGAACTTACTTTTTTGTATGAACTTAATTCACTCAATGAACTTAATGCTTAACTAACAGATTTTGAGTAAACTTGCAATAAGTAATTAGCGAAAAAAGCGGTTATACGTGGACGAAGTCGCGAGCAGAAGCTAAATAAAAATTGCTTGTGTTTAAACACCGCCCAAAAAAGCATCTATTTTACTACCAAAAAAAATCTAAACGGTTACCAAAATGGATAAATGGTCACCAAATTACGTTTCCTAAAATATTATGAAATAAATCCATTTTTCCGTATATTAAATATGTTTGTGTATTAATTATTAAAAAAAACCTTAACCTACTGTATCCGATTCGGTTCTGTCACAGGAAATTTTATTTTAGGAAACGTAATTTGGTAACCATTTATCCATTTTGGTAACCGTTTAGAATTTTTGGTGGCCGTCTAAATTATACCCAATAAAAATATATATTGTCATCAATGTTTTACCGCTGGGTTTCCTAGAAACACATTCACATCTTGAGTTCATTAAACACCTCTTCAGTTCAATACATCTTGTTTTATAATCAAAAAATCTAAACTAATTAATAACAAGAGCGTTATCCCTTACCAGCTGAACAAATATCAGCCAAGGTACTCGCACGAGCAAGGCTGTCGTTGAACCGTTTTGAATGTTTATTATTGTATTGGTTATTGACGTGTATTTAATAATACATGACTGAAATGTTTGAATAAGTGTCTTTTATAAACATTTTTACTAAACGGTTAATATTGACGATGTTGTTATCTATGATACTGATTGACTGGCTGATAATGCCCAGTCAAAACCGGTGGGTCTCGAAACATGATACTTTGCACAGCAGTTCCTTTGAACTATTTTAGTAAGTGTGCACTTAAAGCCCTAAGAAAGGATTTTTTTTTTTAATGTATTATGTTAAGAGTTTTTGAAAATGTATCCTAAGGGGGTATAATAAAAGATGTAAGGAAGATTTTTTTTATTCGTTAATATTTTTTTTGTTCGTTAATATTTGGCACTGATTTTTGCCATTTTGGCACTGATTGTTCACACAAACAATAAGTGCCAAATATTAACGAACAAAAAAAATCTTCCTTACCTTTTGTTTGTGTTAAATAAAAATGAAGTTTGTTGTATTTATATCTGATAGTCTACTTCATACGTGTAATTTTCGAGATCGGTAAGCACATTACGTATTCTGGTGTTGGGTCTCAATTTTTTCGTTGAGACTTTGAGTTTATAGAAAATAATGTCATATGAGATTTATCAATTTACAATCTATATTATATATTAATTATATATATTATCTTTATATTGGGTGTGTGAAAGCATTTGAGTCATGTAGGTGTTTAAGACAAAAAGATCACCATCAAATTGTTCTTGAAGGATTAGAAGTACATTACAGTTACATAAAAACTAAGCATAAGCCGTTTTTTTAAATTAAATATCTCTATGATGAGTAAACATTTTGAGTTTAATTGCAAGTATACCGAGTAAAATTATAAGGAAGACAGAAAGTTCACTTGATTATTTTATTTTATTTTACAGGGATGTTACAGAATCCAAACAATTGGAGTACAATGATACCTAACCAAATGACCTTATGAAAGCAGTTGTTTCAGAAGGTGAACACAACCTCAACAACAGATGGCACACAATTAATAATGCGCAGGACATCGTTACAATAGTTACAAGGCAAACTCATGCTAGATAAGCATCGCTAGGAAAATTCTCAACAAAGCATGTAAACATTATGCAAACCGCGCCCAAAGGACCCCTAGACATGTAATGCGTCAAAGTACTAAAAGTTAGACGCTCAGCTTTTGATTATCCTGCTATAATTAATAAACCAGAACGCAAAGACAAAGCTGGAGTCGAAGATGACGATGTAAAATTGCTGGGTAATACAGTATTATCACTTTGAGTGAAAGTCGAAGGACGTGCTGCTTCAGTACGCTACCGACTCTGGCGTTGTTCACACGCGCGTTCTGTCAGATCCCCGTCGCGAGTGTATTGTGCATTACTGAATGAAACTCAAAACTCAACTGATTTAAGTATGCAAGTTTTTGTTATTTTGTTTTTGAATTACGTAAGCCGTTGCGGAAGTGCTATGGTTTGAATTCAACGGTTCACCAAGACTAATTTGATTCGGTGAGCTCGCTTCAAGGCAGGAATATATTAGGCTTCTGGCAAGTCTTTTTGGCTAACTTGACGAATTAAGTTTGAAACAGGAAAATGTCTAAAGAATGCTTAACTTGTTATAATTTAAAATGTTTCTTTTCTGCCGTAAGTTATCAAAGTTTCTTGTGAAATAATCGAAGTGTGTTGCGAACTTGATTGTGATGTATAGATAGCGCGGATTGTGAATATTTTCGCAAAATTGCTAATTGAATAATCTGATAATGATCTACCTTAAAGTTTAGGCCAGTGACAAGAAGTTTGGTAAGATACGGATAACTGAATCAAGTCAATTGGGACTATGAAATAATTTATTAACTTAAAATCAACAATCAATTGAGATAGTTTCTGTTCTTCTAGAACTTTACATTTAATAAGGCTGTAAATTTGCGAATCTGTCAGGAGAGTCATTAATCTTTCATGAGTACCTTATTCAGGGCCCATGTAAATAAACAATTTCAAATATTTTGAGTGATTTTTTGGGTTTAATTTTATAGGTAGAGACCACATTCAAGGATCAAAAAGTAACGCATATAAAAATAGTTCTCGTATTTTTTATCATTACGACGTTATTTGCTTACTGAACTACGCGTATATTTAAATATATAATTACATAATGATCTGCTATCATAGAAGTCTCTTATCATTATCTTTTTATTGATTATTAACAGTTCAATTATCTCTTTATTATTTACAACAATTTTATGCTCATTCATTTTATTATTGAATTTGTTACCCTCATTAGAATGTTTAATGTCATTTACCTTTTTTACTCAATTCCAGCTGCGTAGGTTCTTGAACAGCTTTATAGCAAACCTGTGTTTTATGAATAATAAGTTGTTTACGTGTTCGGTTTCAACGGTTATTTTATTAATTGACTTGGCGTGATAGAATGTTGCATTGCCACAAGAGGCTACAACTTAAAGGGCTTCTTTAACTTCACTTTTGACTTCGAAATTATTATCCAATTCAAATTACATGAGTTTGGGAATCTTTGCATTTTTGAGATTCCTTTGTTTAGAAGTTTGTGCCCGATAATTATTGTTATTGATTTGGTTTATCTATTTTAGATAACGACAGTTTTTAGTAGTAACAATGATATTACTAAAAGTGGATACTTTTTTTTATCCAAGATTGGCAACTTTTGACTACTTTTGACCTCTTACTTACCTGTTTTTTTTTAAACAACAAAGCGGTCGACGATGTAGCATGTTTGCTTAGAAGATACCTGTTAACTCATGACTTAATTACTCCCGGATTATAGGAAACAGACTCAGGCAAGGAGTTCCATTCCTTTCCGGTACTTTTAGTAGTAACATAGATAAGAGAAAAATATAAATGCGTTCTATTTGGATTATGGTTTACGATTAGCATGTACCTAGACTCATTTTGTTTGCACCGATTTCTATGAACGCCATTGGAGCCATTCCGATTGAATAAGTTCTATTAAATAAAAAACCAAACAACTAATTGTTCCATCTGTTTTGGTGTGCGAAGTTTTTTCCTAAGACAAACACAAACAGACATACATATGTATGTATACCTACAAATATTTCTAACTCGATTGCTTTGCTAGACATCTTGTGAAGACTGCATAGTCCTGGGGATCTTATAAGTATTGATCGTTTGCAAAAACTAAATTTCGTTTTATTTCTTCCTTTCATTTACACCGGAAATAAAAAAAATAGTTTTTTTTTAATCTCTGGCAAAAAAATACAGCCGAATTGAGACCTCCTCTTTTTTTCGTAATTCAGTAAAAAATAGAGAAATAAAATAGGTTATTCAGGTAATTACTTATTTTGCCTATTTTATTCTAACTTTTTTTCTGTAGTCGAGTGATACAAAGTAATAATAACTTTGTATGACTCAACTACAGGAACCTCAGGATCATGATTACCTATCGCTTAGCACAGTTTTATCTTAGGTTATCTAGTAACGTAACTAAGTGCATGATAAAACTTGTGCATGTGCTTTAAATTATAATTTCAAACACTTAAGACATCGTCGCATGCTGGCGAGTCTCTCGCTATGTTATCAGATAGATTTCAGTGAGTGTGCAATAATAATAAATGTGATGAATTGGAACTCCTTACCTGAGTCTGAGTTTAACGATAAGAACAATGTGGGAGTCTTTAAGTCGCGAGTGCACAGGTATTTCCTAGGAAAACCTGCTCCATCGTCGACTGCATCGTCGTTTACCATCAGGTGAAATGATAGGCTAGCGTTTGACCACTATTTCAAAGTGGTCAAACGTTTGCCTATCATATCATAGTGGTCAAACGTTTCCCTAACATATCATATATAAATTCAAAATAAATACCATAGCAGCCAACTAAGTGTATTCTTTTTATTAGTTACTTGTTTTTGACCAGAAGTTATTTACATAATACCTAAGTAGTTAGGTTAACTCTACCACACCACCTGGTAGATTTACTTAGATAGAACATTGTCATTGAAAATGTTACCAGTTATTGTTAGTTTTGCTCTACAAAGTTGAAGGAATAATAATATAATTTAAGTAACTAAAACCAAATATGTTGTAGGTACCTATATATCACATGTTTGACCAATTCTCTATTAATTATAAAACTAAATAAAATATATAAATTGTATTAACAAAGCACAAAATATATTCATATACCAAATTGCGGCAAATGACTAAACAGCAATAGCTACTATCAGTTAACAACGTACCTATTTCGCTGGCGGCAAAACATAAGTCAAATACTGTCAGCTATGTCTGCATCGCTACAGATATTATTACAACTGTTGAATAAAGAACCTCAAAGACAGGTTTTATTAAAATATGCATAATCATCTAAATATCGTTGGTAAACGCCAAACAAGTTTGCAAAAAGATTAAACTGCTTTTTGACGATTCGCACGAAATTTCGTTTTATCACCACAACTGTCTCAAACTACTTACCTATGTATTTTATTTTCACAGTACACAGTACACACACTAGTTACTACTGTAATAGCAATTAACACGTATAAGGTGTATCTATATAGGGTCTAGACCCTAGACGATTTATCTACACGTAAAATTTCATCCAAATTAAATTGTTGCAGTACGGGGTGGCAACGGGGTAAATGCCCATTTCATTCATCACATTCACACACCCTTTTTCTGATTATATTAATAATTTCAGGTTACTTACAATAAATAAATAAACAAATTACACGATTTTAACATTGTGCTTATCCATCTATCTTCTCTGTATATACTATTAATCTATGTATTTTAATAATTGTGAAAACTTTTAAGTGGCCTTCTGTTTCCTAAACAAGATATACAGTTGACTAAGTTTAACTATAATAATAATATAAAAGCGTGATTAGTGTTTTATTGTTTTCATTTTTGACATAATACTGAGGCAATGTAGACGCTTGCGCCATCTTAACCAAGTTCTTATAATGTTTATATCAGGTACTTTAATTTAAATCAAGAACACAAAGCAAGCCGCTGCTCCCAAAATGACAAATCTAATCCGTACCGTACTAGAATCCGGTCACGAAACCTGTTCCAACCTTGCTAACTTGCAACGCCTTCGACGCCACACTCCACTCCACATTTCCAACGTTTTTCAACTTAGCAGCGTTCTTCTTGAATAATGCATCAGTTTTTGTAGGATGCAGCATCAGGGCCATTGGGTTAACAACGATTGTGATTTTAATATTATTGATATTATCGTAGTTTGGAAATGGCGGCGCCATTCATAGCTTTTGTGCTTCGATTGGGAACACTGTCACTAATGTCAAATTGTTGACCTGGATCTGATTGCTGGCCTGGATTGGAATTGGACTTAACATTTATTACAAGTTTTCCTTTTTAAAATTTACTACATAAGTGTGGAAATTTCAACTATTTGGAAAATAACTGAGGATTTTTGGGAGTACTTTGAATCAAAACAATATTTTGAGTTGACGTAGTAGGTTTTTCTTATGTGTTTTTTAATACCTACCAGATTACGAAATTCGGTAAATATTTTTTACAAATCTTCGTAATAAACGTTAGAGGCTCGTTTTGGTTTTCCACTTGTCAATTAAAATCCCACCATAGACAAAAAATATAGACACGCACGCCGGAAATTCGGCTCCTAACGGAAGGTGTCCACATTTCGCGGCGAAAAAGCTAAAAATACTTCTTTCACACTTTTAACGAAGAGCCCCGAGCATCTCCGAACCACTTCCTCGTTTTTTTTGTATAGATCAAAGATGGCGCGCGCTCGAGCTAAGATTAATTTCATCGTAATTATGGTTATTATCTTTGTAATAACTCCTTGTATATTTGCGTAAGTTTCGTAACAGTTTGGCGCCTTTTTAGTTTTTTATGACGTTGTGGTTATTCTAATGTGGTTGGGATGTAATAGAGCGGTTTATTTACAGTGTTCTTAGTTAACTGCTCGGTTAAAGTATCGTTTTATTGCCCTTAGTTTGCTCTAGATAGTTTGATGTGTTTGGGATTTTTGTTTGGTTTGGTATATATACCTTATAGTATTGCTTGGATCGTTATATAAGATTATTACAATCGCCAAGGAATATTTAAATATATTTACTTCTAAATATATTTTTTTTGGTGAATCCAGGTGCGCGGTGGAACGGAGTTTTTATTTTCGAAAAGCTATGAAATAATTTTTATATATAGGCTAGATAGGCAAGCATTTGACATTGTTTCACAGCTAATAAAAAGCTTAATTCAAACAAAATTGATTTTAATTTTGACTTTTGAAAAATCTCATTCAAAACAAGGTTTAAATCAAAATTTTGTTTATATGGTTTAAAAAAGGTGGTCAATCAAACATTTTGATAATACTCCCCTTGATTAATTAATCTTGAATAATGCTGAACTTATGATCATCAAACACAAGTAGTTTTAAACAATTCCGGCCATGTCAAATTAAAAAACATATATATATATTGGTTCATCCGTTTAGAAGTTTTGATGCCACAGACGGATACACATGTCAAATTTATATAACTTGTGTTCCGACCGAGAATCGAATACCCGATACCGACCTTTCAAAAGCCGGACTTAGGCGGATTTAGTTGGGTAGGCACCCTAAAGCAACTAACAACAAAACCAACGAGCAGTTCAGTTTGAAACAACCCTTTCTTAAAAGGAAACTCATCTCCTTTACGTGTCTCTATACGAACGTATAGGAGTAGAAGGAAAGTCATAATGTCTATGCATTACGACTTTCCTTCTACCTACCTAGATAGGTACTTTATTTTATTTTGGCAATGACAATGAAGAAGGTTTCTTTAGGCGTTATCATCCAAGTTGAAGGTGGCAAGACAATGAAAACGATTATCACATGACATTGCCGAGTTCCGGCATTTTACCGGGAGGTCACCCACTTGACATAATCTATTACAGCTGTCTTTACATGTTCGCCGATTTATACGCTTTTTGTACGAGAATGGAACGCGCATTTACTGGCACGATGTACATCGAGTAAATAATAATCTCGAAGCTTGAACGTCTTTTTTACCGACTTCACAAAAAAGGAGGAGGTACTCAAGTTAACTGTAGTTTTTCTTTTTCTGTTTTATGTGTGTTACCTCATAACTTCTTTCCATGTGAACCGATTTCGAAATTTTTTTTTAGTTTGAATGATGTTACTTTCCAATTGGTCTCATTTAAATTTGATCAATATCTAATCAGTAGTTCTTAAAATATCGTCAATAATGAGTATTCTGTGGACTGCATTGCCGATGTTCTCGTTTTAACCGACTTCAAAAGTTGCCTCATAACTTCTTTCGTTGTAAGCCGATTTTGATGATTATTTTTTTATTTGAAAGCTGGTGCTTTTCATGTGGTCCCATTGATATTTGACCAAGATCTGATCTCTAGTTTTTGAGTTATCGTCAATAATGCCTGTTTAATACATTAAATCTGATCAAGGTTCCGAAGATAAAGCGGTGAAGTAAGTATTTTTAAGCTTTGCTTGCGTTTAATTTTTATTTTTGCTAGATAGGCAAGCATTTGACCACAAGCTCACTTGATATAAAGCGATGATGCGGCCGAAGATGAAGCATGCTTGCCCAGAAGATACCTATTCACTATTGACTTGAAGACTCTCAGATTATACCGTTCGGGGAACAATGACGAGGGCAATGAGTTCCACTTCTTCTCCTTCCACAGATAAAATGATAAACTTAGAACTGGAGTACGAATATTTTGTCTGCGACGATTTACCCCAAAATTCTAGGGAAAATGTCGCTTATAAAAGTAGATCCTAAAAATCTAGATTAAAACATCGCTAATGAACGTAGATCCTAAAACTCTAGGGTGAAAAATCGCTTATGAACGTAGACCCTAATACTTTAGGGTAAAACATCGCGCATGAACGTAGATCCTAATACTCTAGGGTAAAACATCGCTAATGAACGTAGATCCTAAAACTCTTGGGTAACACGTCGCTAATAACGTAGATCCTAATACTCTAGGGTAAAACATCGCTAATGAACGTAGATCCTAATACTCTAGGGTAAAACATCGCTAATGAACGTAGTTCCTAATCTCTAGGGTAAACTTACTAGGACATGACTTGAATATTTTTTTTTTTTTTTTTTTTTTTTTTTTTTATTGATCAGACAATTTACAGTCCATTGTGTTAGTAGAATCATTATAATTATGTTATCTTATTATTTAATTTAATTTAATATAATAGTTGCATAATAAATCCATTCAAATAATCACTATAAATATACATTAATAAAAATAAATCATAAACAATTTAATCATAATTAATGTCAAAAGTAGTGTCAAAAGTATCAATATAAAAAAGTCAAATGTTACATAATTTCTGCATAATTACCGAATCGAGTTTGTCAGCAATAGTTTTAAGGATACTGTTATTACTACCCCGAATTCTGCCCAGTAAGGAGGCCGTTCTCTTCCGCATGATGGCGTGGAAACCGTCAACCCGCGCCTCCGTAAACATGGTTGATGCACTACAGAAACGAGGTAGTCCTAACAGCATCCTAAAAACATTGTTATACTGTACTCGTAGGACGTTGAGTGATCTTTGTGTGTAGCTGACCCACAGGCTGCTCGTGTAAAATGTTTGACAATAGGCTTTAAAAAGCGTTATTTTCACTTGTTCACTACATCGAGCAAACCTGCGTGCCAGCATATTACCTCGGATTGCCAACGTCCTTCGCTCCCTTTCTATGTCTTGTTGGTCATCGAGCCCTTCGGTAATAAAGTGTCCCAGGTATTTAAACTGCTTGACTCGGTTCAATTGCACTCCGTTCAATTCAATAGCAGGCACACTTAACGGATATTTACCGGAGGCCCCGAAGACCAAGTACTCACTTTTTTTACTATTATATAAAAGACCATGTTTCTGGACATAACTCTCACATATGGCTAGCAACCTTCTAATTGCCGCTACCGATGGGCTCAGCAGCACCATATCGTCTGCGTAGCTGATATTGTTCATAGTAACATTATCTACAGAACAGCCGACACGAGCGCTGCTGAGCTCAGCTATTAGCTCATTCACATACAGGTTGAAGAGTTTGGGAGAACTTAAACCACCTTGCCTTACCCCACACTCCAACCTGTAAGAGTCAGAGTGGCTGCCAGCCCACTTGACTTGGTTCGTTTGATGAGCGTACCAATATTGAAAGAGCTTTTGCACCTGTGTATGCACACTAGTTCTACTAAGCTTTTCCCAAAGTATATCATACGCCACCAGGTCGAAGGCCCTTGACAAATCAAGAAAACATGCATACACAGGTGTTCGCCTCGCAGTGTAGTACTGCACAGTGTGCTTTAGACTCAGAATAGCGCTCTCAGTGGAAAGTCCGGCTCTGAATCCGAACTGTGCATCATGTATGTGTAAGTGTTTTTCAAGTTCTGAGTCAAGCACACTGTCCAATACTTTAGCCACAATCGTAGCTAACGATATTGGCCGATAGTTAAGTTTATCTGCTAAATCGCCTGTCTTGTTCTTGACTATCGGCACAACAATGGTTTTCATGAGCTCAGCGGGAAGATATGAGTGATTGAGGCACAGCGTGAAGAACATAGCCAACACACGCGGTAGGTGAACCCCTGCATATTTGAGGTGCTCGATGCTCAACCCGTCGTGACCTGGAGACTTACCGCGTGACATTTTATTTATTATTTGTTTTACTTGCTTTGCTGAAATAGAAAACAAATCACCAGTCATGACGGGCCCAGCATCCATCTCTTTCTTAGATGGGCCCAGCGGAGACTCAACCCGAAATTGCTCCTTAAAAATCTCAGCTATGTGCCAGTTATCACTCACACCCTCCACGCACAAAGGGATTCCAGGCTTGATATTTAATTTGTTAGTAGCCTTCCAAAATTTACCAAAGTTGTTCGAGGCGCGGTGTTCCGCAATGATATCCATTTTGATTTGGTCTTTGTTGTCTTGACACCATTTCAACCGGCTTTTAAATATTTTTCGACTCTCAGTCATCTCATTATATATTATTCCTGTTCGAGGTTTACCATGCCATTCCCAATTATTAAATTTAAGCCTGGCATCCCCATGCGCTTCACGTATATGTCTGTTCCATCCTATTACCGTACGCTTTTTTCTTTTGGAATCTTGAAAAATTACATTTTTGGCGCTATGAATAGCCCCGTCAGTCAATATGCTAATTATGTTATTATAAAGTAAATCTAAAGTATTTTTATGATTCGGATTGTTGCACAAATTATAACTACATTCTTTAAATTCAGTAGGAATATGACTAGACCTTGACTCTTTTACTTGACTTTGACAGTGACTTGTGATTAGGACTTTTAATATGAAATACACTTTAAATATAATTACACTGGCTAAATGCACAAGATTTAAAAAAAAAGTGTCTTCAAAAGCCTTGATCAAGTCAGATAGACTCATAATACCGCTTTTTATATCGGTATTTTGAGTCATAATTTTGTTCGATGAGTGGAAAATACAAATAGATAATGCCGAATGTCCAAAGCCACTATGTAGATGTAGGTAAGTATGTACATGTACCTATATCACAAGTGAATTCGGCTATCTGCTACTGAGTCATTGTTTTTTAATTAACTCCTTCTGTGGCAGATGTTGCGAATTGTTCTGCCCGATGTTTTGTCCATATCTAATTTGTTTTATTGTGTCTGAAATCTTGGCAAATATTATATTCAATGTTTTTTTTTAAATAGCAATATTCAAAACAATATATTTTATTGTTATATTATTGAATAATTACGTCTTTAAAGTAAATACGAATTTATTATACACTAGACGTGCCCCGCGGCAACGTCCGCGTTATTAAAATTAAAAATAGACCTATTTGTTAATCCTGGCTATTAACTGTGTACATTACAAATTTTATCCAAATCCGTTCAGCAGTTACAGCGGGAAGATAAAACTAACATACATACACACAAACTTTCGTATTTATAATATAAGTGTGATTCTCTCTTGTTTTTTGATGTTCGTTAAGACGGCTAATTAAAAAAAAAAGGGAGCTTTGGAAAAATGGGAATGATATCTTTGGTCAAAATCGTTTATTGACATGGGCCCCAACGAGGCACTCATAAACGTTAGTGACTCTACCTATATCGCCAGATACGCAAAACTACAGCCATCTCGAGAAGAACCAGGCAATTTCTCCTTTAATTTAATTATGGGGTTCTGATGAACAGATGAGTTCCACAAAATTCACCTGGTGAACTCATCTGTTCACCAGAATCCCCTGGGGGTCCGGGCTAGGGGATCCTGGTGGCCAAACCCCAAGAAACTCAGCGGCGCATTTTTTAATTCGTTCTTTAACTTTCTTTTAACTTAATCTATGACTTTTTTTACATTCCTGCACGCTTATCTCCTGAAATTAGTTTTTTAATCCCAAAGGAATGTCAACCTAAAAACTCGGTGACCGTTGACTCACAGGGCGACACATTTCAGCCGTTTCACCCAATTTCGCGCCATAACTGTTTCTATTTTCAAATTCCCGAACTGTCACACGCTTCCTGGATCCAACATGGCGACATTTCACTTCTGTCAGTCACCTGTCAAACTAATTTAACCTCTACACCGTTATTTTAGAACTCATTTTAGGTGGCACTAATTTGGATGCAACTGCAAGTATTTTAATCATATTTTGTTTTGCCGTAGTTCGTATGTCTAAGGATTAAGGTTGGTTATAGTGTGTAGTTTGTGGCACAGAAAATATTCCGTCGCTCGATCTGAACGTGTTTTGAATACTGATTCGACATTGAATGGGTTCTTGGAGTGACAATAGGTGGTATAACTTATGCTACATAACTTAGGTGACATAAGTTGGGTAGTGACAAAATAACAGTCCACAGTAGGTGTGAAATAATAGCAAATGGGTCTCGTGAGGCCTGCATAATAAATGGTGTCCTAGATTATTGTCATTAATGCATTTATTAACGTCTAGGATCACAATGTTAGTCTACCTTGAAGAAACCATAGTTTTTAATTCTAAATTTCTTGTACATGGGTTTAAAATTATCGGCTGGTTTTAGTGTGAATCCTTACTACTAATATTATAAATCCGAAAGTTTGTGTGTAGGTGTGAATGTTTGTTCCCTCTTCACGCTTTTACGGCTGAACGGATTTGGATGACATTATGAATATTCATAGATTATACCTAGTATTAACACATAGGCTACTTTTTAATTTGATAATAGCGGACGAAGCCGCGGGGCACGGCTAGTGTGAAATAAAGTCTACCTATAGAGTTTGTGAGTTTTTAAACATACTAAACACATTTACACTTTCACACTCACAACCCCACACTAACTTCTACGATTTGAAGTGGCGGAAACATTCTCATCTCACCCAAAACCATACACAAATTTCTCTGAAAACTATAGAGTTCCCATGGGGAATCGATCCTGAAACCTGCTGCTAAGAAGGCTAATATGCATCCAACCAGCATTTCGAACTTTAAACACTAAAACATAATCCTCCGGTTTGTTTCACCGTAGTTGGGTAAAAATAAAGCAAACTCACCGACCCTGATTCTGGTTCTACCCCTTTCTTATAAATGTTAAGTTAATATATTCTACTAATATATATATATATATATAAGTAGGTATGTAGGTACTTTATTAACAATTCTAGACCTACCCTCAGCGACCCTCACGCCATTTCCGTATCCTACTATAATAGCTTTGTCGCGTGTTTTGCATATTTAAGGGGTGAAATAGCGGCGGTTTTCGTGCAGCTGTCAAATTCATGACAGCTTACAATTTAAACGTCACATTAAACATTTAACATGAAAAATTGTGCGTTGTTGTTTGAACTGCCCGTTGGCTTAGTTGGGCGAGCATTCGCCTTCGGGGTAGAGGTATCATGTTCGATTCCCGAAAATTTGAGTTTTTTGTACTTTTTGTGATTGTGTGTGTGATGTGAATGTTTCCTGCACCCACGACTCAAGCCATTGAATGATTGTTGGGCTATGAGTGTGAAAGCGTCTATGTATCGGAAGTCCACGATATTCGGCCGCGATAAAATGAATTTATCCATATGTTTTTATTTTCCAAAACTTGTGATTATTCGAGTGTCGATGTATATATTTATTTTGAACTGCTCGTTGGCTTAGATGGGTGCTCGTCCGCCTTCTATTCTAATGGGCATCGGCTTTGATTCCCAGTGGGAACACAAGATTTTTCAAGATTCCCCAAGGGATATTTGTGTTTCTGGTTCTGCATGTTATTTTGTGAGTGATTCAATTATTTCCGGCACCCACGTCACAAGTAATCAAACCTAGTGTGGGACAGTGAGTGTGAAATTGATGATATGTATAATAATGGTCGATATATAACCTGTTATATTTCGTGAAAGGGCACAAGTGACTACAAATCAGACATAATTTAATTTTTAGTTTCGCATTACTATTTTTTAAAAGTTCCAGTAAAGTCTACCACATCACTAGAGCATGATTTGACTATAACTGGATCATAGTTCTTTTATTGGATTGTGACTGGTGACTAAGTTTTATTATGCCTGACAGGCAAGTATTTGACCACAATCTCAACTGATGATTTTAGTTTAATATATTGAAAAAAAACTTGAGAGGTGTCAAGGGACACCCGGATGAAACGAAGTTCAATTTCCGTCTAGCCCCCTTTCACAACGCGCGATAAGGAACTTTCGTTCCAAAATTAAAAGAAACATGCATAAACCAACATCACGTGGTGTTCCCAGGCGGTCACCCATCCAAGTACTGACCGCGCCCGACGTTGCTTAACTTCGGTGATCGGACGAGAACGTGGTATGGCTTACAACTATAGCAAAAAGTGTCGTTACAACTTTTGGTCTTAATTTTTTCCGTCTAGCCCCCTTTCGCAACGCGCGATAAGGAACTTTCGTTCCAAAAATTTTTAACATTGGCTAAATGCACGTATAGTTTGCGGGGTCTAAGAAATCATAATCTTTGATATTGAAAATATAGTTCTTTAAATCTCTGACAAGCTGATGGTAAGTGATGATGTGGTCGATCGAACATAAATGATACCTAAAGCGAATGACGTCATAGATTATGTGGCAGGATATTATAATATCAATGATTATCTTCGATAATGCATTTTGCTATAATACCAGTCCATAAACACAAACATACACGTAAAAAATTCAATCAGATCTTTTTTAAGCCAGAAAATAATAAAAAACTGGAAGAATTCAAAACAAGTTAAATTAAAAAAAAACCTGACTATAAAATTTACAACTTATAAGCAATGCACTAAATACAACCATTTAAATTTGTTGATTGCCAATTTAGTATTCCTACTTAAGTTTAAAGTTTGAACATATGACTGATATATATATTTATTTTTGTAATCTTCTTTAATTGCCTTCATTTGGATACCCTACTCGAAAGGTATTGTTGAAAAAGAATTAACAACTGCAATTTATCGCCAAAAATACGCATTTTGATTACTTTTTTGAACACTTATCAACCGACAATTGGGTTTTTAAGACAAATCTAACGAAACCTAAGTGTCGCAATCTATCCAGCATTGGAACCTACTAATAGTCAAGCTGTGATTGAGTTCTTATATAGTCGCATTAATAAGCTTATTAAGAATATTTAAACACAAAAAATAAACCGACTTATTAAGAATAATTAAACGCAAAAAATAAACCGACTTCGATGCCTCGATGTAGGGCTATGTACGACAAGATCAAAAACATTTTGTAGATATGCAGCATTGGAGTGTGCCAATAGGGCTGACATAGTCGCAAAGTGAATCGCTTTATTTTCGGAACCTTGATCAGATTAAATGCAATAAACACGATACAACATTAATGACGATAACTCAAAAACTACTGATCAGATCTTGATCATCAAATGGGGCCAATAGGAAAAAAACAGTTAAAAAAAAAACCAATACCTTTTTTGTGAAGTCAATAGAAAAAAACATAAAATAACTTCACTTTCTACGCAGTCGGGTTTTTAGATATTTAATATATTGATTCGTTTTTAAGATATTTAGATATGCTTGTCTTTGCCTACTAATTACTAATTAACAATATCACGCTCCGGTAACCAATCAAATATCTATAAATGTCATAACTAAAATATATATTTAGGTTGATTTAGCCGTTGCATCATAAGGTCTATAAAATATAAAGCTACCAATAAAATAATAAACTAATTTTAGAAATTAACTGCAATTAAGTATCTCGCATAACTGTGTCGGCGAGATGAAAGGGCACCTTCGCCATATTGGATTTATTTATACAGAGAAAAGTGAAAAGCTCTGAACTGGTTTTTCGTTAATTTAAATGTTAATTTTTAACTAAAACACGGGTTATTTATGACGACGGTTTAAGTTAACAAGAGTTCAGTTAATGTTTGGTTTTGTGACTTCTTCATTGTGAGGTTTATGACAAATTGACAGCTATAGGTTGTAAATAATCGCGCCCACGACGCATTGACTGGGGAAATTATATGCATATTCATTAAAACTTACATTTTAAACAACATTTTGATGGTAAAGTACGAAATTAGTAACATTTCACAAGAAATATTTGAACTGCCCGTTGTTGGGTGCGCGTTCGCTTTCTTAACAGGGGTACCGGGTTTGATTCCCGGTAGAAACAAAAGTTTCCCCCCCAAGAAAAAAATAGTTTCTGGTTTTAGCGATTGTGTGTGTGATATGAATGTTTCCGGCACAAGTCATCGAACTTAGTGTGGGGCCGTGCGTGTGAAAGAGTTTATGTTCATGTTTATTTAAAATCTTAATGTATAACAATAAATAATATGCTCACTAAAGAATGCAATAAATATCAAACATAAATGATTCTAATTTATAAATGTATCTTGAATTGTTCGAATTGTTAATAATCATACGTTCTTATTGTCTGTTTTCTTTTGGTATATTTAAAAATGTATTCTAATCATATAATATCTTTTTCCAAATGCACAGTGGAATGAAAGAGACTGTGTCCCACGACACAGGATTGGTCCTAATTTAGGACCCTGGGCACAACAATAACATTGTGTTATTAGTTTTATGAAATAAATTATTTACTTTTTTATTCTTTTTTTTTTACAGCGATTTAGTATCGAAGGTATCTACTGTTAGTGATAGCCGTGCGTAGCTAGATGAGCCTTACAAAATACTGCCAAAAATACAAGTGGCGTGACTACAAGTATGCGCCGATAACCACAACAAACGACTTTACACTCACAGCCCCACACTAAGTTCAAAGAACTCTATCGCGGTTGTCGGAAACATTCACATCAAACACAATCAAAAGCACAAAGGTTCATATTCTCCTATCTACTTCTATCCAATTGTTTATTTTATTTAATGCGTGATATATTGTCATTTGACCCCCGATGTAGAAGCGAAACGCCTCGATCGGACTGGAGGTATATTAACTATAAAAAGATGGCGTTTGTTTCGTCTTGTATATTAATAACCCTTATAAAATCATCTCCAGTTAATATAACAAGACTTATGCTTAAAATTATTTTTACTAATCGAGCATTTAACATCTTCCCATGACCGATTGAAATCGATACAAAGTTATCGTATTTTTACGATTTCAATTTATGGTTGTTAGATACATTTCGACATGAATGCTCACTTTACACCTCCTCCAGTATACGTTTCATTTCATAATGCCTCCTCATGTGAGGAAATCTATAAACACATACAAATATTAACAAGCTTCGAAGCAGCATTCGTATATAAATACTAGTATAAAAGGTTGAAGTAATAGTTAGTTAGAAACAGATGGAGATACAGGAATATAACTCAAAAGAACCAGGTCGTTGCTTATAGAAGGTTAACTGGCTAGATAATAGAAAAAATTAAACAACTTGAGTATTTCGCATTTATTAGTGCCTCTAGTGGGCCTATGTCTTTTTAATGTTTAGTAGGCAAACTTTTACTAATATCACACCTGATGAAAAACAATGATGCAGCCGAAAATGTAGCATACCTGGACAAGCCTATAAGGAGGTATATATGTATTTTTCATTTATTAAATCTTCATGCACCTTCATATATAGTTATATGGTCGGTTATTGTGTTTTCATTAGCTACATAAAAATGTCACCTATTAAATTCGATTCGCTGTTGAAAATAAATGTGAAAATAAAATTTTAGAAAGTAAAAATATTGATTTTGACTGTTTACTAGTTGACTGAGAGATAATGAATGAAACTTTTTGCTTCTTTTACATCCAATCCAGGCAAAATTTTGTATGACTGTAAGATTTGGTTATTTCAAAAGTTTAGTTTTTTTACTAAAAGATCATGATTAATTTCACAAAAATTAGGTGATGAAATATGAAGGAAACATTGTGCTTCTGGTTTTAGGTGTATGATTGTGTGTGATGTAAATGTTTCCGGCACTTAAGATACAAGTTGTTGAACGTATTGAGAAGCTGTGAAGGTGTTTTTTTTTTCATTTATATAGATAGTAGGTTCCTCATACATTTGGAAATTTCTGAAATCGCTGAGACAATGCACTCACTTTCAATTTCATTGTGTAAAATTTTTACCCATATTTTAACTTGTTGACTAACAACGAAAGATCTAGACTTTCGAAGTTCAAAATCTTAATCTCCCACTTGGCCAAACATTCAAGTTATTCTAGCGAGGTGCGCTGAGACCTCGGAAACCATTCGGTAGCCCACTGGCCAAGGCCACGCGTGGGATAACCGCCTCCGACAAACCTGTTCAATGTTCGCTGATTAGGAACGGCCGCGTGTTTGAACAACTAAATGATTTGAGCGAACTTTCAACGGAAGTTTGTTAGAGAAAATCTGGGAAAAAAATACCTTGGAAGATATCTCTATAAGCTAAGAGAAAGCAAAAGTTGTTGGGCTTTGTAAAACAAACATACTTACAAATTAAATCTTGTTGAATATGAAACTAAATTAACATATTTAATCAGAACTGTTGTCAAAAGTCACTGAAATTTTAGGCCTAGCGAGTTTAGCCATTTTACCACCCTCGACCTCATCGTCACTTTACATGTGAACTAAGTGGTCAATCGCTTACATATCAGATATAAAAAAAAACATGCGGGGCAGTCTTTGGGGACTGCCGATAGAAGTCAAAACTAGAAAGAGATGCCAGTAGCCAGTACTACGCGTTCGGTGACGATATTATGCGAGTTCCATGATTATTGTTTGCGACTTAAGAAGTTTTCACGACAAAAATGTTTAGAGAATAGCATTATATATTTTGTAACATGGAATCGAACCCGATACCTCCGTTTAGAAGGCGGACGTACACATAACTAAGCAAACGGGCAGTTTACTGTTCTCGCTTAGTAATCTATATGTCTAAAATAAGCAACCTGAATTACCACTGGGCAAGTTCAAATCTGTAATAAAACGGGCATTCATTAAGAAAGCTTACTATAAAACCACAGACTATATTAATGACAAGGATGCATGGAGGCAAACTGCACAGGCTCTTTCTAGCGACTACCATAATAACACCTAGGTTAAGAAAATGATGTATTAGAGATTAAGAATGTTTTTAAAAAAAATTAATTAAAAAAATGCGCCGCCGAGTTTCTTGCCAGGTTCTTCTCGAGATGGCTGTAATTTTGCGAATCTGGTAATAGATTCATTAACTTTCATGAGTGCCTCTTTGGGGCCCATGTGAATAAACGATTTTGATTTTGATACCTCAGCTCAGAAGGCGCACGTGCACCTAACTGAGCCAACGGGCAGTTCACTGTTCTCGCTTAGTCCTACTAATATTATAAATCCGAAAGTTTGTGTGTAAGTGTGTAAGTATGTTTGTTCCCCCCTCTTCACGCTTTAACGGCTGAACGGATTTAGATGAAATTTGGAATGTACATAGATTATACCTAGGATAAACACATAGGCTACTTTTTAACTTGATAATAGCGGGCGAAGCCGCGGGGCACGCCTAGTAATCTATATGTTAAAATAAGCAACCTATGTATAAAGTATGATGAAGGTAGTAAAGTCCTATATGATAGTAATGTGTTATGTATACGCCAAGATATTTATCTAAATAAATGTTTATGACGACGTTTCGAGAACTTTATGACGTGTATAAAACGTCCGTGTCCCGATAACCTATGACTTTTGTTATTAAATAATTACCCGCAAACAGCTAAAACTAATTAAATTTTTATCGCCCGGTTTTTCACCATTATCTCTACTACCTAATTGATAACCATAGAAAAATATCGTTTTTTGTACGTGTACGTAACTGTTGTAGTTTGCCTGAATATTTCAGTATACTTGTGCTAAAAAATAAGGTTTGATAGAACAGTACATCCTTTATGGTAAACCAAATAAAGTTAAGTTACAAGGGTAAACTGCCCATTGGCATAATTACGTTCGATTCCCGGCGGGAGCACAAGTACTCTCCCCAAGAATAAATAGTGTTTCCGGTTCTGATTCCGGTTGTTATTGTGTGTGTGATGTGAATGTTTCCGGCACCCACAACACAAGTCATCGAACTTAGTATGATGCTGTGAGTGTGAAAGCGTTTATGTTTGTTATATTTATGTTTAAACTTAAAAAAAACTAAGGTATAATGGGCGAACTTATCGCTAAAAGCCATCTTATCCAGTTGAATTAAAATTCGCGGGAAGGTAAAAGAAGTTCATGATATGCATTATATTGTCAAAGACGACCGACATGAGAAGTTTTGGTTTCAATTTTAAGTTTCACAAACTAGTAGAGTTAGTAAATCTCAGCTATTGGTATGTAGGAATCCTAATTCCCAACTTATCTATCACTTATCCAAGTGAGGCCGCCTTATCATTACATCTTCCATAAATAGCGGCGCGGGCGCACAAAGGATATATTATGCCTGTGATGCGCCGAGGGTGATAACAAAGTATCTTTAATTCTACTTAAAATAATTTTAGAAAAGCTGTTTTATCTCAAAGCTCATGGAACTTTTGAAAGATATGGATCATACTAGGTGACCCGTCCGGCTTCGCTTGGGTGCGAAAGTTTGTGTGTAAGTAGGTACGTTTGTTCCCTCTTCACGCTATAACGGCTTTTCGTATTTGGATGAAATTTGGAATGTACATAACTTATAACTAGGATTATCGCAAAGACTACTTTTTAACTTGATTATAGCGGGCGGAGCCGCAGGGCACAGGTAGTAAATATAGACTCAGGAATAAGAAGCCTTGCCTAGCAGCCAGATTGTCTGCGAAGCAAATAATTTCACTAAGATTTCTAAATGAAAAGTTGGCTACGGGACTCGTGAGATTGATATACGTGCAAAAATGCTTTCACACTCACAGCCCCAGGTAGGGAGCCCCTAAGGGAAACTAATCGCTGACTTTTTGGTGCCGGAAACACACACATCGGTGGGTACCGGAAACATTCACATCACACACACAATTACACCCAGAACCAGAAACACATATGTTGCCTTATGGAGAAAACTTGTGTTCCCACTGGGTATCGAACCCGATAGTTTAGAAGGTGAACGCTCACCAAATTAAGCCAAAGGGCAGTTCAAAAAAGTATAGGTATAAAATCGGTTTTCGTTTCGACATAACGAAGGACAAATTAACCAACCAAGTATCACTTCTATATATTGGCATGGACATGGAGTACATGGACTTTGATTATTTGTTTTCATGGAAACCATACACTTGAAGCCATACATCTTTCTTGGTAGCCTGGAACTATAGGCTGACTAGTTCCAGGAGGTAATATTACCTCAGAGGATACCCGCCTTTTCGGAAAGTTATATTTTGTACGGTGATGCAATACATTTACTCGAATATTAGTGTGACGATAATGACAAACACTGACAGTTATTATTATTACAATCGTTACAAGTGCGTACATCATACAATAGAATATTTAGTCATACAGTAGTATATTTTAAATTCTTTATAAATATTATATATAACATACCTACATAATATACCCAAGTAAAGTTTTAGATATTTTTGCTTATTGATCAGTTACGTGTCCTGTCTATTACTAATATTCTCTATTTATTTGTAATTTTCGTGAATAAACATTCTTATTATTCCTATTCACGAATATGTATTTATATATTTTATTCTAATATAAAACCGACAACTTTCCCCATAGAGACCTCGACGCGACTTGCTCTTCGATAACGATAACAAAAATGTATATCCTACTATAATATTATAAATGTGAAAGTTTGTGTGTGTGAATGTTTGTTACCACGTCTCTCCGTAACGAATAAACCGATTTTGATGAATTTTTTAATGAAAAAGTTTAGGTTCCGGAATAACACATTAAAAGCTAAATAACGCTACTTTTAAAATTAATTAACGCGGGCGAAGCCGCGCGGCATTGCTAGTATTAATTGTAAATTCATAATTTTACAAAAAAGGAAACCGATTTAATTACCTGAGTTCCGGTGCCTACCTGAACCTTCCGGCTTCATCATCATTTTATGATGCCCGAGCCGGAAGGTTCAGGCTGGCGTTTCTCTGAGACTGTTCTAATGACCGCAAAATAAAAAAAATCGCAGGAAAGCAAAACACGCATTTTCATTTACTTGGATGACGTATTTTTTTCACTTATTTTGATCTAAAATTACTGAACCAATTTTGAAGACAGTTCTGTGAAACCAACCTGAAAGTATATTCTTTCGCATCGGGTTCGATTTCCGGAAGGAACACAAGTTTTCTCTCCAAGGAAAATTTGTGTTTCTGGATTTGGGTATGATTGTGTGGTGTGATGTATATGCTTCCGGCAACCACGACACACGAGTCATCGAACTTAGTGTGTGGCTGAAAGCGTTTATGTTCTCTACTCAAGTGATAGCTTTTAAGGTACCAACAAATTAAAATGTAATTTTAAACCTCCATTTGTTTTTGTTACAGGTACAAACTTAGCAGTGCAGAAGTTTTTCATGAATCGACATTGAAAAATGTGAATCACACAGTTATCGATACGAAACTACTAACAACTTGTGTGTGTGTGTGATTGTGAAGTGAGTAGTGGATGTGGTGATAAAAAAAAAGAATTAGTTGGTGAGTAGCTACTTATATTTTTATGCTAATATAGAGACAAGAAGGATACTCGCCGGATGGTAAGCCTGAGTAAGATAGTGTAAATAATGGTCGTGCTATTTACTCTAAACACTCACAGCTCCACCCTAGCTTCGATGACTTGTATCGTGGGTGCCGGAAACTATCATACTATAAACTTCAATACTATATAGGTAGTATAATTTTAGGTATATTATGATCTTCGAAAAAAGGACCACTTGATATGTATGTATGTTAAGCCATTGTTTTAATTTCGGGCTGATGGGTGTAATTAGAAAAAAAAAATTTAATGAAATGCACCAAAAAAAAAATATTTTTATTATTCTTAAAACCACTCATTTTTGTGAAACTAAAAATATTAAAATTTGATCGCAGTTGACTGAAACATTTTTAGTGGAATTTTTATTTTATTTATAAATCTTAAAAAAATATTACTCGAAAAAATTGTTGTAGCCATTGTCTGCGGGGAACATTTCACACTTATAGATGAAAAATGGGTAACCAAGTAAGTGGTCTTAAGTCTTGTCTTATATCTGGGAAAAGTATGACGACCTCACTTATTGAGAAAAGGGAAACAAAATTATGATTTCACACTTCAGTTAAAAAGGTTTCGAGAATATTGAAACAAGAAATTTACATATAACTACTAAAGAGTTATGAGGAAGCCCCTACAAGAATAATATATTTCAAATAAATATGATGACCTAATATATTGAAATTTTAGTATATAGGCCTTTTCATATCCTCCGTTTAGCCAGTTTTGCACTTACTTGTATATAAGTTTTATTCGTTAGTGTTTTTGTCTTAAATAATAGTCTTAAAGATTCATATTATAGCTGTTGAATCAAAAATTTCATATATTTCTACTTTTCCCTAGCGTCCTTTCGACCCTGTGCTACCGCCCTAATTTTGCTTCGCGGTATGCGCCTTTGTTACGGCATACGCCCTATGATCACCTGCGGTAACAAATGTCTTAACATCGAAGCGCAGCCTGCTCAGTTCTGAAATAAAGAGGGTTACATTTAAGTAGCACCGAAATTCTAACCTACCGTCTTTGGATCGGGCCCAACGCCATAACAACTAGACTATCTGAGAGCCCATTTCGTGCGCGAAGTTTATTCACTATACGATCATATTATGGCCTATATAACCAAGAGTTATTCAAATATCTAAATAGAATTACCTAAACCATCTGCTTCTGCAATACGCAAGATTCATACGTCTGCAAAGTGTGTCAACAGCGTCCTTGAGATGCCATAAGGGCCTGCCTCAATGCATGACCCTTATGTTTATCTATTAATGTACTGTGACTATTATTATAGTCAATACAACACATATCTAACTATTACAAGTAGTTCTCTAAGAGACTTGGCTTTCTTGTGTAATATGAAGAAAACAAAAGATGCAAAATCTTTTGTTTTCTTCATATAACCTAAATCTAATATATAAAATTCTCGTGTCACAGTTTTCGTTGCTATACTCCTCCGAAACGGCTTGACCGATTTTGATGAAATTTTTTGTGCTTATCCGGTATCTATGAGAATCGGCCAACATCTATTTTTCATCATCATCATCATCATCACTTTTCATCATTATCAACGCGGGTGAAACCACGGGGCGCAGCTAGTATAATATATAAAACAAGCAAGCAAATTGCTTGTTATACATTGGGTATCGATTTAATTATTATATGATATATATGATGATTTAATTAAAATATATTTTTAAGATTTACATTGAGAAATATAAAAGTTGTAACAATTACATTAAAAGTGCTCGTTCTTCATGATCTGTCATCTTCATTTTTGTATGAAAATATGTGTGCCAAAATCAAAATTTTAATAATACTCCCGACACTTTAACTTGAAAACGGCTGCACCGATTTTCACCAAACATAGCTTAGAACAGTATCAATCAAGTCACCTTTAAAACTTAATCAAATCGGTCTAACCTACGATGCCACAGACGGACAAACAGACACACCCGTTAAACTTATTAAGCCCTTTTTTTGTCGGGGCTTAATAAAAATCGAATCATTATGACGATCACTGGCTGATAAACTTTGCTAGTCTTGTCTAATATTGCAGTTCAATTATGTAAAAAAATGTGCTATGAATATATACCCCTTCTTTTTTGAAGTTCGAAATGAAATTAAATGAAATACATTTATTTGGCACTAAGGACAAGATAAAACAAAAATATGAAATAGACAACAAAAACAGCTTACAAAGGTAATTAGGCATAAGTAAAAACAAGTGCCAAAATGGTCGTTGAAGTTGGAATACCTATCATTTTGTGACTTTCCCTTAGATTGTACTTCTCAGTAAATAAATGTAAATTACTGCGTAACGAGGGGTCTGGAGTATTGCCAATTGAAGTCACAATAATATGTGACAACGTTAACTACTGTCAACCACCTTTTCAATCAATTAGTTCGCTCGATTGATAGAAATTGCACAATTGACGGTCACTCGAACGATGGCGTGTGGTATAAGTGATACATTTGGGACTTTTTTAGGAGTTTAAAGAATGCATCAATGTATATAAATATGAGTTGCAATATTATTCTCACTTAATAACGCACCAGTTTTAATTTAATGAAAATCTGTGAGTCCATTTTAATTTTCTTAAAATATTTATTTTCTTAGAAAACACACTATTTAATTAAAGGTTATTTAAAAAAAAAGTATACTGGAATTAGTACGCCATAATTTAACACAATAGATTATTATATATCAGGGGGTATATAATATTCTATTGTGTGTATATAGGTTTTATAGCAATAACACCTAGGCACTCTGATATATACCTAAAATTCTTCCCCCTTATATCTTTTGTTACAATTATATAAGTCAACAAATTTACTTCAATAGTACAATGGCATATTTGTACAGTCAAATTTTAATGTCAATATTCAATATATTATTATAATTGAATTAAAACTTATATAAGACGAGCCTCGGTCACAGGCGTATGGTCGCAAGTCTATCGGTATTCTATCGTTTGCATTTTGGAGAGTGTGCGCAGGAATTACACGAGTTAATTCCACCATGCCCATTTTACCATCTAACAACCAGACAAACTGTCAAACGTCATCCATTTGTAGTTGACATACCTCCAGCGCTTTGCTGCTATATTCATTATCCGTACAGCGAAGGAGTGGAACTCATTGCCTGCGTCATTGTTCCCTGAGGGGTATAATCTGAGAGTCTTCAAATCAAGAGTGAATAGGTATCTTCTAGGCAAGCATGTCACATCTTTGACCGCATCATCACTTTCCATGTGACATAGTTGTCAAATACTTGCCTGTTCAGCATAAAAATAAAAAAATAGACGATATGTGTATGTGGATTTTTATAAATGTTCGGACTTATGTAGAAAGACGCCCTAGATCAAAACATGGGACACTCTTTATCTCAACAAACGGGGCAAAGCTAGTCTCTATTAAAATAAGTATATCATTAAACTCTACCGTTTATGCTTTGGACCACACGGGCAGTAGCAGCCGGCGAATTAAGACTATGAAGAAACATGACAAATTAATTGAATCATTGCCACAAAGACAACTGTTTCAGTTCCTATATCACTCTAGCTTTTGCACCCAACTGCACTCGGGTGTAAAAGCTAGAGTTGACACTGTTTAACTGAAAGGATAAAGATAAATAAAAACAGGATGTGTCCTAAAGACATGCAATAAAAGTAAAACTTTAGCACGACAAGATAACATTTTAATTATTCATCACAGTGTTTACCCTCACTTTTTGTCACACAAAACGGTTGCGGATCAGGATTTCAAAGCCCTTCCAAAAAATAAACGTCAATACACTTAGAAGTGTTGCATGATTAAAGTTAGTGAAAAACTTAAGTCCGACTAATAGAGTATATAGATTTTTTTATTCATAACTTAAGTTAATGTTCGACGTCGTCCTATTTGTGAAATGAATGCAAATATATTATTTGTGAAGTTTAATGTAAACTAATCTGATAATATCCATCTCGATGGAAATTGAGTTTAATTTTTTGGTCCAATGCTTTATATAATTTTGACGAGATTTATTTAGACAGAAACTGAAAATTTTTAAATTAAAATTAAAACGGGAATTAGCGTGACTTACGCGTTGTCGATGTGTAAATCGACAATTGTGCGTGGCGAGCGCTCCGCACTCATCCTGAAGAAGGCTTCCGAATGAAGCCGAAACAATTGTCGATTTACACATCGACAACGCGTAAGTCACGCTAATTCCCGTTTTAATTTTAATTTAAAAGTTCAAAATGTGCGTGAGTTTTTATCAAAAGAAACTGAAAAATTCTGGAAATTAACGCTTTCACACTCACAGCCCCACACTATGTTCGATGACTTGTGTCGTAGGTGCCGAAAACATTCACATCACACACACAATCACAATCAACTTAGGCTACGTGTCCAAATACACAGGATGAAAAAAAAAATCAACGATATCTATAATTAATTGCACTTGGTTGATTAGTATTGTAGATAAAACAAATGAACATAGCTAAAATCGTATCCCTCTTTTTTACTTTGCTGTAGTCGTTTAAAAAGAGTGACAATTTCAATCAACTACATAGATTATATAAACAAATAAAAAGTCATTTAATTTCCACTATATCTCAGTCTCACTATATCTCACTCAAAAACATATATCAAAATCAGTCTAGCCCCCTGACATATCTACAGACAATACAACCTACAACAATAAATATTTGACATTGGTTGTTGACCGACCGATACAGATCTTGAGGAGTCTTCTGACATCTGGTGACCTTGGCTGAGGACTGGATCCGAGGTGAAAGAACTGGTTTGGTGATGCAAGAAAAGCATTTCTTGTTACAGATTGGATTTATCCTGTCTAATTTTTATTTGTCATCGCTTTTGGTGTAACATTTTAAACGCTACATTATCAAAGATATTAAAAAAAAAATACCTTAAGTAGAAAATTTGGAAAGAAAAAAATTTCACTTGAAGCTTGGTTTGAACCCTTGATGTTCGTGTAGTATGGAATATACTTATACCACATTTTAATAACTATGGTATTTCTTTTTAATCAGATTTATTATGTATTCCAAAAGTTTTGGTACCACTTTACAAACTGATACCAAAACAAGTTATAGATATTGAGTTAAGTCAGTAAGTGGCCCCATGGTGTCATCTCCTATTAGTTAACCGCTAAGCTACCCATGTTCTGCTTCAAACAACGAAATTGGAAAATTAATAAAAAATTAACGCTTTCACATTCACAGCCCCACTTTAAATTCACACACATTAAAAAACACAAATTTTGGAAACTAAAATTTGTGTTTCTTACGGGAATCAACCCGCTACCCGCTGCTTAAAACGTGAACGCGCAGCCAACTAACGGGTAGATCAAATTATCTTTTCGTTAGTATTAATATCTTATGGTATTTTTTTACGTCCTTGTTGACCTCATTTTGGAAGTCAGTTTAATGCATGCACTGCAAGGTTACTTTCGACCTCGTGCGCACGTTGACCAAGTTTACAAAGGCTTGACGTGTCCAAACCCCATAAAACCATAATTAATATATCAAAATCAAAGTAAACACGCGTCATGCGCAAGCGCATAAGGCCGCGCGGCTAGCAATGACCCGTTTCGCCATATACAGCGCATTGCGAAACCTCGCCTTAACTCCACCAGATGTTCGGAGGAAGGTTGCGGCCTACGGTCAGGATCTTGAGGGTTTTGGACAGGAAGTGGAAGCTTTGGTGGATGAGACCTTACACAACTACGTACAGCTTATAGAACTATCTGTGACCCATAGATACGTTGAAACTTAAAGTAATTAGTGCCCGCGTTGGAACATAATAAATCAATGATCAAAATCGTTTATTCACATGGGCCCCAAAGTGGCACTCATGAAAGTTAATGACTTTACTTATGACTCTACGACATAGGGGCTTTCACCCTCACAGCCCCTCATTAATTTCCAATAGCTCACATAGGTGTATCTAGTGTATATTTGAACTGCCCGTTGGCTCAGTTGGATGTGCACACGCCTTCTAAGGTATCGAATTTGATTCCCGATGGGAACACATGATTTCTCATGGAAATGTGTGTTTCTGAGCCGTGATTGTGTGAATGGGAATGTTTCCGGCACTCACGACGCAAGTCATCGAAGTTGGTGTGGGGCTGTGAGTAAGTTTATGCTTATATATGATGGGTAATGCTAAAACCACGAGGGCTTGTGTCATGGGTACTGGAAATATTGACATCACACATAATCACATACAAAAATACTAATACTATGGCATTATTTTTAATTCTAAGATTAATTTACGTGCCAATTGCCTATCTATCTTCTATCTAAATATAAATATAACTCAAAGGTGACTGACTGACTGACTGACATAGTGATCTATCAACGCACAGCCCAAACCACTGGACGGATCGGGCTGAAATTTGGCATGCAGGTAGATGTTATGACATAGGCATCCGCTAAGAAAGGATTTTGATTAATTCTACCCCCAAGGGGATAAAATAGGGGATGAAAGTTTGTCAATTTTAAAATAATACTTCTTAACGCGAGCGAAGCCGCGGGCAAAAGCTAGTATTTCATAAAACTAAACTAAAATTATACACATCTATACAACAAAGATCCAAGTAACCTACAAGTCATCGAGCTTATAGGTAACTCAAGTATGAATCGTCTATTATGAGAGGTTGACTGGTAGAGAATGTCCCTAGCATTAAGTCCACCTTTTGTATTTCTTGTGCAATAAAGAATTAAATAAATAAATAATACTTGTATAGAAAATTATGTTTCTCGATTATTTTTTTTATTTGTGACAGGCTTGTGTTTGACCACTATCTCACCTGATGGTAGGTGACGATGTGATCGAAGGTGGTAAACACACTAGACCTGGAATACGTAGGCTCTCGATGTGGTTGTAATTGAGTGTGTGACAAGCTGATTGTATCGCGGGTGCTGGAAACACAAACTGATTGTACTTATATGTGTGTTTCCAGCACTTGCGATACAAGTGTTTGAACTTAGTGGATATGTTTGTAAAAGCGTTTGTTAAGTTTGTTTGTTTTAATTGTGAATTACTAGTTACTATTAGGAGTAATGGTAAATATAAACCTAAACCACATTCCCTCGAATCCGAGAACAATTCGCATTCTTAAACAAACACAACACTTACTTCGCAGTAAGAAACCTTCCTCCAAGAATTTTGTAGATTACCTGTTGCCTCTCAACGCCGATGACAGTCACCATTCATCATGTCCCATGCTCATTATCATCACTAGTGGGTGTCCTATAAACAAATAGTTACTGAGAAGCGCCCTTGGCCTAAACAAACTTAAATTACGTCTGTATGTATGTGTAGGTATAAGAAATGTGATTGTATAAGGAAAATTATAGGCTATTCTTGGGTAGTGAACTGTATTAATTGCGATTAATTAATTATTATTGTTTTGAGGTAAATGTTGTTAGGTAAGGAGTTCAAGGTCTGAGAAAACTGCGAATAAGCACGTAGGTAGTGGAAAATTGCATTTCGTAAACATTGTTTTAGATATGGACAAATATTTACGCATTGTAGTTTAAGAAAAAATGAGGCAATTCGTTATCAGTTTGCGTTTTTTGTATTATTTATTTATAAAGTTCATGTAAGTATTTATTAGAGATTGTTTTTTTTATTTTCAAGTGGATGCATTCTATTCAAGAATTTTTATATAATTAATTAAAGATTTCCGATTCTACATCTAAACCATTTGCTTATATATCAGATCGGTACACCCGTTTGTCTTTTACTATAAAATATTACTATAAGTCGATCAAGACCTTAAATATTTGTAAACTTTAAAAAAAGATTTGATGATGACAATGACAGATAGTTGTTAACTTTTTACTTTATAAGTCGACTAGCTGTGCCCCGGGGTTAACCCGCGTAAGTCCCGGACCCGCGGGAATATTTTTTCATAAGAACCTTCTCCTGACAATAATTAACACAACAAAAAAAAAAGTTAGTGAAATTGTTCCATCCGTTACGCGTGATCCGATGACCAAGAGAAATAGAGAATAATTTTAATGTATATAGATATAGATAAAAATGTAAAAGGTCTTAACTAATAAATTTTTATATATATAGATAAAAATGGAAAAGGTTGCGTTTTGTTCTGTCTTTATTCTCCAAATGTCCAGTCTTCATTAGTTTTTTTTTAGTATTACAATTTTTAAGTTTAAATTGTTTTATAGCGCAACAAATTTTTAATTTAAAAGTTTTCAATTTCCTAATAAAATAAATAGGTTTTCAAAAACACCCAGAGCTTTAAAGAAGTTTAAGGCTATCGATAAATCCAATGTCACATGTTAAAATTACGAACAGGAAGGTAGAAAATGTTAAAAGCAATTAAGATATTCGGTCTGATTTTTCTGAGTATTCCGTGAATAAAAGTTAACGAATAAATACATTTCGTGGTCGACGGTAATTATACGATATAAGGTATGTGCATTCCAAGTTTCATCCAAATCCGTTCAGCCGTGAAAGCGTGAAGAGGGAACAAACATACTTACACACAAACTTTCAGATTTGTAATATTAGTAGGATTTATCTGCTGGCATAGGTAGGTGTGCGTCCACCTTCTAAGTACCGGGTATCGGGTTCAAATTTTCTTCCAATAAAAAGTGTATCTGGTTCTGGGTGTCATTGTTTTTGTTATATGCATGTTTCCAGCCCCCACGACACACATCATCAAACTTAGTCTGGGGCTGTAAATGAGAAAGCTTTTATGTGCTTTGATGAGTTCTAAGTTTCCGTTCGTCTTCCGGTTGATAAATTGATAATGATATGCAAGTATGGTATGGACGAGCACTTGCATAATAGTGTATATGTACCTACATAAGTTAGCAAGTCACCAGCCATATGGCAGAAGGCACCACTCAAGGACCCTGACTCACACATACCCACATTATGCCTAAAGTAAGTTTAAATGTAAGTTTCTCAGAACATTGACATTACTTTGACGGAAGTTCTTTATCTGTACTTAGTCAGCAGAATATCCTTCGATGATTGACGCCTACACGCGCTGATGGGCATATCTATGTCTTAAGGTTAACTCATGACGTATATTTTGTTCACAAAAGGCAGAAGAGTCATTAACTTTCATGAGTGCCTCTTTGGGCCCATATGAATAAACGATTTTGATTTTGACTATAACAAAGCAAAAAGAAGGGTTATATGATTTTAGTACCGTATTGTAATCGTTTGTTTAATGACCACCCAGTTGGCGCAGTGGGCAATTCTTTTCACTCTACGCCGTTGGTCCTGAGTTCGATTCCTGGTAGGAGTACAATTTTATTCTGATGAGATTGTGCTTCTGGTTTACATTGTGATGTAAATGTTTTTGGCACCCTCGATACGTAGTGTGAATTTGCATGGGTGTGTGATCGTTTGTTCGTTCTCGCACAGCGTCCAAACTAAGTCTAACTTAATTCCATTCGAACTTATAGGGTTATGTTAAATTCACCTCTATTCTTATATGTTAATACACCATAGCATACAAAATACAATGCGACTGCCATGTAGTAAAATACAGGTCCTGAAAATAAAACACTTAATCATAGGTAAAGATAACGCAATAAGACCGTCTTGTCATAAAAAAAGACTGTGTAATATAATAAAATAAAAATATAATTAAATTTAATCAAAACTTTAGTTCAAGCTACTTAACAACTTAGACCCAACTTATCTAAGCCTAGTCAAGTGAAACCTGTGCTGTCGCCAGTTGATTTATTTCTCTCTAGAATGTAGCATCCGTCAATCAGATGGATAAATAAGTAGCATTTAGCTAACTTAACGAGAGAAAACTTAACTGCTACTTAGATAGTGATAGGGGTAAGTAAGTTAAATGTGGGAAATGTTAAGGAAAAAGACTAGACGCGTTACACGGCTTCCTTCGCGACAAACGAAATAATGGTTAACCAATAGCAAGGATTTAGACTATAACTTTGAACTACCCGTTGGCATAGTTGAGTGCGCGTCCACCTTTTAAACTGCGGTTATCGCAGTTTTTTTTATCACTGACTAAGCAAACGTTTGACTACAATCACACCTGATGGAAAGTGACGATGTAGTCTAAGGTGGAGCACGCTTGCTCAGTAAATAACTATTTATTTTACTTTTGAATACACCCAAATTGTACCTCGCGGGAAACATAGATGACGTCAAAGCGTTCCGATCTTTTGCTGTTCTATGAATGAACGAAGACGCGAAACGTTTCGTGCGAATGAACGGTATTTCAACCATAAATGGGTGACGCGACGCCGTTCGTCTGGATGTAAGGTGGAAAAAGGTGAAGCGGGAACAAAGTTGTGTAGTTCCTGTGCACATTCACCGTAATGTATTTTATAGAATACCGACAAGGCTTGCAACTTTACGCCGATGTTCAAGACTTTGCAATCTGGCTTCAACTAAAGCGTCATTGTTAATTAGCCTCTTTGCGCGTCCTCTATCGAATCCAAAGCCTGCAGCTGATACTTGGCGGAACCATCCCACAGGTGACAGCAGTACTCCATACACGACCGGACCTGCGCTTGATACAAGTTTAAAAGCTGTTTCGGTGTGAACGGAACACAAGTTTTCTCCCCAAGGCGATACTGTATTTCTGGTTCTGGGTGTGAATGTTTCCGGAAACCAAAACACAAGTCATCGAACTTAGTCTGGGCTGTGAGCGTAAAAGCGTTTTTATTATTATTATTTGTATAAAAGCAGAACGAAGTGTGAATAAAGTTCGCGATGAACTTTTGAAGTTTATAAATCAAATCAAAATCGTTTATTCATATGGGCCCCAAAGAGGCACTCATGAAAATTAATGACTCTACTACTAGATTCGCATAATTACAGCCTACACACTCAATACTACTCAAATGTTTTTGTATTTTCAAGCGACGATTCCAGAATATCTCTGAAAATGCGTTTCTTTGTTATGAATACCGTTTTCTCGGTAAGAATATGTATTGACACTTTTTTAACGACTTCACAAAAAGAAGGATGTCAAGTCGATTGTATTTTTTTTTATGTATCACCTCATAACTTCGTTCCAGGTAAACCGATTTTGAATTTTTTTTGTTTGATAGATGTTGCTTTCCAATTGGTCCCGTTTAAATTTGATCTAGATCTGATCACTAGTTTTTGCGTTATTGTCAATAATGCGTGTTTAATACGTTAAATTCGTTAAAAGTTGGGATTTTTAAGCTTTGCTTGCGTTTAATTATCTAATTTTCATTACACAAATTTCCTTTGGGGACAAAACTTGCGTTTCCACCTGGAAGCGAACCCGTCACCTGCTGCTTAGAAGGCGAACGCGTATCCAACTAAGTCTACGGATAGTTCAATGCGCACCCAATTAAGCATTGGCCAGTACGATGCGCACCCAACTAATCCAACGGCATATGAAGTGATTATTATTGGCATTGTAATGTAGATAATATGTACTACTCGACTTCCTTGATAATTCAAATATTTTTTCCAAAACAATCCATCTATCAACCTTATGCTGACAATGACACGTTACATAAAAAAAGTTTTTTTTTTATTCATGATTGGCAAACTTTTGACCACTATCTCACCTGATGGTAAGCGACGACGTGGCCGACGATGGAGCAAGCTTGCCTACCTATTCACTCGTGACTTGAAGACTCCCATATTGTACTCATCAGGGAACACCGCTGTGTTACATCAGCTGTTTACAGTTGATAGTCGACGACCGAATTTGGGGTGAAGTTCTAGGGGGTGGCGGCGTTTTTTTTTTATTCCATTGAACAACGCAGTTATGCACGATAGGCAAGTTACTATCATCCGTACTGTGAAGGAGAGGAATTAATTGCCTGCTTCTTTGGTTTCCTGAACGGTATCTGGGAGTCAAGTCAAGAGTGAATAGGTAAGTATCTTCTGGGCAAGCATGCTACATTTTCGGCCGCGTCATCACTTTTACTAAAGTGAGATTGTGGTCAAATGCTTGCCTGTCAGAAAAAAAAATGTTTATGCCCTATAGGCAAGAATTTGACCACAATATCACCTTAGGAAAGTGTGAAGTGACGATGCAGCCGAAGATATAGCTAGATTTGAAGATATTTGTTCCATTCCACGAAATAGGATTACTTAGAATGCTCTGTGGCTTACTAACATAGGCTACTTTTTAATTTCATTTACGGGAAACAACTGGTAATTCATTAGGGGATAGAAATGAATAACCTCTTCTAGTCACTAGTAGGTATATTTACCAGAGACAAAGCGTCAAAAAAGTGAGTCCTACAGCTATAATAAATGGTATTGAAGTTCATAAAATCTAACTCTATGAGTGATTTAGAATCTTAACAGCATCAATAGGTATCATGTATCACAATAAAGTGTGTGAATCATGTAATTGTCCGGGTGAAGGTGAACAGGCTACCGAGCTGGCAGGCTACAAAAACAATACCTATAAAGCTTGGTTACTAAGCCGGTTGATTGAACATTACATATTCTTCTGTAATTCCTACGTAACACATTTGCGTGGACTCGGCGTTACAATAGATTTACACTACAGTTTAATTATCTACATATTTATTTATTTATACCTACTTTAATGCACAACAAAAACAATGTAAAATTAGAGGACTTAATGCTAAGAGCATTTTCTACATATACAAAATGTATGTCTAACTAATGAGACGCACCCAATACCAACGGGGCATATACATATACGAACAGTAACATCTTCAGTCGTTAAAATATTATAAAAGCATAAATAGCGGTGTGCATATTAGATTAGGTAAATTGTAACTAAATTAACTGGAAAAGTTTAAATTAGTCATAAAACCGGAATTAATTAAAAAGCTTATTATAAAACTAAATATTACATTCATGACAAGGATGCATGCAAACTGCATGATATAGATATATATATACTAACGTAATACTTTTCAACATGTGCAGCACTGTTCGTTCGTGACGTCACCTGCCGTTTCCGACGGAAGACTAACGCTGGTTGTTTTCAGCCGGCAATACGCTGAGTTGGGGTCGGCTTGCTGCTATCTATTTTCCTTTTCTATGTTTTTTTTTCTCTATAATGCCCATTTTGTTTTGCCACAAAAAAGATAGGTCTATATCTGTAAATAATTAAAAATGCCTTTACACTTAGAGCCCCATACTAAGTACGAAAACTGTGTGTCGTGGATACCGGAGACATTCACACCACAAACACAATCATAACCAGTAACACAAATTTTCTTCGGAGAGAAATTTGGCGTTCCCGCCGGGAATCAAGGCCGATACCCCTGCTTAGAAGACGAACACTCACCCAACTAAGCCAACGGGCAGTTCAAATTATTATTATTTAGTTCAAATTGTCTCATAGGTAGTTATTTTAATTTTCTTTTTTATTTCTGAAAACTTTTAAAATAATACACTTATCGTTTCGAAACGTTTGTGCGTGATTATTTTACATAAATATAAATGTGTATTGTTTGTATAATTGTAATTTTAAACACAATTATATTACCCAAAATATAAACGGTAAAGTCGGTTTTTTAAGCTTTGCTTGTGTTGATTTATTAATATTATTGTATTGGAATTATTCTTAAGGGGTTTGAACTTTAAAAGTAATGTGTCGTCGAGTTAGCAGACTGTTCCTTAACTCCCAATCTACACTAACTACATCCGCCATCGCATCGCCCGATTATCTAGAGCTAGTTTCTAAGCTATTTATACTTCCAATTCTGGGTAGTAAGTCTAACCTTCGATGTAGGTAATAGGCATAAAAATTACTATAAAATATTTGGTCCGTTATCTTAGAACTCTATACAATAAGATTCTGTAACAATTTTCTTCATAATAACTTGCCACTGCTCTCAATTAAACTGTACTCATTTTCGTTAAAAAAAAATGTCGATAGTAGATTAAAAAGTAAAAGCAATACTATTGTCTGTGGTCTAAAATAACTTTTCAATGTCTTTCGTCCGATATACGGTGTGTGTGGTACGTCTACAGGACGCGTGTTCGCCACTTGACACCAGTCGTTCCGAGAAGTGGCGAGCGTGCGCGCGAGCTTATTTTTGTACCCAGTATTATTTAAGGCGAAGCTACGACTTCGATAAGGGATAGTAATATTTTTTATTTTAATGAATGAATAATGAAAAGTTGTATAAATAATTAATCCTATTAAAAAGAAGTAAGAAACTAAAGTTAACATGTAGTAAATGTTGATAAGTTTTATATGTATATATTTAGTTGCTCTCTTAGCTAATAATATATAAAATAAATCCATAATTGGATGTATGTATAATACTCTTGAAATACCTTACCATGTTTAAGATCTGTGGATTTTATAACACAAATAAATAAATAAAAATCTTTTGTTAACATGTTCCAAGATATAATTACTTTATAAATACATTGAGGTAAAAAAATACAATTGATATAGGTACAACAGTAATATATTCGAAAAATTATTGTTTCAACGATGGCGTAGTCGAATATCAAGCCCGAGTATCTAGCAAATAGGTATATAAATTTTTAATATCAATTAATGTGCTAAGCACGCTATGTCTAAAATTGACACTGGCCCTCAAGAGCAGCTGTCAACACATAGCGACCTCTGACTTTTTTACTTGAAGATGTTAAACTTCGACTGAACATCGAGGTGGATTGGTAGTTTTGTAGGTCATTAGAAAATGACACACTTGTGTGTCATTGAATTAGACTGCTTATCACTATGATTTCTTAGTCACGTTTCACTATTTATTCAATTGCCGTGAATAACAATAATACAGCTAATTTATAGCTACATTTATTCCAATTTTATATAATGTATTCGGAAATTATACAATATTTTTTTTGATCTGTCTTAATTAAAATCCAACTTAAAAGATTACCTATCAGTTGTTATATAATCTGATAAATAAATAAACTATACATTGGTATAGCTTAGAATTAATAATAAAAGTCCATCGAAAAATAAATGTCATACTAAATAACTAGACGTTTTTCACAAACTTCATTTCAGAATTTCAAAGACGCCGACATTTAATTTAAGCATCGCCTTAATGCCGGAATGTTTTGATCATTGTTCTCATCTATTGAAATTCACCACGTGCACTTTACTAATGAAGCCTAAGGAGGAAATCAGATACGTGTATCGGTTAAATTTAACGATACTCAATACTTAAGGATTACGCTACGTCAGCGTAAGTTACCTTTGGTCGTAGTAGCTTAGGGAAAATATAAATTTATTCCTAAATCTACATAGATTGCTTAGATTCTGATAAGATATATCTAAGCTATTTAATATTCTTCGAGCAAATCTTTTTTACAATGCAGGAAACTTTGTTTCTTACAATCTGTAAACGAAATTACTATGTATAAGTACGTATTTGTAACAGACTTCAAAAAAATGAGGAGGTTCCTTCGACTGTATATTTATATTTATGTGTGTTAGGACTCAGTTTTTTTTTAGTGAACCATGTTGTCCCGTTTAAATTTTATCTAGATCTGACTAGTAGTTTTTAAGTTGATTTTATTTATATAGCATTAGCCATGCTAGGCAGAACTATAGTGATAAATTTAGAAAGGAAAAATTATCGCTTGAGGCGGGATTTGAACCCCCTTTTGAACACCCTATGGCCGCGGGTTCAAATCCCGCCTCAAGCGATAATTTTTCCTTTCTAAATTTATCACTATAGTTTTTAAGTTATCCTAAATAATGCGTATTTATATTGAATCCAAGGCTAAACTAGCTGCCAAGATATTGGGAATCCTCAGCAAGGTGAGGCGTTATTTCACTCCTGAACAGCTTCTCGCTTTCCATCAGGTGAGATCGAAGTCCTTGCCTATTGATCGCAAAAAATAATTATACGTTTAATCTGATCAAGGTTTCCGAAGATAACCCTTATTTCCCTTAGTTAACTATATTTAGATAACCAGTATTCTAAAAGGAAAAATATTTACCATTAATACCCGGTAATTTAAAAGGAATATGTTATTACCATTAGAAAATTGATCTTTATTTTTAGGTAACCAGTTAAATAATAAGATTTTAATATAGATAAAGAACTGAAGCCGGTTTTTTAAGCGAAGCATGCGTTTGAATTTTTATACATAAAAATATATAAAAACACAAAATTACATGAAAAATCAGTCCTTAAGAAAGAAGAAAGAAGAAGAAAAAATATATTTATTGCTACTATAAAAAACAAAAATACATCAAATTAAACTAAAATTCTTAACTATATACTTTTTATAGAGCAATCGGAGTAAATTCAGCTTTGTACTGCGTGTTCATTTACATGAACACACAGTGCTGGCTTTCAATTTACCCCGTAACAATTTATTTATCAGACATTATAACAACTGATAAGTTTGGTTGTTTTATTTCTTTATTCGTGATAGGCAAACATTTGACTACTATCTCACCTGATGATAAGCGACGATGCGGTCGACGATGGAGCAAGCTTTGAAGCCGATGTCCCAAGTTCTGAAGCCTTGAATTAGTGCTCGCTGCCAATGTGCCTTGGATCTTCGCTCAATGGTGTCGAGAGCCTCAGTTATCTATTTAGTTGAATTTTAATTGAGACAGATCTGATAACATTTGTTGATTAATTTCCGAGTACATGTTATATAATTTTAACTGCATTTATTCCAAAATAGTAGATATAAATTGTAGTTATATAATTTTTATAAGCAATTGAATAAATAGTGAAACGTGACTGACGCAACGTAATAGTAATATTATGTGAATCGTTGGTAGAGCCATAGAATCCTTAATAGTAAGGTAATTTTACTAATAAGAATTCTATGAAAGTATACGTAAAAGTATACATAATGTTGAGAAATGTCATAGAATCTAAATAGCATTGATATGCGCGTTTCATAATTTCTGACTATACTTTCGAAAAAAAAGTCAAATAAGTGACAAAATTTGAATTTTGTTAATACCCCGAACGCCCTATCATTCAGGCTACACTAATTTACATCAAACATAAATTAATAATAATAATAGGTATATAAATATTTTATTATATTTTTTTTAATTTCTGTTTAATTTTATTTTTTTAATTTTGATCCGTATTTTCAACCGACTTCAAAAAAGGAGGTTCTCAATTCAACTGATTGTTTTTTTTTGTATGTAACGCGATATCTCCGCCAATTATGAATCGATTTTGATGTTGTTTTTTGTTTGGTAGAGTATACTTCAGAGGTGGTCCCATATAAATAATATCTTATAAGTAACTCAAAATAAACGAATTTTATTTGTAAAACACTCTCAATTAAGTCAAATATCAAACAAAAAAAACCGTAGTCTAAATTGCTTCAGCCGTTTAGGAGCTACGATGCTACATATATATTAAACTTATGATATCTCTATATTCATAAATTTAGCAACGAAAAGCATGGCTAATGCTATATTTAAAACAAAATAATATAAATATCCCTGTTTTTGCATCGGCGGTTAAATATATTAATGTACTCAATTCTTGAATGAATAAAACAGTAGATAACTAAACAAGCTGGCCTAGGTTTCCGTGAATGAAACTGCATTAGCATTTATAAATGTAAATAGGCTATACCGCAAAGTATGATTCAAATAGTATATTAGTATTGGCTCTAAGTATGGCGCCACTGCACAATAATTCTAAATAAAGCGTCGAATGCGCTGACCGCAATGTAAAAACAAGAGTTTCATTGTGTTCTTGGAACCCTGTGTTGTATGTTTTGATTTATGGAAAAATATGGTGGAGTTGTTGTTTAGGATGTTTTATTAACCCACGGAAAAGAGGCGTGTTATAAGATTGTAGTGTGTAAGCATAGCTCCATAACAGCTGGACTGATTTTGATTTAATTTTTTTTTCGATAGTGTTCTTAACTATGTCTGCTGCATTATCAAAATTGTTTTAGTTTTAAGTTTATATTTAGCCTCATTTTTTAATTTTTATATCCAATAACCTAACCTAACAGGAAAATTGTGGACACAATATATTTTTTTATTAATTATCTCTACCTAGAATGTGTTCTGTTTGTATAATCAACTTTTTTTTTGATTTTCAAATCACAATTCAGCATTAATTAATCCAGTAAACCTACTTTTCAACCGACTTCCAAAAAAGGAGGTTCTCAATTCGACTATATGTTTTTTTGTATGTATGTTACGGGATAATTCCGCCAATTATAAATCGATTTTGAATGATTACTTTGTTTGGTAGATCGTACTTAAGAGGTGGTTCCATATAAATTTTATCGAAATTGATTAAGCAGTTTTTGAGAAAATCAATAAAAACAAAACATAAGCGTTGAAGTCGGTATTTAAGCTTTGCTTGCGTTTAAATTATGTTCTCACTAATATATTTTTTTACAAATTTACCCTACCAGTAGTCCGCCCAATCGTTACAGAAATACCTTGATTCAAGCATACTCTATCTCTCTCACATACTAATTTCATATGATACATTTTAACAACCCTATATCATCCACGTACCTGTAATGTTAAAAATAAATCACCCTAAATTGTTAAATTGAACCAAAGATTGAATGCCACCCAAAATAAAAAGCCATCTCTCTCATAAGTCACCTGTCTTTATCTTATTTTATAAATACATCCTTCTAATCCTCTTTATCGGAAACAGGACACGAGAGTCAGTTGGGATAGGTCAGGATTTCGGGCTTATACGATATTTATTATGCTTAAGAGGATTTTTGTATTAGTTGTTTATACGAAAATAACTGATGGGCCACCTGCGTTTTGTAAATAACAAATTGAAAATAAAAAAATGAAAATAAAAAATCTAATATATATGTATATACAATATGTAACACTCCATGTACTTATAACTAGCTATAGTAATAGTAGGAACACTATTGTGTGTCAACACAGCATCTTATATTATAACTTGGCTCATACAGGTGGTTCATAAATAAACTAAGCTGATCAGGTATTTGTCGTGTACATGGATAAACCCTAACTCCTAACTAGGTTGCCCTGTGTGTAGGATATCAGTGCTCTCCCGCCATATCACAAATAGGTACTTTACTGTATAGTTTATTGTAGATTGTACAAACAATTTAATCGGTAATCAAATTCTGCTGAATGTAGTTTTAGTTCAACTAATATAAATATCTACATGCATTCAAATATAACTGACCAACACATCCTTTTTGCTTGAAGTATATATAATTTTTATATAGAAAGTATGTTTCTATTTTATCAACAATGTAACTATTTTCAACCTAATTAAAAAAATGAGGTTCTCAATTCGACTGTACTCGTATGTTTTTTTGTATGTATTTTACGCGATATATCCGCCAATTATGAATCGATTTTGATGTTTTTTTTTGTTTGGTAGAGTATACTTCAGAGGTTGTCCCATATAAATTTTATCGAAATCAGGCAAGCCAAAACCGAAATATAAGCGAGGAAGTCGGTTTTTTTAAGCTTTGCTTGCGTTTCAATTAAATAAAAAAAATATTTTGTGTGTAAGTGTGTAAGTTTTAAGTATGTTTGTTCCCTCTTTACGGAAACTGCGACGCACGGTTAGTTATATATAAAATCTATAATACGTAAATTAATACCAAAATGTGAACGCAAAAATGTATGGAACTAAATATAATGTATTCAGAAATTAAAACACTTAGGTCACATCTTAACAGAAAACTATAGAAATGGTTTGATGTGTATGTTTCCGGCACCTGCGATACAAGTCTTCGAACGTAGTGCATGGCTGTTATAGCGGAAGTATTCAAGTTTATTAAAAAATAACATTTAAAAACGCTTTCACATTCATAGCCGCACACAAATTTTCTTTTTTCACATTTAATTTTGAAACATTCACATCAAACACACACACACACACAATCGTCTTTGTTCCCCGAACGATATAATCTGGGAGTCTTCCAGTCAAGAGTGATTAGATACGTTCTGAGTAAGCATGCTACATCTTCGGCCGCATCATCACTTTCCATCAAGTGAGATTGTGGTCAAATGCTTGCATATCGGGCATAAAAAAAACTACCAGAAAGATGCACAAATTTTCGTTGAAAATTAAACTTGTGTTCCCGCCGGGAATCGAACCTGATACCTCTGCTTAAAAGGCGAACGCACACCCAACTAAGCCAACATGCTGTTCAAATAATCTTTATCTTCATTTACTCGTACGTCTATTTTATTACACATTACCAAATAATAAATAACACAGTGTATGTGATGGTTCACAGTACATGGTTTTAGAACAATAGAAGTTAATAGTTGTACTTGACATACATTATTTAATAAATTATTATTATTATTTTCCACTAGTAGTTTGTTGATCGCGGTTGGAGCGCGAAATGTTTGAACAACTGTTTCACTCTTATAAATATTTTTATTTACTTAGACGTTGGAGGACATTCTTGAAATGCATTTTACATGATTGAGACACGATTGTTACGGGAAATAGCTCGAAGAATTGAAATTCAGCTTTAATGTAATTTAAACGTTTTAGACCTTAATAAAACCTTCTTCGCCGCTTTATCTTCGAAACCCTTAAAATTTAATATTTTCCTTGATATTAAGTGAATTAAATACGCGTTATGGAGAGCTCAAAAACTACTGGTAGAACTGCCCGTTGGCTAAGTTAGGTGAGCATTCAACCTTCTAAGCAGGGGTATCGGGTTCGATTCCTGGCGGGAACACAAGATTTCTTCTCAAGGATTTTTTTTTGTTTCTGGTTCTGATTGTGATTGTGTGTGTGATGTAAATGTTTCCGGCACCCACGACACAAGTCATCGAACTTAGTGTGGGGCTGTGAGTGTGAAATCATTTATGCATTTATGTTTATTGGTCAGATCTTGATCTATTTATACACGGACAATAGGAAGCACCAGCTTTTAAATAAAAAAAGAATCATCAAAATCGGTTCACCTAGAAAGAAGTTATAAGGTAAATCACACACAAAATACAGTAAAATTGATAAGAGCCATAAGAGTAAAATGCTGTTCTTATAATAATTATTTTTGACATTAGCTTCTTTTTTTTTGTAGTTAACGTTCAAATAATATCAATGTTGTGTAATTTTATATATATTAGTTTATTTTATAAGGTATAATAATATCCGGATGACCAAGCTTCGCTCGGTTTTTTGTTTTTGGTAGAATGTGTTTGAATTTGTAGTCTCAGAAAGCTCCATCTAGAGTAGAAACAGTTTTTTACATCGGTCATGGCGTAATAGATGGCGCTGATAGTTTCTTATTCTCGGTTTTTCAAATGCAGTTTGGGAACCGAGCATTTCTCGGACCTGGAACGTTGATAAATCGATTCCTTGGGCCGAAAAACCCCTAATCTGTAATTATCATGAAAATCGTTGGAGCCGTTTTCGAGATCCTGATTACACATATATACAAGATTTGCTTGTTTAAGAGTATTCGATTTATATTATATATTTTATTTATGTAAGTAGGTAGGTATAACATATTTGTATATTATTTAGGAAAGTTTTTCGGAAGTTTTGAAAAAATCGGTATGCACCACCGTCCATATTTAAATAGATTTTTATTCCTTTGGGTTGTCTGGAAGAGATTGCTCTGAGCGATAAGACTGCCCTTTGTACCCAAAGTTAAAGTTCTCTTTCTTATGTTTATATTGTAATTTGGTGTTCAATAAAGTTTTATCTATCTACAAATCTTAAATAGCTTTTCATTAAATAATTCAAATTTAGATTTATTATTACCAAGTCTTTCCCAGCGGCGTCGTCGCCTTGTACACAGATTAAACAAGATACTGATAAGTTATTATAAGATAAGCTGATAAGGTTCGCTGTGTTTTCCGTTATTCCCACGTGAATCACATATATATTGCCTTATACGTGTAAATGATAATAAATGTGATGACCAAACGTTGTTTTGGTGGAACGGCATTGTGGCAGGACTCTTTGATTCATAGTTGTATTTATACTAATTTGATAACAGAATTCATTGTAATTATATTTGTCACTTATAAATGGGTATTCAATAATGAGAATTACTTATATAGGCCTATTATACTTCAATATATTTATTAACAAACAGTCAAAATCCATTTATGGTTGACATACCTCTAGCTCGCTCGAAGCGTTTCGTATCTACATTTATCATCCGTACTGCGAGGGAGTAGAACTCATTACCCGCTTCTTTGTAGGGAACAAAGGTATAATCTGGGAGTCTTCAAGTCAAGAGTAAATAGGTACTTCAGCTGCATCATCGCTTTCTATAAGGTGAGATAGTGATCAAATGCTTGCCTATCGAAAATTAAACAAAATTAAGCAAGTACCAAATCCTTGATGATAATGATCTCTTTGATATTACTATAATATAATAATATACTTTTTATATTAATTATTCTATCAATATCGATTCAATCATAATAATATAAATACTGTAAGGATACTGTTAAAATTATATTATGATATTAAAAGTACGATATTTTTAAATTAAATACGATTACTTAGCTACAGTAAATGGGAATAAAAATGTTAGATTAGCTAAGAACATTATTGTACAAACTGACATCAGCCGCATGTGTTCCATTATTTTATTATATATGATTAAGTAAATATTATAAATACTAATAATATTATTATGTATTGCATGTGGTGTTCATCTGTAACTGATTATACATTTAGTAATAAGATTGTTAATATGTTATTTTAAGCATGTATTAATGTGGTAATTGTTGGTGAACCATTAAATTGTATCATCGATCTTCAAAAAAAACAGATGCTACGCACTGAACATCGGATTTCTATTCAAAAAGCGGGTACCACTATGCTTCTCGTACTACTCGTAAGTAGACGTCAGCATGAATATCCTCGTCTCAAAAATCGCAGCTCTCTCTCTAAATCTAATGTAATCTTCATTAGATAGAGTTTCATTCGCTTTCTATTCCCATTTACCACCTACCTTGTGTGAAGCCATTCCACCTCTAATGAGGCGATCTATGCCAAATGGCAAAAAGACCCCGAGTGCAAGTGTCACGCTCTCAGAATGGGTGGCGTTTAAAAAAAAAACGCTTCGTTCGGAAATAGCCGAGCCGCGTGCCGCGCGCGCCTGTGTTTCCGAACGTTTGCGCACCTGTCAACGGGCGCCGTTTTGGTTTTTTGGCGGGAATTTAGATGCTTTTTATTGAAGATCAAAGATGGAGTCTTTCCGCGAAAGTGAAAAAATAACGTTGTTGATTTTGTATAATTTTCTAAAACCTGTGATTCTTCGAGTGTTAATGTGTAGTAGATTATTAGCCGTTAATACTTAGTTATCGTGTATAAGTGTAGGCAAATCACACAAAGTTAAAAACGTGATTTTTGCCTTCTCTCCAAAACTCTAATTTAAGTTCTAGTAAAGGTTCTACCACATTACTAGGCCATGATTTGACTAAGACTGGACCTTGACTCTTTTACTTGACTTGTGGCTAGTAGACTGTGACTTTTAATTTAAAATACACTCGAAATATATTACTTACTTGACACTGACTAAATACACAAGATTGCGAAGCCAAATAAAAAATAAACGATCAAAGATTATGGAAATGCGATTGGAACAAAGATGAACGCTATTTATTACCTATAACTTTTCCACAAATTTAGATATTACAATTATATAACATAATCATTAACGCTTTCACAATCACAGTTCCAAACTAAGTTTAATGACTTGCGACGTGGGTGCCGGAAACATTCACACACACTATCGCACCCAGAACCAGAAACACAAATTTCCTTTAGGAAAAAACTTGTGTTCTCGCCGGGAATCCAACGCGACCGCTCTTTGTGCTCCTTTGTAGCATTTAAGATTTGTAATATATCTATCATCAATTTCTGTAAAAAAAAAACAACGGGTTGCACTCCGGGAGTGCCGGTAGAAGTGAAAACTTGAACATTAACGTTGTAAGCAACAGGAGTAGGCATACATTTTCGCCGCGCGGTAGAAAAAGAGGGACATATTACTTCCTCTCCTACGCCGCGCCGGCGGTCTACTCTCCCTCCGTCTTACGGATTTTCGATCAGAGCTGTCGCGAGTTAAACATTTTTTACCCATCCCAAAAAAAGTGCACAACGCCGCTAAAGAAGTTTTCACTTCAAAAACGTCTGTGACATAATTTAAAACGGCTCAATAAAACTAGATATCATTGCAAAAGCTCACAAGTAGCTCCAAGTCCGACAAACAGCCTATTATCCAATTGCGGCCCTCACTGCACCCCGTCACATAAATCTCAATGGAAACTGATGCCCTAATAGGGCCAGCCCTTTCCCATGGCAAGAAGCTATGCACTTATCTATGGCTGGAGATATTTGTGGCACGCATCGGATTATGAACTATATTCACTGGGAATAAATAGACCTAACGTGCACGTTTCGATCTGTGATTTTGAATGTCTGGTAGAAGAGTCATTAACTTTTGTGAGTACCTCTTTGGGGCCCAGAATTAGAAAATTTGCCTTTGTTCACAACGGCTATTTTTCAATACGTATCTATAATCTTTTAAAACACGTCATAGTCTCTTTTTCCTACTATAAGGGGGGTCTTTCGGGAAAAAAGTACCCAATAGTTTGAAGACCTAGTTGCACGGCGCAGTGGATAGGTCTCTGCCTTCTGCGCCGTGGGTCCTGTGTTCGATTCCCGGCAGGAGCACAAATTCCTACCCAAAGAATATTTGTGGTTCTGGTTCTGGGTGTAATGTGTGTGATGTGAATGTTTCCGACACCCAGGATTCAAATTTTTTACTTAGCGTGGGGCTGTGAGTGTGAATGCGTAAAAAAAAATAGTGGAGTTATTTTTTATGCTGGATAGGAAAGCATTTAACCACTATCTTACCTGCTGGAAAGCGAAGATGCGGCTGAACATGTAACATGCTTGTCTAGAAGATACCTATTCACTGTAGTCATGAAGACACTCAGATTGTACCGTTCAGGGAACAAAGATGCAGGCAATGAGTTCCTCTTCTTCGCAGATGATACACGTAGAAGTGAAACCTGGAAGTGTGTCAAACGTAAATGGATGAAGTTTGACAGTAGGTACATTTTGTTTCGAACGGATCAGTAGCAGTTGCACCTTCACCGGTTCAGGTGTGAGGGCATTTTTTTTATGTGAGTTACCTCATAACTTATTTCTAGAAGAATCGATTTTGTATTTAAAAGCTGGTGCTTCCCTTGTGGTCCCAATTATATTTGATCAAGATCCGATCAGTAGTTTTTGAGTTATCCTCAATAATGCGTATTTAATTGATTTTATTTATATAGATAGCATTAGCCATGCTAGGCAGAACTATAGTGATAAATTTAGAAAGGAAAAATTATCGCTTGAGGCGGGATTTGAACCCGCGGCCATAGGGTGTCATATCCTATTGCTCTAACCGCTGAGCCTGAAGCGACGCCTGAAGCGACGAAATTAACCTTTCCTTATTATTAACGTCATACGGGGACGTGTGACGTCATCCACCGAAACAGTTTATAGAAACTACTACGAGTCTAACATTGCTATTATATTTAATGTATCACTATTATGCGTATTTAGTTTATTTAGTCTGGTCAAGGGTTCCGAAGATAAAGCGGTGATTTCGGTTTTTTAAGCTTTGCTTGCGTTTAAATTATGTGTTTAATATTTGGCATGCGTTTTACTGTCAGCAGTTCTTGGGAATGCTGGTTGGGTAACCTTTCGCAAGACAGTCGTGGATAATGTAAAATGGGTGCTCTATTAAGGTAGATAAGCTAAGTTATTCAATGATTGTAAGACCTGTTTGTTATTTTGTTGGTGGCTCTATTCCATTTGCCTACTCAATTTTAAGATTATTGACCTTTTACATGAATACAGACTTGAATATTAAAATGCTGTATTTAAGATAAACATTACTCTTAAACGCTTGCACACTCACGGCCCCACACTAAGGTCAATGACTTGTGTCGTGGGTGCCAAAAAAATCACATCGAACACACATTCAAAACCAACATAATCTAGACATACTTCATGATTAATAAATGCACTTACCTAGTTTTTTTCACTTTGATGTAGACTGAAAATGATAGCATTATCCCTACAAACCTTAGTGGTTTTTTAAATGCTATTACTGTTTGTTTGTACCTATTGTAAATATTTTAATTGGTAAATAAAGGAAAAAAAAAAAAAAACAAAATTCAGAACTTTTACTCTGAGAGAAAACTTGTGTTCAAAAAACACAAATTTATAATTGGGACCACCTCTGAAGTAAACTCTACCAAACAAAAATCATAATCGATTCATAATTGGCCGAGATATTGCGTAACATTCATAAAAAAAAACGTAAGTCGAATGGACAATCTTCTTTTTTGAAGTCGGTTGAAAAATACAATAGATAAGCGAGTAAAGAAGCTCCTCCACAAATTAATTCTATTAAAAATGTTTCTATAATTTTGAAATCGGTACTTGCTAATTTTCGATCTTCTGTGTTCTCAAAGTTCTATCTACTGTGCACAATGTTTACTGGACACACTGTCTCCAATCAACCGTTAAATTCTCACCCAGGTGTTACTTATTTCGTCTTTACGTTTATCAATGTAATGTTATTCCGATTTGCAACGCTTGTCACTTGTACGACTATAACCTTGACGATGTTGACTACTAATATATATTGTTTATTTCATTGGATGAGACAAGCTTCCTAGAGCTCACGACTAGGAAAGGTTTTTTACGTAATTCGATTTCATTTGTTAATTATTTTATTTGTTAATAAAGTTTCAAAATTCAATATTCAAAATTATTTATTCACATGGGCTTCAAAGAGGCACTCATAAATGTTAAAGACTCTACTGCCAGATTCGCTAAATTGCAGCCATCATTGAGAGCCTGCGTATTCCAGGTCTAGTGTGTTTAACACCTTCGATCACATCGTCATTTACCATCAGGTGAGATAGTGGTCAAACACTAGCCTGTCACAAATAAAAAAATAAAAAAAAAATCTCGAGAAAAATCTATCATGAAACTTGGTAGCGCATTTTTTTATATTATAAATTCGCCAGAAAGCGCTGGTGCAGTTTACCACCATGCATCCTTGCCATTAACGTAGGCATTCAATTTGTTTTTAATCGTAATATATTTTTTTAATTAATAATTTTTGTTTAATCGCAAAATCATATTAAACATTTATAAAAACACTAACTTTTGCTCGCGGCTTCGCTCGCGTTAAGAAGTATTATTTTAAAATTGACAAAGTTTCATACAAACTTTCATCCCCTATTTTTTCCCTTTGGGGGAAGAATTAATCAAAATCCTTTCTTAGCGGATGCCTACGTCATAACATCTACCTGCATGCCAAATTTCAGCCCGATCCGACCAGTGGTTTGGGCTGTGCGTTGATAGATCACTATGTCTGTCAGTCAGTCAGTCACCTTTGAGTTATATATATTTATATTATAAATACCAGTTTTTAATTTGATTTTGTCAATAAGACGAAAGTCAGAACTTTTTGACAAACTCTTTAGGCAACATTTGCAAGATTTTTACCTTTAGAGAAAATTTTAAGTACTTACCGTTTGACTTTATGTAATTTAGGGCTATCAGAATCAAAATGGTCTTATTATTGTTTATTTGTGTTGTAAACAATGTGTAAAAACATATTTGGTATTGGTAGCAACAGTCAACACGTTTCGAGAGTATAATAATAATTACTTACATATATGTACATACTTTGGATTAGACAATACATGCATGACAGTCCAAAAACATGTAGCAACAAATTATTATACTTACCTTATGTTTATACGTAATAACAATTTATAAATAAAAATATTACTAAAGACCATAATGGACTCCTTGAGACTATAATATTACATATAAAAAATAATAATATTACATACATATGTACATAGTAACAATTAATTAATCAAAATAATGATTTTTAGAAAAGAGCCTGGCTTCAACATGGTTTTAAGGTCGGTACCATTAAAAAAACTACAAAAATACAAATGAAACATACAATATAAATAAATATATTCTAATAACCGTTAAGAATACGTTTTATCCTATTGATACTATTTCACTGTTAATGGATATTTGTTGTGTCCGTATTAATTAATAAATAAATCCTGATATACCCACACGGCCAGTGGCGGATTTACACATTTGTCGCTAGTAGGCTATTCAAATTTTGACGCTTTTACAGAACTTAACAATTCGAAAAAAAAATTTGGTTCCAAATTTGCCGCCTCTAAAATATGCCGCCCTAGGCTCCAGCCTACTCAGCCTACTGTTAAATCCGCCACTGCACAGGGCAATTATAGTTCTAAGGAATTTATTTTATTTATATAGCATTAGCCATGCTAGGCAGAACTATAGCAAATAGGGCATGACACCCTATGGCCGCGGGTTCAAATACCGCCTCAAGCGATATTATTTCCTTTCTAAATTTATCACTATAGTTCTAAGGAAAATTTGTAAAACAATATGTCTTCTTCTCCGTAAGTACTTTATCATTATTGCTTATTTCTAATTCCTTTTCTAATTTAGTAGAAATTAAAGCTTCCGCTTTTCCGGACATTTGTGTAAATAAAAAACTAAACATTGCGAGTGTGTGCGACAAGGTCGCTCGATTCACGCATGCGCACGGAGTTTGGTGCAACATTTGCGCCACCTAGACTTTATTTGTTTGACATTGACACCTATTTGTCCACTTCGGCTGATACTTCGCCTACTTGACTTTCTTTAAACAATTAAATATTTACTTTCCGTAGAGATCAATTGTAATCGTTGAAACGCTTTATTAGTTTGTAGCATGAAAGATTAAAACAAACAAGTAAAAACTGTCTTAATAAATATTTTAATCGTTATTAAACAATGTTAAACAGTATTATTATTGAATAATTTTCATTAAAAAATTCTATGAAAAAACCTGTAATATATTACTAATAGGATAATTTATCAAAATAATGTTACTGAATAGAAATTAAATTTGTATATATACGAGTATGTGCATTATAATTGCGACGTCCTCAAAGGATTAATGTAAGAACATACGTATTATGATTATTTAGACATAAAGTAGGTGACATCATCACAATTTTGAAAAAAAATACCATATTTTTTATAATTTAAGTACCTACTAATTCAATTTATCAATTATAATAAATAAACACTTTCACACTCACAGCCCCACACTAAGTTCGAAGACTTGTGTCGTGGGTGCCGGAAACATTCACATCACACACACAATTACAACCAGAACCAGAAACACAAATTTTCCTTGGGGAGAAAATTTGTGTTCCCGCCGGGAATCGAACCCGATACCCCTTGTTAGAAGGCGAACGCCACCCAACTGAGCCAACGGACAGTTGGGTGAGCAAAATGGAACCTATACATTGGTACTTAGGTCAATGTTAAGCCCTGCGAATCTTACAACTTTTGAGTTAACACTTGCAGCCCCACACTAAGTTCAAAGCTTATATTGCGAGTGCCGTAAAGTTTTTGACTCACGCTCAATTACACCCAGAAAAAAGTATAGTAAAGTGTTTTCTACATTCAAGTAACATATTAGAACACTCGTAGCGCCGTCCGCAAAAACGCGTCGTCTCGTAGGCATTATTGCGGGTGAACGATCGGGTCACTGGCTCGTTAATCTGTGCAAGTGTCTGCGTCCGGTGGTAAATATATTATTTAGGTTGGATTATGTCCTACTTGTTTAATCCTAGTAGCTGTTGGATTACAAGATCTAGATTCTACAACATTCTTGCTTGCCTAGCTACCGCACAATAGTTGCAGATATCTAAACTATGGCTGCAGTTCAATTAGATTTCTGTCGGTTAGCACCGAAATGTGATCCGAATTCCTCGAACTAGCTTGCAACCCCGACCATCGGGTATCGGTATATGTATAAAATACTAGAGAAGCAATTATAAGGAGTCTTCTTTTTTTATTTTAGGATTTCGTTACTCAATAGGAGAAATAGAACCCTTGTAGGATCACTTTGTTGTCCGTCTGTCCATCTGTCAATGTCTAGTGAAGATGTGCCAATACTGATAGCAAACCAACTTTTTTGGTCTTACATTATCGTCGAATTTTACACTTACATCGAAGCCAGAGCTCCACTGGCCGGTAAGAAACTGGGTATCCTCGCTAATGTTAACCCTTTTTACCATCTAACATCAAGACATACTGTCAAACATCATCTTTTTATGGTTGACATACTTTCTCGAAGCGTTTCGCTTCTACTTTCATCATTCGATCGGCGATTCGAAAAATAGAATTCATTTGTTCCCTGTGCGGTGTAATCTTTGAGTCTAGGATAAATATGGTTCTTCTAAACAAGCATGCTTCAACTTGGGCCGCATTGCCACTTTACATCAGGTGAGATAGCGGTCAAGTGGTCAAAACGTGTGTTATAATTCCCTTGGGCATTCAACGTGAATCAATTTCTAATAGAATAGATAGGCATGCTATAGCTACTTTCCTCGATGGTCCAGACTCTGTTGTTTGGTCTCAATTACATTTACATACAATTTAATTGTAACTGTAAACTCTGGGCTTTCCCCCCAATTATGGAGGCCTCCTGTTTTCTTTTGGTTAATGTAAAATTTAGCTAAAACCTCACGTTTTTGTCGAATATACCGTAACGCCAGGCGTGGGCGAGGCGCCATATTCGCAAGATGTACGATCTTATCTGCCATATTCATTTAGTTATTTAATGTTTGTCACGTTTTACTCATCTCACAAGATATTACTGTATTGTTACCAGGTCTACCCCGCTGAACCCACTTTGATCAAAGCATAAACATTAAACTTGGAGATGTAGCCCCCAAATTAGCAACATTTGTAATTACAGTCGATTATTTAGCTTACTAGATAAGCCTTGGGTATTTTATCTAATATATAAAATTCTCGTGTCACAGTTTTTGTTGCCATACTCCTCCGAAACGGCTTGACCGATTTTGATGAAATTTTTTGTGCTTATCCGGTATCTATGAGAATCGGCCAACATCTATTTTTCATCATCATCATCACTTTTCATCATTATCAACGCGGGTGAAACCGCGGGGCGCAGCTAGTTTATATATATAATTATGCTTAATAAAGGCGTATATTACTTGAACGTGTCGGTTGATAGAAGTCAACCAGTCACGGTTTTTTAATTAAGTACAATGAAAATTTTAATCAAAAAACTAATAATAAAAAAGGTTATTAGCGAGTCCAGGCCATGTACAGGAATTGTGCGATGTCAATTGTTTTTTTTTCTCTCAGTTTTGACTCCGCAATCTTAAGCATTTAGCCATTGTCAAGCGATAAAATATTTCAAGTGTATTTCATAATAAAAGTTCTAGGTACAACTCTCAAGTCACAATCAAAGTCAAGTAAGAGTCAAGGTCCAGTCATAGTCAAGTCATGCCCTAGTAAAGTGGTAGAAACTTTACTAGAACTTCTATAAGAGTTTTGGAGCGAATCCTAAAATCTTGTTTTTCAACTTTGTTTGATACACGTTAACTAAGTATTAACGGTTAATAATCCACAATTATAACACATGAACACTCGATCAGGTTTTGGAAAATAATACAAAATGATCAACGCCATTTTTTCACTTTTGCAACGAAACTTCCGCGTGCGAGTTGGCGTTACGGAACCCTCAGTGTGCGAGTTCGACTCTCACATAGCCGGCTTTATCTACACAATGTTACATACATGTAACATCAGATACAAAATACCATCTGTCAAAATATCATACAAACCTATTACACTGATTAAACATACAACATGAAAGCGACTCCGCAGTGCTTGATCAAGTGCTCTTTGTCATCATTATCAGCTTCAATCTCAAGCCATCAATCTTCTGAATAGTTAGCATAATAAAATTAATAATAAAGCAGGTGGTAAAGTTATTAAAGTGCGATTGATCATTCAAGGTTGAACACTCAATCGAGATGAGATTCAATTTAAATTAATTATTGTGTGTTGGGTGTTATATTCGAGTTTACAATTTAAACGTAGGGTTCGATATAATGTCTACTTTTTCTAAGCGGCCGCCTGGTGGATCGTAACTCCATATTCGTCAGGCCAGTGCTTGGATGGGTGACTGTTTAGTGCGATTTTCAACGAGAGTGTCACCGTGCTTCGGAGTGTATGTTAAGCCCGGTCGGCGGTCCCGGTTGTTAGTCGTAAGACAACAGTCGATAGTCTTTAGGATCTGATAATCCTGACACTAGGACTAACTGTTCACTATTTTATACGATCTATTAATTTGTAATACCAATGATATTTGTTTATTGTCGTAATTTATACGACAAGCAATTAACTTTTACCAAAAGTACCAGAACGTAGTTATTTATATCTTGATGACTTTTTATTAAGAACTATTTTATTGTGTTTTTTAACGCCTTCAACATTCTCATTAACACGCATTTTCACAGCCTCACACTAAGATAGATGATATGCGTCAAAAATTTTTTTTTTAAACCTAGCGTTAACGTAATACATTTAATTTAATGAAATGGGTTAATTATTAAATATATGTTAAAATTTTATTATAAATTATATTATATTACGAATAAATCAATTTTCCGTAAAAAAATAAAAATATTTTTTGCTTAGTTTAGGAATATAAATAAAAAAATTTAAGTAAAACCAACATTTCATTTTAAAAAATATTTTTTTTAAGTTATCTAACTTCTTACAAACATAACTTGTGTTCCGTTCTCTAGAGGAACTCTAAAAACTTTTGCAACACCGCATTCCTAACCACATATACGAGTGTACAACCCTATCATGATTTATTATTATTACTCTATCATTATCAAATATACATTTAATTGCGATAAATAGATTGTATCTAATGTTAAATGATCTGGCCGATAGTTCTTATCTAGTCAAACATTACGCAAACATATTTGGGGATTTTGACACTAATCTTGAGCTGTTTTTTTTTTATTGTCTGTGACAGTTTATACAATACAATATTATTTATAGCTACGGGCCAATTGCCTATATTTCCTAAAACTAAACTAAAACTATGTACAGCAAAGAACTAAGTTATCTTCAGCTGTTTGATGTTATTTACGTTGTATGCTTCATTGTGACGTTAGCATTATATTTTAATCTACGAAATGATATAACGGAATTTCCATACCTATAATGAAAATGCCTGCTCACACATCACATACCTATGACAGGTCTTTCACAATTCAGGCTGTCCGTCTGTGGAATGCGCTGCCTGTGCCCATCAGGCAAGCTAAATCTATTGCCATATTTAAAACGTTGGTATTTAAACATTATTGGTCAATCTATAAGTAGGTAATATTATTTTGTTAGCTGTTTATATAGGTATATATTATATGTATCATATACATATATATAGTGTACATGTGTATTATGTATGTTTTTATTTTATTTATTTTTATTTATTTAGATATATTATATTAGTATAGAACGCCACACCAACCCAAATCATCCTGCATATTTTCTGTCCATCCAAAGGTTGTCTGGCAGAAATCGCTTAAAGCGATAAGAGCGCCCATTGTACTACCTCTTATAACTGTATTATTTTAAGTTCTACAATTTTACTTTTATTTGGTTTGCAATAAAGAATTATTGTATTGTATTGTATAATATTTTATATCTAAGGAATCTGCCCAATATTTATTATACGCCGCATATCATGAATCCTTTAGATATAACCTTTGAAATAAATACTCTATGTTTTTATCATTAATATTTAATTTATTTGACCTTTTCTTTCGTCTATTAAACTAGTTTCACAATTAGCGAGTTTTAATTTAGAGCGTTTCTGTCACAAAATCAAAATCGTTTTTTCACATCGGCCCCAAAGAGACACTCATGAACGTTAATGATTTTACTGCCAGATTCGCTAAATTATAGCCATCTCGAGAAGAACCTTGCTAGAAACTCTGCGCCGCATTTTTTTTCATTCATTTTTACTGTACAAAAAAAACGAAAGTAACAAAATAACTCCTATTTTTTAGGTAGTTCTCATAAAATATTTTTTTATTGCCATTTTGTTCTATGATAAACACTATTCTAATGAAAAATAAAAATGGTTGCCATTTTAAGGAGAGATGACATATGTCATGCATGATTAAGGGGTAGATATGTCAGTAAAAACTTGTAAAAAGCTCAAAATATCCCTCTTAAATATTGTTAGTTCGAATTCTTTGTATAATATAATGCTCATGCAATCAACATTGTTTTGCATAATAACATAATCACTGGGCACTTGGTGGAATTAAGGCCAATCACACTCGTGCAATCAATTCTGCTCGCGCCGTCTGCAGCGGCCCTAAATATAGATGTTCAACTAAGTGCACTGTAGAGCAGGTAGCGTAGAAGGGACATGAAAACAAGCCTACTGAAATAGCTAAGGGTTTTTAACGCTTTCGCACTCATAGCTCCAAACTTAGTTCGATGACTTATGTCGTAAGTACCAGAAACATCACACTCAATCATACCCAGAACCAGAAACACAAATTTCATAAGTTGTGTTTTCACTAGAAATCGAACCCGACACTCACTGCCCAAGCGGTCATCCAAATGGCGGAAGCGCACCCAAATTAGCCAACGAAGAGTCAAAATTCAAAATCAAGATTATGTGCACGTTGTTAATGTACTAAGTACTTCCTACACCCTTGCTCTAACGCATGAAAAAAGTAAAATATTTCAATAGTTTTAACTATTCCCTCTAATTTTGCCTACCTTTAATTAATGCTCTGAAGTCTTGTGTTACTCTACCATGTGAAAAAACAATTTCAAATTTAGAATTCAGGTTTAAAACTCTAAATACTAAGCTTTCTAGCATTACTAAGCCATACAAATCTAAGGAATTGTATTATTCAGACAATAAAATAATTTGTACTGATCATTTTAATGAAAGTAACACTTATTTCGGAGGTTCAAACATTCAATGAAGTTGGTGCAGTGGACCTGGCCCTCTGCGCCGTGGGTCCTGGGTTCGATTCCTGGCAGGAACACAAATTCCTTCGCAAGGGATATTTGTGCTTCTGGTTTTGGGTGTAATGTGTGTGTGTGTGATGTGAATGTTTCCGGCACCCACGATACAAGTCTTTGAACTTAGTGTGGGGTTGTGAGTGTGAATGCGTTTGTTTGTTTTGTCTGAATAAATTCTGTAAATATTAATCAACTTTTGCTATCGCTAATTACTTTGATGATTCCTAATTCTAATAATAGTAAAATAACTAGCCACTTCTTGAGCACAAGACAAAAATATTTAGTCCATGGCATGTACACGTTTAGGCAAGTTTTTATAGCCAGTGACGCATCTGCACAATCCACATAGCTAATAATCTAAGGCCTAAATTTAGGCAAGTTAAAATGCATGAGTAATACCGATCATATGTATGACGAATTGTTTCGACTCTCATAATATTGCGGAGTGGACATGGAACTATGTCGTAATGGAGGAGCTATTTAAAGTTTGCTAGGGTTTAACTAATTCAAGTGCTTTGCACAAAGTTTATATAGCAGAGCGTGGTAGAGTTAATCATATTCAGTAACTTTTTTTTAAGTCTGTATTTTTGTGCTTAAATTGCTTCAGATTTAATTCATATTCTAATACTTTAAACATTTCTTGTGTTCATCCTACTGATATTATAAATCCGAAAGTTTGTGTGTAACTGTGTAAGTATGTTTGTTCCCCCTTCACGCTTTAACGGCAGAAAGGATTTGGATGAAATTTGGAATGTCCATAGATTGTACCTAGGATTAACACATAGGCTACTTTTAAACTTGATTATAGCAGGCGAAGCCTCGAGGCACGGCTAGTAATCAATAAAAGCTTTCTCACTCGTAGCCCCATACTAAGTTCGAAGATTTTTATCGTGGGTGCCGGAAACATTCACATCTCACACGCAATCACTCCAGAATCAGAACCATAAATTACTTGTTTCCACGGGGAATCGAACACGATACCCGTTGCTTAAGTACGCAGATGCGCAACAGCATCCATCCATTTGTAATGTTTTTGTTGCGACAACATTATGACAACTGTACCAATTAATTATTTCTGGAACATAGCTTTTAGTATTATTTATTCTTTGATCACATATTTCGCTCTCTATAGTCTTATTAACAGAAATTACTCTATTACCCTCCCACGCAAGTGAGCGTAGTTTAAAGTCAGTCTTTCTGTGTTTCTCGTATTTGTGTGTATCTATCCGAGACATTGTAACTCCGAAACCGATTCACCGAACTGCGTTTTTTATGCTGGTTCTATGGAATTTCAAGGATTTTTATGATGATATCAAAAATCATGAATCATAATGATGAATATTGATTTATGATATTATGAAAATTTTTAATCATGTTTAATATAATTGAGTGCAGTCGCTAATTAGTTTTACTAAGTTAATTACGTTATTATTTACATTATATTATATTATATCCACGGGAATTCTGGGATAAAAAGAAGCCTAATTATTTCACTGTTTTTAAATATTTCCCCTATCCAAAGATCTATATGCTTCCGAGCTCGCGAGTGCATTGACCCAGCGTTTGGGATGGTCATTATTTAGCATCACAGGTTAAATGGTAGTTACTAGAACAAGTAGGTCGCTTCGGACAATTCCAGTACGGATCTATTTTGCCATTATAGTGAATTTAGTCTGGGTACCTATTTTCATCAGTTATTTTGCATAATATCTTCGTCAATATTGGTCATTGTTGTGGGTAATAACATTTAGCTTGGCAACAGATATAGGAAAGTTTTCTAAGTCAAAGTTAGTTAGTCAATTTATAACATAAGTTCATCTTCAATAGAGATGATGCCTGGGTAAAAAAAACGAAAAAGTCTATCAGCTACATTATCAAAAAAATTTGACATATAAGTATTTGTTTATTTAACATCTGACATCTGACGGGTCTACAGTTAAAATTGGCGTGCCTCAAGGTTCAATATTGGGACCCTTCCTATTTTTAGTGTATATTAATGATTTACCTTATATGACAACTTCGCTAGCATTAGATATTGTCTTGTTTGCTGATGACACGTCACTTATTTTTAAAACAAATAGGCAAGACGTAGAATTAAATGAAGTAAATTATGAATTAGATCTAGTCTCGAAATGGTTTGCTGCTAATAACCTATTGTTAAATGCTAGCAAAACCAAGTGTATCAAGTTTTCCCTTCCTAATGTTCCTTTGGTAGATGCAAATGTAACACTTGAAAACAACAAATTAGATCTTGTAAAGAAAACTGTTTTCTTAGGTCTGACTATGGACTCAAAACTGCAGTGGGGTCCTCATATTGATGTGCTTGCAGGTCGCTTGAGTTCCGCTGCTTTTGCGATCCGTAAAATTAGACAACTGACTGATGTAGCGACGGCAAGGTTGGTTTACTTTGCATATTTTCATAGTTTGATGAGTTACGGAATCTTGCTATGGGGATCTGCTGCCGATGTTGAAACTATTTTTATTCTCCAAAAGAGAGCGGTTCGTGCAATATATGATATGGGTCCACGCGTATCTCTCAGGGAATTCTTTAAAGAAACAGGCATACTTACCATGCCTTCGCTTTACATCTTTGAAAATATTATGCATGTTCGCAAAAATATTAGTAAATATAAATTAAGAAGCGACGCACACAATCTTAATACTAGATATAAGCATAAAATTACAGTGCGCGCATTTAGATTAAGTAAAACGAATAAATCTTTTATGGCAAATGGGGTTAGATTTTACAATAGAATTCCTAAAATCGTAACTGAATTACCACTGGGAAAGTTCAAATCTGTAATAAAACGGGCATTAATTAAGAAAGCTTATTATAAGACTACAGACTATATTAATGACAAGTATGCATGGAGGCAAACTGCACAGGCTCTTTCTAGCGACCATAATAACACCTAGGTTAAGAAAATTATGTATTAGAAATAAGGAATGTTTTAAAAAAAAAAATTAATGAAAAAAAATGCGCCGCCGAGTTTCTTGCCAGGTTCTTCTCGAGATGGCTGTAATTTTCCGAATCTGGCAATAGATTCATTAACTTTCATGAGTGCCTCTTTGGGGCCCATGTGAATAAACGATTTTGATTTTGATTTTGATTTTGATAACAAATTAATAGAAATTGACAAAGATAAAGAGCATCAAAGTTGGGGTGGCTCGTGACGTCACGCCTCAGTAAAAAGTATACTGAGGAGTGACGTCACGCGAAATTTCAACGCACTACATCTTCGTAATTTTTTAATTAACATAACAAAAAAATCGTGTCCAATATTTTTAACCGACTTCACAAAAAAGGAATCTTAATTCGACTGTATTTTTTATGATGTGTGTTACCTCGTAACTTCTTTCGAGGTGATCCTATTTTGATTTTTTTTATTTAAAAGCTGGTGCTTCCCATGATCCCATTTAAATTTGATCAAGATCTGACCTTTATGAGCTATCCTCAATAATGCGTGTTAAATTAATTTGATCTGAAATCCGAAGATAGAGCGGTGAAGTCGGTTTTTTTAAAACTTTGCTGCGTTTAAATTATTTGATAATATAAATGTACTACATATAATTTTTCAGGCATTTAGCCTATTATCAAGACAATCATTATAGGAATTTAAAATTTAGAGAAGAAAACACTAAGAAACCTCAATTCGTTGAACCAGGCTACCTGTTGGCCAACCTTTTCTTACACAATTTGACTTACTCTTGCATTATCTGCTAGATATTATTATAAAGTAATCACTGTATCAATAAAGAATGCGGCGGAAGGTCGTTCGTTATCACTTTATCAGCTGTTATCAGCTTGCCCAGCGCCACGTCACGTGTACTCGGTGTACTGATAACAGATAATGTACATTCGGTAGATTAAAGTTGCTTAACCTCAATAATTAGGGAATATTTGTACATTTTTAGTGTTTATATAGTGATAGGCTATCATTTGATCCATGTTTCTATGCTTAAAGAAAAACCAAAATTCATAATGAGCACTGGGTTCACATGGGCCCCGAAGACGCACTCGTGAAAGTTAATAGTAGATCCGATGGTAAAAGGCCGGATGGGCTGACTCTAGTGCCCTGGAAGAATGGTAAGTGCTTGGTGTGGGACGCCACCTGAGTCGCTCTAAGCTGCGAAGGATGCTGCGACTAGAAAGTAGCTTAAGTATGCGGCGATGGAGCCACTTTATTACTTTGTAGTTTGTACCCATCGCCGTTGAGGCCATGGGCTGTTGGGGGGCCGAAACCAAAAATTTGGTGCGCGAAACGAGCGCCGGATGAGGGAATTCAATGGTAACTCCCGCTCCGGTATGTTTCTGGTGCAAAGGCTGGCCATTGCTATCCAGCACCGGGTACTGTCGGGGGTGGGTTATTTCATTAACTTTTTGACATACGCTTAGTTCTAATATAAGTGCGTACATACACTATAAAAATATACAATACAATACAATACAATACAAAATTCTTTATTGTACACCAAAAAAAACAAAAAGATACAAACTTAAAACTACGAAATTAATATTATAAGGCAGTACAATGGGCGGTCTTATCGCTTTCAGCGATTTCTACCAGACAACCTTTGGATGGACAGTAATTGTAGTAGCTACTGAGGTCGGTGGAGGTGTACAAATATACATAAATATAATATGTTAAGTTAATAAACTACATAAAATAATTAAAATGATAAAAAGAACAAATAAAATACATATACTACATAAATATAGGTTATATCATATATAAGTAGTGTTTATATACTAAAGTTTTGAAAATAGGAAGAGACTTTGCTTGCCTAATAGGCACAGGCAATGCATTCCATAGACGGACAGCATGCACAGTAAAAGATCTTCCATACATTTGAGATGCGTGAGAGGGAATTGCCAATTGGAGAGTATTGGAAGATCGTAAGGAAAGGGATTTGGTAAGGTAAAGGAATTTGAAGCGGCTTTTCAGGTACAGAGGAGTAGTGGGAATGAAGAGGATGCTATACAGGAGGGATAGGATGTGAGAGTTCCGGCGAAGGCGAATAGGCAACCAAGCGAGCTTCTTGCGAAATTCTGAAACGTGGTCGTATTTTCTTAGACCAAAAATGAACCTAATGCAGAAATTTTGCAAGCGCTCAAGCTTATCGAGTTGTTCTTCATTTAAATCCAGATAGCAAGCATCGGCGTAGTCTAGGATTGGAAGCAGGAGGGATTTTGCTAGAGCAGTTCTGGTGGTAATCGGAAGAAAGTTGCGCAACCTTTGAAGAGAAGCAGCTGACGCAAACATTTTGCGGCTAACTTCTGTCAGTTGTGGTCCCCAAGAAAGAGTTCTGTCTAGCAAGAGTCCTAAATTCTTAACGGTGTGGCTAATTTCGATGGAGATACCGTCAAATAAAACTTGGGGGAGGCGGAACCAGTCTACTTTCGAAATCATACGCGAACTCCCAATAACTATGGTCTGAGTTTTCAGCGGATTTACTGTGATTCCGAACGAATGGCTCCACTCTCGTATGCATCTGAGGTCGGAATTAATTATGCCAATGGCCTCATGCAGTTGACCAAGAGGTTTGAGTGAGTAAATTTGTAAGTCGTCTGCATAGAGATGGTAGGAAGAAGACAGTTTTTCAGAGATAGAGTTAATAAAAACAGAAAAGAGAAGTGGAGATAGAACGCCGCCCTGAGGAACACCAGCAGATAAGTCGCACCAAGAAGAGTAAGTATCCTCAATGCGTATGAGCTGCCGGCGGCCATGCAGGTAACTATTAAACCAATCAACTACCGTTGGAGATATGCCAAGAGAGCGTAGAAGACTTAACAATATGCCGAAATCAACATTGTTGAAGGCATTGCTAAAATCTAGTAGTGTTAGAACCGCAAGTTGACCACTGTCCATGCCATGCCTAATGTCATCGGTAATTTTCGTCAGTGCAGTAACCGTGCTATGGCCAGGACGGAAACCGGATTGGAACGGGTTAAGGAGATTGTTTTTGATTAAAAAGGAAGTAAGTTGTTGATGCACAAGACGTTCTAAAACTTTAGATAGGAATGGAAGAATAGATATGGGACGGAATTCAGAGAAGGAACTAGGGTTAGGTTTTTTAGGAAGAGGCGTGATTTGAGCTTCTTTCCATAATTTCGGGACGGTACTAGAGGAAATAGAGAAATTAAGGAGGTATTGAATCACGGGAAGGATCTCATCAAGTATAGGAATAATCATCTTGCGGCTGATACTATCACTACCGACTGCATTGGAAGACAATGTCAGTATGCTCTTCTTGACATCACAATCGGTAAATTGTGTGAAATCGAAAGATTCATGGTCAGGAAGTGGGATAGAGGCTAAATAGCCTAAGGTTTGTGCTTTGGTAGATCCATCAAGATTAGAAGAAGAGGAAAAGTGTTGATTTAATAAATCTACGTTAAGATTTTTAGGCATGTTATCTTGGCGTGATTTCCCAACTCCCAAAGACCTTAAGAACCTCCAAACTTTGGCAGGATCTTCATTTTCAACTGATTTGTGGATGTGCCGGCGTTGTGCATCCCTACACATCCTATTACAGACATTACGGCGACTAATGTATTTATCTTTATTCTCGTCAGACTGTCGACATCTGAGTTTAACCTTAGCTACAAGTTTTTTATGCATCAAGGCTTTAATCTCATCTATTAGCCAAGGTGCTGGAGCATGCTTTATTTTAACAGCACGTACGGGAGCATGGATATCATAGAGAGCTGTAAGAATACGATTAAAATTATCGACCTTGTCATCCATGTTATTAGCATTGACGACCGCAGTCCAATCCAACTCATTCGCATCTTTACGTATGTTGTCTAGGTCTATACCACCAAAACTGCGCTGCAAAAGAATCTTTGGCTTGGCTTTAGGCGGACGGATTTTATAGGAAAGGAAGATCATGTCATGATGTGAGAAAGCATCCGCCGCGCTTTGACCATGTTTACCAACGTGATACGGAGAAGATACTAATATCAGGTCGAGGAGTGACGGGGTGCAATTGGGCAGCTTATGGGTAGCATTGAGCGGTAATATGGTCATATTGCTAGCCGTGACTACAGACTCTAATTTAACAGATCTGGAATCCTGTTTAAGTAAACATGTATTAAAATCACCCATAATAATGGAATGATCATACATAGAAACGTAGTCTTCTAAAATTGCTTCAAACGAGGAAAAGTAATTTATGCGAAGAGACGGACAATAAAAGACACCAAGAAGCAACTTTGTATGGTGCAGGATGATTTCGATAAGGAGATGTTCTCCGGCATTAGAGGGAGGTGGTTGTGCCGACATACTCACAATGGAGAAAGGAATATGAGATCTGAGATATATGGCAACACCACCACCACCACCAGTCCGGTCATTCCTAATGAGTCGGAATCCTGGTATCGAATAAGAAGTGGAAGGGAGACAAGGCTTTAACCAGCTTTCGGAAATCAAAAGGGCATGTAAGTCTTTGTTATTGAACGATGCAGGCATATCTGGAAAATGAGCCGGAACACTCTGAGCATTAATATGAAATACATTGAAATTCTTAGCAACATCATTAACTAACAATCCAATGGAATCGGACAGGGTGGGTATGCTACTGCAGCAGCTGTCCAAACTCTCGTCTGAAGATTTACACGAATAATATTCAAAACTATCACTATCACTACTATTACAAGTCATTATCAATTTGAGCAATATGGATATAAATATAGATAATATAAAATATAAATAAATGTATATCTCTTAAATATTTAAATATGAATTTACTATGATATACTTAATTTACCAAAATATAATAATAATAACTCCTGCCTGCCGACCGTGTTCTAGGTTTATGTGAATAACAAACAAAATGAAATAATAAAACTTAGCACTAATTAGAAACTGACAATTGTAACGATAATATAATTAAAATAACAAAAACTTTCAACTAACAAGTAATTAATCTGAATAGTACCAGAGAATATCTTCCATAAGCTATTTCCATTTATTCGATTTAACATCCGATAAAAATAAGGACTGTAGAAAATGGTGTTTTCAAATAAATTCAATATGTCATTGAATGAGAAAAAAAAAAAAGAAAAACTAATTTTTTGAGTAAAGTTTGTATTCGTACGGGAGAAATGAGTTTGTTCTTGATTCGGTCATGGACAGGACTACATATTCACTTACTACTCTGTACATCATGTCGGAATTATAATATATTTAAATAATTTATAAGGATTTCAAATTAAAAATAGTAATAATAAAATTAGTTGAATTAGGCGTTACTTTTCGGAAATATATAACGACAAAATTAGTTTTATTAAGTTTTTGTTAAATAATATTGTTTATTGGAAAAAATATAATAATATAAACATGGATATATTTTGGTTCCAAGCAAAGATTATATTGTCTGTGAGACTGTGTGGTCCACGTGTCAAAATATCCAAATAGTATGTTGTTTATATCGGCGTACGAGAGGACAGTGAAAGTGGTGAACAATCCGATAACTCAGAAACGATAACAATTGCGATTATCGAATGTTTATCGCTAATTATCTGAGACTCGTTTGTTTTAACACGCGAAATTGACATATGCCATTACCTGATCCTTTTACCACAGAGCAGAATTGGCTGCCCATCAACAGAGCTCAGAATGCGTGGTCTGCTCTGTGATCTATGTACCAAATTTACAAACCGTAAGTTTGTTTCCTATCTCGATGGTACCATATAAATCGAATTGATTTATCTGCAAGTGCCGTGTTGGCAATTTTTGCCTAAAATGTATATAAGACCGGCCAAGTGCGAGTCGGACTCGCGCACGTATGTTTCCGTACCATTATCTATAAAAAAATCAAGTTTTTGTATGGGAGCACCCCTTAAATATTTATTTTATTTTATTTTTAGTATTTGTTGTTATAGCGGCATAATACATCATCTGTGAAAATATCAACTGTCTAGCTGTCACCGTTCTTGAGATACAGCATGGTGGACGGACGGACGGACGGAAAGCGAAGTCTCAGTAATAGGGTCCCGTTTTTACCCTTAGCGTACGGAACCCTAAAAAACGACCGTATTTTATAATTTCTCTAGTGAACTACATTCATTCGAAATGTAGATTTTCTATAAATGGTTTTGTATTCTATGTGCAAATAAATTTTCAACGAGTCTGAAAAAAGTTGCCCTTCATATTATTATTTGTGTATAGGCGCCCCTTTATATTTACTTAATTAGTATATAATTTCTACTACCATTTTCGGTTTTGAATTATTGCTTTACATATTATGTGAAAATTTGGTGTAACAAACATGATAGGTTTATATTTTTGAAACAATTGGCCTATGAAAGACTGACGGATGAACGGACATAGTGGTAATCTATACCTGTAGCGGTACCTGTGTTAATTTGGATTTTGCTTCGTTCAGCACATCAAAGGTTGTCTGGAAGAGCTTTAGCGCTTTTAACGATAAGACCGCCGATTGTACACTTTATTTAAGTTTTAAAAAAAATTGTAAGTGGTGGCATATATGTAAGGTGTGACAATAAAGCGTTACCTATATATCATTATCAACACACTTTTGTTGACTCAAAAGTATTATATAGGTATATTTAAGCACCTAGATATATCTAACAGATGTATATGTATATGAATGTGTTTATTGTATTTAAATAATAGTATATCAGTACGATTAGGCATGGTATTGAAGTTGACCGTGAAAAGAAGGCTTCAGCATCTCAGCCACCCACATAAAGGAAGACCTACAAACATCTTGGCAGACAATTAAAACCAATTAACATACAAATCGATTAATTAACAATGACTTCACAATACTACTGTAATGTTCTGGCTTAAGCGTGCATTTTCTTATCCCGCGGTTCTCAAAGCGTGGGCTTCGAAAATTATGAGGGGGACAAGATTATGTTGATTTACGAAATTTGCAATAATAATATGGAACATATACCCATTTTAGGCTGATAAGTTGACTGCTACTATATTCTACGAGAATTTAGTCTGCAAATGTTCACAGAATGTAGTTAGTGCTATTTTTGTTACATTTATTTTATTACAACAACCAAAGGATGTCGACGTTTAGGTTTTTGGAGATAAAGTGTTATTTAGGCTTTTTCTAATCCGATTGGTCACTTCAATCCTCAGCCGTTTCTACCTTCTATCTGTCCTCTTTAGCCTATTCTTTATATTTATATATATATATATATATATATATATATATGATATGATTTGAACTTTTGTTAGTCTCACAAAACTCGAGAACGGCTCAATCAATTTGACAGATTTTTTTTTATTTGTTCGTAATCTGGGCAAAGTTTATATGTATTTTTTTTAATCCACGGAATATTGCACCCACGCGAAGCCGGGGCGGATACTAGCGATCCGCCCCTTTAATATATTAAACTTGTAAGAGTCTGTATGTTTGTAACAAGGTATCTCTCGCTTAAATATTGTCACCTTTTAAATATTGCCAGAATAAAAAGAGATAGACATAATATATAACTTACCCACTACATTGTATATTGACCTTTGTATGTTTAAACCATGTTTTAGAAAGTAAATGCTTGGATTGGTTGATTTTTATTTAGATTTATGCAAGTGCAGCAAAGGACCACGAATATTGCGGTCTTTAATGCGGGGGCGTGAGATAAAAGTTTGAGAATCTGTGTCTTAAACAATATTACTATACAAACAGTATGTCAACCCAGGAAGCACACTAAAGTACGTCGGGATCGTGATGTTTTTACTAATACATTACATAATAAACCCCGTGACTGACATAACCTGAGCCTTTGTCTTAAACACTTCAGTCATAAACTCATACAACATCACAGTTCTTTATAAATTGGTTATTATAAGACCAGTATAAAGAGGTCTGTTGCAGCTACACTATGTGAAGCTAAGTGAATGGGGCTGACAGGTCTATTAATAATGAACAAAGATAAATATGTACATGTATTAAAGGATTTATATGAGGGATGTGATCACATTTTAAAACAAGATCAAATAACGGAAACTTATTATAAGTTTCAATCTTTATTTTACTCAAGATGGTATGTAAGGCATGTGAAAAATTAAACGTATGAACATTTATTCGATGGCTCGGTGATTGTAATTAGATGTATAAATTTATATAGTTCTAACTACGTCACAACAATATACGCTCGTGTCAAATAATAAGAATAGTATAAAAAGTTAAGGAAATAATTGTAACGCAAGCAATGCTTAAAAATCCGACTTGACCACTTATATTTTGGTTTTTGGTGATTTTCAATTTCGATAAAATGTATATGGGACCACCTCCGAAGTATGATCTATACTTCGGAGGTGGTCACATATAAATTTTATCAAACCAAAAAAAAAAACACCATAATCTATTCATAACTGGCGGAATTATCGCTTAACATAAATACAAAAAAAAACATGTAGTCGAATTGAGAACCTCCTTTTTCAAAGTAGGTTGAAAAGAGGTGATGTATGTTTTTAGCATACGAATTATGTAGGTATGCAGAACAATAGGCACGTATCCACTACATCCAAGCTTACACAAATCACTACATCCAAGTTTTTGGGTAAGTATAACCCACGTTAGGTTAACTGGATCACGAAAATGTGGAAAATTTGTTAATTCATTTGCAATTGACAAATAACACACCCAAACACATATATACACACACACTACACAGTAAAGGAGTGGAACTCTTTGTCTGCGTATTTGTTTCCTAAACGGTACAATCAGGGTGCCTTCAAGTGAATAGGTACCTTCTAGGCAAGCATGTTACATCATCGTCACTTTCCATCAAGTGAAGTCCATATGCTTGCCTTTCCAGCATAAAAAAACTCCCCTTCCTTGAGATCGTCTTATGTTTAACACGGTATTACAATCTATATGTCAGTTTCAAGTGGATGGAGAATAGAATATCTATAGATAATAGGTAGGTAGATTTGTCTGGCTATTTCACAATCTATCGGTATGTTCGTCTGTATGTAAGTCTGTATGTAATTATCACCTAACTTTCATTCAAATCTTTATAAGGAGACGCAATCAATGTCATCATCATTTCAAATGTAACAGAAGTACAGACAGCAGCATCAATAATACTACACTATACTAAGAATGTATAATTTAGTTTTATTTTACACTCTTTTATTTAACTTATTACTGATACAAACAGTTTAATTACTATAAAATCAATTATGATGTTAATTACATGCATGGAAGCAGACTGCACAGGTGCTTTCTGGCGGCTGCAAAAACCTAAAAACCTGCTAAAAAACCTAGGTTAAAATCCTACTAATATTATAAATCCGAAAGTTTGTGTGTAATTATGTTTGTTCCCTCTTCACGCTTTAACGGCTGTACGGATTTGGATGAAATTTGGAATGTAAATAGATTATACCTAGGATTAACACATAGGCTACTTTTTAACTTAACAATAGCGGGCGAAGCCGCGGGGCACGTCTAGTATTTTATATATCAAAGGAGTACGTTTTTGCTCCGCCAAGTTTCTTGCCAGGTTCTTCTTGAGATGGCTGCAAATTTGCGAATCTGGCAATCAGAGTTGTTAACTTTCATGAGTGATAGATAATTTTTATAATGTTTTCTTCGCCTTTATTTCTATAACGAATGTAGAAAAGTAAGACTCAAACAAATCGTAAACTAGTGTCTTTTTTTTATTTATTTTACATATTTTTTTTGGCTTTGCTTGTTAATTCAGGTTATACGTATTATGAATTGTTGTTTAATTAACAATATAATTACTTTTCAACGCTTGAAGATACGTAAATCAGTTTACTATCGTGAGTCCCGGTTAAAAGCGTATACTTATTAACCGGGACTCACAATAAGCGTAAAGAGTGTGTCTATTAAATTAACACACTCACAGCCCCCACACTAAGTTCGATGACTTGTGTCGTGAGTGCCGGAACACACATAAACACCTCCAGACACTAATTTTCCTTAGGGAGAAAACTTGTGTTCCCGCCGGGAATCGAACCCGATAGTGGTGTCGGGTTCAATACTTAGAAGACGAACGCTCACCCAACTAAGCCAAGGGACAGTTCAATCACAAGGCATTTTTAAAATTCGAAACTTTACGTCCGCTCTATATTTCTTTAGCTGACTGTACATCAGGTGTGATGCTACCAATAAAGGACATCTCATATAAGGAGTGGTTATTGTACATTGAGCAATGAGAAAGTCTAGGTCGGGTACTCAAGGTCAGGGACCATCACGGTATGTGATTACTCCATAAATGTGATGATAATGACGTGAGTTACAAAACATGAGGTGTTGTTTCCGGTCATCGGGGATTTTGTTAGAAGATGGAGTGATGGTGAGAAGATGGTGAGAGTGCTCCCGATCGGATGCAAACCTAGTCGACGACGCGCTTGAACTTCCGGTGAAGGTAACATTATGATGATATCCACGGTGGTAGGATTTTCCATCCTACGGGCGCAGAGCCCCTGGTTCCCGAGCCTTTCGCCTGTCTGCGCCAATCATTATTTACTTATCTGTTTTCGTATTTTTAACCAACTCCAAAAAAAGGAAGAGGTCCTCAACCGAGAAAGACTGTCTGCAGTCCTCGTCCCTTTATCATACACTATAGGGGTAAGGTGGCAGCTAGCGCGACTCTATCTTGCCCCAACTCAGCGAGGGACAGGTGGAGGGCATTTTATGTGGGAGCGAGATTTTCACGGCGTTTTCTCCTTCAAAAGAAGGGCATTTTGTCTTGCTCGTTTGAATTGCTACGTTGTACTAAAAAACAGTCATAATTTTCCACATCAAAAATCTACCTCCAAATCACTAGATAGTATTCCGGCAGCTAGCCTTGAGAGCCAGTAATTCTATGCCTAGCGTGTTTACCACTCTTAGATCACATAAATAGATAGATAGATAACTCTTTTATTGTCACATCTTACATTAAACACTTAGAAATAAATCAAAGTAACTTAATTAAATTGTACAATCGGCGGTATTAACAGCCATATCTTCCAGCCAATGTAATAATTGATATAAACTAGGTATCTAGGTATATTACACGCAAATTTTCGCATTTATAACATAATGTATAATTTATTATCCTTTGTTTGTTTCAGATGCCGCATGACGTCAATCACAGTAAGTTGTTTTTTTTATGACATGCAAGTTATAATAAATACTTAAAATATGTATAATATAGCTAAACAATAAGTACCTGTTTCCAGTGAATTGTGAGACATTCTAAAACAGTAATTTTCTTGTGTGCTTTTGTAATATTTCCTTGCTTTCCAAAATGACAATCGCTAAAATATCATCAGTATTGATTATAAGTTACTTTGCTTAACACGACGCTAAGTAATGTTTGCTAAAACATAAGTTACGCATAATTAACTTGTGTATTGTTTGCAAACTAGTTTCTCTTTGCTGCCTACATTAATTGCGAAATTAACAAAGGTATTGAAAGTAAAAAAAAACAGTACTAAAACTTTTATATCTTTGACATTTTCGACAATATTTTTTAAGAGCAGCCAGTAGTTACCATTGAAATAGGCACATCTTGATTTACACCACTTTTTTCCGACAGTACTTTGTATGAGTGGCCGAGTTGATTACTTATAAAAATTAAAAGTGGCAACTCGACCACGTGGTCGAATATTTCTCGGTCGATATGACTACCAACTCACTTTAAATATTTAACATCCACTTGAAATAGTAAAAACATTTAAAGAAATCTAGACTTAAAATATTTGTAACTTAGTTACAGAATAAATATAAGTGTAGTGATACGTGAAAACGGTCGAATAAACATTACTGCATTCAGAATTTGGTAATCTAAGTTCTCACGGTATTGGTAGGTGGGTGTGTTCGAGTATGTGCCTATGCAATATGTATTATCTTATGTATAGTGCGATGTAAATGCACCTACATAATCCCTGTAAGTGCAAGTTCTCTGAATCATATGATAATTTGCAAAGATATCCTGCATTGATCATTACCTACCAATGTGTAGCTTTATATAATTTCTCAAACTTTGTTTATCCTCTATTTTCAGTTTCAAGATTATTAAGTTTCACTCAATAGATTTTTTGTCACATATTGTGCTTTTTTTATTGGGAGTTTTCTTTGAATAGACATTTATATTTGACAGTTGTAATTTTTTTCTTTTAGTTTTGGCTTCGCAATCTTGTGCATTTAGCCAGTGTAAAGTAATAATATATATCAAGTTATTTTATATTAAAAGTCCTTTTCACAAGTCACAAGCAAAGTGAAGTAAAAGGTTAAGTCATGTTCTAGAGAAGTGGTTAAAACTTTACTAGAAATTCTCAGAGTTTTGGAGCGAAGCGAAGGCGAAAATCACTTTATTCAACTTTGTATGATTTGCCTACACTTATGCACGTTTACTTAGTGTTAACGGTTAATAATCCACCATTATTACACATTAACACTCGAAGAATCCCAAGATTTGGAAAATACGAAATACAAAATGGCATTTTTTCACTTTCGCGCCATTTACCCATAACATTGTCCTTTAATCCAAAATACAGTAAAAACATAACTGCAGTAGCATATAGTATACTTATATATATATATAATATATATATATACATATATATATAAACAGAGTAGTATTTGATCAGGTTTAAAAATAGATGGCGTCGATTTCCGTCCCTAATATTGTGATAGTTATTTTACTTTAAACTAACTGAAGGTAATGGCTCATGTTTTTTGTATTGATGTCAACTTGTCAATACACTGTCAAGTATACCTGCTTGATGTCATTTACGACATTCGTAAGTTTTTAAGTGTTCACTTAATGATAGTGAAAGTGTGTTAGTTTCAATTGCATAAAACCTTTTAAGTCGTAAGCCATGTAACTATTTTTACTTAGTACTTCATTTCTGGTTTTGTAATAAGTAAAAAAATCTGTCATAATCAAAGGTTTTCATTCGTCTCTTTCTCTTACCATCTTCCACTAATGTATTAAAATAATTTTCATACTTTTTTTCTTATAAATGCTATATATATATATATATATACTAGCTGTCCCGGCGACCTTCGTTCCGCCAACAGTCAAATAATGTGCATGTTTAGGAAGTCATACCCGGCATGCGTTACAATGCCAGGTGATTATTTGATTACCTCCTTAATGTTTATGTTTGCCTATTACTTTACCAAATCCGAGGGACGCATGAGGAGAAAATTATTTTTATACACATATTTAAAAAAATGTAACGTTCCTAAAAAGTATCCTATGTCCGTCTCCTGGTTCTAAGCTACCTCCCCAACAATTTTCAGCCAAATCGGTTCAGCCGTTCTTGAGTTATAAATAGTGTAACTAACACGACTTTATTTTATATATATAGATATATATATATATGCATTAAATATATAAAAGATATATATATAGCATTTATAAGAAAAAAGTATGAAAATTATTTAATACATTACATTACACATAGCTGACTTTGATATATATATATATATATATATATATTATATACATAATTTGGATACTTCTTATATAGTAGCTACAACAAATAACACAATAAAAGTGGCATACCAAAAATTATGAAAACACCCACGACGCGACGTCTTATTTGGAAAGATTTTCACTAAACATACCTAGGAACACTATTGATCAAGTCACATTTCAAACAAACAAATCTAAATCAAAATAGGTTCAGCTGTTTGGGATCTACGTTTCCACAGACTGACAAACAGATACACACGTTAAACTAATAAAACCCTCTCTTTATGCTGGATAGGCAAGCATTTGACGACTATCTCAATTAATATAAAGTGACGATGCGGCTGATCATAGAACATGCTTGTCTAGAAGGTACCTATTATTACCTCTGTTCGCGTATTATATAATACAAGTAATATCTACTTTAATTATTTTTTTAAAATAATCAATCTTTTACCAGCTGTAAATGAAAATAACTAAAAATCTGTGTAACCAGAGAACTTGTCAAGACGAATCAAACGAGCCCAAACTCGATGGGTTAAATTATTTAGTTCTGAAGTTCTATGACCATCTTCCGTCTCCAACATCAGACCAGCTCCATGATACCATATTATTGTATTGTCACCAAAGATGCATAAGTACACAAAATTTTAGCCCAATCGGACATCAGAAAGTTGATCCAATTCAGCTTGGATCCAATTCAGATTTGAATACAGACCGACAGACAGACTGTTGTCTGTCTGTCGGTCTGTATTCAAATCTTGATAGGTGCAACTACATTTTTTTTTTATTTATTTGAAAGGCTTTGTCGCTTAGCGGCCACATCGCTCTTTAAGATAATTCAATGCAACTAAAAAAGGCTTATAAAATAACTAGTGACATTCTCAATGTGTAATTGAACTATTTCAAAATGACAGCGGTACCAATTACAGGCAGGAGCTCTACACGAACTACACGAACATAGAGACTAGAGAGGCTCTTGATAGTTTAGTAACGAACACTCGACTCTACCAACTCTACTTTTGAAAGTAAACATTGCATCGTAGCTGACTTTGATATGATTATTCGGCCAGTCTGCCAATGGAAGAGCTGCGAGGCGACGGCAATTTTTTTTTTGGTTTGTCTTTAAACACCGCCCAAAAAAGTACCTATTTTACTACCAAAATAATTCTAAACGGTTACCAAAATGGGTAAATGGTCACCAAATTACGTTTGATAAATGGTCACCAAATTACGTTGGATAAATGGTCACCAAATTACGTTGGATAAATGGTCACCAATTTACGTTTCCTAAAATATTATGAAATAAATCCATTGTTTCGTATCATAAATATTTTTGTATTAATTATTTAAAAAAAAAAACCTTAACCTGCTGTTATCCGAAACGGTTCTGTCACAGGAAATTTTATTTTAGAAAACGAAAATTGGTGAACATTTATCCATTTTGGTAACCGTTTAGAATTTTTGGTGGCCGTTTAAATTATACCCATTAATATATATATATATACTAGCTGTACCCGGCATGCGTTGCAATTCCACGTTTAGAAAAAGCTTTTTACCTCTTTCACGTTTATGATCGCCTAGTGCTTTAATACATACATACATTATAGTCAGTCTCTTTCCCATTGGGGTAGGCAGAGGCTACATCTCTGCGCCTGCTACGATCCTGACACACATCTTTTGCTTCTCCCACATTCTCTTGAATCTTTTCATACATGCTCGTTGGTTGCGGGTACTTTTGACCTGGCCTCTTTTTAAAACGTTTTCGACCTGGTCGTGATACGTTCAATTTGGTAAAGGTCGATCTAAGACATACCATATACTAAAAACTTTTTAGATATTGTTCATTCAAAAATACTAAAATCACGATAAAAAAAATTAGGGGTGGGGGTAGGAGAGTGAAAAATACTTTACGACTTATTCTCATACCTACCAAAAACCAAATCATTGAAATCGGTCGAGCCGTTTCGGAGGAGTTCGACCACAAACACGGGATTTGTATATATTAGATTTTTATAAGGTACTCTATTATTTTCGAAGACTTTTTCTTTTACCATCTAACTAGTTTGACTAAAGTCTCAATGCTGTAATACCTTTTTTTACCTTTGATAGGCTAGAGTTTGAACATAAACGGTAAGTGATCATGTGGTCAAAGATTGTAAGCTAAAATACGGGCTCTAAAGGATAACAGCCGGAGCACATTTTTTTGTGATTATACCGACAGATTTTTCTACTTGACCATCATGGATTTCATCACAATGTGACCTTCATTGGAAGCTGAAGCCCATTGTAAGATTCAAAACCACGACCCTTAAATAAAAGACGGGTATCATAAGATGGCGCCATCTCGGCTTGCTGTGTGGCACTGCCATATGGGGATTCGTAACCAATGTCCTACCGTAAATAAACCACATCTAAATATGCTTTGAATTGCCCGTTTGGTTAAGTTGGTTGCGTGTTCGTCTTTAAAACAGCGGGTATTGAATTCGATTCCCGAAATTTGTGATTCTGGTATTGGGTGTATGTGTCTGTGATGTGCATGTTTCCGGCGGCCACATCATACAATCGAACTTAGTGCGGGGCTGTGAGTGTAAAAGCGTTAATGTGCCTTGCCTTCTAGGCAAGCATGCTACATCTTCGGCCGCATCATCGTTTCCATCAGGTGAGATTGTGGTCAAACGCTTGCCTATCGGACTTAAAAAAAAATGTTTTATTCTTCACAAAACCCAAACATTAATTATTGACTTTGACAAGGCTACCGTGTCATATTATACGTTTAATTTCCCCTCAAGAATTTGGTCTGTAAACATAGCAAGGTCATCGAGGTCACCAGGCCTCAAGTCAAACAAACAGACGTTCGCTTTCGCGGTCCCACGCGTGGGTATCTAGGATTATCTATGTGGGTATAATGAAAGTGACATTTTTACAAATGTAACTGAAACTGTATCTTGAAAAGTGTTAGATTATTATGAAATATTTATTTTTTTAGAAACGTTTCTATTTTATTTCACAAGACGGTAAGCGATGAGGTGGTTGACGATGCAGCAAGCTTGCCTAGAAGATCCCTACCTCACTCGGGACTTATAAGTCTCACATATTGTAATCTGGAAATTCCGATTAAGGCAAGGAGTTGCATTCATTAACGGTTCGCACTATGAATGTGGAAGCAAATCGCTTCGTACGCATTTGTAAAATGTCTACCATATTATAGCGCTTAGTAGTTATGTCTGTTTGTCCGATGATAGAACGGGGAAGGGAGAACTGGATCGTGTAATTCCTTGGCACTCTTTTCGAAATGTATCCGATAAAAAACAGAGAGGATAGCTACGAAAAATACGCGCACACAGATCCACTAGTATTTAAATTCAAATTCAAAATTATTTTATTTGTCAGATTGTAGGTAAATTATAGATTTCAAGTAAGGAATATTCCATATACATTCTTACCGACTAGGCATGCAAACAATTTGGTAAAATTAAAATTAAAATTTAAAATGATGTCAAATAAATGTTAATAAAGTATAGGTGCAGGCAACTAATTTAATACAATAATTTAACATATAATGTAGGCAACATAAACATTCTAATTCATATTATATTGTGTTCTTATTTTTCTTTCATAAATTCCATTATCATCAATAAATATAATACAAGTCATAAAATTCATATAAGTATAACAACATTTACAGTTAAATAACATTTTATGTTATTAAATTAAGTTTCATTTAGATTATGTGTTAATTAGTTAAATCGTTATGACAGAATAATAAACATCAAAATTACGTAAACAATTAAAAGCATAAAAATAAGCTTATTCTCTAATGCATTTTTTTACACTTTTAGATTAGCAGATGACAATGCACTTAATTGATGTTTTTTTTTTTTATGGCTGATAGGCAAGCATTTGACCACAATCTCACCTGATGGAAAGTGATGATGTGGCCGAAGATGTAGCATGCTTGCCTAGAAGGTACCTATTCACTTTTGACTTGAAGACTCCCAGATTGTACCGTTCGGGGAACAAAGACGAAGGCAATGAGTTCCACTCCTTCGCAGTACGAATGATAAATGTAGAAGCGAAACGCTTCGAGCGAACTGGGGGTATGTCAACCATATATGGATGACGTTTGACAGTTTGTCTTGTTGTTAGATGGTAAAATCTATCTTTTACACTATTTGAGCAATAAAATTATCGACTTAACCTAAGGCTTACGTTTTCAATCGAGTTACACCGATGCACGAGCACGACTTTTGAGGTAAATCTCTGGTCAAGTTCAATTCGATTAAGAACCGCAAACGGCCGCGACCTACTTGTACCGCGGACACCGTGCTGTGTATTTATATAGAGAAACAAGTATTTTATAAAGTGACGTAAAATCGGTCCAAATGTAACATTGTTCTCAGACTCTACCTATGTATCTCAGTCAGTATGCTCTGTAATCTGTATATGCTAATAATTTAAACGTAAGCAAAGCTTAAAAAACCGACTTCACTTATATTTTGGTTTTAGCTTGATCGATTTCGATAAAATTTATATGGGACTACCACTGAAGTATAATCTACCAAAACAAAGATTTTTGTGTGAAATAGGGGAAGACATTGGTTGAACATATATAAAAAATATACATACAGTCGAACATAGTACCTGCCCCTATTTTGATGTCGGTAAAATAACAAGCCAAATGCAAGCCAAAAAATTTATCAGAGCGCCAGGTTGGACGACGCGTGATCAAACATAGTCGAGAACATCGTCAAAGTAGGCGTACAAAATAGACATTATTGACGATATTTCAAAACTACTGATCAGATCTTGATCAAATTTAAATGGGACCAATTAGAAAGCATCATCTTTCAAACTAAAAATTTTTGGAATCGGCTCACTTGGAGATAAGTTATGAGGTAACACACATAAAAAAATAAATTTAAAAAAATACAGTCGACTTGAGTACCTCCTCCTTTTTTTGGGAAGTCGGTAAAAAATATCAAGAAACGGAGTTTATTTAATAGATTATTTTGATAGTTGCATGATTGTAATGACTTTTTTTTTTGGTTTTGGCTTTGCAAACTATGTTCATTTAGCCAGTGCTAAGTAATAAACCAGTCACAGTCAAAGTCATGTAAAATAGTCATGGTCCAGTATTAGTCAAGTCCTGCTGCCCTAGTAAAGTGATAGAAACTTACTAGAACTTACATTTGACTTTTGGAGCTGAAGCGAAAATCACGTTTTTTACTTTGTAAGTATGATTTGCCTACTCTCATGCACGCTTTTTCAAGAGCTTCAGTAAAATTGTTATAGTTTATATAACAAACAACAACAACAAACGCATTCACACTCACAGCCCCGCACTAAGTTCAAATACTTGTATCGTGGGTGCCGGAAACATTCACATCACACACTCATTACACCCAGAACCAGAAGCACAAATATCCTAGCACAAATTCCTGTGCTCCTGCCGGGAATCGAACCCAGGACCCACGGCGCAGAGGGCAGACACCTGTCCACTGCGCCAACTGGGTCGTCGAATATGGTTATATGATTTGTTGGTCGTATATGATTCAAATAAACGATTGAATGTTGTTTTTATTGATTGATAACCGCTAAAATCATGGTCAGTCAACATCATATAAATTTTGACGACCCAGTTGGCGCAGTGGACAGGTGTCTGCCCTCTGCGCCGTGGGTCCTGGGTTCGATCCCGGCAGGAGCACAAATTCCTTCTCATGGGATATTTGTACTTTTGGTTCTGGGTGTAATGTGTGCGTGATATGAATGTTTCCGGCACCCACGAGCAAATCTTTGAACTTAGTGTGGGGTTGTAAGTGTGAATGCGTTTGTTTGTTTTGTTATTTTAAATTATTGCATACGCATTATTACTACCAGTAATTTAAAAACTATCTTCATTATGAATTACTGTCTTCGTGCAATCTTATCTTACCTAAACTTGCTGAACCTAATTTGATATCATGAAACTATAAATCATTCATATCAGGGCAGTGACCTCCCGTGACGAAACCGGGAGCTATGGAGATTGTCGAGATAATTTCTTCTAAACATACTTTGCATTAAATAATTTCTTGCGTAAGTAACAACGATGTTATTAAAAGAGAGAAGATATAACTTGATTGAACTGCCCGTTGTCTAAGTTGGGCGAGCATTCGCCTTCTAAGCAAGGGTTTCGATTCCTGGCGGGAACAGAAGTTTTCTCCTCAAGGAAAACTTGTGTTTCTGGTTCTGGTTGTGATTGCGCGTGTGATTGTTTCCGGTGTGAATGTTTCCGGCACCCACGACACAAGTCATCGAGCTTAGTGTGGAGCTGTGAGTGTGAAAGCGTTTATGTTTATGTTTATATGACTATCTCCTAAAAAGTGGACTGCATAAATTAGGTGCAACGCACACAATTTACCTCAGTCATGATCGCAACAATATCGTTCTTTACTTTTTTTATGCTCAATACGCAAGCATATGATCACAATCATACTATACATGATGGAATATACATAACTGCTCGATGGGTCGACGATATAGATCGCAGGAAAGACCTGGATGCGATCAACGCAAAACAGAAGAGGCACAAGGGTGAGGAGGCTTATACCCTGCAGTGGGTCGATACAGGCTGATGATAATGATGATGATACATGATGGAAAGCGATGCGGCTGAAGATGTAGCATGTTTGCCCAGAAATTACAAATACTTTTACAAGATCTGCAAATACCACAAGAAAAAACACTAATTTTATGGTTTGGAATATCTTCGCCTAATAAACTGGTCTAGTATTTGTTTACTGTATATAAGAGCGTAACCTACCACTTTTAATAATATCATCGGTAAGTAAGTTTAAATAAACACGAGTATTTTGTGCGAGATAATATTTATGATGTCCGTTATAATTGTTTAATGTGGCTCTAGCAGATCCCCGCGGCTTCACCCGTCTCAAAATAAAGATATCCTATGTGTTATAACAACTAGAATTTTTTTTTAACAAACAAACGCATTCACACTCACAGCCCCACAATAAGTTCAAAGAATTGTATCGTGGGTGCCGGCAACTTTCACATTACACACACATTACACCCAGAACCAGAAGCACAAATATCCCTTGGGTAGGAATTTGTGCTCCTGTCGGGAATCGAACCCAGGACCCGCGGCGTAGAGGGCGGAGACCTGTCCACTAAGCCAATTGGGTCGTCATTGTCAATTGATTAATACTTGTAGATACTTATTATTTTATTAAACTGTCCGATGGCGTAATGCGGCGACTTCTTAGCAGTAACTGGTTCGATTCGCGGACCACAAGTTTTCTTCCCAAAGGAAATTTGTGATTCTGATTCTGAGTTTGATTATGAAAGTGATGCAAATGTTTCCGACACCACGACACAAATAATCAAAGTGTGGGTCTGTGAGTGTGAAAGCGTATTCTATGGTGCTAACTGTATTATTAATAAAATGCAGTGTAGAGACAGAACAGTAACAAAACACAAGAGACTGATTATGACTCTAAGCAAGGATTTAATTAAAATGTGTAATAAAGCTTGAACTAAGCGACCAAGCACTTGTATAACTTGTTAAGTTAACAGGAAATGTTAACAGATGTATCGTGATTAAACACACCATTGTTCTAAGTTACACGCATTACGTGGTTCATAAAAGGACTATTGTTATTAATTAATTAGTATACATTAACTTTATTTTATACTTTAGATTAAGTATATGTATACAATGTGTAACAGAAAGGTGTTGTAATACTCAAGCCACACATCTAGCTACATGATTGGAATCTAATAGGAACTTCTGAATTCGCGGCAGCAGCAGTTGAGTTATGATTAAAGTTTCAAAAAAATATGTCATTTGCAACCCTATTTCAACAGCTACCGTTCTACACCACAAAGTCATTGGAACTAGAGGTCTGACAGTAGGAGCCATAACAAAGGTCAAGATCACGCACCACAGATGTAACCGTAGGGTTGAAAATATCTGAAAAATATGATTTCTATTTTCTGTATAGAAAAAAATATCTCCGATTTCGAGTTTCGTTCTCTGGCAGACGATTCCTGGCACGATACACATACAAATCACCAAGTATTACTACACCTTTTATTATTTACATACCTTTTGTTATATACATGTTGTCTATATAGATAGTAATGATGAAAAATATAGCGATGGCGTAGTAAGCCGACTTCTCGATCTAGAGTTTCAATGGAGGTAGGTCGCGATTTCAAATCTCAATATAGTTTACCACCCTCAATTTCCTCTCAAAACCTTCAAAATCGATCCGTCACATATAACAATACAATACAAAATTATTTGTTATACAACAAACAGAATACAAAACACGGCTAGATAGTTAAACAGTATAGTACAATAGATACTCTTATCGCTTTCAGATCTAAAATGAAAATGCTTGCTTGCCTGTCGTACAGACTAATGGGCAGTTCTAGTTTCAGGATATTTCAGGCTGTCTGAGGGTTAAAATCCGAATTACGACTAACGTCCGGAACCGACAGCTTAACGTGCCCTCCGAAGCACAGTGACACTCAGTTGGAAATCGCACTAAACGGTCACCCATGCTAGCACTGACCTTTTATTTGTGGGGGGATGCTTCCTTCCCAGGAGTGGGGGAAAGGGATGTGTGGAATCCAAACCACTAAAGCTACCCCGTGAGCAGTCAGCAGGTGGGCCAAGATAGAGTCGCGCTAGTAGTCACTATCTTGCCCCGGTGGTAGGCCCGGATGCAACAAACCGGACCCATGCGCCCATGGAGGGGTAACTGCTCAACAAGGCCACTCTACAGACGTGTGAGGCCATGCAAGCGCCGGTGGAGAGCGCTCTGGCTATCCACCAGTGACCCCACTAGAGAGGAGGAGAGGCATCAAGCACTGACCTAACTAAATATTGCCTAACCTTGTCAATCAGTTACAATCGACAAGGCGGATTGCGCTACGAGTACGACAATATTATTATGAAGATTACTTATATACTCTGATTTACGTCTCATACATGATTAAAACAGGTCTCTCTCTATTATATTACGCATAGTGTACATACAAAGTTAAACTGTAAACTAAAACAGAAGCGACCCAAGCTTGTACCGACACCCACTGACGAGACAACCTTGTTAAACACACTTGATTTGCAAACAATCGAACTAACGCACGTTACCAATAATTAACTAAGTGTTCATAGGCAGAGCACTCTGTCGCAGTAAGCCTGAAGAAGCTTCTTTTTAATATTTCGTCTTACAAATTTATAAAGAATCAAAAGAAATAAAAACAAAGCGTGCCCGAAAGGATCGTGACTCGGCATTATTGCCAAGTGTTATGTTCATACTTCTTGTAGCGATATCTGTCTGTCTCTACTAGCGAAGTCACCCTTCCTCGGCAGTCGGGTAGCAAGTAATGTTAGAGTGGAACAATTTCAAAATCAAGGAACACGTGCACGTTTAGAATTCTTCTACTCTACACTAGTGTAAAACTTTGTAGCAGCCGTCGACGTTCTGCGAAAATGTAGATTCGAATTTTAGAATCACAAACCAATAATAGAATTGTTTACTTCTTACCAGCCCCGGATCTAAGGGGGCAAACTGAGGCCCCGGGCACCGAATTCAGAAGGGGCAAATTCAAACTAGGCAGACGAATACACAACACAACTCACCGGGTCTTTATGGCGTTCTTTCCGGGAGGCCTATGTCCATCAGTGGACGTCTGATGGCTAAAATGATAATGATGATAAAAGTAAAAGTGTAGGCGAGCAGGGGATTTTTCAGATTTGCCCCGCTTCGAAAAAAATTAAGATCCGGGGCTGCTTCGTACTGCAAAAAATATTTGGAGAAATTTACTGACTATACTTACTAAGACAAAGTTGTAAATATAAACAATGTTCCATACAAAATGGCGCAGGCGGAACAATCATTACATTGATTCTGCAAATAATTTATTAATTTAATTTGCATCGAAAATATGTAACTCTTACGAGTACTGTTAGGTTTGTCACTGCATAAAACGAAATGACAGCGTGTACTTTTTAAAATGTTGGCTCTGCAAACTATTATCATTTAGCCAGTATTTGGTAATTAAAATGTTTCATGTTTACCTATGTATTTCAGAAATCTGGTCATAGTCACCAGCCACAGTCAAAGTCAATGAGTCAAACGGACATAGTTAAGTCAAGCAATTATATAGAAACTGTATTATCATCCGTACTTTATCATCACTTTCCATCAGAGGTCATATGCTTGCTATCGAACAAAAAAATACTTTTACTACATTGGAGTTTTGGACAGAAAACAGAAATGTTTATTTTTTCTCTATTTTTCAAATTCTACCCGTTTGGCAAAGTTAGGTGCGCGTCCGCCTTCTAAGCAACGGTATCGGGTTCGATTCCAACACATTTCATACATGGCTACATTAAATATAATGTAGCCATGTAGCTAATTTAGTATGTAATTTTATTCATGCGTATTGAGTGGCATAGTTATGCGAACTTATTTTATCAAGGTTGGAGTAGAGTAAAAAAATCGCTCGTGCAGTTTGCCTCCATGCATCCTTGTCATTAATGTACTAATTCGTTTTGTAATAAGCTTTCTTAATTAATGATCGTTTTATTACTGATTTAAACTTTCCCAGTGGTAATTCAGTTACAATTTTAGGAATTTTATTGTAAAATCTAACCACATTTTCCAAAAAAGATATTAATTCGTTTTAGCTTATTCTAAATGTGCGCACCGCTATGTTATGCTTAGATACATAAAATTGTGTAAGTCGCTCCTTAATTTACATTTGACAATATTTTTGCGACCATGCATAATATTTTCAAAGATGTAAAACGAAGGCATGGTAAGTATGAGTATTCCCATATCAAAGATTAATCGAACCGCTCTCTTTTAAAGAATATATTAGGTTCAACTTCATCTTTCTCCGGTTCGTTGACAGTTTCGCAGACTTAGCGCGTTCTGTGCTATCCAGCTATCGAATCACAGAATACGAAATCGTCAAAGTTAAGCTTTCTCCGCGACAAATACATATATTTTTACTTTGTCCTCATGGCGCGAGTACTACACGCACTTGACTCGCACATGTCTATTTAGTGTCCGAATTAATTTAATATTAATAATTTATGACTATGATTGATAAAACCACAAAGCTTAATTACTTAAACATAGTAATTAATAACTATCATGTTAAATAATTCATAACTACACCGTTTTTTGTCGATACAGGATGTTATTGATTTTAGTAATTAATTACTGCGCAGTTATGCAGCTCTATAAAATGTTAATAAATATATTTAATGTAAGTAATTATAATTTAATTTTATTTTAAATGGTTATTTAATTTAGAAGTTCATACTTATAATTTTTTTATTCAAGAGTAACTCATTAACAATATCAGGTTAAGTAGATAGTGGTCAAACTTTTGACTAATTGGGTTAAGATAATTAAACGCAAGTAAAGCTTAAAAAACCGACTTCAAAGCTTATATTTTGGTTTAGGTTGGATCGATTTCGATACAAATTATATGGGACCACCTCTGAAGTATAACCTACCAAACAATAAGTGGCGGAGATATCACGTTGCATAGATACAAAAAAAAAACATACAGTTGAATTGAAAACCTCCTTGTTTGAAGTCGGTTGAAAACAGAGTGAAAAATTAATTTCATTTATTTCAAGTAACTTTGAGTCATAACTAACGTAAAACATAAGAATTTAAAAATTATAATAATTCTTACATAATAGATTAAAGTTCAAAATAATACCATTATAATAGCATCGAAACTAATTAATAATTAAACAATAATAATAATAAACTAACATTAACTACCTATATCTAACATTCTAGTGCTACGCCAGGCATCTCCCTACCTGCTAGGGATATGCCTGTTGCAGCAACGTCTAATAAAAGGAAAGTCCACCATATCTGCAATCATCGCTAGGACGGTATTGGTGCTGGCCCGCACTCTGCGCACCAAGGATGCGTATTAAAGTAAGTTTGTATCTGTGGATATTTGAAACCCTTGTGCCAGTTGCCTACACCCTCTCCGGAGCGCCTTTCGCGCTCGCCCTCCCGCCCGGTGACGCTGCAGAGGCTACACACAGCAAGCAGCATGTAGTCCGTTCGAAAAAAAAAATTTAAACATATTTGAAACAAAGTATGGGTTGCAGTGGTGCTGAATCAGATGTAGATTAAATATAGTCTGAAGTACAAAAGAAACGAAATTATTAAAAAATATTAAAAACGATTTCACACGCGTAAAAATCATCACAGATCACATCACACTAATATCATGAATCCGAAATTATCCGTGTAAGTGTGTTAATGTGTAAGTATGTTTGTTTACTCTTCATGCTGTAACGACTGAACATATTTTGATGAAATTTGAAATGTGCATGGCTTATATCTACGATTAACACATAGGCTACTTTTTACATCGATAAACGCGAAGCCGCGTTTATACAAGCATGTACCGATATGTGTGAAAATGTGTGTATGACCGTGACGCGTACGCTTTGACCTAGTTGCCGACATGTGTTCCTTCTAGATTTGGTCATACATACAAACATATATGTTACGAATAATCTTGGGCTAGGTTGAGCGGAAAAAAATACGAACAAATGCCCTGACCTCCTGTTACCTATCTCTGTAGCGATCGGTTTCAATCAAAAATAGTTAAACGCAAGCAAAGCTTAAAAAACTTCACCGCTTTATCATCGGAACCTTGATCCACCAGCTTTCAAATAAAAAAATAATCATCAAAATCGGCTCACAACGAAAGAAGTTGTGAGGTAATTTGAAGTCGGGTAAACCAGAACATCGTCAAAGTACGCATTATTCGTCACAAAATAGACATTATTGACGATATTTCAAGAACTACTTATCAGATCTTGATCAAATTTAAACGGGACTAATTAGAAAGCAACATCTTTCAAAATAAAAAAAAAATTTCGATATCGGCTCACGTGGAGAGAAGTTATGAGGTAACACATAAAAAAAAAACTGTCGACTTGAGTACCTCCTCCTTTTTTGGGAAGTCGGTAAATGACAAACCTCATAAGAAATAGGGTTTATGGTTTAATTCAAACAGAAACCGCTTGCAACAAAGATATTAGACAATTTTAGTTTTTATCATTGACCGAGCAAACGCGAAGCGCGAGCGAAACGTCTCTGTTTCAGCTTGATATAAAATGATTTCGTATGTCCGGCGGATATCCGGTTGTTCTCCCATACATGTCGCATTACTCATCCGATTCTCGTGAAATTTTGTGAATAGGCTCGATAACTGTAATTTTGCGAATCTGGCAGTATAATCATTAACTTTCATGAGTGCCTCTTTGGGGCCCATGTGAATAAACGATTTTGATTTTGATAAATATATGTTTTTTTTTATCGATTCAATTTTTATTTAATGGCGGATATACGGCGTTTAAAAACATATTGAAGCCATTTCGAAACATGCACGGAGCAATTAGTTTATTTCTATTACATTTTATTATTATTTCATTTTTTCTTCTCATTCATGCTAGTAATATTCGTGTATATTCAAGGATAAAAAGCTGTACCTCGAAGTTTTAATAATAATAGTAACGTGGTCGACCTGTATGAGACAAGTGTGCTCCATTGATTAATGACCTCTAGTAATGAGCAAGTGTTTTAAATTAAATAAATATTTCCGGTCTCGCCTAAAAATAACACAAGTGGTACAGTCAGACAAGTTAAACTTAACACAATATATTTTTTTTGTATCTCTGATCGCATTTTACCACTACATTTTTTTATACACTCACAGCCCCACATTCAGTTCGATGACTTGTGTTGTGGGTGCCGGAAACATTCACACCACACACACAATCACAAGCAGAGCCAGAAACACATATTTTCTTTGGGGTGAAAACTTGTGTTGCCGCCGGGAATCGAACCCGATACCACGGGTTAGAAGGCTAACGCAGCCAACGGCAGCCAAAGGTGTTTGATGTGTTTTTTTTTGTTTGGTAGATTATAAATCAGCGGTGGTCCCATAGTCTCATATAAATTTTATCAAAATCAATCAAGCCAAAACCAAAATGCTTATATGCGGTAAAGTCCGTCTTTTAAGCTTTACGTGCGTTTAAATGATTAAAATAGACGATTACTACCTAATTTTATGTCGTGATCTTAGATACCTTATACTCCTTTATTTCGTTAACTGTATCATCATCAGCCCGTTATAGCCCACTGCTGGGCATAGGCCTCCCTCTGGTTTTGCCATTCGCCTCTGTCTCTCGCCACTCGCTTACAAAGGCCAAAATAGTAATAAGTATATATAGAACTGTTCCTGTGGCTTCGTCCGCGTAAATTAATTAGTATATGTGTTAATCCTTGGTTTTTTTATTTTTTTTTATTTGGTGTCTATAAGCTAAGCACATTTCAAATTTCATTCAACATCTGCTCAGCCGTTACGGCGTGAAGAGAATACAAATATTCTTACACATTAACACACAAACTTTTGCACTTATAATATTAGTGTGATTACTTTATTATTCGTGTCATGTAAAGCTTTACGTTGGATAAACGAAATATTTTTTTATGGTAGATAGGCAAGCATTTGACCACTATCTCACCTGATGGAAAGTGAAGATGCGGCCGAAGATGTAGCATGCTTGCCTAGAAGATACCTATTCACTCTTGACCTAAAGACTCCCAGATTACACCGTTGGGGAAACAACGACGCGGGTAATGAGTTCTACTACTTCGCAGTACGGATAATAAACGTAGAAGCGAAACGCTTCGAGCGAACGGGAGGTAAGTCAACCATATATGGATGACGTTTCACAGTTTGTCGTGTTAGACGGTAAAACGGGCATGGGGGAATTAACTCGTGTAATTGAAAAAAAATACTAAGCAAAGTCACAGTAGCACATAGTTAATTGCAATCTAAATATATCCAACTCTACACTCACATAACCCTCCGTTGCTTCGCGTGGTTCCCATAATGCGCGTGCGCAGGATTCCCGTGTATGGCCGTGTATGGCGCCGCCTTGAAGCCGCTTCGGGCGAACTACGTGAGGAGGCGCAAAATGAGATAGATTAGAGAAAACCGTGTTTTAACTACCTATTTCTAAAGTAAATATACCTACATACACTGACTGTATTTCTGACTGCGCGATCCAAATGATGGTAATGTGTTCAACAGCCTGTGTATGTATGTTTGTTGTTGTGGCTCTATAGACACCAAACGTCTGACGTTATTGACAATTTGTCCTAATCTTGTGTAAAAAAATAGTCATGAAAATTCAATAATGACTGTAATTTTTTTTTACTTTCCTGAGTGCCACTTTGGGGCCCATGTCAATAAATGATTATGATTTTTTGAATATGGAGACAACCAGACCCCATATTGTGAAAAATTTAAGTCAACGAGCTGTGTTTACGGAGGGTATCATTTAATAGTTATTTGACACTACATTTGCAGCCAACCAGCTTTCAAATAAAAAAATAATCATCAAAATCGGCGAACAAAGAAAGAATTTATGAGGTAACTTTTGAAGTCGGCTAAAAACCAGAACGTCAATGCAGTCCACAGAATACGCAAGAGGATAACTCAAAAACTACTAGTCAGATCTCAATCAAATTTAAATGGGACCAATTGGAAAGCAACATCTATCAAACAAAAAAAAAAATTTAATGGGTTCACGTGGAACGAAGTTATGATAACACACATAAAAAAAAGATACAGTCGACTTGAGTACCGCCTCCTTTTTTGTGAAGTCGGTAAAAATATATGTCTTTGTATATGATAATTTATTTTATGTTAATTATGTTAATTAATTGTGTTTATATTAATTATGTTAATACTTCCTTTTAAAATTCTACGACATTGTCTGCAATCTAGTATCGAAATAATATCCTATGATCGTAATCCTAATGACATCCTACTAACCCTACTAATATTGTAAATCCGAAAGTTTGTGTGTAAGTATGTTTACTCCCTCTTCACGCTTTAAAGGCTGAACGGATTTGGATGAAATTTGGAATGCACATAGCTTATACCTAGGATTAACACATAGGCTACTTTTTATCTTTATAATAGCAGGCGAAGCCGCGGGGCACGGCTAGTATATTATAAATGCGAAAGGTTTTGAACGTGTATGAGAGTCAGTATGTTCGTCACTCCTTCACGTTGAAACGACTGGACTAGATATAAATAAAATTTTGAATGGATATAGTTTACACTATGAATTAACATATAGGCTTCTTTTTCTGCGGGTAACACCGCGGGGGCGCAGCTATTATTATTATTTGTTTATTAATAGATCACGTCTTAGAAGTCTTAAAAAATCTTATAAATATAATAAAAAAGGCTACAATTTAACGCAGGAGAAAAACTAATCATATGTTTAATTTTATCTCATCAGGAAGTATATAAAATCAAATTCTCACGACTGCATTTGGTGACCTACAACATTTTAGTATTTACCAAGCATTTGTACAATCAATATTATTTAATATAGCTGTGTAAATATAGATGACATTGGACTACCAAACGGTACGACACGAACCTCACGATGTTTGTTCGACTATAATAATTACTTTGGTATCCGCTTTATTTAAACAACCGTTATAATATAGACAAGTCGTTTTTAAAGCGATCTTTTGAAATAAATAAATTTATCGCTACATAATTAAACGCAAGCAAAGCTTAAAAAACCGACTTCACCGCTTTATCATCGGAACCTTGATCCGATTTAATATATAAACACGCATTATTGACTATAACTCAAAAACTAGAGATCAGACCTTGATCAAATTTTCAATGGACTACACCAGCACCAGCTTTCAAATAAAAAAAGAATCATCAAAATCAGCTCACAATGAAAGAAGTTATGAGGTAACTTTTGAAGTCGGGTAAACGAGAACATCGTCAAAGTACGCATTATTCGTCACAAAATAGACATGATTGACGATATTTCAAAGAAGAAAGAAAGCAAAGAAGCAGAGGATCGTGCTCAGTGGCGTGCAATTGGATAGGCCTATGTCCAGCAGTGGACTTCCATAGGCTGATGATGAGGATGATGACGATATTTCAAGAACTACAGATCAGATCTTGATCAAATTTAAATGGGACCAATTAAAAAGCAACATCTTTCAAACTAAAAAATCCGGAATCGGCTCACGCGGAGAGAAGTTATGAGGTAAAACATATAAAAAATAATAAAATATATATATATACAGTCGACTTGAGTACCTCTTCCTTTTTTAGGAAGTCGGTACAAATTCAATTGTATATCACCTACCGCAAGCTTTAAAAAAAAAAGAGAAAATAAACAACATAAAAAATACAGACGAATTGAGAAACTTCTCCTTTTTAACACGCTTTTAATAGCTTCACCTGTATATAAATGTATGTTTGATTGTAACCAACTCCTTTGGGCTTGATTTTGACCCAATTCAAACCGTCAGATTTCATTTAAACTTCGTAGACTTATCAAGGACCGATGACAATACAAAAATATATATTTTTATTTATTTATAAAGCGTGTTTTTTAGTTTTTTTTTACTGTTATATTTATTTGAAGACGGTTTAAATCACAATTGAGACAACTCTTAGCTATCGTAACCCTTTCTACAATCTCGGAGAAATCAGCATAAAATAAATAACAGTCATCGACCTTTTTAAAACGTACAAATGAAAGTTCTAAGCAACTAGATTACTTACCAAAATAACATGCCAATTGCAAATATTACCTCATCAAACCCACACATCAGGACTCGCCCAGTTCACCATTTTGGAATGAAATCCAACAACATTGGAAACTACAAATTAATCTAAGTTTCCCTTTTGTTTCCTTTGCTTTATAAAGTGTTTGTGTTGTTATATTGTGTTGTTGATGTTGATATTGTGTTGTTATAAAGTGGTTGTTTTTAAGTGGACTTTGTTTTTAAACGCCTACTTGTAGATGTAACGAACTTATGTAACACTAATTGGTTACTTAATTTTATTACTTTAAAATTTAGAAATGTTAAAGACTCAATGACCCTTATAAAGCCAATAGGCTGAATGCCTGATAAATTATATTTATTTTCATATCAGTATTTTTTTTTATTTGACCACAATCTATACAATTAAATAATTAATCAGTCAATCTAATTTACATTATCAAAAAGTATTGGAAACGTATTTTTAACCGATTTCAAAAAAGCAGGTTCTCTGTATGTTTTTTGTATGTATGTTTCGCGATCATTTCGCCTTTGACGATTATTTTTTTGTTTGGTAGATCATATTTCAGATGTGATCATACTCATATACATTTTATTGAAATTTATTTAGCGCTTTTTGAGAAAATCAACAAAAACGAAGTCGGCTTTTTAATTGTGCTTGAGTTTAAATTATTCTTTTGTCAATTGAAAAAAAAATTACGAACATATAACGCGTTGAAGTACTGAAGCGTGACGCTTCAATACACTTTTTACTGAGTCGTCACGTCACGAGCCTCTACTCCAGAACTCTAACGCTCTTTATTTTTGTCAATTTCTATAGATTTATAAAATAACAAAATACAAGTGCAATATTATTTGATTAGGTATATAATTGACGGACTAAGTAATTAGGTCTTTTTTACCCAGGCATGATCCCCATTTCCTGATTTACATTATACAATATTTTTTATATATAATATATTATTCTTTATTGTTATAGATTTTAAACATTTTCACATGGTTTGTATGTGAGTGTGTTTATAGCAACAAAGCTACAAACACAGTATCTATCTAAGCTACGTCCTTATGTCTGTAGCACTCACAAAATCCCAAGTAACCGATTTCAATAAGTTGTTATTTATCGGACCCTTTATTTATAACTAGCAGAATAAAAAATATATACATATAAAAGCTTTCACACTGACAGCCCCACACTAAATGTACTAAGACTTGTGTCGTGGGGCAGTAAACATTAACATAACATTCAGTATGCGTTTCTGGTTCTGAGTATAATTAACACAACACACACAACATTCACACCAAACCCAGAACCAGAAACACAAATTTCCCATGGGGAGAAAACTTGTGTTCCCACTGGGAAATGGTGCTTTATAGTCAAACGCGCACTTAACTGCACCAGCGGGCAGTTCAAAGTTAGCAAATTTTTCTCTGAATTATTTTACGAATATTATTATTTCGAACTGAAAAGTAACTTTTATCCCAATAAAAAATAACCAATGACACTCAGCGATAGTGTAGCTATCTAACAGTTAAATAATTTTTAGAATTGAATCAGTAGTTTCAGAGATTACCTATTACAAACAAATAGCGCCGCTAAAAAACTGGGTATCCTCGCAAAGGTTAGGCAAGTACTTCACACTGGGGCAGCTTCTTAATGTGTATCATCTGTCCGATCGTGTATGGAGTACTGCGGCTACCTGTGGGATGGATCCGCTAAGTACGAGCTTGAAGCTCTTGAGTCCATCGACAAAAGATGAGAAGAAGAGAGCAAAAACACTCATTACCGATGATAAACTAGTCGAGTCAAAATTGCAGAGTCTCGGTCACCTACGTGAGGTCGCAAGCCTATCGGTATTCTACCGTTTACATTTTGAGTGTGCGCAGGAGTTGCATGAGATGTAAGGTTGTGTGGTCGCCACAAAAGGCTTTCTGCAGCTCGCGAAGCTTGTGCACGGGTCATCAATGAGCTGAATCAGGAAGGTACTGAGCTGGGCGGACCGGGAGTGTACCAGGAACATACTGCGTGAAGATCATGTAGTCCGTGAGACTAATATTTAGTGATCTAGGGTTTTCCATCCACTTTTTGTTATCAGTGAACTACGAACCTGCTTCTTATATAACCCTGAGTGTGTTCGGTTCTTTTAAATTTATATTAATAGGCATTTTAAAGAAAAATTTTTTTAAATAGATTTAACGAATTACCATTAATCTAAAAAAAATATTACGTTTTTGTAAAATATTTTTTGTCCTGTTTTTTAATGTAGAATTTTATTTTGTTTCAGATTCCCTGATGTTATTCTGCACATGATAATTGTAAGTATTAAATATATAATATAATCCTGCTAATATTATAAATGCGAAATTTTGTGTGTAAGTATGTTTTTTCCCACTTCACGCTTTAACGGCTGAAAGGATTTGAATTAAATTTGGAATGTACATAGCTTATTATGTATAAGCTATGTATATTCCAAATTAACTAATAGGCTACTTTTTAACTTGATAATAGCAGGCAAAGCCGCGACGCACGGTTAGTATTACATAATCGTCATAAAACCTGATACCTATAGCCTATAGGTATTTTTAAGATTAATATAACTTATACATTTAAAAAATGCAAATGTTTAGATGCTGCTTAATACACAAATTGTGCCGAAATGGCTTAACATAATGAAACAATTTCTGATAAGTGAATGTTTCCGGCACCCACGACACAAGTCATCGAACTTAGTGTGGGGCTATGAGTGTGAAAGCGTTTATGTTATGTTATGTTTAATTGTTTATGTTATATACTAAGCTAATAAAAGCGTGTTAATCAGCACCTACAAAGCATTATATAATATATCAGTATTTTACTCTATTTATTATAGAATTGTTTAAGTCCCAGTCTTATAAATGTCATAATTAACCAAGTCTGTTATTTCTACAATTCCAATATTTATTCTATTTATAGATAACATCCGCTTAATTAGTTATATTCCCAACAAATAAAAAACTAACTACATTCCTTCTCTAAAACGGTTAGTTCAACATTTCTTTGACCAAGGCTAAGTAAACTAGTTATATACCATGTAAGGTGTAAGTGCACGTCGTATATGGCCAGTGTTCGGCCATATATGGCACGTGCCAGCTTCCTGCTTGGTCAGATGAGGGACAAAAGACGTTGTTTTAAAATGTGGACGCCATATGGTAAAATTAGTTCATAATAATCTAATACCTAGTTTAAATTATTATACTCAAGCTATGCTTCAACTTGTTTGTTTAGTATCTAAGTAAGTTGTAGGTATTTATGTCCATTTATAATGTTTTCACACCACCGACCTCATAATATAAAATTTTCTCTCTATCTTAAGGTTGACTGTAAGAGATCGCATTTAGCGATAGCACCAGCTTTCAAATAAAAAAAAAAGAATCATCTAAATCAGTTCACCTAGAAAGAAGTTGATTGATTGAAAATTCTTTATTGCACAAACAAAACAAATTGTAGGTACACAGGCGAACTTAATGCTATGAAGCAATATCTTCCAGTTAACCTCGGTGTATCGTGTGAATTTTAAGTGGTAGTGCACATGCTATGGAGAAATAAGTTATATAGACATTTAAAAAGATGAATTGAGAACCTCCTCTTTTTTTATGTCGGTTAAATATAGTCTAGCTCACAAAAATCTGTCGAAAAGTTCCGAGGAGGCTTGTTGCTTGCTTGTCGTATAGACTAGTGACAGGATTTTTCAGGCCGCCTGAAGGCATCCGACATGGCTTAACGACCGTTGTCTTACGACTAACGACCGAGACCGACAGCTTAACGGTTCCGGAGTTATTCATACAAAGACTGTTGAAGGTTTTTAATTGAAAAGCAAAGCGCGAACGAAGCGTCTCCTTTTCAGCTTGGGCAAAATCCGGATTTCCGGTTGTTCTCCTTTACAAGTCGCTTTTTTTTGTTATGTTTGTTACCTCATAACTTCTCTCCACGTGAGCCGATTTCGAAATTTTTTTTTTAGTTTGAAAGATGTTGCTTTCTAATTTGTCCCATTAAAATTTGATCAAGATCTGATCAGTAGTTTTTGAGATATCTTCAATAACGCCTATTTTGTTCTCGTTTACCCGACTTCAAAAGTTACCTCATAACTTCTTTCATTGTGAGCCGATTTTGATGAATTTTTTTTATTTGAAAGCTGGTGCTTTTAATTTAGTCCCAATGAAATTTGATCAAGGTCTAAGCTCTAGTTTTTGAGTTATAATCAAGAATGCGTGTTTAAAACATTAAATCAGATCAAGCTTCTGATGATAAAGCGGTGAAGTCGGTTTTTTGTAAGCTTTGCTTGCGTTTAATTATTGGTTTTGATTCAGTTGTAGGAAATTAGTTACGCGAGGTGTTTAGCTGACAGACCCACTAGCCCACCAGTAATGTTAGGTGTACAGCCCATTAGCCATAGTCCTAATAAATGGCTATCACTTCCTCCCACACCCTTCGCTTACTGATGATGTGCCATGACCCACTGCATGACCACTCATGCGCATGACCAGGTCATTGTACTGACGCACTCGTATGCAAGCACACGCAAGTTGAGGTTTCCTGTGTTTTAGGGTTGCCTGCCACTAGAAAAAGAAGAAAAAAGTAACGTATCAAATAGAGCTTCAGATTTACTTTACTTTACATTTTACACTCTTTGAGTTTTTTTTTATACAATAGATAGAAAACATCAAGATGCTCCGCCTGATGGGAAGCGCGGTGTCACCGTTGCCTATAGATATCTGAATCACTCGTTGCCGTACTTTTCAAATCTCTTTTTAGACCCTTTTCGAAGAAATTCTTGTCATTGTGAAGAAATAAGTTTACTTTTGAAGTGAACATTCTTATAGGAGGGCTTTGAAATTCTGACCCGCAACCTTTCTATATCCTTATATTTTTTTATAATCCTTCTTTCATTAGCATTTTTAAAAATATTGTAAGTGATTTATGTAAGGTGTGACAATAAAGCGTAAAAAAATAATCACGGCAATCGGTTAAGATATCACAAAAGGTCAGTCACATAAGAGCGTCAATAAGAGAATCTCCTGTTTTCACAAAATTGTATAATATAAAATATATTATATATCTTACCAAACTTAAGGTAGGAAAATTTGAGCAAAATGTTTTTATTTCAAAATTTTAACTTTCAAAGTGTTAGATATACTTACCTATAACTTGACAAGCTCACATTTCATCGATCCATCTTAAATTAAATAAAGTTATTATAATCTTTCTTATATATAGATAAAAATGAATTGCTGTTCGTTAGTCTCGCTAAAACTCGAGAATGGCTTTACCGATTTGGCTAATTTTGATCTTGAAATATTTGTGGAAGTTCAGGGTAGGTTTAAAAGGTGAGAAAATATAAAGAAATTGCAATAAAAGTAGTATTTTATTTTCCCATACAAACTGTTCGTACCTGTCAAACAGGAGATGTTTCTGAATATTTGACCACAGACAATTGGCGGTATGAAGTTCGCCGGGTCAACTAGTCACTCATATATCTCTTTGTCAATTTTCAATTGACCATAATATAACAAACAAATAAACCATCCCATATAAACAATAACAATACATGGCACAGTGGCACCCCTACCCCATTACTAAACTCAAACAATGGATCGTTGCGTCCTCGAAGCCGTTAAGGTGACCCTTTGTCACCATCGATGGTCACCATTACCACCATAATCTTGATCTGACTCATACTATGTGACGCAGGTAAAACCTACGAGTAACAATCAACAATTAAAAAAAGAAGATAAACCAATCGCAAAATAAGATAAAAGCTTTCACACTCACAGCTCCACACTAAGTACGATGACTTGTGTAGTGGGTGCCAGAAACATTCACATCACAGACCCAATCATACCCAGAACCAGAAACACAAATTTCCATACTGAGAAAACTTGCGTTTCCACCGGGAATCAAACCCGATACCCGTTGCTTTAAAGCTGAACAAGCACCCAACCTAGCCAACGGACAGTTCAAAACGGTAAGCTAGTCGAATCCAAGTTGCAAAGTCTCGGTCACCGACGTAAGGTGGCAAGCTTATCGGTATTCTATCGCTTACATTTTGGAGAGTGTGCACAGGAATTACATGACTTAATTCCACCATGCCCTTTTTACCATGTAACAACAAAACACTATCGAGCGTCATGTATTTATGGTTGACATACCTCCAGTTCGCTCGAAGCGTTTCGCTTCTACGTTCATCATCCGTACAGCAAACGACTAGATCTCATTGCCTGCGTCTTTGTTTTCCGAATTAGAGTGAATAGGTATCTTCTAGGCAAGCATATTACATCTTCGGCTGCTTCGTCCCTTGCACTTCTTACAAACAAACCTTGTGACGTTACTCTAGAGACTTTGAAGCTTTGGACCAAGCCGATCGTTGCATAAAAGTGTCTTAACTCTCCGTTCAATAGTATCAAGTCACTAAGTATCTCAAGCTGGTACTTCGCCGAGGTATCCCAAAGAGCATCGCATCACAAGACAACAAGACAAACTGTCAAACGTCATCCATATATGGTTGACATACCTCCAGTTCGCTCGAAGCGTTTCGCTTCTACGTTTATCATTCGTACTGCGAAGGAGTGGAATTCATTGCCTTCGTCTATGTTCCCCGAACGGTACAATCTGGGAGTCTTCAAGTCAAGAGTGAATAGGTACCTTCTAGGCAAGCATGCTACATCTTCGGCCACATCATCACTTTATATCAGGTGAGATTGTGGTCAAATGCTTGCCTATCAGGCAAAAAAAAAAAAACACACTTATGTATGAAGGCGAAAGTTTGTGAGTGTGTTTGTTACTTCTTCACGCCAATTTTGATGAAATTTATTATGTAAGTAGCTGACACCCTGGATTAACACATAGGTTTTTATCCTAGAATTCCAGCAGTTCCGGGACTTACGTGGGTAAATCTGCGGGGCGCAGCTAGCTACTCTATAAACGAGCTCGTAACTTTACGATTAACTAATAAAAACATAATAAAACCACTTACATTTACTGGTATTTATGCTAAGCTTCTGATTAATATGTGCGCATTAAATCTAGGCTATATCAACTTATAAATAAGTTGCATAACATGCCTTGTTCAAGGTCTTGATACGTATTTGATATAATGTTTTAAATCACATATCGACTTAATTTTTTTTAAATTCTGGATAGACAAGCTATTGACCACTATCTCACCTGATGGAAAGCGGAAGATGCGCCATGCTTGCTGAGAAGGCAAGTACCTTTTCACTATAGGCTTGAAGACACCCAGTCTGTACCGGAGAACAAAGATGCAGGCAATGAGTTCCACTCCTTCGCTGTACAGATGATAAACGTAGTTCATAAATGGATGACGTTTGACAGTTTGTCTTGTTCTTTGATTTTATTGTCTTTATATTTCCCTTTATTAGTTGTTGATTTCATATAATAGAATAACTTTATTATGAAAATGAAAATGAAAAATGATTTATTTCTGTAACCAAGTTTTGCTTAACTTAAGGTAAGTTGGGACCTTCTATTAAGTATAAAAATACCTGTGTCAGAAGACCACGCTCTTCCATATCCATACCATAAAATATATTAAGGTTTCAGATAAGTAGATGATAATAATTATACAACATTAAGTTTTTTAAGTTATAATAATAATATTAAAAATAATAGTATATACGAGTTTAAAAAAATATATAATAATAATATTTTATTTAGTTAGAAATAAAAATTTTGTTGTATCCACTTTAACTTAAGTATGGTAATAAATAAATAAACTGACTTCAATCGCAAATATATCTGAAACTCCCTATTAGATCTTGATCAAATTATAATGGGACCAACTAGAACGTATACACTTTCAAACAAAGCAATAATTTTCTAAATCGGTTAATAAATGACGGAGTTCTGAGGTAACATACATAATATTGAAGATACCGACGATTTTGCAACAGTTTTCGACTTCAATGTGATGAACTACGACTGTATTATTATTATTATTAGTAAAGAGTCGCAAGCTTAACAAGCAAAGTTTGCGTCTCCCCTACTCCCCAAGGTTTAGTCGAGATGTGAACGAGCTGCTTCAAATACGATGACCGACACATTAGTGTTATTTGATATGTTCATCTGTCTGTACTCTACGGTATCGTCGGCTGCAGAAATTGATATCCAGGCTCAGTGACGAGGAAAAGTTTTTTGTTAATACCTTTGATAGTGTTTCATTGAAAGAAGGTTATTGCCCTCGTGGTATTTTGAATTAAATCATGTGTATCAAGATTAAGCTTTTTGAAACACATGTTTGAAATATAAAGGGACCTTTTAGGGTTTTTACTGATATTTTATTTACATGTATCTACTATATTCTGTTTTTAACCGAATCGAAAAAAAGAGATTCTCAATTCGACCGTAGTTTTTTATGTGTGCTACCTCAGAATTTTTTTCTATGTGAACCGATTATTTTTTTATTTATTTGAAAGCAGCAGGCTTATTCTGTATGAAGGATGGGCGTCAAAAACTGTCAAAAATTACATACCAACTGTCAAAAATGTCATAATAGCGTCAAAAATGATATAATAGCGTCAACAACCAAGCCGATTCAACGACCGAAACGAAAAATGAAACAAAGGAGAATACAATACATAAACCACAGAGCATGAAATTTGGTCACGCTGCTACTAGTGGTCGATATTTTTGTGGTAGTGCTCCCGAATTTGGAAATTTACCAATTGATTTGGTGACGAAGTTATAACATATTTACAGCTAAGGCGCTTGGGTCTAATAGAAACGAGCGAGTTCCCAATCCCTTGCTCTGTGACAACAGAAATACAGAGCATATATTCAGTACTACGTGGACAGTTTAAGATTTCAGACAATTCACTGATGTCAAATAAATGCAGGCCTTTATATATTCAGTTTATAATAATTTGTTAATAAATAATGTAATCACTCTTTTCTCTTGAGTGTTTAATTTTTGAAGATAATAAAACAATCGATTAATAGTCATAACAATTGAAAGTTATTTTAAGTTTATTATTGTCGTATCACTGAAAAGTGGTAAGCTAAAATTTTATATTTTTTTAATGATTGGTTATTTTAATGAATTCGGTCGGTTCTTATTTATTAAAAACTTTTTATTTCCAAGGAGTTCAAAAATTAATTTTAGGAACTCGATTCCATAAATAGGGTGAAATGAAACGTAATGGGTGAAATGAAACGTAGTTTTTATTGCTATTTAGTCTGTGGGCTAAAACAGCTGAGATTTGTCTATGGGCGTGACGCTCATCCATGAAGCTGCAGTGCTGACTTACAAAATTAGGCTGTAGCTCTGAGATCGTCTTTTCTCATGGAAATATCGCCTAATTTGACTGGTCTAGTATTATTCGGCTGGCATTTCTCTACAGATTTTCATAAATATGTAAAGAAAGTATGTATAAACAGACAAAACATAGGCATAGGTAGTCATTATTCCATATTCATATCTCAATGGTACCCCAATGTCGTGTCTATACATGAGCTTGCAGTGAAAGTGCCCTCCGACCTTTGCACGATACAAAGGGCCGGGACTCATTCCATTGCTAACTTATAGGTAAATTGTTGTTCTACAACGACTCACACTAACTCCCTTCGTATATTTGTCGTTGTTTTAGCTGCAGTTCTTTCAAAGCGTTTCGCTTTTGAATCGTCATTCTGTATTTGCATCAATTTTGAGTGTAGGTTATTTCTAAGTATTTGAATTAAACGCTTTCACACTCTCAGCCCCACGCTAAGTTCGATTACTTGTGTCGTGGGTTTTTGGATTTTGTCAAGCATAGGTATCAGAAAATTGTCTCTAATTTTAAGTTTGACGCAAATGCACAAGATAGCTAAGCCAAAATAAAAAAAAACTTAAATAGTTTCTAGAGAAGCCATTCCAGAGTTCCGCTATCCACATCCTGGCTCCATCATCAAGTCGGATCGATGGTACCAAATAATTGTATTGTCTTCTGCATAAAAGAAACAAAATTATTTATTCAAATGGGTCCCGAAGTATTAAAGTTAATGAAAAAAATCGCAAATTTACAGCCATTTCGAGAAAAACCTAAATATATTTGTAATAGTAAGTTGCACAACCGGATGAATGGTTTAGAAACGCATAGAAAACAAACAAACATAATAATGATTAACCCTACTAATATTATAAATCCGAAAGTTTGTGTGTAAGTTTGTAAGTATGTTAAAATCTTAATGAATTATTAAAATCTTCTCCATCCGAAGGTTGTCTGGAAGAGATCGCTTTTAGCGATAAGACCGCCGATTGTACACAACTTAATTTTTTTTTTTTTTTTGTAAGTGATTTGTATAAGATGTGACAATAAAGCGTTATCTATCTATCTCTATGTTTGTACCCTCTCCACGCTTTAACGGCTGAACGGATTTGAATGAAATTTGGAATGTACATAGATTATACCAAGAATTAACACATAGTTTACTTTTTAACTTGATAATAGCGGGCGAAGCCGCGGGGCACGGCTAGTTAAAGATAAACTCTCGTAGGAAGGTGTGCTTCCGTACAAAAAGGGCAAAGTACAAGAAAAAATTCCTCAATGTCAGGCGTAAGGGCGCCGAGCCGTCCCGACGACCTGACCAAATCGGGCGGACCTTGTCGGGAGGTCGGGCGGTCGGGTATGTGACCCGACAACCTGACCAGAGCTTATCCTTACTATCCTACTAATATTATAAATCTGAAAGTTTGTGTGTAAGTGTGTAAGTATGTTTGTTCCCTCTCCACGCTTTAACGGCTGAACGGATTTGGATGAAATTTGGAATGTACATAGCTTATACCTGGGATTAACACATAGGCTACTTTTTAACTTGATAATAGCGAGCGAAGCCGCGGGGCACGGCTAGTAACATTATAAATGCGAAAGTTTGCGTGTGTGTGTGTGAATGTTTGTTATCTCCATAACGAATAAAACGATTTTGATTAAGTTTAGGTTCCGGAATAATACATAGGCTACATTTTAACTAAAGTAACGCGGGCGAAGCTGCGGGGCACGGCTAGTTTTAAAAAAGTATCTAAACTAAGTTTTCGTTTTTCACTTTTTTCGTTTTTTCACATATATTCAAACGACTCCTATATAAACACTACCTACATGAGAGATTAATCCAGTTCCTATTTTATAATTTCCTGTAGATCCAATAGTATTCTTATTATTATATTTTTTTCTTTTACTATATTCTCCATATTATTTAAAAATATATATAATTATGCACATATAATTGTGTAAATGTATTATATATTGTATATGTATGTGTCAATATATTTGCATAAAAAAATATATTTACTATAAAAATAAATATATATTAGATATCAATAATATAGAATGTCAAATGTGAAATACATGTCTATATATATAGAATAATACATATCCTAAAACATTTATAATAAATCCGGTTATTATGTTTCTGCCGCACACTACCGCTTTTTCTTACAGAATCTTACAGCCTTAAATAAATAATTACATATAAGTACCTATAATACATATCATTTAACCTATACAATTCACATACAATAATGTTTAGATATGGGACAGATAACATTTTAAATAGTATAATTTATGTTGGAATCCCACAGGATCCACATGAGTATATTGGACTCTCAAACAGTTATATATGTGTATACAGAACCCTTGCAGGTGTTAATTGTCATGCAGCTTGCAACTAAGATTCTTTTAACAGATAGTGTTCCGAGAAGGAATCCTACATTGCAATAAACAGATGGTCTTGTGGACATAGCTTTATATGTATATTCATATTATCTGTTTGTCTATCTACATGTTTAAAATGCTTATTATATTATTTTAAAGATTTTCTCCTTTTTTTAATAGGCAAGCATTTGACCACTGTCTCATCTGATGGAAAGCGATGATGTGGCCGTAGTTGTAGCATGCTTGCCTAGACGATACCTTTTTGTTTTTTTTTTGTTTGTTCCGCCTTTTTTGCTCCGACAAAGGTCGGAGACTTTTTTTAGCAAAACAATTTGCTATTTTTATTTCTGAAGGTCGATTTATCATAATTTCTCCTTTAGTTCCTCACGCTTTTGTTTGTTAGTAGATACGAGTGACGTGCAATAATTAACAATATAAACATTTTATTATTATTAACTTATAGTTATATACATTTACAAAGATAATTTTTATTTCTGCTACTAGAAATAATAGCATTTTTTTTCGTTTTCAGTTATTTTTTTTCGTTTTTTTCTATTTTCTTAAAAAAAAATTTATCTTGATATATTTTATTACTATTTTTTATGCCATTTACAATATTTTAGTATTAACTAACCTGGTATGTCCTTCATATGACGATACGTTTTCAATTGTAATTTTAATACTCCCAGATTACCGTTAGGGGAACAAAGACGCGGGTAATGAGTTCCACTCCTTCGTAGAAGGGATGTTATGAACAATAACAGATAAATAATAATCATTGCTGCAAACAATAACAAGTTGACGGTAAGACCTCTTCGTCCTTTTGACGGCCGGAGTGCCTATAGCTTGCCACATAACAATTTTTTAACTTTATTTATTTACGTACTATATTATTATCAATTTTTAGTTAAGTGTCAAAATTATCTAAATATATAACTCAAAGGTGACTGACTGACTGACATAGTGATCTATCAACGCACAGCCCAAACCACTGGACGGATCAGGCTGAAATTTGGCATGCAGGTAGATGTTATGACGTAGGCATCCGCTAAGAAAGGATTTTGATTAATTCTACCCTCAAGGGGATAAAATAGGGGATGAAAGTTTGTATGAAACTTTGTCAATTTTAAATTAATACTTCTTAACGCGAGCGAAGCCGCGGGAAAAAGCTAGTTATAAATAAATAAATATAAATTAGTTTAACCTACTGTTATTTAAGATGTACTTATAAATTTATCGGATATTAATTGTAACAATATGACTTGTCCAGTGTAATAATCTTTGTTATAAGGCGAATAAATAATTCTATTTTAATTATATTCTATTCATATAGGTTTAGGGGTCGTGGGCAATAATAGGTAGTGCATATGGTACTTTTAATTCCTATATGTGGTGCAGTCTAGCACTTGTCGGTAAAGTTCGTCGTCACTGGCCTGAGCGAGTGTGGAACGATTCCCACTGTAGCGAACGGCTGCGGATTCCTCAGCACCAGGACGGTTGCTCCGAGGACCGACGAGCTCTCCTAGACGCACGTGGTCACCAACCGTGAATAAATATTACAAATACAAATAATTTGTTCATAACTCCATTGTCACAAGTATTTTTTTTTCCAATACAGTTTGTCTTACTCGTATTGATTAGGTTTTAAACTAGGTTTATATTCTGTTATTAGTTATATAATAAAAATAAAATATTATGTTTAATACATGTTAAAAAGTTTAAAAAGTTTTCCTATGTTTCAGGCAATTTATAAAATTCCTGGATGCTATAGAAAGTGTGTTCTAGTAGCCATTTTTTAATTGATTGTGTGATCTAGTAGCCATTTTTTAATTATTACTAATTTATAGCTGCCGGTGGTAGGTGCATCACGCACGGTTTCGGGTAGCCTATTATATACCGACGGTCCCATTATATAGACGCATCTTTCCGATTTACTCAATTTATGAGTTGGAGTTACAAGACGGTCCTTGAATTTGTCACTCCGCAGTGCCCTCGACGGGTTCACACCTCGACGCTCGACGCATTACTATAGCAGTTATGTATATCGCAGATGGGTTGGTAGGTAGACAGGTAGATGGTAGATGGGTTGATGCAACGTTACATGCTCACGAAAACATTGTTCTTACTAGAAGCGTCAAAAAGTATTTAAATCATACTAATATTATATATCCTAAAGTTTGTGTGTTGTATATGTTGTTGTAAGTATATTTGTTTTCTTCTTCTCGATCTCGATCTTCACGATTTAACGGCTGAATGGATTTGTATGAAATTTGGAATGTATGTAAGTACATAGCTTATAGAATTAACACATAGGCTAATTCTTAATTTGATAAACGCGGGCGAAACCGCGAGGCACGACTAGTGTCAAATATAAACCTGTGGCTAAAAAGTAAAAATTGACGCTCCCTCCACACGCACAATATGAACACGATATGATTTGAACTGCCTTAGTTGGGTGCGTATTCAACTTCAAGCCACAATCACAGATTTTAACTTTGTAAGATTTGCATACACTTATGTACCTTCATTTAGTATTAACGGTTAATAACCCACCTCTACTCTACTACACATTAACACTCGAAAAATCACAAGTTTTAAAAAAGAATACAAAATCAACGTTTATTATTTACAAACTTGCGATGTATGTATATAACTATGTTCGGGTGGAATCTTGCAACTCGATTTTTTACCGACTTCCCAAAAAGGAGGTATTTTTTAGTTTGAAAGATGTTGCTTTCTAATTGGTCCCATTTAAATTTGATCAAGATCTGATCCGTAGTTCTTGAAATATCGTCAATAATGCCTATTTTGTGACGAAGGAATAATGCGTACCTTGACGATGTTCTCGTTTACCCGACTTCAAAGTTACCTCATAACATCTTTTTTTTTTTTTTTTTATTTGTGAAAGGATAGTGTTTGACCACTATCTCACCTGATGGTAAGTGACGATGTGATCGAAGCTGGTAAACACACTAGACCTGGAATACGCAGGCTCTCAAGGATAACTGCCGGAACACCGTATTTGGCTTGGCGGCAGACTTTCAACTTGATGGTGGTAAGCTACTTTGGTAGCAAGCCAGGCGAGCAACTCACAAAATGCTCTACCACTTCTCAAATGTCACCTGATTAGCACCACCCGGGGACCACGTGTAGGGAGTCAGACTTAAGGGGTATCCTCCTACGGACGTGGGTGACTCAGCCCCCGAAAGCCCTCTTTCGTTGTGAGCCGATTTTGACGATTATTTTTTTATTTGAAAGCTGGTGCTTTTTATGTAGTCCCATTAAAATTTGATCAAGATCTGATTTCTAGTTTTTGAGTTATAGTCAATAATGCGTGTTTAAACATTAAATCGGATCAAGGTTCCGATGATAAAGCGGTGAAGTCGGTTTTTTAAGCTTTGCTTGCGTTTAATTATGAATAACTCGAAGAATAAAGTGACGTCACTCTAAATCTAATATGGCGGACTTCTAAAAATTGGTTATTATAAAAGATTTTTAAGGATATTATTCAAGTTCGCGCCAAAACTGCCTTTTGTACGGTTCTCAGCACCCGAGTTCTCGGCAAAACAACAACGTAAACAGTGTCACTAGATGGCGTTAGCATGCAAGTTAGCTCGCGGTATCGTTTCGTTTGCGAACGTGGTATCCCTCGCGCAGTCTCTGCTATACAATCGTTCAAAATCATAAAATAAAATATAGGTTTTATAGGGTTTGAAACTTTTGTTAAGAATAATCTTTAAATTTTTGGCGTCCCGATGGGTAATGGGACTGATAAAAATGAAAAAATATTATTACTTGAGATTGTAATCTGTAGGTAATAATGCTCTATTATGATACTTCATGAATGATGTCACACTTATTAAAACAATCTAATAAGTGTGTCATTAAGTAACATAAAAAAAAATCTAAATTTTTTTTTTGTAATTTACTTTATACACACTAACAGTAACTTTCGTATTTATAATATTATTGTTATTACCTATATAATAGACTGCCTATAATTATGGTATTTACTCATGTAATCCTAAAATAGATAGGTAAACATAATATAGATTTAGGCGTAAAATTATTAATTTAATAATGATTTCAATTCTCAGGTAACATTTTTACAGTAACTATCCTACTAATATTATAAATCCGAAAGTTTATGTGTCAGTATGTTTGTTCCCTCTTCACGCTTAAACGACTGAACGGATTTGTATGAAATTTGGAATGTACATAGCTTATACCTAGGATTAACACATGGGCTAATTTTTAACTTGATAATAGCAGGCGAAGCCGCGGGGCACGGCCAGTAATTAATAAAACATGAAATTAAGTGATTTCTAACTTATTTGTGTTGTTACAGTGCCGGCATGGAGAGCCGAGTGGGGCTGGACTACATCGTCGAACATGCGGAATATGCCGGGAAACTCGCCGCTGCACTCACCTCGCCAGCGGCGCCCGTCAAGAAACAGGTAAATATAAGTGTATTCTATATTTATGTTCTGCTTGTTGGCTTAGTTGGGTAGGCGTTTACCTTCTAAACAGGGGTATCGGGTTCGATTCTTGGCGGGAACACAAGTTTTCTCGCTACGGAAAATTTCTGATTCTGATTGTGTTTGTGATATGAATGTTTCAGACACCCACGACACAAGTCATCGTACTTAGTGTGGGGCTGTGAGTGTGAAAGCGTTTATGTTTATATAACTTTATTTAAGTTATCTTTCCATCAGTGAGGTAGTGGTCAAATGCTTGCCTATCTTGCATAAAAAAATAGAGTTGATAGACGTCTCGACCGACCGGAACTATGCGGTCGAGTAACCACGTTTAATATTAAAAGATTTTTTTGGTTCGTTGTTAACTCGACCACAAGAGAAAATTAGTACAGTCAGTTAAAAAAAGATGTTTAAAAAATACGATCCTAAACATGACTTTTTTTTCTAGTAAAGTTCATTTTCAAAGAAGACCATAGGCAAAATAAAAATTTAAAAGCACCCCCGACGGTCTATCTGAAAAACGGCTGCGCCAATTTTCACCATACATAGCTGAGAACACGATCGATACAGTCACTTTTTGAACAAGAATAAGAATAAGAATTGCATTTATTGTAAAAAAAAAAAATCGATACAGCCGTTTAGGATCCACAGACAGATACACTCTGCAAAATATGTATAACACCCCGTTTTTTCATATAAATACTTATTAAAACACGCTTTCACACTCACAGCCCACACTATGTTCAATTACTTATGTCGTGAGTGCCGGAAACATTTACATCACACACAATCACAAAATTAAATGTTGTCGGATTAAAAGCATTTAGAATAGAAAATTATTTATTGTACACAAAATACAAGGGTAATCTTAAAAAACGAATGTGCAATAGGCGGACTTATCGCTTAAAAGTCTTCCAGTCAACCTTTGGAAGGGATAATTTTATATAATGAGGTCGGTAGTGTACAAACATAATAATAGAAACAGAATAATTAGGAAAATAATGTAATAACATCAAACGCATTCACACTCACAGCCCCACACTAAGTTCAAAGACTTGTATCGTGGGTGCTGGAAACATTTACATATCAAACTCACAATCAAACCCAGAACTAGAAGCACAAATCTCCCTTGGGAGGAAAATTGTGCTCCTGCCGGGAATCGAACCCAGGACCCACGCAGAGGGCTGAGACTTGCCCACCACGCCAACTGGGTCGTCAATATCTGTCTGTTATAGATTTCATTCTATAGCTACAAGGATTAAAAAAACAATACTTAACCTATATTTTGATCTGAAGCCTAAACCATAGTAGAATATATTTCTACTATGCTTATACCATATTGGGTACTAGTTTAATAAATATGTTGCCAGTAAAATAATTGACCTTTTAATTTATAAGGTGTACATTTGACCTAGGTCAGCAACAAGGTCATGGTAACGTTTAAATACAGCTATCTCTATATCTTTGACATTAAGCCGCGCCCATAGTTGTCAAAAGAACAATTTAATTAAGTTACTTTTACTTTAAGAAGAAAAAACGTTTAATGACTTTATTAAATTAAATAATCGATGCTTATAATTCAGTTAGGTACCTATTTAAGATATTCTGGTTTGCAAAAGTTCTATATGTACAAAGGTGCTAGAATAACTTTTATGTTGTTTATTAGTTGAGACCTATGTTCAGCAATAGACAAATGTAGGCTGATGATGATGTTGACGTTTTGTTGCTCGATATACGTAGAATCTACTAATATCTTGTAGCCAGAAGTGCTGCATTTTTTATTAATTTTTTTATGCTAAATAGGCAAGCATTTGACCACTACCTCACCTGATGGAAAGTGATGATGCGGTCGAAGATGTGACATGCTTACCTAGAAGATACCTTGATTTGAAGAATCCCAGATTATACCCCTCAGGGAACAATGACGCAGGCAATGAGTTCCACTCCTTCGCTGTACGGATGATGAACGTAGAAGCAAACTGCTTCGAGCGAGCTGGAGGTATGTCAACCATAAATGGATGACGTTTGACAGTTTGTCTGGTTGTTAGATGGTTAAATGGGCATGGTGGAATTAACTCATGTAATTCCTGCGCTCACTCTCCAAAATGCAAACGATAGAATACCGATTGTCTACCGTATATTGTATACCGTCACTTACGGTCCGCGCGGCTTCATCATCTGCGAGGCAAATATCTAATTACCTCAAGAAGCCACGTTATTTAATTACAGGTACTAAACCTGTTAATTCATTAAGATATTTATTATAATAGTAAGTTATAAAACAGGTGGTAAAATGTTTTTCTTTTTTCCAGGTGTTCGAGCTCCTATCGGCGTTGTGTGTGTACAACGCCGATGGATATGCCCGCGCCGTCGACACTCTTGACCGGTATAAGGTAGGAGAGACCCATTGCATTTTACTAATATGACATTAAAATTCAACAACATTCGGCCGCATCATCGCTTTGCATCAGGTGAGATAGTGGACAAATACTTGGCTATTGAATATAAAAAAATCTTAATGAGTAAATTATGTGTTAGCTTGGCCGTATGTTGTTATTTTAATAAACATTTAGACTTTTTATGTAAACGGGTTATGGTTATGTTTTTATGTAAAAACTTTTTAATTTGCCTCTGACATAACTTTTTTATAAATACCTCATTAGTTATTCAGTTACTATTTTAGGAATTTATTAAAATTAAACCCATTAAATATTATTTCGTTTTGCAAGATAATGATTATGCTTATTTTTTATTTCTCTTCTTTAGGCGCGTTGAGCACTTTTTGGGTCAAAAATCGTTACCGCACGCTTCCCTTGAGCTATATGTATACTGTATATTTATATATATTATACATAGTTTTCACTTCTATCGGCAGTCCCCAAAGACAGCCACGCATGTTTTTTTTTTTTAAGTCAGATAGGTAAGCATTTGGTCGCTATTTCACCTGATGAAAAGTGCTGATGCGGCCAAAGATTAAGCATGCTTACCTAGAAGATACCTATTAATTTTAGACTTGAAGACTCTCAGATTAAGCATGTTTTTAAGCATAAGCTTATAAGCATATGATCGATAGAAATAAACATAAGCTTATATCTAGCGATGATTATTTAACCAACCCTTTCTAGACCCTCAAAGGCGAGCGCTACCGACTCTCCGTGGTGGTCGAGGAGTTGAAGCTCGCCACCACCACCGACTACAAGACGGCGCTGGTGGCGTTCGTCAACTGCCTCATCATCTCCGCGCCGCGGCTGCCCGACAGGATCCGGCTTAGAAACGAATTTATAGGTAAGAAAGAAAAAAAATACATTTATTATTTATGACAACAACATTTACAATATACCTACTTATATAAAAATTATAAAGAAAAAAAAATTATAAAGACTTATAAATAAAAACATCATCTCTCATTAACCATAATTCTGTATAAAATTAAACTTCAAATGTAATGGATCCATTACATTTTAAGTTTCATTTTATACTGAATTATGGTGAATGAAAGATTTTTTTTTTATTAGTCTTTTTTTTACTTGCAATATCGATGACTCATAATTACCCCGCCTTACTCTACCATAGCAAAAAAATAAATAGGTTTTTACTAATTAAATCCACCATTAGGTATACTATTAATTAAAATTTGCCTTACTTTTCTATTACTAACTTTAGTATTCTGTAGCGTGAATAAGCCAAACGCTAGCCTAACAGAGGTAACAAACTCTTAGTTCGTCAGATAAGTAAAAGAGTTTTTTTTTCGTCAGATAAGTAAAAGAGTTTTCTTTTGGCACTTAGGTAAGTAATATAAACTTGTTTCCATATTAACGAGTACTCTTTCATTTCAGGACTCGGCCTTCTACCCACGCTCAACAACTTGAGGTAAGATAATATTATATATTAAAACTAGCTACACTCGGCATGCGCTGCAATGCCTCGTAAGGAAAATAATTTAAACTCAAACAAAGAACAAAATAAATTAAACGCAAGCATAGCATAAACAATCCGACTTCACCGCTTTATCTTCGGAACCTTTGATCATATCAAATAAATTAAATACGCATTATTGAGGATAACTCAAAAACTACTAGTCAGATTTTGATTAAATTTAAATGGAACCACATGAAGAGCGCCACCTTTCAGATAAAAAAAAGAAGCATCGAATTCGGTGTACTTAGAAAAAAGTTCCGATATACACAAAAAAAATCTGTCGAATTAAGAAACTCCTCCTTTTTTGAAGTTCGTTAAAAATATATAAGTAATAAATGTAGGTATAAACAAAATACACCAACTTGTAAGTACTTAAAAAAAAGCAATAAAACAAAAGTCAATTGCTTTATTGCCACCTCGTAAAATATATTGGCTTGTCCGTGGGCGTCACTGGCGTAACCAACCTGGTATTATAATTAAAGATTGTGTTTGAGAGCCTGCATTTTTTTAACGGAAAATATAGTATTCTGAACAAAATCATAGAACGAAAAGGGTCTGAGAGCTATCTGGTATTTTACAAAACTTGACCGAGCAAGCGCGTTCGTCTCCGTTTCAGCTGCGGCAAACTTGATTTCGTATCCGGATTTCCGGTTGTTTTCCTCTACCGCAATTCTCAACTGATTCTCGTGAAATTTCGTGAGCAGGTTCAATAATTACATAGATTTTTTTTTACATATTAAATTTTTGGAAATTTGCAAATATATATCGGATATAACATGGGGGATTGAAAACGTTAAAAATAACCTATTTCAGCCATTTCGAAAGAAATACTCGAGGTGTTCAGCTCACAAAGCCACTAGTAATATAATTTATAATATGATTGTTATCATAATATATAGTTGTATTATATTTACGAATCAGTAGGTCTATTCTGGTCGTCAAAATACGATTGTTCGAATTGATGCGATGTCGATACGACAGTCAATTGGTTGACATTTCAGTTGATTCGATGTGCATAACAAAAGAATCGATGTGACACCCGGAATAGACCCCCAGGCAAGTTTTAAGAGCGACACGGCCTAGGGCCACCCTGGGCTTACTAAGCGGAGGTCCATTGGTCCATACGAATAAATTTGAATTAATAAGTTCATTCCTGGAAATAGTCAGCCATTGCGTTATAACATTGATCTGCCACAGATTAACCAAAACTAGAATTAGGTAGGCACCACTTGACAGATCCTCAATATAATACCTTTTTATTAACCATGACAGTCATCAAACTATAAATGTTATTTATGCCAAACACGGATTCATTGATTTGAACTTATTGTCCGTTTTTTATCGACTATCGATTCTTTTTATCGACAATCGGTTTTTTATCGATGTTTTTTACGATCGAATGTTTTTTGTTGCCATTCGTCAAGTTTTTGCGCGCGGCACTCGCTCGGAGTCTTTGAATAAACTATTACAAAAACTACCGTAACATAATCGGATTATGGTCATATAGCTTAACTAGGTGGAATTAAGTGGTAAATAGAGGAAAATATGGCTTATTTACCATTTGGTCCAACCACTTTGCATTAATTTAAAATCAGGTAGCTTAATAAAAGTATACGATTTGTTGGACGTTGAACCGGTTCTTCACTTCTTGCTTGAAATTAGTTTTGGTATAAATCTTTACTTATATAAAATAAAATGTATTGAGTCTGTATTGTACATTATTCACAACAATAATTAAACGCAAGCAAAGATTAAAAAAACCGACTTCACCGCTTAATCTTCGGAACTTTGATCAGATTAGATGTACTAAATACGCATCATTGACGATATCTCAAGAAATACTGATCAGATCTTGATCAAATTTCAATGGGATCAATAGGAAAGCAAACTCTTTCAAACAAATTCGAAATCGGTTCACGTGGAACGAAGATATGAGGTAAAACACATTAAAAAAAATACAGTCGACTTGAGTACCCTTCTTTTTTTGTGAAATCGGTAGAAAACAATCACACGCAGTATCAAAAACACAAATTCCCATTGGGGAGAAAACTTGTGTACTTACCGGGAAACCGATACCCGTTGCTTAGAAGGCAAACGCGCACCCACCTACGCCAGCGGGCAGTTTAATATTTCTTTGGACATTTTGGAATGTGGACTAAAGTTATGTATATTCCAAATCCGTTCAGCCGATACAGCGTGAAGAGAAAACAAACATACCTACACACTTACATAAACTTTCGGATTTATAATACTGGTGTGATTGGCCCGTAGACTAGATATTGAAATTGCGTTAACAAGGTGTTGAAAAAGGTAGTTTAAGTTACACCCACTACAGAAGATATAATAATAATTTTATTATTATATACAGTACTAAGTATATTATAATTTTTTCATTGTATTTAAATGGAAAACGCTTGAGTTATCTATAGATATGCTTGGCTTGTAGTAAGTTATTTTCCTGTACATATTATGTATGTACATATTAATTTGCTTTTAGAACATTTGGGACATTGGATTTAACGATTTCACTCACTATTCTCTCGCATTATTACGAGACTAGTTTCGGAACAGTCGGTGCTCCGTCACCGAGTACGCCGTACTTACGAATCTTACAATAAAAAAATTGTCCTTTAGATATATATATATATATATTATGCCGTATAGGCAAGCATTTGACTACAATCTTACCTGATGGAAAGTGATGACCGAAGATGTAGCATGCTTGCCTAGAAGGTACCTATTCACTCTTGACTTGAAGACTCCCAGATTAAGCTCGGAGAACAAAGACACGGGTAGTGAGCTCCACTCCTTCGCAGTACGGATAATAAACGTAGAAGCGAACGGGAGGTTTCACAGTTTCACATTAATTCGGGGATATATTAAAATCTAACTGAAAGTGAGATAAGATAACCAATCTTCTTCTAAGGTCGACAAACATACATCTTATCCGATCCATTACGAGTCCATTATAAAAGGTGCATAATGGAGCGTGGGCGGCGACCGCACCTTATAGGGCGCCCAGTGAGGCCCGGTGAATAATATCAAGAAAAACGTGAATAAGATGTTGGTTAATTATGGCTACATATAAAATGAATCCTGGTGTATATATAAGTGTCTAATCTACGGGCCAATTGCCTATATTTCCTAAAACTAAACTAAAACTATATACAGCAAAGAGCCAAGTTACCTACAAGCCATCGAGCCTATAGGTAACTCAAGTGCTCAAGCCCACTACCAGTGGGTAGCGTTCCCATCATGCTGGCTGCATTGCCTCTCTGAATTGCAATGCTAATACGTTGAGCCAAATAAGTGCCAGCATTTTGGTCACGCGTCGCCTCAACCAGGCGCTCTGATAGAATTTTGAAAATAGAATGAGCTCCCGGTCCCCACGGACCCAGTGTCTCAACACCAAACGGCTCAAATATGTAACCACTGCCGAGGTTTCCATATTTTCGCCGGTTGCGCTGCTCTGCCGAAGTTGCCGCGACGCCAACCCCATTCTGTGATTCAGGAAGATGTGACGGAGCTAAAGTATCGACACAAGTTGCATCCCACACTAAAGGCCGTCCCATCTTCCATGGAATTAAAGTCATTCCGTCAGGTCTTTTACCATCGTCACGCATCAGACCATTCGGTTCGAGAATGGCTGGAACGTTGGCACTGGTAAAAGCCCGGCGGATGATATCGTTGAGGCTGGCGTGGCGGGAAATTCGGCCAGCACTTTTCTGGCACGAGAGGCCGTGGTGACCGAGCTGGTCAACAGCAGTACCACACTGACAGCTATGGGCAACATAGCACCTTGCACCCAAACGTAAGCATATAGCGAGACGGAAAGCAGATGGATCCATAAGAGTACCAGTATTAAACGAGGGAATGGCCTGCAACCAAAGCCCTGACTCCCATACAGAAACTGCTAGAAGTCTAGCACGCTCTGTGACGCTAGGACACGTATCTAAAAGATGTTTCCGTGCTAGTTCACAGAGCGGCCGATCCCACAGTCTCTGTGAGGATAGCCTCACTGGGAGCCCGGTATTTGGGCATGCCATCTCCCAGGCGCTTGTGGCCTCAGTCTGGTTTGAAATTTCTAAAGAACCCAAACTATGTGAAAGTATTTTTTCGACTAATTTAGAAGTACCATGAACTGAGGACAAGAAAGCCGGTAACGCAACACTAGAAATTTTACGAATACCTAAGCCTCCTAGTCTTACAGGTAAAGAAGCTTGCGACCAAGCCCTATCATCTATGTCAATATTCAAAACCGATACAAGAGTATTCTTTACGATATTGTCCATGCTCTCGAGGAGCGCGCCATGTTTCCATAGCGGACAACATCTTAAAGAATACGTAAATTTTGGGACAAAAAGGCAAAATCTAATAATTGTAAAAGCCATATGAGTGTTAATTTTGAGCAATCGGTCGGAAGAATTTTTAAAATTTTGAATTTTTTCTTCTACAAAAGGTGAAATTGATTCATCTAATATCGGCGAACCTAAAAGGCGAAGTGAACACTTGTCGACTAGTTTTATATTGTAAGCCAATGAGTTAAATTTTTGTAAAACCGATAATTTGTCTGAACAGTTATCGCAAACAAAAAGTTCGCATTTTGAAAAATTTAGTTCAAGCCCAATCATTTTAAATTCATCTATTAGTAATTTTAGATCACTTAAGACAGTATTCACATCACCTCCCAGAGTTCCGTCATCCAAATACCAAACATTTAGTTTGGATTGGAGACGTTGAATTATCGGATTGACAGCTAAAGAAAAAATTGCTGGGCCGCACGGGTCACCCTGCTGACATCCAACGGAAGACAAAAGAACATCGTTTTTGTAAATTAATTTTGATGGTTTACCATAGCATTGCCAAATAAAATTATATAACTCTGGAATTTTATCTTTCACCTGGGTCAGAAGGGTGCCTCTATCAACAGAATTAAAAGCATTCTTAACATCCACCTTTAGCAACACCTCTCCACAATTTTGATTTAAAAATGTTCTAAGGGAATGGACAGCAGCCTCACATCCGCCCCGCGAACCAAAACCAAGCTGTATAGGCTGAAAAAGATTGCTTAAAGAAGCAAACATTTTCTTACAACCGATTTTAGCCGCGAGGCGGCGATATGTGGTGCCTACCGCTATAGGCCTGATGCCACCATCTTTTTTGTTTAGTGCGCATAAATTTGCGCCGTACAAAATATCTGTGACGTCATTATTGACTTGACCTGACAACATCAGGTAATAAGTATCATATATAAGTTGAATATTTATAGTGTACACTACAGGGGGTCTATTCCGGGCGGCAAATCGACGTCGAAATCGAACGATTTTCTTTTGTTATGAACATCGAATCAACTGAAATTTCAACCAATCGACTGTCGTATCGACGTCGCATCAATTAGAACAATCGTATTTTGACGACCAGAATAGACCTACAGTAGGTCTATTCTGGTCGTCAAACTACGATTGCTTGAATTGATGCGACGTCGCTACGACATCGACAGTCGATTGTCTGAAAGTTCAGTCTATTCGATGGTTTAAAAGAAAAGAAAATCGTTCGATTTCGAAGTCGATGTAAAGATAATTGAAACCCCCTGCTCAAGAAGTTTTAGGAGGGAAATACGAACTGTAGAGAACAACCGGATATCCGTCGGACAAAAAAAATATGTTAACTTTTGACGCCGTCGGGATTTTGAATATTTAGTATATTGACTTGTAATCCTACTAATATTATAAATTCGAAAGTTTGTGTGTGTGTGAATGTTTGTTGCCACGTATATCCGTAACGAATAAACCGATTTTGATGAAATTTAGGTTCGGAATAACACACCGTGCCGCGGGGCACTGCTAGTAAGTACATATTATATTATAGCATGACTGAACCTATCCTATATATATCCTAGCCAATTGCCTATATTTCCTAAAACTATATACAGCTAAGACCTAACTTAACTACAAGACATCGACCTTATATGTAACTCAAGTGCTCAAGCCCACTACCAGTGGGCAGCGTTCCCATCATGCTGGCGGCATTGCCTCTCTGAATTGCAATGCTAATACGTTGAGCCAAATAAGTGCCAGCATCTTGATAACGCGTCGCCTCAACCAGGCGCTCTGATAGAATTTTGAAAATAGAATGAGCTCCCGGTCCCCACGGACCCAGTGTCTCAACAACAAACGGCTCAAATATGTAACCACTGCAACTGCTGACTTGTTATCATAATTGTAGAGTCCCGTCTCTTCGTTGCCTGTCAAACAAACATAATAATATAAAAAAGGTCTAGGCATTTTTGGGTAACATACTACAATTAACTTTTATATAGGTATACCTTATCATTTATTGATAACACCGTTAGTAACTATGTCAATTGAAGAACTTTAAAAAAAGAAGGAGGATTTCAATTCGATTGTTTTTTTTATGTGTGTTACCTTATAACTTCTTTCATTGTGAGCCGATTCCGATGATTATTTTTTTATTTGAAAGCTGGCCTTACCATGTGGTCCTATTTAAATTTGATCAAGAACTGACTAGTAGTTTTTGAGTCATCTTCAATAATGCGTATTCTGTTTTTAACTGACTTCAAAAATTACCTCATCTTTCGTTGCGAGCCAATTTTGATGATAATGTTTTTATTTGAAATCTGGTGCTTTCCATGAGGTCCCATTTAAATTTGATCAAGATCTGATTACTAGTTTTTGAGTTATTGTCAATAATGCGTGTTTAATACGTTGAATCTGATCAAAAAACCGAAAATAAAGCGGTGAAGTCGGTATTTTTGAGCTTTACTTGCGTTTAATTATTGTAATGACATAAGTACCAATTTTGTTTGGTACACAATTGGAATTACAATCTAGCCATAAGACTAATAAATAATTCAATTTTGACCTAAACTGCTAAGTAGAGTATACTAAGAATGTGTCCAATAACACTTTTCTTACGGTCTCTATTATCGGGAAGACACTTTGTTCTTGTGTTCTTTGTTAAAAGTACTCACTATATTACACTGTCACATCACTACACTAACTCAAAGGGTTTAGTTCTCGTGAGTCTTCTCACTAAGTCTGTGTTGTTGAGGAGCTGAACTGCCTCAACATTCACATTATATTTTTTGTTAATTCACATAATACTCGTTTGTTATTTAAATGTGGTTACTATTTTCAGGCATGAAGCTGCCAGCCACCCGGACCTAGGTGTGCAGCTCGACGTGTTCGAGGAGCAGAGAGAGAGCGACGAGGCTCAGGGCCCGGGGGGAATCAACCTCAACTCACATCTGGACGTATTCTACGCTATTCTTAAACAGGTTATTCATAGTTGTTCTTTTTAGCTTGGGAGACATCAAATATAGGGTTAACAGGTATCTTCTAGGTAAACATGGTACGTCTTCGGCCGCATCATCGCTTTGCGTCAGGTGAGATAACGACTATCAGGTGTAAAAAATCACATTTAAAAGTAATGTGTTGTGTCCTGTCTTGTGTGTGTGGTAAGAATGTTTCCGGCACCCGCGATACAAGTCTTCGAACTTAGTGTGGGGTTGGGAGTGAGAATGCTTTTGTAAAAAAACTTTGTTATATTGTTTCAATGAGTTATTGTTTGAATAAATTGATAAATAGGTATAAAAGAAGACTGCTGTGAGAAGTTTCTTTTTTTTCTATCGTTTGATCTCTATCTCAGCTGATCCTGATGGTGAATAATTTTTTTTTATGTCTGGCACAGAATTATGTTCCGAAATTATTGATCGAGCGAAGCAAGATCTCTAAGATGACTTGGGTCGTTCAGCAATTTGTCCGTCCGTGCGTCTGTCAGAGGCATCTAACGTCTAAACCATATATACGAATGACTTCCAATTCTCATAGAATATGTAAAACTACGGCCCAAAGCCAGAAATGAATTAAATGTATATACTTGAAAATATTAAGGGGGCTGCCATACATAAGTGGGGACCAACATATTTTTAATTTTTTTATCTGCTCTTGTCGGGTATCGTTTAAAAGGGCTTGAAAAGTAGAGTACGAAACCGGTTTAAAAAAAATCTGTATTGGAAAATAACGATTTGGAAGGCCACCAAAATAACCTCAAAAGTATTTAATTATGAGGCAAAATGTAGGCGCGAGATCTACTATTTAAAATTATTGTGGGCTGTGAGGGCTTTTTTGCGTATACGGACAATAATTAAGAAAGCTTATTATAAAACGAATGACTACATTAAATGGCAAGGATGTATCGAGGCAATGAAAAATTGCGCCGATGAATTTCTTGCCAGGTTCATCTTGAGATGGGTGTAATTTTGCGAATTTGGCAGTAGAGTCATTAACTTTCATGGGTGCCTCTTTGGGGTCCATGTGAATAAACGATTTTTAATTTATATTTCAGGTATCAGATACTCCTCAAGAGATCCCATTCCTGAGCATCCTCCAGCACCTGCTGAGGATAGACCCCAAGGAGCCCGTGAGTGACATCGTGTGGGACACGGCGGAGACCCTGGTGCACCGCGCCACCTTGCTGGAGTCCCGGGAGGATGCCGCCAAACTGCTCAGAGCTCCGAGCGTCCAGGTACAAACCTAAATTCAAATAGATTTATTGCCAATATAATAAAATATGTATTATAATTTTCTAATGTTATCTATAGGTAATCTTAGATATACAATTTTAATTATTAACGAAGACTTGAATAAGATTAGATATGTAAAGAAAAAAAAATTCAATTAAACAAGGTAAGATAGGATTTATTTAATAATGTTAATTAATATTATTTATTACCAAGATATTTTTTTTCTGTAATCGAACTAAGTAAATGATGTCCAATTACCATGAGTCACTTTGGGAAGGAACAAGTCATCAAGATACGAGTGCTTACTGCATCTAGTTTGATGACCTGGGACGGAACTAGACATAATCTAATACCTTTAAACGAGCAATTCTTGTGCATATATATATATATATATGTGTGTAATCAGGATCTCGGAAACGGCACCAACGATTTTCATGAAAGTTACAGATTAGGTGTTTTTCGGCCCAAAGAATCGATTTATCAACGTTCCAGGTCTGAGAAATGCTTGTTTCCCAAACTGCATTTGAAAAACCGGGTTTAAGAAACTATCAGCGCCATCTATTACGCCATGACCGATGTAAAAAACTGTTTCTACTCGACACTAGATGGAGCTTTTTGAGGCTACAAATTCAAACACATTCTACCAAAAACAAAAAACCGAGCAAAGCTCGGTCATCGGATATTGTACTTCTATGCAATAAACAATTATTCATTTTTAAGTTCGATAAGCGTCGTTAATAGCATAAGAGTCGTTACCATTAGTGCTAAGTTGCTCTGTCCTGCCTGAGCAAAATATATGATACCTATACTAGGTTATATAATTCCTGTATTAGTCATTTAAGAATTCTTAAAAAATAAAAAATAAGCCGCCGCGTTTCTTGCCAGGTTCTTCTTGAGATAGCTGTAATTTTGCGAATCTGGCAGTAGAGCCCTTAACTTTCATGAGTGCCTCTTTGGAGCCCATGGGAATAAATGATTTTGATTTTGATCCCTAGAGGAAAAAACTTGCGATTCCACCGGGAATCAATCTCAATACCCGCTGTTTAGAAGGCGGACGTATCCTCCATGCCGTTGTTACCAACTGACAACAAGACAAACTGTCAAACGTCGTCCATTTATGGTTGACATACCTCCAGTTCGCTCGAAGCGCTTCGCTTCTACGTTTGCAAATGAATGGAACTCATTGCCTGCATCTTTGTCCCCTGCACGGTAAAATCTGGGTGTCTTCAAGTCTAGAGTGAATAGGTCCTACCTTCTAGGCAAGCATGTTCCATCTTCGGCCGCATGGTTACTTTCCATCAGGTGAGATAGCGGTCAAATGCTTTTAACCAAGCCAACCAAACAGTTCTAATGTATGTTGGATTTAAAAAGCCAGTTATAATCACGTACTTTGATTCCGAGATCATAATAGAGTTATGGAAAGGCTGCCGATGAATTAGGTTATTGGTTAATTTTTTTTTATTAATTTGGAATTTTATGTTGCTCTATTTTAAGGCTAAAATGGGTTGCACTTGTCAGCACCGAGACATGTCCGGGGGCAGGAAGCAGAGCCTCCAGCGAGCGCTGTCTCCGCCGCCGCCGCCACCGCCGCCTTGTGAGTCACTTGGTTCTGTTACAAATGGTTAAAATAGTATAATTTAGTCAAAATACTTGGTAGAAGAACTTTTTTAGATTTGCTCAAATATTTTTAAAATCTCCCTGAGTAAGTACTTGTTAGAAGCTAATAGCAGAGATGCGCTAGCTGGTTGTCTTAGAAATATTTTACGACTCAGTTTATTCGTCAAAACTAATAAAAATAAACACTATCACATTCACAGCCCCACACTAAGTTCGATGATTTGTGGGTGCCGGCAACATTCACATCACACACACAATCACAACCAGAAACAGAAACACAATTTTTTCCATTGGGAGAAAACTTGTGTTCCCGCCGGGAATCGAGCCCGATTAGACCCCTGCTTAGAAGGCAGACGCTCACTCAACTTAGCTAACGGGTAGTTTAAATAAAATTATTGCTGCATCGAAAATATTATCAATTAAATACCACTTGTCAAAATCTCTTAGAAATAGTAATGTTATTATTATATTAAGCGACTAGTTAAGGAAAAAAACAAAAAATAACATACAAAGAACTTGTCAACGTCATCGACTAAGTACGTCAATAGACAATGGTGCCTTTATCTAAATTTAATCTGACAAGTCCCGGCATGTCATGATATAAGTTTAACGCTCTATTATATTCTATATCCGCCAGGACAAAACCACAGACATAATTAATCAGGTGGATATACCTAATTAAAATGTAACTATAATTTTTCTGCTTGTTTAAAGTTAAGAAGACAAACCTAACTTCACTTGATTAACAAGTATTTTAAACTATTTAGGATTTAAAAATTTCAATTACGGTTGGTTTCTTGCATTGTTATGAGACTAGTTTCGGAGCAGTCGGTGTTCTTCATCAGTTTTACTCGTTAAATTCTAAATATGTGTAATTCTTACGTAACTACCAATCAAACAAGTAGTTTGTGTCTTCCCCAGGTATCCCCCCACCGCCCCCGTGTATTCCCCCGCCGCCGTGCATCCCCCCGCCGCCGTGCGGGCCGCCTCCCCCTCCCGTGCCGCCCTCCACCCCCACCCCGCCTCCGGCGCCGACGCTGGACATCAAGCTGCCGCAGCAGGAGACCCCTATACCCAAGACGAAGATGAAGACCATCAATTGGAACAAAATACCTAATAATAAAGTGAGTTTTCTGGTGGAATAGCTGATGGTCTGAAGGCTGATTCGCATACTGAGGTGGCAGATAGGCGTCGTGGAGGTTTGAAGGGTAAAACCTGCTAGACCTAGAATGTCTCTCAAGGATAGATGCGAGAACATAATGTCTAGTAATTTTCGCTAACTTTTATTACTGAATTTAGTTAGCAGTGAGCAGGGATTTCATTTACCGGAAGCCTGTCGCAGGATTCGAAGCCATGACCACCTTCCATTGGGAGGCGGGCTCACTACGAGAGCTTTCATGGATCTAGTTTGTGGTGTCACAGCAGTTCTGAATTTCTTCCTGGTTTCCGATGGAAAAATTATTAGGTATATATAGAATATGGAAAGCTGAGAATCTGTGGTAAATAGTTTGCAGATGTGTCTAGATGATGATGAGAAGATGATTTCACTCATATGTGTATATGTGGCATATGTACTTTATGTCATTTATTATTCTTCTAGGTAATTGGCCAGAACAACATCTGGTCGCTAGTAGCTTCGAGTCACAAACACTCACCGAAGACGGAGCTCGACTGGACTGAAATCGAAGGACTGTTCTGTCAGCAGGTAAACAAATCCCACTCATCTCAGAGCTCTTAGCACAAAAGGAGAAATGTTTTATGTACAGAGTGCCGAGTAGATTTCTGAAATCTGCGTAAAATGTTACTTGTATACAAAATGTATGATTTTCTTTTTTTATGAAAATTTATCAGTATTGATGAATTTTGTAAATAACTACTTACCAAAGCTGTAGTCGTACGTTGCAGACCTGGTATATTTCTCCATTGATTTTATTATGACAAGCTCACTCAATGAATTACCTTGTCTAATGACCGGAAGACAAATGAACAGGAAGCATTGGTGGAAAGATGCCCCAACAACGTGATATCTGCGAGTTAGGAAAATGAACACTTTTTCAAACGGGACCGATTTATAGATGAGATTCCTAAAGCCACAATGCTCAATTTCCTTTGCAGATTCAGCCAACAGGGTCAGCCGGCTCCTCTCCCCGACTAGGACGAAGCCCTATCTGCGACACTTCTGGAGAGAGGAAGCCGAGGAAAGAGTCTTCGGAAATCACCCTCTTAGATGGCAAAAGGAGTCTCAATGTGAACATATTCTTGAAGCAGTTCCGAAGGTATTCTCAATAATGATAATAATCAATAATGACAAGGATACATAGTGCATGGAGGCAAATTGCACAAGCCCATTCTGATGACTGCATAATATATAGGTTTAGGGTAATTTGGAAAATACCAAAAACCTTCTGGGACATCATTCCAACAATTAAGGACCAAAGTCTTTCATAGAACGGCTACTGCAAATTATGTTTTATGATGTTTCAGATACATTTTAAGGTGTATTATTTATCTTCTCTAAGGCTAAGGTTTCAAGTATCAACTGGCGTTAGCGGACATATTATAAGGCGCGGCGAGGCGAGGTCATTATTTGCAGAACAGTGTTTAGAAAACTATTAATTATGGATTGTAAAGAATACAATACTTTAATTATGACGCCGTAGACGATTACAAAGCCGTAGAGCTAATTGAGTCTGTAAGAATCTGTAAGTTCTTCAGGAGATGGTATATTCTATCGGTACATGATCATATCGGTACACATCAATGACAATCTTACAAAACTTCAGAATGCCCCAAATAGACAAGGTTTATATTTCGACTTAATGCTGCTGGCTGTATGTTGTCTGTGCAGCGCCACCAGGTGGGTCTATAAGCCAATAAGTCCAGAATCTCCTCCCTTCTCATTCAATGCACCTAACATGTATAGAAATACTTAGCTAAATATCATGATTCTAGTTTCTACAACCGCTGGCATATGCTGAGTGTTATCCAGTCAGTCAAGCAGTATTATAATTTCAGAAGTAGAAAAAAAAAATCCACTATGATAGGGTATCCTCAAAAAGAGTTCTTTATGATCTGTTCCAGTTCGAACGAAGATATAATCCAGCTGATACGCGAAGGTTCCCACGACGACATTGGAACAGAGAAGCTGCGCGGACTGCTCAAGATCCTGCCAGAGATAGACGAGTGCGAGATGCTGAAGGCCTTCACTGGAGACGTCACCAAGCTCGGGAACGCTGAAAAGTTCCTGTTGCAGCTGATACAACTACCCAAGTAAGGAAATAACAAAGTGCGAGATAACTCCTTGCAACTGCTATTATCTATATTTATCCGAATAATCCCATACGCAAATATAAGCTATAAACGATAAACCTTCTTTAGTTAAAATATGCTTTGTCTGATTAACTTTTGACAGATGCTGAATTTCTAATGTTTAACTTCATTCTTGAGAGTTTTGCCACGAAAGTAAAAAAGAACCGGCTAAGTGTGAGTCGGACTCGCGCACCGAGGATTCTGTACAACCCTGTAGGTATATAAGTAAAACGAGTAGACGACCCAGTTGGCGCAGTGGACAGGTGTCCGCCCTCTGCGCCGTGGGTCCTGGGTTCGATTTCCGGCAGGAGCACAAATTCCTTCCCAAGGGATATTTGTGCTTCTGGTTCTGGGTGTAATGCGTGTGTGTGATTTGAATGTTTCCGGCACCCACGATACAAGTCTTTGAACTTAGTGTGGGGCTGTGAGTGTGAATGCGTTTTGAATGCGTTTAAAAGTTTTGGTATTTTTATTGCTAAAGGAAATTATTCTATAATTAACAAAAATGTATGCTTTTCGCAATTTTTCCCTTATCTGTTCTATAAGACGTTGCTTCGTACCAAATTTTAAGATCACGGGAAGTACCCTATAGGATTTGATACCCTTGCGTTTGTTAAAAATTTGCAGCATAAACAGCTGTATCTTTTGATTGCGTTGGCTTAGGAGTTTGATTTTTTCACAGCTCCAAGAAACAGTAGACTTGAGTATTTGATATGAATTTCAGCTTGATACCTCCATGCATTCCTGAGAAAAAGGGTCTTGACAGACAGACAGACGGACAACAAAGTGATCCTATATGTGTTCCGTTTTTTTTCTTTTCAAAAATCAAAATCAAAATCGTTTATTCACATGGGCCCCAAAGAGGCACTCATGAAAGTATTGCCAGATTCGCAAAATTACAGCCATCTCGAGAAGAACCTGGCAAGAAACTCGGCAAGGTCCGGACCCTAAAAAAGGAGTTGTTTGTTGTTATTTTATATAACTTGTAATTCTTATGCCTGTGTTCCTTCCGGAAATCTAATGTTTATGATTAATCTCGACTCAATCACGAGAGAAGAGAATAGAAGAGTCATCCACCAAAGCATGGTGGAGTATGACCAAAATTCTCTCAATAAGCGATGACCCCAAGTTCCAGCAGTGGGAAGTGAATGAGTTGATAATGAAGATTTAAATATATTTGTCTTCATTCCAGTTACAAGCTCCGCATTGAATGTATGCTGCTAAAAGAAGAATGGCCGTCTACCGCGGGATACTTGGAGGGCGCCATCAACGCGATACTCATGGCTGGAGATGACCTCATGTCATCTAGGGCACTGCAGGTTTGGAAAAACTTGAGACTTTTTTAGCTCCATTACGTTGAGAATAATTACCTCCTAAGAAAATTAATTGTTTCAAGGTTCGCTCTATATTCTTACATCAAGGTAAATTGTGTGCTTCCTATTTCTCTAACTTCTTTCCAGTTTTTTATCTATATATATAAAAAATCAATGCCACTTTTCGTTGTTATTTTATAACTCAAGAACGGACTCACCTATCCAAACCAAATGTTTAGGCTTTGTTCTGACTATTTAGTAGATGGTTTATGTGAAGTTTGAACAAAATCGGTCGAGCGGTTCTTCATTTATCACACCCGGGCAAAGCCAGGGCGGATCGCTAGTATTTTTATATGTCGTTATAGATACGAGACGTGCTAGTGAGTTGTCTGGTGGTAAGCGTCACGCTTGCCTTGTTCTGTGCCACCCATAGTTTTGAACTTATCTCGTTCGAAATCCTGCTCGGCAAATCACTGCGTTCGTCCCCCTGAGACATTAGATGTTAAATCTCTTCAAGCCATGTAATTTGGATACTGGAGACATTGCCCTTCAATCCGAAGTACAGTAAAGTTTGCACACAAGACCCCATATTCCCAATCCGACAATTCTTTTGCTAACAGTACTAACATTTCCATGGAGCTATGTCGACTAAAAATATAATTTTAATTTTTCTTCTGTGGAGCCCAGTGGATATAAAGTATGGACGATAGCCGTGGAGCGCAGTGGCATAACCCACTTAAACATATACATAGAGCATTCTTCGAGTCACACTTTATGAGCGTAAAAAGATTTTTTTTTTGCTCCATAGGTAATAATTAGACCACTATCTCGCCTGGAAAGCGATGATGCGGCCGAAGTATAACATGCTTGCCTAGAAGGTACCTATTCTCTCTTGACTTGAAGACTCCTACATTATACCGTTCGGGGGACAAAGACGAAGGCAATGAGTTCTCCTCCTTCGCAGTACGGATGATAAACGTAGAAGCGAAACGCTTCGAGCAAACTGTATAATTCCGTAATGTTGCAGGAGGTGTTGTACATAGCGCTGATCGCGGGTAACTTCCTGAACGCCGGCGGGTACGCGGGCGGCGCCGCGGGCGTCAAGCTGTCCTCTCTGCAGAAGCTGCCCGACATCCGCGCCAACAAGCCCGGGATGAATCTCATGCACTACGTCGCTATGGTGAACATTACATTTCTAAATTTTTTTTTTATTCTTTACCGTCTGCAAAAAACGAGGAGGTTCTCAATTAGACTTTATTTTTTTATGTGTGTTACCCCAGAACTTTTTTCTAGGTTAATGCGATTTAGATAAGACTTCGCCGCTTTATTTTGGGAACCCTTGCTTAGATTAAATAAATTAAATACGCATTATTGAAAATAACTCAGAAACTACCTAAAATTTAAATGGGACCTCATGAAAACACCAGCTTTCAAATAAAAAAAGAATCGTCAAAATCAGTTCACCAAGAAAAAGTTCTGAGGTAACCCACATAAAAAAAATACAGTAGAATTGAGAACCTCCTCCTTTTTCAAGGCAGTTTAAAAGAAGTTAATATGAACGTAAGCCAATTAACGTTTACTATCATCAATGTCTCCATCAGCATCACTAAATAGAAGCTGGTTTTTGCAGCAAGCTGAGCGCAAAAACAAAGACCTGGTTCACTTCGCCGACGACACCCGCATGCTGGAGGACGCTGCCAAGGCGTCCGTGGAACAGCTCCACAACGAGATCAAAACCCTCGACACCAGGATCCGGGGGCTGAAAAAGGAGATCCAGCAGCCTAATACACAGGGAGATATCAGGGAACAAATGGGGGACTTCCTTCAGGTATTGATTCAACCCTTTACTAATAGCATAATCACTCTCAACCATTTCCCGGGGGGTAGCAAACCCTTTTCACCCAGCGACTCCTGAAGTGTTTACACCGTGTGGTCCCGCCTACTACACCACAAGTGGGACTTCTAAAAGGACAAATGATGATGATCTCAGGTGGATATCGTAAAACCAGTTAATGTCGTGAGTGAATAGGCATCTTATCCAACGTGCTCCATCGTCGACCGCATCGTCGCTTAATATGAGGTCAGGTAGTTCGAGGTTGAAAAATAAATAGTGTTTAAACATTTGCTTATCTAGGATATAAAAAAGCTGGTTTCTGGCAGCTATTCAGAACCAGGGTCAAATCTTTTAAGTAAGATTTTTATATAGTAGTTTTCTCATGATCTAACCTTATTGTGCTTGCTATTCTTGACCATATCATCCCTTCAGCACCAATTTTTTATTTGGAAACATTATGTTTTGCTTGAAAATATACAAGTGTTTTAATATGCATGATTTCGCAATCACCGTTCCCGTTCCGTTCCCGACTAAGTGAGGTTGGAACAACAAGTACTCCTCCCGGAGGAAGAGCAAGAGAGAAAAGTGGATTCATTTTCTGATTTGTGAACCAATGCTGTAAATAATATCGCCTCACGTTCAGATGCTCGTTTTTGAGTTACCAGAGTCTCTTGAGAGACTTGAGTAGACGCTTTTATACAAAGCGCCTACTGTCCGCCCAGTATATTTTTCAACCGACTCCAAAAAAGGAGGTTCTCTATTCGACTATGTTTTTTTTTTGTATGTATGTTACGCGATATCTCCGCCTATCCTACTAATATCATAAATCCGAAAGTTTGTGTGTAAGTGTGTAAGTATGTTTGTTCCCTCTTCACGCTTTAACGGCTGAACGGATTTGGATGAAATTTGTAATGTACATAGATTATACCTAGGATTAACACATAGGATACTTTTTAACTTGATAATAGCGGGCGAAGCCGCGGGACACGGCTAGTTATAAATATTTTGATGATTTTTTTGTTTGGTAAAGTATACTTTTGTGGTGGCACCATATATTTTTTTTCGAAAAAGGTCAAGCCAAAACCGAAATATAAGCAATGAAGCCGGTTTTTTAAAGCTTTGCTTGCATTTCAATTATTTACGCTAGAGCCTATATATTTACGTCGGCAGCGCGGGGGGAAACATCGCAGGTGCGCACCAGCGAGTTGCCCCTTGCGCGCCCTGGTCGCTTCATATATCAAGTCCCTTAGGCGCCATACATTGTATCTTCACACCGCCTGGGCGCCTTGTATATCAAGTCCCTTAGGCAGGATGACCACGTGCAGATAGCTGACTCGTTACGCTAGGTGTTAGGTACACAGTAGATTAATATTTCTGAAACATTAGTATTAACTATTTATGATTCATCAGGTCGCAGAGCAAGAAGTGTCAGCCCTGAACAAAGACATGGAAGAAGTGGAGAGTATCAGGAAACATCTTGCCGAGTTCTTCTGCGAAGACCCGGTTTCCTTCAAGCTTGAAGAGTGTTTTAAGGTAAAGTAGGTGTTCTGCACTGTGGTGGCAAGTTATAGACTCGAACATCAAGGCAAAGTTAAAGTATATTTCTGACGGTGGTTATTGGAGATTCACGAACTCAATTAAACATTATTGACATATTGACTGGTTATCACTATGTAATAACAATTCAATATACTTAATATTTTATGCAAAAAAACACGACAACGTATAAAGTCAACATGTTTAACAATACAATACAAAACTCTTTATTGTATAACCAGCTTACAAAGTGTCCAACTAAACAATTACTAGAAATTATAGATTTTAATGGTAATACAATCGGTGGTCTTATCGCGTATAACAATTTCTTCCAGACAACCACAGTATGGACATAAATGACTATTGATAATTTATTGAGAATGGTCGTTAATCAACTTTAAATCGTTATAGACCTTAAATGTAATTCAAAATGACAAATGGTGATAGAACCCTAAAAATTATGTTTTAACAACGAACTGTTTCTCGTGGGGTATCATTGATTGATTGAGGTTCAATGATACCCCACTATACACAACAGTTCGTCGACATCTGTTTTTTTTTTTTCAGAATATGTCTTCTTGTGGTAGCCATATATATTATTTTATTTCACTTTTCTAAACACTTCTCGCACGCAGTCGGGTAAAAATGCCCCTTTAAATATTATAATGCTCTTTATTTAATATAGATCGGAGTTGGAGTTTGAATAAAATGCAAGCCCAGTCACTCAATCTGTCATATTAGCTTCATGCAGCTGACCACGTTTTAACATCTGTGGATGTTTTTCCAGACGTTCGTCCAATTCTGCACCAAGTTCCGATCAGCCGTGAGCGACAACGAGCGACGTCGCGCCAACGAGGAGCAGGCGGCGGCCAGGAGGAGAGCGCGGGACATGGCTGCGGCGAAGATCAAGACTACTGGTAAGTCGCAAAGAAACTCCGAAGGTTAATAAGCTACTAATATATAATTGAATTAAATCATTGTTATAAAGTTGTTTGATTCAAGGAGTAACAATCGCGAAGCCCTAAGAAAATTATATAGGTACTCATTTTACAGACTTCAAAAATCGGAGGAGGAGGCTCATAACTTCTTTCTAAGTGAACTGATTTTGTTGATTTCTGGTTTCCATGTGGTCCCATTTCAATTTGATAAGATGTAGTAGTTTTAGAATTTGCCTTAATAATGCGTATTTGATTCTGATCAAGGGTTCCGAAGATAAAGCGGTGAAGTCGGTTTGTTAAGCTTTGCTTGCATTTAAATTATATTTGATATCATTATGATGATCTGAAGCGGCACTCACGCACGTATTATCATCGGAAGAAAACACTCCGACGTTGCGGACGTATCCGTCTTCTAAGGACCACATTTATAGGGGGACACATTTACGGCGCGCGCGTCTAGCTTCAAAACGCAACTGACATCATTGCCTTTTTACGTGGATAATACATCCAAACATTTCTGAAGTGGTGATGGCGTGACCAATTTCACAATTCAATGTTTACAGGAGGCAGCAGCGTTTGCAGCACGCCTGTGTCAGAATGCGAATCATTGATGGAATCTCTCCTGCTGGACATCAGGAACGGGTTGGGAAGGCGGTCTTTGAGACGGCCGCATGATCCTTCTCCATCTCCTGGTACGTTGTTGTTTCGGTTGTAAAGGGTGTCCAGTGGCAGAATTCGGATCATTAAATTTCAATTAAGAATAAACTACAAGAGATAAAAAGTATAGATATAATTAGATAGTATCTTCGTGGACCGCATCGTCACTTACCATCAGGTGAGATAGTGAGCAAACATTTGCCTATCTTAAATAAAAAAAGTCCACAATTCCATAGAATCTTTACCTGAGTGTTTATAAAATTAAGAAAAAATAGTCTCGAGATGGTTGTAATTTTGCAAATCTGAGTGCCTCTTTGGGGCCCATGTGAATAAACGATTTTGAATTACCCTTACTTAAATTGCCTTAATTACAAGTTAGAATAAGACACCACATGTTATGTTATAGATGTAACTCCAACGGGCAGTCTCCGCCGCCGCAGCCGCGCCAGTCCCGGCGAAGGTGACGAGGAAGGTTTGCTGGAGTTCCTCAGACACTCATCCCCGGCAGCTAATGATCTTCGGGAAAGAAGTGCTTGGGGAAGCTTGGGTAAGTCATCGAAATGTAGTTCTGAACTCACCAAATAACTAGTAGGGACTTGTGGTATTATACTCTAGAAGACGTATGGTTATGCTGGAACACAGCTCTACAGCTTTTTGTCTCATCCAGAGGCAGACCAAAAACAAGATAGATAGAAGTAGTGCAGAAAGACATGAGAAAATGTGAGCTTTCCGAAACTGATTTAGTCAGGAAGAGAGAAAGAGAAGACGTATGGTTAAGTCATCTGATTAACACGTAAGTATCTTACGTAACGTCATCAATAAGCCTCTGTTGCTAATGATGGTATAAGATTCTTGGAGAAAAGAGTCCCTATATTGTACGACCAATAATGTACGGCGTGATAATGTACGACCAAAAATTCACAACCAGTATTCCCTGACATAGCTACCAAATATCAGGTTGTGCAATAGGGGCCGTACTTACATTATTGGATGTGAAATAACAACACGGGCCGATTTTGTACAGCCAATATTACGCAACCAATATTTTAATTAAATTTACACAAAATATCAGGTTGTGCAATACTGGCCGTACAATTTCGGTCGGAAAATATTAGCACGATCTGATAAACTACAGCCAATAATGCACGGCCGATAATTCGTGTACATACGAACGACCTACCGAGATATGACGAATTATATTTTATTTTTATTCATTTTATTTCTTTTTTTGAGCGCTACGCCGGTCGCTGCCGCGGCACTCTCGCTTCGCTCGCTCGGCTCGCGCTTTGTTTTGTCGCAGTTCAAACCTAACTTAACCTAGACTTGCAGTCACAATTGTTCATTACCGTCTATAGTTGGCTTCCAATTATTGGTTGTGTAATAATGGCCGTACATTATTGATACGGACCGATTTTGTACAGGCAGTAATTGGCGACCCGGGAATACACGCTCTGATATTTCGAATTTCTGTTCATTTATTATCAGGGCGTGCATTATTGGCTGTACAAAAACGGGCCGTGAAATATTGGGTCGTACATTATCGTCTCCCGGAAAAAACATTTAAGTCATCAGACCAAATTTTTTTTCTTTTATTTTTGTCTCCGTTTTCTCAAGTAACTAACTACTTAATATGGTCAGCTTTTCTAGTAGCTGAGCCCTGATGATGAGGAATATATATTCCTTTAAAATTAATCTTAGGTGTGTATGTTCTTTGGGAACAAACCGCTTGTAGAATTTAGATTAAGTATCAATACTATAATTGACTTTGATATTTTGAACTAACGATGAAGAGATATTTTGTGTATAAGAGATTTTAAAGGTCTAAACTACGTACGATCTCCAATTGACTTTAAATTGAACTGCTCGTTGGCTTAGTCGGGTGGCGTTCGCCTTCTAAGCAGGGTATATCGGGTTCGATTCCCGGCGGGAACACAAGTTTTCTCCCCAAGGAAAATTTGTGTTTCTAGTTCTGGTTGTGATTGTATATGTGATGTGAATGTTTCCGGCACCCACAAGTCATCGAACTTAGTGTGGGGCTGTAAGTGTGAAAGCGTTTATATTTATGTTTATAGAGATGCAAACAAAAACAAATACTAAGATATAACAAAAATAATTGATGTTAAGTGATCTTGTCCGCTTAATCAATCAGAGTTTCAGATTTAGTAACACAAGCTAGATTAAATAACGCAAGATAGGTAATTTGATGTTCTTTTTTCTAATAATCCGCTCCGCAATCTTATTCTTTTAGCCAGAGTCAAGTAAAACATTTAAAGTGTATTGCATAATCTTCTATCTTCTATCTTCTATATATATATATAAAAATCAACCAATGCCACTTTTCGTTGTTATTTTATAACTCAAGAATGGGCTCACCTATCCAAACCAAATGTTTAGGCTTTGTTCGGACTATTTAGTAGATGGTTTATGTGAAGTTTGCACAAAATCGGTCGAGCGGTTCTTCATTTATCACACCCGGGCGAAGCCGGGGCGGATCGCTAGTATTTCTATATAGGGGTCCTAGTCGCACGTCACAGTTAAAGTAAAAATTATAATAAATAAATGATTTCGTATTAAAGTGAGGTGCTATTATTAGTATGATGTTGTATAGTGAGGTGGTAATATTAGTGTGATGTTGTATAGTGACATGTATTTTTTCAAATTTAAATATCTACGGGTCAATTGCCTATACTTCCTAAAATTGAACTAAAACCATCTACAGCAAAGAAGTTACCTACAAGACATCGAGCATATAGGTAACCCATTTTCTCAAGCCTACTCCCAGGGGGTAGCGTTTCCATCATGCTGGAGGCATTGCCTCGATGAATTGCAATGTTAATACGTTGAGCTAAATATATGCCAGCATTTTGGTCACGCGTCGCGTCAACCAGGCGCTGTGATAGTAGTAGTGACACGTGGTGTGGTTGCAGACCGGTCGTGGTCGCGGCACGCGCCGGTCCGCGCGCGGCTGGAGCTCCCGGAGCGCGAGCGCGAGCGCCCCGCCTCCCCCGCCGCCCGCGCCGCGCCGCCCTCCCCCGCGCCCAGCGACCCGCCTGCCAAGCCTAAGTACGTACATTGTGTGACAGGGCTGCGGTCGATTCAATTATATTTGTTTATTTCAGATTATTAATCCATATCATAAAAAAATCTATAACGATTATATTTTGTATTAAAAATTTTTTTAGTATTAAATTCATGAAATTTTAAATAATCAACTTTATTCACATGGGCCATGGCGTTAAAATGTAATCATCCTTTCGGCAGTCAGGTAAATTTATAATTATCAAAGAGGCACTCATGAAAGTTAATGATTCTACTGCCAGATTCACAAAATGCAGTTTGCCTCCATGCATCCTTGTCATTAATACAGTCGATCGTTTTATAGTAACCTTTCTTAATTAATGCCCGTTTTATTACAGATTTGAACTTTCCCAGCGGTAATTCAGATACAATTATTGGAATTCTATTGTAAAATCTAACCCCATTTGCCATAAAAGATTTATTCGTTTTGCTTAATCTCAATGCGCGCACTGTAATTTTATGCTTATTTCTAGTATTAAGATTGTGCGCGATGCTTCTTAATTTATATTTACCAATATTTTTGCGAAGATGCATAATATTTTCAAAGACGTAAAGCTAGGGCATGGTAAGTATGCCTGTTTATTTATTTATATATGGTTTACCAAAGATTATTACATGAATTACATGTGTACATGAAACTTGCTTAAATTATGAAATGCTAAATGTATATCCAATTAAAAGTAAACACCTCATTTTTAAATATTGCGTTCAGCTGCATCCATCTCCTTAAAAACGGCGAGTCCCACCGCTCAGATAATACGCTGAGGATACCGTTCGGACTGCCACGTACACGCCCTAATAGTGAGGCGCACCTTTTTCTCTTGATGGCTGGGAAATCATCCATTCGCAAACATGGTGGACGCGCTACAAAAACGTGGCAACCCCAACAATATCCTAAAAGCATTATTATACTGAATATACAATACTTTGTACGCCCGCTTTGTTAGCTAAGATGCCAACAATTTCAGTTGATCGGTACATGTTTATCCAAGGCTCCGAATGACATTACACCATGGAATAATTAATAGTAGGTATGGTAATATTTGCCAGTGAATTTCATCCAACAATGTTCATCTTCAACTCTCAGTTTGACTTCACGTAATGTGGATAAGATGAGGGCAATACTGATCATATATTTTTTAACTGTTCTTAAGTTCAACCATCTCTGTATGATGAACTTCCTCCTAAAATCCCCCGTCCTATTTCTTTTAAGTCTCTTCTTACTGTAGCAAATACTCCTCTTGGAAATATTCTCAATTAATATATAGTTAACCACAAGTTAAAATTATAAACTCTTTTTTATTACTTAAATATTCATATTCGTCTGTACATTCTCTCCATTACTCACCATTAGCTGACTTTGTACTAGAAATAGAATTAGTAACTTGAAGATACCGGGCATATTTTATAAATAATTTTTAATTTGTTTTAACTGCGCTCCTACCTATACGCGATATTGTTAGAATTATGGTGCGACAGCCCTATAGCCGCCATTTAAAGAAGAAGTTGAAGTAGTTGACTTCACGTAAGTACCTACAGCTTTTCGCGGGAATTCTCATAGCTTCCCATGTCATTGTTATTTACATATCTTGCATCTTGCAATATAAGACGTTCAAGTTGTCAAATCCGTGTATGAATATGTTAACTCAATTTGTCACTTTCAGGGAATGGCGACAAAAGATCGAGTCCTGGCTGCGAGCGAACAGCCAGGAAGAGAAGAAGGATGCAGAACTACGCGAGAGGGCGAGGCGAGTGCAGGCCAACAGGCGGTCCTTGGAAAACGACTCCGGTACGTTGTACGAGGATTTACTGACGCGTTTTAATTTGTCAACTCGATGCGCCTCAGGAAGGTTATTATTATAGTTCTTATTTACCGCGAGGTAAGGTACTCTTTTACAAGCTTTTATTTAACTTGCTATGTATGTTTGTTCAGGTGGAATCTTGCAACTCAATTTTGAAGCAGATATCTTTAACCGATTGAGCTGAAATTTTGTATTCACGTTTAGTTTGGATGACAATCAATGCATGGTTAGCTGTGTGATGTCATACTAAATCTAATATGGCCGACAAGTAATTTTTTAATGCACTCCTACAATTAGGGTATCAAATGAAAGGGCTTGCTGAGATTAACTCTAAAAATAAAGTGACATCATCTTAAATCCAATATGGCGGATTTCTAAAAGCTTGTCTTTAAAAAGTTTTTAACAAGAAACTTATAACTGAAATAGATTATCATGGACTACTTTGTGCTTGTTCTATAAGCACTAGCCATGCCCCGCGGCTTCGCCCGCTATTATCAAGTAAAAAGTAGCCTAAGTATTAATCCTAGGTACATATAAGCTATGTACATTCCTAATTTCATCCAAATCCGTTCAGCCGTTACAGTGTGAAGTGGAAACAAACATACAATTACATCCTACTAACATTATAAATGTGAAAGTTTGTGTGAATTTTAGTTACGTATCTCCGTAACGATTAAACCGAAACTTTATGATATTGGCGATTTTGATGAAATTTAGAATGTACCTATATAGTTTAGGTTACAGAATAACACATAGCCTACTTTTTAACTTAACTAACGCGGGCGCGCGGCGCGGTTAGTTTATAATATTAGTAGCATTAAGTGCGTCATCTCATCTGTGCATGTATTTGCAGAGAGCGAACGAAGCACGACGCTGGAGCCCCTGCCGGAGGGCCGCGCCGAGTGGAGGCCTGCCGTGCTGCCCGACAGCGACGTCGTGCGCACCATCGAGGCTGTCGAGGGTACTACTCTACTCTTATATTACTTTTTCATGGAAATCTTTGACACTTTGAACCAGATTGCAGAGCCTCGGTCACATACGTATGGTCGCAAGTCTATCGGTATTCTATCGTTTGCATTTTAGAGAGTGTGCGCAGGAATTACATGAGTTAATTTCACCATACCCATTTTACCATCTAACAACTAGACAAACTATCAAACGTCATCCATTTATGGTTGACATACCTCCAGTTCGCTCGAAGCGTTTTTCTTCTACGTACATCATCCGTACAGCGAAGGAGTGGAATTCATTGCCTGCGCCATTGTTCCCCGAGGGGTATGATCTGGGAGTCTTCAAGTCAAGAGTGAATAGGTATCTTCTAGGCAAGTATGACACATTTTCGGCCGCATCGTACTTTCCATCAGGTGAGATAATAGTCAAATGCTTGGCTAATTTGCAAAAAAAAAAAATTATTGATCGAGTGAAGTGAGATCTCTAAGCTGACTTGGGCGAATCGGCATTTTGTCCGTCCGTCTCCCCTTGTAAGGTGTCGTTGAAAAGCGCCCTGCAAGTAGAGTACGAAATCGGTTAGAAAAAGTCTTTGTTGGGAAATAATTTGGTAGCCCACTGAAGTCCCTGTTTTTAGACGTATTCTGTTTTGGTGTCTATATCCAAAAAGGCTTTACGTTTAAGCAATTATTACTATATTTCGGATTAAAGAGAAATTGTTTGCAGTAAAATTAAAGGGCATAAAGAGATCCAACATATCATAACTTGGAGTACTTTGCTGCGCTGAATTTTGACCTATATAAGTTTAAAAATCTTTGGGTGACACTACTATGGTGGGCAAGTGTGACACTTGTACTATTTGTATGCTTTATTTGATACTAATGTGGATTTGTGTTGTGTTTCAGACGTCCAGCCAAAAAAGAAAGACAATCGGGTTCCATGGAGGAAAACAGAAGAGAACGAAGAAATGAGACGACTGAGAAGACAACGATCACGGCAGCAAATAGAATCTCCACAACCTCTAGTTTCCATCACGGAAGAAGAGAAACGGAAACTACCGGATATCCAGGTCACATACGAAAAAGATACAAAGGCTGACAGGGTAGAAAGACCAGAACGGTTAGAAAGATCAGGGAGGGTAGAAAGACCAGATCGGTTAGAAAGATCAGAGAGGGTAGATAGGTCAGACAGGGTTGAAATAGATTCTGACAACATAGAAACTCCTCCAGCACAAAGAAAAATGTTTAATCCGCCACCAGAAAGAGAACCCTGCAGAAAATTCCAGCCCTCATTCCCTGTACGACCAAACCTGAGCGAAAAGGCCTCGGCGGAAATGAAAGATTTGTGCCAAGAAATATTAGGTGATGGTCAGTTTGACAGATTCTCAGCAGCTAGAAGAACTAGGAGATACAAGAGAAACACAGACTCCAGTTCACCAGACGAGGATAAAAAGCCTGACACAACCACAGAACTAGTAGCTGAAACTCAAGTGATAAGGCCATCAAAGTTGGAGGTTCAAGCTTCGTACCCCGTCGAAGTAATAGCTGAACCGGTGAAGCCAGTAGAAGCGATCAAAGATGAGAAAGAACATAGACTTAAACGTTGGCAGGACAGACTTAAAAACCAAAGCACAGACAAAACACCGACCAAAGAGCCCAAACCATTCCTCAGGATGAGGCGGCAGACATCCATTAATCAAGAAGACGTTCAAAAAGCTATCAGGGAGCTGAAGTCTCCAACTGAGAACCCTACAGGAGTCTGGTCTAGGTACGCTTACAGAAACAGATCAACGGGACCTTCGCAGAAAGCGGAAAAGGCACCTGAAAGGACGACGTCTCCGAGAATACCAAAAGTTAAAAGCGAGCACGAGCTAAATGATGAAGGGTTTGAAGAGACGCAGAGTCTGAACTCCGAAAGCGCCTCGCAGGGGGCTTCGTCGGGCTGCAACGTGGAGTGCGACTCTCCCATCCCGAAGTCCAAATCGCCAGTTGTTCCAAAGAAAATTTCTACCAAAGAGACGCGGACGCCTCCTAGGACGCCTTTAGACCCCAAACGAATCACCACTCCGAAGAGAGCGAGCTCGTTACGAGTAGAACGATCGACTTCCAGAGCTTCACTCAGAAGCTCCAGAAGTTCATTGAACAGTTCCGCCTCAGTAGCTACTGTTAAAAAGGCTCCAGCTCCTCAGAAACCAGCGCCAAAGCCTGTTCCAAAGCCTGTAGTAAGGATGCCAGCTTCCAGATCATCTTCTAGCGGAAGTTCAGTGGGAACTTCGAGGCCTCCTTTGAAGACCCCTGCAAAGACTTCTGGGTTTATGAGACCTACTCAAGCTTCGAAAGGAAGGGGAGGCACGACGCAACAGGTTTTAAGAGCCAGTGTTAAATAAATGCTGTTAAATTGCTATATATTTGAAATCAATATTATTATGAATATGTTTTAGGTCAAGTTTTTCTTAAAGTGTACCTCGGTCGTATCGTCTGCTTAGTTCGGATATTATTATATGAAAAAATCTTCAGTTTAAGCATGATATTTATCATTTCAAAGGTGCTAGAATAGTGCTGACTATCTCTTTATTAAGAGATGGTAATATAAATTATAAAAAGACCAGTAAGTGTTAAGTTCACATGCATCACTAAGAATATTTTTTTACTACAGAAAAATTGTATTTATTCAAAAAAAGAGACAAGACCGTGTCCATGTGAATTTAACAATAATGAGTGCCTTATAACGGGGTATTATTTTATTATTAGACATAAAAGTTAACAAATAAATAATAAATTATTGGAAACTTCAGATTAATTTAGGTGCTAGAATCTCAACGCAGAATCTGAAGCTTTCAATGACTGATATAGTTAATATTATTAGATCTGTTAATTATTTTAATAATTATTACACCTAAGCCCGTACGTAATTTTTATACAATTATATTGTAATATTTAATTTAAAAGTTTCATTTAAATGTGCCACGACTTGTACGGGTATTTTAATTAAATCACCGTGTTTTATGTAAATTGATTTTGATGTATATAAAAATATAACAAAATATGGAAGTATACAATCCAGATGAGCTCCATTAAAAAAAGATAATATTACTTAAATATCACCTGATTTTTTTAGTCTGGCAAGAATATAGTTTATTTTGTTAATATAAACACCTGCTTTTACAAGTATGAACAGTATATATATATATTATTTATTTGATATAGCACTGCCACATCATACATATTAAAGTTAAACTTAAAATTAACAACAAGGGAATTTTCCGATATGCATGACAATTTTGGCGTGCCTATCATTTGCCAAATGTACTCAAAAATAATAGTATATTGATTACATAGAATTATAGTATGTCTGTCTGTATATATTTATTATTAAACATATATACAATTTCAAGTAAAAATTAATTAATTATATTACAAAATCAATTCCACTATTAGCTCTGCTTTTCTTACGATACCTATTCGATGGGAATAGATACAAAAGAAAAGCTTTTATGAGCTTTTAGTTACGTCGTCATTCCTCCAAAAGACCTGTCAAAATAAAAATATTTTTTTTTGTTTATAATACATATTTTTAAAAAATGGCGACTCATTTGGATTATATATCCTTACATACAATCCCAGTTTACATAACAGTCATTTTTATTAAATATTGTACTATTTATAAACCAGATATTATTCATATTACAGGTAATAATAGTTTAAAAACAAATACATAAATAAATGATCTGATTTTTATACGTACACGAATAATTCAATAGGTTTTTACGAAAATGTCACAAATTAAACATATTTGTTCGTAGAATATTTTATTACATAACTGTAAGATTTAACACCAATGTCTTATGTACGTGTTTATTTACTAAAAGAAATACAAATAAAATATATACATCCAAGTGGAAAGAAATCTTTCATTTGTCCGTTTTATCCAAAAAACTAAAGTATGATACAAGAAATGGTCCAGCACTATAGAATGCTCAAGTGCAAAACTTGTTTGTGTGCCTGAGCTAAATAAAAGTGCGCTAGCACCGACACCTAAAAGCGACACCATGAAGGTCTCTCTTTTCGTGATAACTGATAACCTCAGGTAGAGTACATTATTTTTTATGCTGATGGGAGACGATAATGTACGACCCGATTTTGTACAGCAAATAATGAACATCCTGATCGAAATATCAGGCCGTGCATTCCCGAATCGCCAATTATTGTCTGTGCAAAATCGGTCAGTATCAATAATGAACGGCCAATAATGTACAGCCAATAATTCATATACACGCTTCCAAATATGGGAGACAATAATGTACGACCCGATATTTCACGGCCCGATATTGTACAGCCAATATAGCACACCCTGATAATTTATGTACATAGAATCGAAATTCCCGGGATGAAATTGCCGTGCATTCCCGGGTCGCCAATTATTGCCTGTACGAAATCGGTCCGTTTCTTTCGAATATAAACAGTTTGTATAAAAACTTTAAACAGTCATATCTTGCCCTCTTGAAATTACTGGACAATCCAAACGAGGCTTTGACTTTGACATTCATATGTATTCAAATTATCGGCCGTACATTATTGGCTTGTACGGCCAGTATTGCACGACCTGATATTTCGTGTACATTGAATAGAAATATTGGTTGCATTTTCCTGGCTGCGTATGATCTGTAGGCTGTAAAAAATGTGTCCGTGTTGCTATTTTACATTGTATGGCACAACCTGATTATTAATTAGAAGCCATGTCACGAAATACTGGGTGCGAATTATTGGCCGTATTAACGTATATTATCAGGCCGTGCATTATTTGTCGTACAATATAGGGACTCATGCTGATAACGATATACAAGGTAGTTATTAAATATCTTTTATTTTGGAGTTTTGCCGCGAAACTGAAAAAATGGCGTTGTCGATTTTGTATAATTTTCCAAAACCTGTAATTCTTCGAGCGGTAATGGTGGATTAATAACCGTTAATACTTAGTAAATGTGCATAAGTTTAGGCAAGTCATTCAAAGTTGAAAAACGTGATTTTCACATTCGCTCCAAAACTCCAACAGAAGTTCTAGTAAAGTTTTTACTACTTTACTAGGGCATGACTTGGCTATGACTACCCAGTTGGCGCAGTGGACAGGTGTACGCCCGCTGCGCCGTGAGTCCTGGGTTCGATTCCCGGCAGGAGCACAAATTCCTTCCCAAGGGATATTTGTGCTTCTGGTTCTGGGTGTAATGTGTGTGTGATGTGAATGTTTCCGGCACCCACGATACAAGTCTTTGAACTTAGTGTGGGGCTGTGAGTGTGAATGCGTTTGTTTGTTCGTTTTGTTTGTTTGTTATGACTGGACCCGACTCTACTTGACTTTGACTGTGACTTGTGACTAGGACTTTTAACACGAAATACACTTGAAATAGATTATTACTTGACACTGGCTAAATGCACAAGATTGCGAAGCCAAAATAAAAAGAAATCTTTTTTCCACAAACAAAGAATACTGGCACAAGGATTTTTTTTTAGTTATTTTTGTTTTTTTTATAGTTAAGCTAAAGAAGTAAGTAGGTTTAACTTTTTACGTGCGTACATAAGTCACACACACGTTTTTTTTTCTTCAGTTATCGCCCGTAGTTACCTATTTTTATTAATTTAACTATTATGTGTTCCTGCATTAATATTAATCTATATTAATTCGGCATCAACAAGTTCTTGCACCAGATCTGTCATTTTCCTCCGACAAGCTGTGTTGGCCGTCCACACAGGCTGAGCGTGCTCGGATGTCGTGGCAGTACCATCCTGCTGCAACATTATAAATGGTAATTACATTGTAGAATAGCTTCAATCTAATGTTCTGGGTTGTTATGTCGTTCGTCAACCGGACTTATGACAGAAGTACCTGCTAAGCTTGCAAAAAAAAAAGCGGTTTACGTTTACCCGCGAAAGTGAAAAAATGGCGTTGGTAGAAATTAGTGTACTGATTTTATTCTGTCATCCAATGACAGCTATTATTACGAAAACAGTATCATAACCTAATTCTTCTGAGGTGAACCTGAACTAGTAAACCTGAATTAGTAAACCTTATCAATAAATAAAGAATTTATTCATAAGGTTTACTAATAAATTAAGAAAGGAAAAATATTGCTTTGAGAGGGGTCTGAACCCGTGGCCATAGGGTTTCATACGGCCGCATCATTACTTTCCATCAGGTGAGATAGCGGCCAAATGCTTACCTATCAGGCATAAAAAAAGGTACTTTCTGTCTTCATGAATGCTGGCAAAGTTTATACTCGTCTTTACCTCAGACTGATAAAGGTTAGGGGCTTCGTTACTGTCACAGGTCATTATAGGGTACATATCGAGAGCAACCCCGAGACCGAACGGCGAACAACGCTTGAACTCTTCCTGGATCCTGGAAGAAGAAAACAGTTGTCATAAAATAATTTGCGACAAACAACGCAAAGATGGACAGCAGATCCTATACAAGTGAAAACACACTGGGGACCTGGCAGGAACAGTTCATAGTAAGTACATGGGGATACTAACCCTATATGTAAAAGTTATTATTTATTGTCTTGCCCAAGTCTTCCACGCTTACGCTTATCAACAGGAAAACCCCTTATCCCTTTACCAAGATTAAACTCAGGACGGCCCCACACGTTTGCCACACGTTTGGCCTTGGTTAGCAAGGTCACCCCTCCATGGGTGCAGTGGACCGGTTTGTATCCGGGCCTACCGCCGGGGCAAAATAGTGACTACTAGCGTGACCCTATCTTGCCCCACCTCTGCAGATGGGGAGGTTTTTAGTGGGTTCGAGCCTTACATTCCCCTTTCCTTCACCCCTGAGAAGGAAAGCAAGTGCTAGGCATTTCCCACCACAAAAAAAAGTATCTTACTTTAATGCAAGTACAATGGGCCAAATGAGCTGATTATTGGAATATTGGAATCAATGACGTACCTACATATACGTATGGACGTTATCTCCATTATGATTATGTAAACATTCTTGTATTTGCCGGCCGCTGTTGTAGCACGCTTACTTCGCCTGCATGACTCACTCTGTTTATCTAGATTATTCTAAATAATATGTAATATTTACAATTACTTACTTACGTCTTCGATCCAGTCTTCACTTTCTGCCAGTTAAAATCTGTAGGTATTTTTCTCTTAGTAGTGGAGACGTCATACTTACAATCCATACAGCTCCCCGTGTTCTGGCCCTCCTGTTTGCTTCAGCCTGGTTTGAAGTTCGTCCACGTAGTATTGAACCATCGAATCTAAATGCTGGCGGCGCTGGCTGCGCTCCAGGCATAAATACATGATGTACACCAGGTCGAGAGCTGGTGACGCATATCGGACCAATTGGAAGTCTACTAAGTACATCTGCAAAAATAACTACGTGAGGAGTACCTATCTAATAAAAGTCTCTATTGCAATGAAATTGAGGAAGTCATGTAAGGAAACCTTGTAAAAGGAGAAGCGACGAGTCACTGTTCATTGTCAGGTGAGATAGATACAACACTGCCTTAGTCTGATATTTGCTTCCTATCAGGTAAGACTGCAGTCTATCTAACATAGACTTCTCAGAAAAATGTTGATTCGTCTTGGATAAATAATTTGACACGTATTTTAATCACATTCAAGGACACGATTGAGTTTGACTCGCATCAATATAAAAAATACATTTTGCTAGAGGCTATAATTTTATAAAGCTATATATAACAACCATATAGAAAGTTTCACTCACTTCAGCAATATCTCCTTCAGTATACCGGAACAAAAAGTTATTCGTCCAACAATCACCATGATTGATCACTGCGAGGGGTTCCTGTGGCTTCACCATATCCACCATCATTTGGAAGAACGTATCCTCAGAACAAAACTTCCGGAACTTCTCCAGATAGAAGTCTTTTTTCTCAGAATCCTTAAGTTCCTCCTCCACCATGGCTATAGCGTTCTGGATAGCCTCATTGTAGTAGCTCCTGTAGAAGTCTATGTTGTTTTCTAAGAAGAGAACTGCAAGTTAAGGATCGTTAAGCTCCAGAAATATCAGTCCAATATGAAGTAACACGAAAATACAAAAATATTTCGGTCTCACCTTCGTTAATTCCATCTTCATCACTGAGCAGCTCAAAGAATCCTTCGGGATCATGGTTTTTCATGGCCATAGACAACGCATGAAAGTGAGCTAGATGCTTTAGCACCACATAGCACTCTGCCACCGTCAGGCCCTTCCTTCTATCAGGCATCACGAAACCAAACTGCTTCAAGTCTTTTAGGACCACACAATCGTTCTTCGCCAAGTAACATTTAGGGATCGCCTTAAAAGGCTGATAGATGTTCCATAAGGATTGAAAGGAACACATTGCTGGCCATATTTTTGTATAGAAAGCCACTTCATTGCAAAACAGCTCGTCGCTTTTGAATGCTTCTCGTCTCAAAATACTCTCAGGAAGACGTTTGTAAATGATGGAGCCTTCCCAAGGTTCACAGGTTTCTAAGGAGCCGTCGGGCTCCATGCGTTTTCTTGTGCCTTTGATAGTGATCCGGTAGACCATGGAAGTATAGTTGTCGCCACGCTTTGAGCCGGGTGCTCCCTGATAAAATAAAATTACTTAATGTTTTAAAATCCTGCAGCCATCCTGTACTTATACAAAAACCTACTAAACTTGATACTTTTATAAGGACAAATGTTTTAAAATGTTGAGAAATATCCAAAACAGTAGTGTTTTATCACAATATATATACTTTTTTATAATCCATTATTCAGTTAGTATCCGTTATAATATTAAAGCAATTTTAAACCGACTTCAAAAAAATTCGATCCAATTTTTTTTCGATATGGTAAGTACTGACAGTAAGTTATAAAAACACTCAAAGTTAAAGTAACTAAAACAAACAATATTAATTCACGCTAGAGTGAAAAAGTGAGAAGAGTACAGAAGAAAGCTGTCATTCTGTAAGAACAAGGATCCTTAACTCGTATTACTTACCTCAAATTCTTCGACGACGACATCTGGGTAATCGTCTATTAGTAGGTCCTGAATGAATTCCAGAGTTATATCGCTCATCGCGCAGAGATGTCGTGGAGCTGGTAGCCAGATGTGGACTGGATAACTCATGGTGCTGATTATATGCATGCACCGGTAGTTAGGGGAATGCCGCTGGTGGCCATAGTTTTAGAAACTATCTGGATAAAATATAGTACCTATTTACTTTAACAAAATCGATCTACAAATAACCCCACACAAAGAAATAAGTATACCTACCGATTAAAACCTATAGAATTATGATCTACCGCTTATGATTCTAAACAACCTAAAACAATTGCAAAAACGAACTGCTCGTTGGCTTAGTTGAATGAACTGCTCGTTGGCTTAGTTGGATGAACTGCTCGTTGGCTTAGTTGGGTGAGTGTTCGCCTTCTAAGCAGGGGAACCTGCCGGGTTCGATTCCCGGCGGGAACACAAGTTTTCTCCCGAAGAAGTGTGTTTCTGGTTCTGGTTGTGTTTGTGTGTGTGATGTGAATGTTCCGGCACCCAAGACACAAGTCATCGAACTTAATGTGGGGCTATGGGAGTGACAGCGTTATTTAATTTAATTTTTAATCTTTATTCTCTATAACCAAATAGCTTACCGTTTGCAAATATTAATCAGCGTACGCAGCTTCAACTGACGATGCGACAGTCGCAATATTATCACCTTACGTATACCGTATTATGCTTTAAGTGTTTAAAGTTAGTGCAGGGTCAAAATTTTAAATGTGTTTTGAGGATAATTCCGCATATTCTTATAATATGGTCACTGACAAGTTTATGGGGAGAGAGATTGAATTGCTACAAGTGGGGCCAATTCATTGGATAATGCGACCGCTTACCGGTTGTCTGTGAGTAGGAATCTGTCACCCTTTGTCGGCTTCCAATTTCCTATGCTGTTTGACCTTGTAATAACTATGTAAGTACCTGGAGAACCTACATGGAGTTTCGCTGCAAAACCGAAAGAATGGCAGGACATAATTTTCCCCCAAGGGAAAATTGTGCTACTCCTATTAATATTATAAATCCGAAAGTTTGTGTGTAAGTGTGCGTGTGAGTGTGTATGTTTGTTCCCTCTTCAAGCTTTAACGGCTGAACGGTATTTGGATGAAATTTAGAATGTACATAGATTATACCTAGGATTAACACGTAGGCTACTTTTTAACTTGATAATAGCGGGCGATGCCGCGGAGCACGGCTAATATATATATATATTAGCCGTGCTCGTGTATATATTATATATTGTATGCGGTTTGAATGTTTCCGCCTCCCGTGACACAATTCTGCGGGGCGTTTATATAAAAAAAGGTTTATAGAACTATTTTATATTCTTATGTCCCATTCCTGACTATAAGATACCTACCTTATGTATATAATATTGTTTTCTCTCATCTTGAGGACATCAGCTTAATTCCAAATTGAGGCTCTTGACTCTGGAGACCATTGAGCAAAGGAATGGAACTCCTTGCTTGAGTCTAGTATATTCTAATAGTACTTTAAGTCGCCACCATATTATATACCTACTAACGGCGAGTGAATGAACATGTATATGTGTACATGTATATTATGTAGTGTTTATGTAGTTTATTTAGTACTTAGTCTCAGTTTTACCACACCACCATCCCTGCTTATCTGTATTATTCTTTTCCATCCAAAGGTTGTCTGGAAGAGATCGCTCTTAGCGATAAGACCGCCCATTGTACCTATTTATTAGTAATTTATTTTCTGTACTTTTTTATTATTGGTGTCAATAAAGAGTTATTGTATTGTATTGTATCAAAATCTAACAATTTTATCAAAATATATAATAATAAACATTATAAAATACCTAACGTTCCTCAATTTTTATTTAATTTCGATTTCTTTGTAAAAATCCTATGAAAATTGACCACGGTTAGCTAAGACTTCAATACCTTGGCTACCTATATATCTTATTTATCTCTGCTTTAATAGCACACATTCGGGCTACTCAAATGTAGCGGTAGAGTCGCATTTTATTGTTTTTTTTTTTTTTTTTCCTCGCTTACTTTTTTTGTGATGAGCCATGTTCCAAAACTTCTTCGCAACGATCGCTACGTTCACAGAGTCGTTTCACTATTCGGTATAATCGTTCACCTCGAGCCCCTGTCAAGATAACGTCACAATTAACGCACACGCTATGTCCGAGACAGACGCAGGTGCGAATCAGCCGCAGGTCGCCGAGGGTGTTTAGCGGGTAGCATTCAGCTGTCAAAACTTAAAATTCGAATATAATATATTTAAGAGGGACTGAAAAACTCACAACATGCCTCACAGCATGCATTTGGTAGTTGGAACTGATCGGTGGCGGCGGCGTGCTGGTACGCACACGTTGTACTTGAGGTGACTACTATCGCCCCCCGCCCCCCTTCAGACCCCTTATTACGTATCTTTGTTACGAGTTTCTATTTTAATTAAGCAAAAATGAACCTTATTTCTTAGTAGTTTTGTCATTTCAAAATGAAACCGTTCGCAACAGAGATGGGTTAGGGGTCAGGAGCCAGGTACATCAAGTGTGCCGCAGCCTTTATAAATTATTTATATCTCGCCATCAAATCAAACCTTAAGCTTTGTGGAACGGCAAAAAGAACGTTAAGATCGTGATTACCGTGATTACTCACGAACTAGTTTTGGGACGTAGGTATAGTTGCTGCTGTCATTGTCAATGTCATCAAAGCTTTTCAGTTACATATGTCAAAAGATTTGAAGCTCGGTTTTCGTTCATTTTCTTTTCCTTTCGCAGAATTGTGAAATTAATTCTGTTAAAATAGCTTTTATTTATTTGAAGTAACATAACCAATTGAAGGAAGTGTGTTCTATATCTCAATAAAAATGCCAACAGATCAGATTCAATATTCCGAAAGATATACTGATGACGTCTATGAATACAGGTAATACCTATTTTTGTGCCTATATCCCATTGTAATTAACTCGATACCTCTGCCAAATACAATATCGATATAGTAGAGTAAGGCCAAGGTAAAATAATGTTCGTCAATACATTATTTTACCAAAAATATCGGTCTCAAATCACGGCATAGAATTCTCAGCTGATCCATGTTTTCCTCATTATTTTGCAATCTGAGCTTGTTTATAAAGTTATTTAGAATGAGAACAATAATTATCTTATCAAAAGTTGTCGTTTGGAATGTTTGATATAATGGTTACCTAATAAGATAACACCTATGTCTTGACTCCCAATTACCTATATCTGTTGCAATATGTTTCAATTTGATGAAATGCAGTTCTTAAGAAATAAGATTCATGTTTGTTTAACACATTCGCTGCTATAGGAGGCCTAAAGACCTCTTGCAATAGATTCATTAACTTTCATGAGTGCCTCTTTGGGGCCCATGTGAATAAACGATTTTGATTTGATTGATTTGACTTGCGTGTCCTAATGCGCCGCGCGATTTAAAATACTGCTGTTTCCATTTTTGGTATTGCATTTTTTTTAATGTTTGTCCAATCTATTTTTAAAAGCGTTTACTGAGGGAACACTTACCACTGTCTCTGGAAGCATATTCCACACTATAGTTATCAGTTCGGCAGGAAGTGTTTTTGGAGATTGCTTGCATTTGCATGTTTGATCAGTTTCCTGGAATGCCCTCTCAGTACACCCTGTTTGTGTCCAACTGATCGAGTTTACTGGAGAGGTGTATGTTGTAATGCTTGGTCAAAAATATGTAAGAGATCTTTAGGCCCTATACCGCACTGAAAGATAAAAATCTTACTTCAGTGCGGCCACGGGGCGTAAAGACCTGTCACCACTTGGGAGGTGTTTATGCCCCCTCCTGCACTTACGTGGTCTTTCGATTTGCTTACTGGAAATTAGTGAGGTCCATGCGTTGATACATAATTTAATTTATACAGTCTTACTTATAAACCCCTCTTAATTTTTAATCAATTGCTTAGCTACAGTTTAACAAAAATTTCACTCATAAACGCGATTTAGCGTTAAGTAATGCTTAAATAGTTGTCAAAATTAAACACCGCCATTGCCTATTTTAAAACTTGCTAAGAGGCAAGATGGCGGGTCTTATATCTTTCAATAAAAAATGTGTCAAAACTTTTTACGTAAGGCACAAAATTGTTTACTTCGACAACCGTTGAATGTCACCTGTCTTTGATTTTCATTTCAATAGATTAATAAAACAATATTTTTGACAGCTGTATTCGTATTATTTCACTTTTAGTCGACTATTTTGGTTATAATCTGTGGCGATTGTGTAAATTTCGATTATTTTTTATTCTCTGTGTGTTTCTCAGCTAAGCGGCGCCTAACTAATGTTTATGAGTGAAGAAAAGTTAATCATTGATTATGGGCTTAAGAGCTGCTTAACTAAGAGGTGGCTAAGCATTGCTTAGCAAAATTTTTATAAGTAAGACTGATAATCTTTTGTAAATTAAAAATTCAACATAATGTTACGTAGAAACTTTTGGAACTTTCCAGGCACGTCATCCTCCCAGCAGATATTGCCCGCCTCGTCCCCAAGTCTCACCTCATGACGGAGACTGAGTGGAGGAACCTGGGGGTCCAGCAGAGCCCCGGCTGGCTGCACTTTATGGTCCACAACCCTGAGCCACATGTCTTGCTGTTTCGGAGACCACGGACTGATATGCAACCCGTGAATGGTCTTGTTGATAGCAAAACAAACTCGGCGGTCACAGTATGATTTGTAATGTAGGTAGGATGGTTGGATTTAGAAAGTTTCTGGATTCTTATATTCGTAAACATATATATACTACAGTGTTGACCTAAATCCTGTATATCTCGTAACCACATAAGGCTAGTATATACTCAATGAAATATATTTATATTCATCAAAAGCAACATTTTGGTAAAATTATATATGATATGTCATGTGTACACAACATAGGAGAAAAAAATAGAAAATATTTACCTATATTTTACTATATAACCCGGTGAACATTCCACCTAAAATGTAGCATTTTTCCCGATTCAACTTTTTTCATAGAGCCAACGTGTTTTGAAAATACCCAAAAACAAATTGGTTATATTGACATTGGTCTAGCTATTTTCGAGTTTTTGTGAAACAAACAGATCAATTGAATTTTATATTTACTATTTATATATTGTTTTAAGTATTTTTCTTGGTGCAATTAAATACTGTTATGCGATTGTGTTCCATTTGTTCGAATTAGTGTGAAAAATTCAAAATGTTGCACACATTGTAGACGATCCAGTTTTATTTAATTAAAAAACTTGATGAAAAAGTCTAATGAAGTTTAACATTTATGTAATTTTGAAACCAAGCTTTGTTGTCAATAATATGACGTTCTTAAGTCGTCGTTTCATCAATAAAGGTAATTAAACCAAGAGCATATTTAAACTGAACATTTATTAACTTAAAGATTTTATTGTAAGCAAATTATAGTAATTTAGTTTATGAAAGTTTTTCTATAATGAAGGGTCCTTTAATTTTGTTTCGCTACATTACCTTACATGAGTGCCTGTTTGGGTCCCATGTGAGAACAATTTTGAATTTGAATCTAGATTAAGCATTTTCTAAATCCATACCTCAGTAAAAATGCTAATTTCTAATAGGTAAAATTATTATTGCTGATATTAATAAAATATCTGTTAAGATTTATGACGCTGCTATCTAAACGCCAATTGCCTAATTTTTTTTTATTGAAGGTAAGTAAGCATTTGTTTGCTATCTCACCTGATGGAAAGTGAATATATATTTCTATAAATTATCCTATACAGCAAAGACCTAAGTTACCTACAAGGCATAGAGCTTATAGGTAACTCAAGCTCACTACCAGTGTGTAGCGGTCCCATCATGCTGGCGGCATTGCCTGTCTGACTTATAATGCTAATATGTATAATATCTACTAAGTATAATTAGATATTGTATAATAGCATTACAAATATATATGAACGCTCGCAGGAATTAATATTTTTTAGTCTGTTCCTATAAATATGTTATTGTTATAATATAGTAATATTTATAATCTATAAAATGGTATGTTAAACATAGAATTATCATGTATTTCATATAAGCGGCTTAAATATATAGTATCAGAATAAGGAAATGAACTCCTTAGAATATATAATAATTATATAATTACATTCATACAAATCGTTATTTATAATGATTGTGCCTTTAGTGTTTATGCATTGTGTCTAATTCTTAATATTATATTCGAAAATGCAAGATGTAACCAATTGAGAAAACAAATGAGATGAGGTAGTAGTCAAATGCTTGCCTATTTCAGATAAAAAAAAAACCCTAAAAAATTAAAACAAAACTATAAAAGCCTTACTTTTACATTAAGGTTCCAACCTTATTGGAACAGTGAGGCTTTTATAGTTTTGTTTGAATGTTTTACGGTTAAAGTATTCTGTCACTTCGTTGTCCGTATGAAACAAAATAAAATAACTTTACATACAGATATTTATTCAATGAGTATGTAAAAACTTTATTTAGCACAGATAATTGTATTTCACATAACAAAAGTATATTTTTAATTAACACGCCCCAGTTTTTTATTACGCAAGAGAGGTGACGTTTATTAGTTTCTGCTTGCAACACAGTGGCGCTAGTGTGCGCACCTCCGCGGGAAGTAACGACAGCAGTGTGGTATTGGTCTGCTGTCAAAGGGGTGGGTCTTCAATAATTTTAGTTCCTTGTAACTATTATAATGATCTAATGTTTTATTAGATTAGAATTAGACACCGTGCGCAAGCATATTTGTAATGCCTAGAAACATGCTAGCTAGTGATATCAAGTGCCTAAACACAGCTATCTTCTGGGCAAAGACCCAAACTAAAGTTAGTAATAACATAGTAGAAATATATAAGTAAGTTGTCTTCATAGAGTGGTACCAAACGCGGCTTGTATGTGTGCACGGCCGTACGCACGTGCCTCAGCACGCACACTATGATAACAAACAGACCGGCGAAGCCAACACGAGCCGGGGCCGCCCTTGCGCTTGTCGTCGACGTTCGTTATTCATGCCAATGAAATCGTATCTATTTTACCACCACATTTTATACTATTTCATTGTACCTACTAGTTGGTTTGTTATAATATACATTTTACATATAGGTACCTTTAAAAGTCAGAGATAGTGACAACCCTGCGTATTCGGCTAGAGTAGGCATTTGAATCTACTACGGGACTTAACTATTCTCTACTTAATTACTCATATATTTCTACTATGGTAATAATACGATTCATAGCTGAATAATGGTAATTTATTAGTTATATAAACATCATTGGAGATATTAACATTTTATACGTTATCTTGAACTCTGTAAGTGGATTATTATTAAGATTATCGTGAGTCCTATTCATATTGATTAAATACCTATCCTCACGCCTATAACGGGGACGCAGTACGCGTCAGACTCCGCTACCGCGCATACACCGGTGGTTGGGCGTCTATATTGCTCTAACACCGATCTAGTTTCTCAATCAAATAAAACAAGACGTGAGTTCAACCGGTGTTTTAATCATTATGTTAGTGTCACTCATCTTTTTTTATTAATTCTAATTAATACATTTAAAAGCTCTCATGATATTAAACAACCCACCTTTTTGTGTGTACAGTGGGCCCAAAAATGTGAGCTCATACAAATAGGAAGTTGCAAATTGCATGTGGATTGCAATGAATTATAGATTCATAAAGGCAAATCTGGTGTGCCTACTGTACTATGGTGTACTCATACTTTCGGTGCCTCTACTGAGTTTTCTAATTATATTTACTAACAGTTTTATTTGTAAAATGTAATGTGGAATCCATCGCAAAGTGATGTGATGAAACTTTGTGGTGGTTTGTGTCTATCACCTTTATCAATTTGGTTAATTCTAGTAAGAAAAATTTTGTTATTTTTGCGATTTTCGTCTACACAAATACGAAATCCTATTCCAATGTAGAACTCAATTGGTGAACAATATGTATTAGAACTTCCAGATAGGTAACGACTTCCAAATATTTAAACGTACAATAAACAATTGTACTTCATAAACAATACATAACATAACCCCTGTCACACTCACAACCCTATACTAAGTTCGAAGACTTGTAGGCACCAAGATCACACACACAGATGATACCTAGTTCAGATAATTCTTTACTGGAACTATTGGCGAGTATAATAAATAAATAATATATGTTGAGAAAACTCAAGAGGAGAAGTTTTAACAGGTTTGGTGAATATAAGTTTTAAAGGTTTTAGTTTGACGATGAAATGACTTTAATTTAAGGTAGTTTAGTTCATTAAGTTTTGTTTAGTTTAATATGTTAACTGAATAAATATTTATGTATATGGACATATTTGTATGTTATTAATAGTAGCCGTTCCCCGCGACATTGCCCACATGACTTGTTTATATTCTCGATAGGTATTCGACGACTATCTCACCTGATGGAAAGTGATGATGCCATCGAAGATATAGCATGCTAGCAAAGATTTATAATTTGAACTCAGCATTATACCTTTCAGGGAAACTACTCGAACTGGAGGTATGTCTACCATGAATGGATGACGTTTGACAGTTATAAGTATGTTCTTATAAAAAAAAAACAATTTTGTTACGAATTGTTGTTAACTCTTCACCACTGGAGACGAACGAAACTTTCTTTTCCTACTTACCCAGTGGGGACGACCGGGAATAAACATTTGGTAGCATTATATAGGTATACACAGTTGTCTCAAACCTAACCTCAGGTATGTTAGACATGTCATGGCAAATAAAAAAGATGCAAATATCTTTTTATAGCCGTTTATTTTTTTTACACTAACCCCAATAACATGCTTATCTAAGAAAAAAACGTGTTAAGCTAATTTTGACTAAACTTTTAAATTACAAATGTTAATACCTCATTATGTAAGGCAAAGTGTATTTTGGTAGTAGTAGGTGATTTGTTTTATTAATTTACTTTAAATTATACATATTTCGACTAGCTTCGTTCCTATTTCACTGAGATAGCCAATTAATACTTTTTCTATCCAGTCTATCTTCCCGCTAGTTTCATCAAGATTGGTTCAGCAGTTTAGCAGCTTTTAAGATGCTGTAAGAGCCATCTATTGACGCTTCCTTTTTTTTCCTATCCTACCCTCATTTTTCTCAGAAAACGATAACTTTCGCTGGAATTATCATTTCTTGGCAAATGAGGGTAGATACGGCTTGCTAATGCGAACGGTCTGCAGTAGTCCCTTGTAGACTGTGGATGGCTCCGCACGTCCGTCAGTTTCCTTAAATCACCGCCATTTTGATTAGCACGCTTTACGTTCCTGTCCCAACCGCCTTTGGGATTTGTGAACATCATTTTGGAAGCCGTGTACTAACGGCTCCACCCGCTTTCGCGTCGCGAGTTCTGATTACCAACAATGACGACGCCTGCCCACTAACAGAGATATCTCCAGAACACTAGGAGACCGAGGGATGCCACAGCTATACTCATCAGCCCGAGGATACCCAGGTTAGTCATTCGTTTTTTATCCTTTCAAATACAGTCTACTACATCATCACCATTTCCCGCTAATACTTTCATCTACCAGCAATGACCAGCATCCTTCTTAATCCGCAATTTCCGCTAAGCGCGCTTCGCCATATATCTTGGTGGCCTCGTTAACAGATACATACTCGTACTTCAAATTGACTTAGGTATGAAATGGAAATGTACACTTCGACTGAATATCGTTCTTTCTAGGTATATTACTCTGTAGTCATCATCTCCGGCGTAAGTTCACCGATTTGGATGATTCTTTTTTACCTATTTGGAGTTTGTCTAGTTTATTTTCTATTTTTTATGTAGTATAGGATCCCAGTATAGAACGACCTTCACCGAGCTGTTAATGGATGTAAAGTATTTTATATCAAAAAAATCATCAGATTCGGTCCAACTTTTTATAGATTTCGATAAAATATATAATGGGACGACCTCTGAAGTATAATCTACCAAAAAATAAATAATGATCAAAATCGGACTACTATGTTACTGTTAGTTATGCGTGGTCATACATAAAAAAATTAATATGTATACGTTGACATGAGAACTTCCTTTGTTTTTCGTCGGTTAATAAAAAACACTTGATGCATTGATTTTATTATAAAAGTTTTCTTGAAACCACCTAACAAATTCGACAGTATATAGGACCGGGGATGTAACTCAGTGGTAGAGTGTCTGCTTCGCATGCTGAAAGTCCTGGGTTCAAATCCCAGCATCTCCAAACGTAGATTTTTGTTTACCTTTTTGTGAAAGAGTTTTTTCCTTTTATTTTTTTATTTGATGCTATTTATTTAATAACTTTTAATTATTATCCAAAAAATAATCCGTGCAGTTGGTATGTTGGTTCTTTTCTTCACTTCTATCCACGTTTGTTGAACTTCTCGAGGAGGTAATTATCTTTCCTTATCTCCTTGCATCACTTTCGTTAGAACTGGATTCAGTGTTATTCAAGACTTGTTTGATTGAGATTAAAAGCAGTTAGTTTGAACCATGTTTTTTTAAATGAATCCCTTATTACATATTTTACTTAGATATATTTATTTTAATGCATCTTACAACAAACGCATTCATACTCAGAGACTTATACCCCACACGAAGTTCAAAGATTTGTTGTTTTAATTTCTGATACTCAAACTTTTGACCACCATCTCAAACATTGCACATACAGAAGTTAGAACCAGAAACACAAATGTCCATTGAAAAGAATAACTGTGCTCCTGCCAAAAATCGTTTCATGCGTCAACTGCGTCGTTGAGTAGATTTCTCAAATTTAAAACCTTAAATCATAATAATCTTTGCCTCATTAATGCTTTCATCAAAATGCTATCATAAATCTATTTATTTCAGTCTTTTTTCTTTTTTTATTTGTGACAGGCTAGTGTTTGACCACTATCTCACCTGATGGTAAGTGACGATGTGATCGAAGCTGGTAAACACACTAGACCTGGAATACGCACGCTCTCAGTCTCTAGTCGTAGTCCAGCCATTACAGAATTAAGTATAACTCGAATATGTTTAATAATGTTTAATAATGTTTATTTCCGTAACCAATAATACATAAACAATTTCAAGCGACCAGGGATTCCTTTTGAGCAAAAAATGCCTGTATTAGGAGTATTAGGAGGATTAGGATATCTATATCGAAAATGTCGCATACTTTAAAAATAGTTACCTACCAACCTTTAAAAAGTAGGTAATAGGTACCTAATTATTAGGTTTCTTTAAATATACCAATTACTATATGATAACCTCTTCAACGTGTATGGCTGCCTACTCACGAAGGCACCATCAACAGCGCCATCTAGTGGCGATTCATGACTAAGTTAGATGTGCTAGCTTTCATAGTGATAGGACTGTGTTTGAGTCGTCATTTTAAAGCAACGTGCATTAATTACCTACTTACTTATAGTCTGCCCGATGCAATTTCCCAAGGGAAGATGGCTAATTCAAACTTTTACCTATCCAAGAATAAGTTTTTAAGAATCCATTCTAACTCACCTGGCACATTTATATAAGGAACACATAATCAAAAGATTTTCTAGATTATTCTTAGTTTATAGCAATGACTGATTGAAAAAATCCTTCATCATAGAGCCTGCATTGTCTGTCAGTAAAATATTGATAGTTTTATTACCTAGTTATTAAATTTATATGGCATATTATATAAATATAACTATGGCTTATGATGGGAAATACGTGTCTAATGGTAATTTTGTGTGATGTTTAGGAACATAGCTAATAAATATAGCTTGTACAATACGCGCGCCATAAACTATAATGCATTCAAATGAGGTTCAAACGTTTATGTCTAACTCTATGGTATTACAAAAAAGGTTGGTACAGTCGGCGTCGTACATCACAATTGCATATAATTAAACGCGCGTATTGTACATGGTAAAAGAAAACGATTTAATACTATGCAGAATGTTTATTTTGATTTAAATTCTAAAACATTATAAACACAGTAAATTATACAAATAAATGTTGAAGAAGTACAGACGAATATAAATGTTGCCAATGTTAAAATATATTTTAATTTCGAAACAGAAGAAACTACCTCTATGCATAAACAAAAAATAAAATTATTAACAATATATTAGTGTAGATTTTTATTCTTTCGTTACAATAACATAAATTGTGCTTTACCTTACTTTCTAATATTAGCCAAATATTAAAGAAAAATTTAAGTAACTTTCGTTATTTCCACCATAATTATAAAGTGTTGCCAGGTGGCATCAATTTAAAACTACCGTAAAACGATTAAAGAAAAACATGTAAAGATAACCAAGAAGTTATAAGTCGGAATTCCTTATTTTAAAGTTAATAACAGGATCACTTAACATTCGTATAAAAGTTGTCTCTCCATAAATCTTATCTAAAAAGGTAGGCAGCTTCTTACTATTAGACACAAATCGTCAAAATACTAGAACCGGACATAAAAACCGTCCCATTCTATAACTAACATACAAACGTGTCATGCCCTGGTAATAGTGAAAAAGTTCGGATACACTTTTATAGTCGCTAACGACCAAAGCCAATAAAAAACATCTATTAGTGATCCATCATTAAAACCGCCAAAAATCTACGTCAAAACTCGATTGAACGATTTTTTTTTAGATTTTTGTCGGTTTTTATACGGTCCCTGATAGATAAGTCTTTTCAGGTTTGGTCCTAAGAAGAACGTCGGAAAGGAAACACTAATTTGCGTAGAAGCTTCGATTATTCATGATCTAACGATACATTTCGATAACATGATAATAAATTGTACATATGTACGTAAATAACATGCTTTGATAATCCATTTTTTCTTCTACATACCTACAAACTACGCGAAACGGTTTAACGAATCCATTTTTAACTACGGCCATGATTATGGCATACAATGCTCATTTGGATATGTCTATCTAATAACAATACATTTTCCACTAGAACGTAGGCCAAGTCCGGTATTGCATCGTTATATTGCATAAGTATTAAAATAAAGGAAGAAAACGTCAGCCTACTATAATATAATAAAGCTTCCAGCTTTTGGTTCAGTGTGACCACGCTAAGCTGTAACATTGACGTTTCCTTATCAAAGTTGCCAACTACTATAAAAATAATAAAATGGTAGCTCTTGTAGAATATCAGTAACAAAATATGGTCACGTTATAGCTTCGTATAAAATGCGATCGATCGCTTCGACCACTGACTGCCACCAACTTATCATCGAATCCCCGTGATATTTTATACACGTGTCTGTAAACTTTTATACACAGCAAAATGATATGGAAGTATACAAGAAGTGATATGATAGTATGAAGATTGTACTAAAAAGATATGTACTTAAATGATTACAAAAGTTTTATATCGAATTTGGTACGATTTAATATACATAAATGCTCGTTAAAATGTCTTTTTCGTTGGTATTCGTTTGGCAACACTGTCGGGACCTTGTAGGGGGAGAAACAAAAAAATAGTACTAATGTTGCTAGTTAGAAATACTGGGTGGAAAATCGACTCAATCACGATACGTACTGCAACAATGGCATGCCCTTATTGTAAAATAAGCGTTGCATACGACTATCGCTCGTCTCTGTAGCTATGTTGAACTAAAAGATCACTTTCCTTGTTAGTCCGTATAGCCGGTGTTAGACCTGCTATTCTTTAGAATCTTCCCCCGAACCCGTACCCATTTGTTAGAAGATGGGAGTGGAATGTTATAACAATAAATTATAATTCAAATAAAGGCAGATCAGTGTATACAGTAAGTGCGGGTTGGTTAGTGATGAGTCGAAAATTAGTGGATTATTTACAGAGTTTTGATTTGACAAAGATGCTGTAACACTAGGGAATTTCGACTAAAATATTTCGAATTGATTTAAACAAAAATTGTTCGTATTTTAGTACATATGAAATTCACAGTGTTCTTTACTTTTTTTAATAAGCGTCTTTGCCAAAACGTATATTATAATAAGACTACCTCTTCCATATAGGAAGGTCCCAAAGCAACCATTCCAGTAAAAATCTCTAGACAGTGTTGCCAAATCGAAATTTTGTGTTGCTGTTTCAGTGGTGGCAACACAGTGAAGCACCATGCAGGTAGTCAATTCTACTAACATTAGCCATATTGGCGCCAATTTATTTGAAATCAAAACAGACGTTAAAGTTGTCAGTAATATTTTTTTGACAATACATTAAAAGTTATTAATGTAACGGTTTGTATTAGAATAAAGTTCTTACTATAATATTTTTTTAAAGAAACAATGACATTGACATTTGTAATTTGACGCCGTCTTGGCTTAAAGTTAGTAGAATTGTGGGGCAGGAGCCTATTCGTTGTTCGCTGGCTTGCCGTTGGTGTATTGTGGTGGAGACGTCTGATTCTGTTGCTCTTCAGTCATCACCGACACCAACTCCTCGACTGCGCGCCCTAGGTCGTCTGGAAGATATAAATAAGTATTTTAGATACAGTAAAAATGTTCAAGTAACAGCATGGTCCATCAATGTAGGTAACTAATTGTACTAATATGTTTTACGTTATATGATATTTATCGATGAGCTTAAGAGTTCTTATTTATTTTTAATAATAAACTGTATCGTGTTTAAAATAATGATAATTTATCGTAATTATGACAAAATTTGACGTGCAATATATGTGTCCCTTAGTGGTACAGGAATAAAATGAATATGATTTGGTACAAATATGACGACGGATTATTACCTCAAGGTATACGTCCTGTTGTTTGCATGAACAAAGAAAATACATTAATAAAAAGAAGAATGCGCAAACTACGATCGTGCAAACTCATGCAAAGTCAGAACACGGACACTACACGAAAATTAAAGAAAACAAAAACTACAACCATAACTATTTACAACTGCAATCGTCCTACAGTAAAACATAGATTTAAAAAAAAAAAGTGACGCGTTCTCGGCAACACAAGAAATATTCGTTTTCACACAATTTCAACTCTGAACTAAACAAGTTAAACTATTTAAAAATCACTGCAAGATTTGTTAAAATGAAAACTAAAGCGGTGCCCAAAAACAAAACGCCAAAATCTGCTCCGGTGCGTCTAAAACAAAGCTGTAAACCAAAAGGATCTCTATCGCGGACGGCGTAAAGCAGATAGTTGCTCGTCTGACCTGCGCAGTGCATGAGGGAGTGGACGCTGTGAGGCGGCGGCGGCGGCCGCTCCGCCTCGCGCTCCGCCCCGGGGGCCCAGCGCCCGCCGCCATCTTATAGTCAATATTTTGTTAATCTCTCTAGTAATAACTGTGTACATAATTATAAGCTATAGCATTTTGGATCTTCAATGTAAAAGACTAGCTTATGACCTCGCATAGGTGAGATAGTTGACATTACGCCAAGTTAACTGCCGGAAAATTAAGTAATTGACGATTTTATTGTAATTTATGATCTTGTAGCCTATGATAACGATTGTATCTTGTGATCATAAGTAGTAAGACAGAGAGGGAGCTGATCAGGCGTGTCGCAGAAAATGTCCTACCGCCAAAATTACTTTAATCTTTATTTATTAACATAAAAATTCAAGATAATATTATAGTACATTTTCTGAAAACATTAATTGTTGTACAAAGCCGTTAAACTCCAACTCCCAATAGGGGAGTGCCACGTGTCGGCTGGTAGGCGAGCTAGTAAGTAATATTAGGAAGTGGTACTGACTAGTTTGCGTCTCGTGGTAGAGTCCGTTGTGCATCTTGGCGGGCGAGTCGGTGGCGAGCTGCGAGGCCGTCACCGAGCGCGTCTGCAGCGTGCCGCGCGCCGCGCCGCCGGCGCCGCCGCCCGGCTGCGGGGTTGGGTTAGATGGGTTACATTGCAAGAGTCGTGTATTTTTGCGTCAAAGTCAAAACATTCATACATTCAGCTAATTCTAATTTTAAGTTCAAGCGTTTATTCAATTAGGTACAGCAGAGAGACGTTTGAAAGTTGAATTCGTAATAATTAAAACATGTGATAACAAACAAAAATCTAAATATATGACTATAATAAAAAAATGCGATTAAAACAAATATTTATAATGTAAAAAGAATTAAAGAACATATCTTTGTCGCAAAAATTACATGTTTCCAGCAACAAAGGTTATATAAGTTTTTGAAGCTTAGTCTGACATTTACGCAGTTTTTGTGATATTGACTCCGCAACGTCAAAACCGTAAAGTTAATGACGAGCAAGCATCGGTTCGAACCCGGTGTTTCTGAATACAGAGTAAATGTGGGCAGGGTGCCAGGTATGTACCTCGTCGAGCAGCCTCCTGAGGCGCTGCAGCTGCGCCTCGAGCTGGCGGTTGTGTTCCTCGAGGATCTGCATGCGCGCCTCCAGCCGCCCCTTGTGCTGCCGCAGCAGCCGCGCCTCCGCCATCATGTCCTGCGGAACACGTGGCTGAAGTTACGACACTGTCCAAGGCGGCCTCTATGCGAACTTTCGCAGAGTCCGCCTTGGATAGTATTCTTGTACCTATTACCGGTCATTTGATCGCCGGCAGGGTGATGAGCGCAGGGCATTGCACAAGATTTACTAATTGCTATATCATCATAATAAAACAGGTCATCCGAAATGGGAATTGACAATGATAACCATCGTATCCCTTGCTTGGTGCTCGGGCTACTTGAAGGTGATAAATCCCTACTGTGAATCCTTACCTGATCGACGGGCGCATTCCTGTTATCGCCCACCCCGTGCTGCTGGTCCTCGGGAGTGGATCCCGGCGTGGACTTGGCCTTCAGTCGCTCGTACTCCGCTTGCAGACTGGCGTTCTCTTCCTCCAGCTCCCTGGAATTAGACCGAAGGTTGCACTACACCTTTTTCACAATTTTACAGAACAATAGACAAAAAATATGAAATTGTAATAAAAATGTTGATTGAAGATTGTCAGCTATGTTATCATGGTCAGTGGTCAGAGACATAATGAAAATAGTAGAATGTCGGGTGGTAGAAACTTCGCCGTAGATGAAGGCAGTTCTGACCTAATCATGGCCTCGAGCTCATGTCTCTGCTCGCGGTGGATGATGGAGACGACCTGCACGGGGGAGCGCGGGGGCTCCTCGCCGCCGCCGCCGTTCAGAGACTGGCAGTACGCCGCGATCAGCTGGTGCTCCTCGTCACTGGAAGAACGACATAAAACTATTCGTAAAGGAACACATAATAACACCACAATTATTGCTAGACATTTATAAGTAGCACATAGATAAATGCAACAAAAATATCATAGCATTGCTGATGGATTTGCTTTTTCTTTGTTGCCAGGGTCCGGAATATTCCGGATACCTGGTGAAACCACAAAGATGTTATCGGAGACTTATAATGCGACTCCCGCGATACAAGTCTCAGTACTCAGTGCGAGGCGTAAGTGTTAAAGCGTTACTTACAACAATTATTGTTTCCTGGATTGATGGAGCTATTACGGAGTATATTTAACCTGTCTTCATTAATCTCCACCGAGATCCATCGATGTCAACGGAGTCCGACAGCTCGTAAATTATGTTTCCCTAAGTCTCCAATACGTATCTCTTCATCACCGCACTGAGGTCCAATGATATCACGTGAATATACCGATGGACCTCCACAACGACGTTTTCATACCCGGGTAATGACGGGTATGAACCCGTTTCTCCATTACTCGGCACCGAGATTAAATCGTCGCAGAACTTCCACACTAATATATAAATTTCCCCAGTATCCAGGCACGTACCTGTCGGGAGTGTCCCCCGAGGCGGCGCCGAGCTCGACCTGCGCGAGGCGCGAGGCGTAGAGCTCGAGGCGGGAGTGCATGTCCTCGCCGCCCAGCGCGCCGCCCGCGCCGTGCTGCGGGGACGGCGCCGGGGACTCCAGCGCGTCGCCTGCAAATACACCATGTTGGACTTACTGATTATACTAACACATTAGACTGGTAGCTCTGTGACCTGAAGACCTCGCGTATTTTTCGAAATGACTGATATATGTTTTTTTTTTAATTTTCTACCCCATTACCCCTATATATATATGTGTGACATTGTAATTTTCTTTATCAGTGCATAATATAACTTAATTTGTAATGTTTTAAATTAATCATAATATGGATGACTTTCTGAAATAAATGCTTTATATATGTGTGACATTGTAATTTTCTTTATCAGTGCATAATATAACTTAATTTGTAATGTTTTAAATTAATCATAATATGGATGACTTTCTGAAATAAATGCTTTGATTCGATTTGATTTGATGATATCTCCGCCATTTTGAAAAATTTCCTTATGAACTAATTCGACAACACATTCTATATAATTATTAAACCTTCTCGCAAAATTTCATAACAATTGGTTGAGAAATGCGACCTGTGGAGGAGAATAGCTGGAAATCCGCCGGACATACGAAAGCAATTTTGCCCAAGCGGACTCGAGACGCTCACGCTACGCGCTCGCTTGGTCAATTGTTACTTAGACATGAGAGGTACCAACTTCTCCAAGTTATGATGATGGAGGAAGGAAAAAGAAGCGCTAGAAGAAGGAAGAAATCTTGGCTAAGAAACATCCGTAAATGGACCAGCATTGCCAGCGTTGAACGACTACTCAAGTACTTATTTATTGATAAATTGAGATAAATTGATAAGAGAGGTGGTAGAGCATTTTGTGAGTTGCTCGCCTGGCTTGCTACCAAAGTATCTTACCACCATCAAGTTGAAAGTCTGCCGTCAAGCCAAATACGGTGTTCCGGCAGTTATCCTTGAGAGCCTGCGTATTCCAGGTCTAGTGTGTTTACCAGCTTCGATCACATCGTTACTTACCATCAGGTGAGATAGTGGTCAAACACTAGCCTGTCACAAATAAAAAAAAAAAAAAAAAAAAACATTGTGGACACGTCTTGAAGTAAAGATTGTTTACATTGAAATGTTGAGTAAAAATTTATCACTTTTTTACTGTTATATACACAAGTGCTGAGGAAATGTTAGAGGATATATTTCATCTGTCCTATTTTAACTTTTTAATTAAACAAAATTTGGATAACTTTAAGCATACCTTCAAGAACAGTCTGAACGGGAAGGTACCCCACTCTAGGATGCTTTTTGAAGTATCTAGCGGATTTGAACTTGTTCCGCAGAGCACGAGTGAAGTCGCGTACGTCCTCGCCCGATGTTGTCTGTGAATTAAAGATTGATCTTTTATTTGTATCGGAAAGGAAGGGGAAACAATTGCTACTAATAAGTTCTTCTACAGAAAACTTCAAGTTAAGAATGATTAATCGATGTTTTCTTATGGACTTTTGTATATTCCATAAATACAAGACCTAATGGTGAAATTTAAACGATTGATAGTGCATATCACTTACCGCAGTGCAGTACTCTTGCATGGGATGCGTCAGCTTGTGGTTCTTGGCCTTCCTTCCGCTGAAGAAGCACTTCTGGCACATGTCGAAGTTAAAGCACTTCAGGCAGCGGTACCTGAAAACGCGATCACCATAATTATTCGCAGCTTTTGAGATTTTCAACCATTTCCAATTTCAAATCATCATCAGCCCATGGAAGTTAACTGCTGGACATAGGCATCTCTAATTGCACGCCACTGAGAACAATCCTCTGATTTGATCTGAGCGAATTAGTGAGCTGAAATGGCAACGGGCTGGCCATACTAGACCGAGAACTAATTACCGTTGGGGTAAACGTGTTCTTGAGTGGAAACCGTGAATTGGCAATTTCATATGCATCATATTATTATTATTGCTCTCAAATAAACCTTAATGGATCTTGGGAAAAAACATAAGGAAGAGTCAAAGCTAATCATATTGACATGTTAACAGATACTTAATTTTATTTTAAGTTCCAGTGTTTTATCTTCAGCTATATCTATCATCATCTATCCATAATAATGTTTTACTGTAATTTTGCGAATCTGGCAGTAGAGTCTCTACAGAGACACCTAGACAGACGGCAATGCAGCATCCGCTAATGGTAGAAATACCGACCGTTCGCACGAAGCGTTTAGCTTCCACTTTCATTATGAGAACTGCCAAGGAGTGGAACTGCCGTCTACTGTGTTTCCCGAAAAGTATAATATGGGGTTGTTCAAGAAGAGAGTGAATAGGTATTTACAGAGCAAACGCCAGCTTAGTCTCAAAAAAAAAAAGAGTCATTAACTTTCATGAGGGACTGTTTGGGGCCCATGTGAAAAACAATTTAGAATTTATGTATGTCTTTTCTTTTTGTCTTTTCTTTACCTGAACCCAATGATGGGATAGTCCTTGCAGATGTTACACTTGGCCTGGTGCTTGGCCGTCTCGGCGGCGGCGAGGCGGTGCAGCACGGGCAGCCACACCATGGACTGCGGCTCCTTCTGCAGCCACTGCAGGAAGTGGAACGCCTCGATGTATTGCAGCTGCCCGTCCGCGTCGCGCTCCACGGTCTTGTCTTTGGACTCTTCTTTATCTTTGTCCTTTTCTTTTTCTGCGTTGTTGGTATATGTTTAAGATTTTAAATTGACTTGGTTCCACACATAAGAATTGATATCTATCTATACTATATTAATTCGAGAATAACTTTAGAGTGCTTAAAAAAATAATGATGAAATACACTGGCGAGTTACTTGCCACGTTCTTCTCGAGATGGCTTGATGATTTTGCGAATCTGGCAGCAGAGTCATTAACTTCCATGAGTGCCTCTTTGAGGCCCATGCGAATAAACGAATTTGAATATTAATAATTATGAATCCAGCCCGATTAACGAGTCTGCAGAGCTTCAAAGCTCTAAATGAATACCTTGAAAAGTGAAGCTTTATGATACACTTACCCCCAGCCTTCCTATCCAGTGTGCCTCCCTTGTTCCCTTCTTTGGTGGCAGCAGAAGCCTGCTCGAAGCAACTCCTCACCGAGGGTTCGATATTGGACCCTCCGAACGCTGCCACTTCTCCAAGTTGCCTTGGAACCTACAACGTCCGACAACATTAGTTTAAGCGTTAGAAATTTGATGAAAATTGAAGGTCGATTAATCTTTTAAAATGGTGTGCGTTGTAGTAATATGATAAAAAGAAGAAGCGATCTCCTGGCATAATTTAAAGTCTTTGATTCTAAAGATTGTGTGTGTGTTATGAGTTAATGAAAAAAGTTATTGTTATTGTTTTCGGCAACCACGACACAAATCGTCAATCTTTAGGCAGTTTATGTATGTTATACTTTAATTAAAGTTACTTTTAGTATTAGTTTAGTTAGCATGCCACACTATGCTTGGCATATTTTGTGGATTGATGCTGCCCTTGTCTACAGAATGCATGAGACCGTTTGCGAATGAAAGTTTTGAGAATGTGACATTCTGCGAATAGGACCTATTGATAAAGGGAAATACTGCGGATGGGACGTTTTCAGAATGGGACGTTTTGCGACTGAGTGACCGTTTGCGAAGTGGACGTTTTGCGAATAAACCATCTGAGAAACTGGTAAAATTTGTAAATAATATTTCATGCTATATGTAGGAACCCAGTCGCGCAAACGTACTACCATTGCTGCCAGGTGTTTATTATTATTAACATTGACTTTTACGTGTTGACAGAAAGGTAGTAGGTACCTGTATGCAGTCGTGAAGCAATAATCCGAGTTTTCTTTGGTCTGCTCTACATGACGGGTCCGCGATCAGTCTGAATAGATACCTGGAAAATAAAACAAATGGATTTAAGATAAGTTTTATGACTTACTATCCAATCTTTCAACTACGAAGTCAACTTTTTACATTCCTGCGTGCACTAGCGTTCCAGCAAGTCTCATCTATAAGATTTCTGCTCCAGAGCATAATATCTAACTTTCTGCAACGTCAGCTTAAAGCTCCGAAGTTAATAGAGGCTTCAATATTTGTGCCGTTTGGGGTGGAAACAATGGGCCCATGGGGACCGTGTGCTCACGAAATTAATAAGATTTTGCTGGACTATTGATAGAGTCTACTCGTGACCAGAATGCTGGTCTGTATTTAGCAAGGCGCATAAGTATCGCTATACTTTATGGGGCAACGCAGCCAGCATTTTGAAACATTGCGATACGATTTATTTTGATTATTTAGTTAATTCCATTCTTTAGTCTTAGGATTGTATTTTAAAAAACAATAAATGTTCTCCTGTTGATAGACATCTGTCTTCAACTCACCTATACTTCTCCTCCAAATGTCCTTTACACAGCAGCACCAATCCGACCTTGAAGCTCAACACCCTGATCTGTCCGGTGCGCTGGCTGTCATACACGTTGAGTAACCAGTTGATCGACAGGTCGAGGCAGAGAGGCACATTTACTAGGCTTGGGTTTTCAGCTGCTATCACCTGAAGAAGTAATATTTTAAATTAGTACAGTAATATAATACTGTGTTGGTAAACTACTGAACATATCTAAACTCAGGGCTTACAATATATTTTTTTTAATTTTATTTTTCTGATAACAATCGTGTGCATCACCACCATTCCTACATTCTGGAAGAGATCGCTCTTAGCGATAAGATTGTTTATCTGTAAGCTGTTGTATTCCATTGTAGCATCAGATCTCGACCAGTCAGATGGTCCTGAAGTGATGTGTAAATTGGAAGCATGATAGCTACGGGATAGTAATCATCAATTATCTATAATATTAAATTAATAGTCTGTAGCTGAGATGAGCTCCTGTAGATTTCATGCAGTCTTTTAATAAACTAAACTGTTATGCAGCAATGTCTTCCATCACACACATTGTGATGAGTGGTTCAAAAAATTCCTAAATCACTCTATAGCCGAAAGTCTGGACTTCAATACTGCTTTCCTAATCTAGCATACCAGTTTCAATGTCGTCAAAAACAAAAATCCGTCTGAAACAGTTTGTAAAAACATGAAATATTCAGTTGACAAAGTCTTCCGTAGTACTTTTTAAATACCGTGGAGTTTTGGGCATCTCGAGAAGAATTGTTAAAAAGGGTTTCTTGATTTGTGTAATTATATATCTCATAAAGATAGGAGATAAAGAGAATAAGAGCTTACTAATCCTTTTTGTTTAAGCAATAAAACTGATTCTCTTCTATTCTATTCTATAAACGTACCTCATATAGCGAAGTGAGCACTGTGATCATGTCGGGAATGTCGATCAGTCTATCGTTCTGCGCGCGCAGGCCGTGGGAGTCGAAAGCTTCTAGCGCTGCGGGTAACTGCAACATGTGCACTGGAACAGAAACAATAACAGTCAATTCCTTGAATTATACAAAGAAAAATATTGTTTATCGTCTTGACTAATGACAACCCATGTGTCACTATTGTACAGGCCACTTGAAGCCATCCAAATGCTTGAGTGGTTGTCTTTTTCGCTGCTACGCTGCTTTCGTCTTTTCATCCACTTTTAGTAGAAGAAGGTAAATATTGTAATTTTGTGTCTGATGTGAATGTTTCCAGTGCCAACAACACAAGTCGTTGGTCTTAGCGCAGGGTTGTGAGTGTAAAAGTGTTGTTTTCATATTTACGACTTAGTTTAATATTACAAGAAGCTTACAAGCAGGGATACTATGTGGGCAAAAATTTGATGATAATTTCCTTGACTAAGCGACGGACGATGGTTACGCTTATAGAACTTACTCTTAAGGTCGTAAATACATTAATATTATAAATGCAAAAGTTTGTGAGTGTGCTTGAATGTTTGTTACTTTTTCACAGTCAAACGGCTCGACCAATTTTAATGAAATTTTGTATGGAGGTAGCTGACACCCTGGATTAACACATAGACATATTTTTTTATCCCAACAGAGAGGGTAACACCGCGGAGCACAGCTAGTCTACCATATATTACGCAAAACAATAGCGCATAATAAATTGGCCTATGTTTTTTATAGTTTTTATATGACACTTGCTTTCAAGATCCTCAAGTCTACTCTCGAAGTCTCTTAGGTCTTTCACATCAGTTAAGCTGGTCATAATAATCATCAATGAACATCTCATTGCTTTCACACTCACAGCTTTCACACTCACAGCCCACACTAAGTTCAATGACTTGTGTCGTGGGTGCCGGAAACATTCAAATCACAAACAAAATCATAACCAGAACAAGAAACACAAATTATCCATGGGGAGAAAACTTGCGTTTCCACCGGGAATCGAACACGATACCCCTGCTTAGAAGGCGAACGCTCGCCCAACTTAGCCAACGGGCAGTTCATTGCAATTAGAATATTATGTAAAAGTAACTTACTGCAAAGCGCCTTCTGAACAGTCCTGAGCTTGAGCGCGGTTCGGTACGCGGAGAAGCGAACTTCGTTGAGGTCGGCCAGTGAGTTCATCAGGTCGATCATCTTCGGGTGGTCCCAGTGGGTGGTCTCTAGTTCATGGCTGTAAAGATGATTTTGCCATAACAATAGATGTAATAGTGATTGTGGCGCCATGGCCACAATTATTACATACTATTCCCCTATGGTGAACACCAAAAAGTACATAGTTTTTTTTACCATTTGAATAATTCTTAATGACTTTTTTATTTAGCTCTAATAGCGTTTGACTACTATCACACTTGATAGTAAGCGATGGTGTGGTCGAGGGTTGTCTATCTCACCTGATGGTAAGTGATCATGTTGTCGAAGATGGTTAAAATACTAGGCTTAGCATTGGCACTCAAGGATAGCTGCTGGAACATCATCTGTCGAACATTATTGCCATGGGCGTGGCGTCACTAAATCATCCGTGTGCTCTTTAGTCTTTAAGAGCGTGAACAAAATAAGAAACAATACTTTAAGTTATACTACTAAATAAAAAAAAACAATGTTATAGTAGTATAACATTGTTTAAAAAAAATAGAATTTTGATAAAGTTTTTTTGTTGATAAAGAAAGAATATTTATTTGGCCTAGGTTTGGAGCACTTGATCCCCCAGAGGTTACCGGACTCTCCTCGGACTTCCGGTTGTCCCGATCGCTAGACAGCAACACTCTTCAACCAGGTCTATCCAGTGTTGTATGTGTTCATTCGACTTCCGACTTTCCGGCATTCGACTTAGTTATATTAAGGTTTATTTTGAAACGTATGTAAGGCTTATGTTACAATGTTTAAGTCACGTTCTTACTTCAACACCATGTACTCACTTGATATAATAAGGTACGTTGGCTGGGGTGACGGCTCGCTCCCAGGGCGCCTCCACGGAGCCGGCGAGGAAGCCCTGCGCGGCGCCTGCGCCCCCGTCCCGCGCCACTCCAGCCAGCTGCCGAGCGCGCTCCTCACCACCAGCGCATAGTGCTCCCACCCTGACACACAAACATACACAATGTAAGTGATGGATAACGGTGAAATATAACTAAATAATTTGAAATGGATCGAGTAAATGTGGAAATAAAAAAGTGTCTATACAATTTTGACTATATTTGAATATATCAAAAAATAATATCAGTATTATTTTTTGATATTATTGTTGTTATATATTTAGGTACTATTTAAAATGTTTGAACCGCAAACTTCTTTTTAATATTGATATGTTACTAGTTTTATTTATTTTAATTTTTATGTAATTTTGGTACGAAATCCCATACTATTGCGGAAATATAATATAATATATACATTATTGTCAATGGCCAGTTTAGGCAAAATCAAATTTGTACGCCTTTTCAGGCAAAGACATGTACCGCCACAATCCAATTATTACCAACCTACATGCATATTTTTTTTTTTCCCCTTAAATGTGTATGTAAACGCATGTTTTAACAAATAAAATGATCTTTATCTTTATCTCTTTATCTTTACAAATCCAACATTGTATATGCTTAAACAAGTCAATGTAAGTACTAAATAATCTAAAAACCCGACTGCGGAAAAAGTGAACCTATTTTTTTTTTGTTATCTATTAATAGTTTGAGGATTTTTTGGAACGTTCATACAAATTGTACCCACTACTCACTAACGTTGTATCATGCTTGAAGACGCGCACATTATTGATTACTTATTGAAACAAGGTCAATATCAAAACAATCTACATGAATACAGACAATTGCAATACAATTGAAACTGAATTCCGCATCTCGTAAAATGTATCATTCTTCTATTGTAGTAGTTGTTATTGCTAAGCCGCTGGTTTAGTTGGTTATATATCTGCTTTCTACGCTGCGGGTGTCGGGTTCGATTCACAGTAGGAAACATTTTCTCCCCGAGGGAAATTTGTGTTTCAGGTTGTAAATTGTAATTGTGTGTGTGAATGCAAGTCTTTAGCTTTGAATTATGCTTTTTTTAATTAATTAAGTCAAACTTTTTATGGGAGGGCTTTGAAAATCTAATCCGCAAACTTTTTGTATGGCGAAACGTGGTGGGGGTATATTATATTTAAAGTGTTTATAAAATAATATATATATAAAAGTTCCACTTCTATTGTGTGTCTTAACAACACATCCTGTTTTTTTTTTGTTTTTAATAGTTATTTAGTATTGTGAAGGAGAGTATTCACTTTAGACTTGAAGACATCCAAATTTCTGTCGTATAATTCGAAGCCGAGACCAACCGACCGGGACGAAATTTCACTGACAATTAAAATACGAGTATTTCTGCTTTAAATTTTAAATACATATATAAATAATATATGGTAATATTCCGCAGTAATGGCAAAGATATTTTTTTTTAATGTTTAATAGGCAAGCATTTGACCACTATCTCACCTGATGCAAAGCGATGATGTGATATAATAGAAAACTACTATTTGATATCGAAATAGGCATTACCAAAAACATGGTAAAACACATACCTGGTATTCAAATCATCAAGCCTCGCCAACAGATGATCAGGCAGCTGGATCTTGTCTCTAGCTAACGCCTGCGCCTGGCTATGCAGCTCATCAGCCAGCCTCCTCAGCGGAGGCAGCTGGGCCCTGGCTCTCGAGACGGCGTCCAGCTGCGCCCGGGCGTCTCTGGCATCTCCAGGACCTCGCCAGGAGGAGCGAGCGGCTTCCGCGCCCTGGACTCGACCGGCGAGCTCATCGAGAGAGGTGGTGAAGGTGCGGACTCGCTGGAAAGGTAGAAAATATATTGTTAGGTGATAAGATTGAGTTCCGTGAGGACTATGAGTCATTGACAATGATTGATATCATAGAAAAACATGATATGTGGTGTTGTAATATAGATATGGTAATAAGATCCAGAAGTTATCAAACTTAAACGCGATATACTGGTTTGTTTTTGAGTTAAAAATAGATTTTTTGGAATCAGAATCATGGTAAGTAAGATGGAAATGGTTAGTACAGTACCAGATGCATGTTGCCGTGTCACGGCGTGCAAATTTTAAACATTTTATTCACATTATTAAAATTAAAAAATTAGAGAACTTGACCGAGCGAGCGCGTACCGCGAGCGAAGACGGTTTCAGCTTCGGCAAAATTACTTTCGTATGTCCGACGGATTTCCGTTTGTTCTCCTCTACAGGACGCATTTTTCAACCGATTCTCGCTAAATTTTGTGACAAAATCGATGATTATAGAATTTTCTGTCCATTTAGTTTTTAGTTTTTTTTCAAATCGGCGGTGTTATTGTTTAAATTGATAAAGTTAATTAGTTCTATAACCAACTATAAATAAATGACTTTTTACTTGTACAACCTCAGCCAGTGTTTCATTTACACTATCCTAAAGGGTTTTTTGGGATTCATTTCAGTTTCAGTTACAAAAACATGTTTCAGCCATTTCGAAAAATACGCGAGGTCTTTAGCTCACAAATCCACCAGTATATAACAATAGATAGTACCTACATACCTAAAACAAGTTTATAAAAACGTCTAATGCCTACGACCTTGTAGGGCGTCGCAGGCATCCCGACTGGCCGTAACCTTGCCTGGCTTCTAGTGTTACCTGGCGACACTGCACTTCCTTACGTACACTTTAGAAATAATCATCTTACTCCATAGAGACAAGTGCAAGAAAATTATGTTGTTTTGTTGAAAATTTGGTAAAATTTTTTAGAGGATGTATTTTTTTTTTCAGTACAGGCAAACATGTACAATGTGTACCGTCAGTTGACGTCAACTGACGGTACATAAGTGATGATACGATCATCGATGGAGCATGTTTGTCTAGGAGGTACCTGTATTACGTAAAATAAATGTATGTCGCATATGGTGGCTTATCCTTCAGCATCTTAATTATTGCGAGTACGTAAAGTGAATACTGCGCGAAAATAAAAAAAATAGTTTTTTTTATACAAAATATGTGAAATTAAAGTTCTCTATCAAAATACCATAATTATAATGTTATTATTATTAATTAACTAATCCTACTATCCTACTAATAATCCTACTAATAATATAAATCCGAAAGTTTGTGTGTAAGTAGGTATGTTTGTTCCCTCTTCACGCTTTAACGGCTGAATGGATTTGGATGAAATTTAGAATGTACATAGCTTACACCTAGCATTAACACATAAGCTACTTTTTGACTTGATAATAGCGGGCGAAGCCGCGGGCACGGCTAGTTACTCATTACATTACACATTTGTAGAATAAGAAGGAATGTAGGCGTGCATTTTACTTGACTTTGACCTTCAAAGGTAGTATCCCACCACAAAGCATCTCACATATCTTGCGGTTCACATTGCAATGGTATACAGAAGTCGCTATTACCCGGTGATCGTGTGGTCTAGACGTGATAGGTACACTAGACAGGTTATATATTAGACGGTTTCATCCCATCTGGTACATTCGAGATAACACAGGCTCGTCTTACAGGTAGAGAACTAACCGCAAGAACCAATAAAATGCTCGTTGGAAAATATAATACTAGCAGTGCCCGCGACAAACGCATTCACACTAAGTTCAAAGACTTGTATCGTAGGTGCCGGAAACATTCACATCACACATTACACCCAGAACCAGAAGTACAAAAATATCCCTTGGGAAGGAATTTGTACTTCTGCCGGGAATTGAACCCAGGACCCACGGCACGGAGGGCGGACACCTGTCCACTGCGCCAACTGGGTCGACTAACTCACTGACATATAAACAACTTCTCAAAAGACGCGAGAGCAAATCAACCACTTTAATTAAAAATTAACAATATTAAAATAATTTCGATGTACTAATGTCGGTCTTGTGTTCTTAGTTACTATTCACTTGTAGATTAAAATAAAGAATAGTAATTAAGTAATAAGTAATATAAGTAATTTCACTTGAGTTACCTATAAGCTCGATGTCTTGTATGTAACTTAGTTCTTTGCTGTACATAGTTTTAGTTTACTTTTAGGAAATATAGGCAATTGGCCCGTAGCTGTATAAAAAAATAAATAATAAAGGTATTTTAGGTAAACACCTAAAAAAATAAAAAAAAATAGTAAAAAAAAAAATAGTAAATAATAAATAGTAGAAACCTTCTTGGCCAACGAATTCCTAAAAAAATATGAAAACCTAAGATTATAAAATTTTAAGTAAGTGACAAGGCGCACGGATGATAGGGGACTGCCTAGTTATGAAACACTTAATACACATTAAGTAGTAATATTATGAAACACTTAATACACTAGTTATGAAACACTTAATATACATTTCAGATTAAAAAATCAAAAACTCGACTACAAAATAGTCAACTTATAGCAATGCATTGATTGCCAATTTAATATTCCAAATTAAATTTAAACATATTATTATATTTCTAATGTTCTTGTAATTTCCTTCATTTCGATATCAGACTCGATGGTTTTGTTAGAAAAATGACATTAGGCATACATTTGCAACATAAATCCGCCATTTAGATTTTTTTAAACACCTATCTAAGGACACTTGGGTTTTTGAGACAAATCTAACGATACCTTGACTGTCATATACCAGCCGTATGAAAGATATACGCGAAAAATATAACCCTTCCTTGGCAGTCGGGTAATAATAATTTAAAACTAACTTACAATAGTAATTAGACTAATATTATAAATCCGAAAGTCACTAATCTCGGACTTCTTACTATAATCCTACTAATATTTTATATGAAATGAAACTGTAATATCCTCGTTACACCCAGGATAACTGGAAGAAATTGCTTTGTAGCTTTAAGTTCGCCTATGTACCTACAATACTGTTTATGCAATAAAGAATTTTCTATCTATCTATCTAATATTATAAATCCGAAAGTTTATGTGTAAGTGTGTAAATGTGTAAGTATGTTTGTATTCTCTTCGTTTTTTTCATTGGCTGAACGGATTTGAATAAAATTTGGAATGTACATAGCTTATACCAAGGATTAACACATGGCTCCTTTTTAACTTGATAAAAGCGGGCGAAGCCACGGGGCACGACAAGGCACGACAAGGCAAGTAAAAAAAAAATGTATTTTTGATTCTGGTTGTGATTGTGTGTATGATGTGAATGTTTCCGGCACCACCTAAAAGACAAGTCATCAAACTTAATGTGGGGCTGTGAGTGTGAAAGCGCTTAATAATAGTAGTGCTACGTACCTACTCCTTCCTATCTCGAATAAACATTTACCTCGAATCACCAATCACCAATGCCTGACAAGCTCCCCCGTTCAGCCCCTAAAAACCTTCACATTTCGAATTCCCCCACGCATTCGTAAATACGTTCTAAGGGGATATCTATACGCTTTTAGGAAATAGGGGAATATAATATTCTGCCGAAAAAATCGTGGAAAAATCGCCGAATCGGATTTTGGCTTAGATGGATGTAGCCGATAAGCCGGCGACATATTCCGAGGCGGAAATAGCTCGGGAGCCGCCGCTCTTGGTTTCGAGGAAATAAATAGATATATCTTCATTGAACGATTGTACCGAGTTTTGATTTCGCTTATATTTTTCGCAGTGTTACCAATAAGCTATCGATTTTGGTAACAAACAGCGATTGTGGATTATGTCATCATATTATGTTATATAGAAACTATACTACAATAATTAAACGCAAGCAAAGCTTAAAAAAACCGACTTCACCGCTTTATCATCGGAACCTTGATCAGATTTAATGTATAAACACGCATTATTGACTATAACTCAAAAACTAGAGATCAGACCTTAATCAAATTTGAATGGGACTACATGATAAGGACCAGCTTTCAAATAAAAAAAGAATCATCAAAATCGGCTCACAACGAAATAAGTTATGAAGTAACTTTTGAAGTCGGGTAAACGAGAACATCGTCAAAGTACGCATTATTCGTCACAAAATAGGCATTATTGACGATATTTCAAGAACGACTGTTCAGATCTTGATCAAATTTAAATGGGACCAATTACAAAGCAACATCTTTCAAACTGAAAAAAAAAATCGAAATCGGCTTACGTGGAGAGAAGTTATGAGGTAACACAATAAAAAAAAATACAGTCGACTTGAGTACCTCCTTCTTTTTTGGGAAGTCGGTAAAAAAGCTAAAAGCTACAGTTTCTCCTAATAAAGCCGCCAATGCTAAATGCTCGAGATTTAAATAAAATAAACGCTTTCACACTCACATCACACACACAATCACACCTAGTACTAGAAGCACAAATGCAAGCTTGCTCTATCGTCGACCACATCGTCGCTTACCATCAGGTGCGATGGTGGTCAAAAGTTAGCCTGTCATGAATAAAAAAAAATCCTTTGGGGTAAATACTTCTTTTCCCCTTTGCCCCGGGTAACGAACCTGATACCTGCTACTTAGAAGGTGAACGTGCACACTACTAAGCTATAAGGCAGTTCAAATATGACGTGATCGACGCGCGACGTCTAATAACATTGCGTTATTCCTCTCCTTCCAAAGATTGTCTGGAAGAGATCGATAAGGCCGCTTCTTGTTACACTATTTTTTTAACGCTAAATGCACAAGGTTGCGTAGCCAAAATTAAAAAGAAAAATCATATCTCAAATCATGTGCAACCAGTATCTCGTGACGGCCGGTGCAACCAAAAAAACGTCGAGGTTAGTCAAAATAATGTTATTTTAAACTAAAAGCACGAACAAGATCCAGTTATCTCATAAAAAATAATCGTCTTTTTTATTATTAAAATGTTCAATACAGAGTTCATATATCTGATAAGTTATACGACAACGCACGTGATGGTTGTCTGGAAGAGATCGCTCTTAGCGATAAGACCGCCCATTGTACCTATCTTTATAAGTTTCTCTGTAAGTTGTATTTATCTTTTGGTGTCAATAAAGAATTTTTGTTTTGTATTATATTGTATTGTGATGGTCTAAGTGTAAGTTACAGTTAAAGTTAACGATCCAATACAGACATTATTACGCCACTTATCGACTTAACTACCCGGCCATTCGACGTCAGACAGTTAATTAACAAACAATTACACTAACCAGATAATTGTTATAATGAAGTGGGGGTGGTTACACTGTTATTAACCTAGCTGCGTCGCACGGTTTCATTCGTTGACGATAATGATACTGAATGAAAATATTTTTTTTTTATTTGAGACTAAGCTAGGGTTTGACTACAAGCTCACCTGATGGAAAGCGACGATGCGGTCGAAGATGGAGCACACTTGCTCAGTAAATACCTATTCACTCTCTTCTTGAACAACCCCATATTATACTTCTCGGGAAACAGTAGACGGCAGGGCGTTCCATTCCTTGGCAGTTCTATGCATATTCTATGTAAAAAAAATCTATGTACCTACATAGATTTTTTAGTATAGTGGCTCTGTGATTTGAAGACCTCGCGTATTTATTGAAATGGCTGAAATATTTTTTTTCGTTTTCAGCTCCCATGTTTCCGTCATTTTGAAGTTAGGTCTCACACTTACTTGACCCGCGAATCTCACCACGTGGACGCACTTGACTCGTACAAAATATTTTCGCCCGCAAACGGGGGAACGGGGGAACGACGGAATTAATTTATATAAAATATTTGTGGTGGCTCGCAACAAAATTTTCCACTGTTAAACCTAACTTACAACTGATACAGACAACGCCAAAAAGTATTATATTTTCTGCTACAGCAAAACTTATACAAAAACATTTAAAATAAAACCGGCCAAGTGCGAGTCGAACTCGCGCACGAAGGGTTCCGTACCATTATCTATAAAAAATCAAGTTTGTTGTATGGGAGCCCCCCTTAAATATTTATTATATTTTATTTTTGGTATTTGTTGTTATAGCGGCAATAGAAATACATCATCTGTGAAAATTTCAACTGTCTAGCTATCACCGTTCTTGAGATACAGCCTGGAGACGGACGGACAGCGAAATCTCAGTAATAGGGTCCCGTTTTTACCCTTTGGGTACGGAACCCTAAAAAGAAGAGTTCGTGATGTGAAGAAAGTCACTTAGTTGCAATTCCAGAAAAATAACTATAACCGGTCTCCGACGTAAGGTCGCGAGCCTATCGATATTCTATCGTTTACAATTTGGAGAATGTGCGCATGAATTACATGAGTTAATTCGCCCATCCCCTTTTACCATCTAATATCATGACAAACCCCAAAGGTCTTCTACCTTTGTCGTTATGGAATTCCGAAATTTACGCCTAATTCAATTAATTTTGTTGTTTAGTATGTTGTACTAATAGGTATTCTGTGGTACAACAATGCCCGATAATCTGTTTCATCTTTAGACCACGGAACCCAAATAAGACGTTGCTTGAGAGAGTTTAATTATATTATATAGTCGGTAAATTTTAGTTAGAAAGTGGGCACTGATTGTAATAATTGAAATTCTAAATGTTTATTTGTTATGTAGATTAAAATTATAATTGCTTAACCGATTAGAAGCCTGCCGGAGCGATACTTCTCTTTAAGAGATGACTTGGTGAAAATCAGTGACTATGGTAAGACCTTTCTAACTATAGTCGTATGCTAAGTCGTGACCCATATTCGTGACACACGCACAACATTTTTACTTTTTCTTTTAATTGTTCTATATTCTTTACTTATGTATATATATATTTTTGGGTTTTTTATTTATTTTGTTTTTGTTTTTTAGTGTAATGTTGTGTGTGTCATAAATAAGTGATTTTTTTAGTTATACTAGCTTTACCCGACATGCGTTGCAATACCACTTAGAGAAAAAAAGTATATTAGCTCTGTCACGTTTATGGTACTTACCTTAAAAACTTAATGACCTAATTATAACTCCTCATGTTTATATTTGCCTAGTACTTTACCAAATTCTAGTGATGTATTCCGGTCCATGAGATATTTTTTTGTATATTTTTTTCTTGAATTAATATTTATTCTGCTTGAATCCACTACACACAATATTTGTCCAGTCTCATACACACGTACAGAAGAGTTATATATATATATATATAAAGAAAACCTAAATATTAGTCGGCAATATTTAGCTAGGTTTGTTTTACAACTGAGGTAACGCGTTGGGCTAGTATTTGCTCTACAAGTCTTTGATCTTAGTGTAAGGCTGTGAGTATAAATGCGTTATTGTTGTTTTTAAGCGCACGTTTTTAAACATTCACGAGGAAACCGTAAAAAATAACTGGCAATAACCACATAAAAATAAATCGTACAAAAATAAAGGACAGCATCAAAATAGCCGTCTCCCTAAACGTCAAACGCACAATGCGAGATTTTTAACCCGGATAACAGAAACGGGATAACCGGATAACGAAATAACCGGTTTTCCAGAGAGTCCGGGTATCGGGTATGACGCACCCGGGGGTTGTTCTAGATTGCCCCGGGTGATAGCTACCCGCATTTAGAGGGAATATAGACATACACTGTAAACTTTGCGAGGTAATTTTATTAAGTGGAATTAGTAAATGTTACAATTTAAGTTATTGAAGTTGTTGTTTTAGTTCTAGTTATTATTAGGGAATATTATTTATGTCTTAATTAATATAAACTCATATTACTTTCCTTATAAGGGACTCACAAAATTTGATGATATTGTGCCGACTGCATTCGTTGGAAGAAAGAGAAACTAAACTGAATTTTTAATAGCTTTTATGTGATAAGTGATTATGACATTATGCCCTAATAAGAGCATACAATTTCAGGGGGAGGAGCGCAGTACAGTGCCACTCAGAACTTTGTTAAATACAATTCCATATAATTCGGATCTTTTAGTAAAGCGTGATGCTTTGATCAGGTGATCGACTTAATTATCTAAAAAATATAAACGCTTTGACACTCTCAATCCCACACTAAGTTCGAAGACTTGTATCGTGGGTGACGTAAACATTTACGTTACACATACAACACATACATTTCTACCGGGAATCGAACCCGACTTCGCTGCATGGAACACACGCTACCAACTAAGCCATCGAGTAGTTCATCTCATCAAATTTAAATCATTGTTTTTTCTTTATATAGGAACATCGACTTGTTACATATGTATAGATAAGTCGTAATCATCACTTCTGTTGTGCAATGGATCATTATATCTAAGGGCTTTCAACAAATTCTTATAATTAAAATAATGAGCAAAAACATTTTTAGCATTTTTTTTCAGTGTCCACCCTATCCATTCACACTTGATCATCCGTATTAAAAAAATACTGTCCCACAGAGACACATGCTACCTTATGGTGGTAGCAACGTTGAGATAATGGTAGATATTTTTACGATATACGATTTGTTATCTTAGTTTAGGGTAACTTTTTGCGGGCGTGTAGCAACCCCATAAAGTTTTACGACACTGTCGCCTATTTTTGTCAGTAAGCTAGAGAAGATTTCAGTAATGCCTGTATTGTAGTTGTAATATTGTGATGTCTTACAAAAATTATCAACAAAATTTTTGGTTGAGTTTAAAAGTACGTCAAAGTGACGTAGTTAGGTCCGTGGTCAAAGTACCGTATTGATTAGTCGCACCTACATAGCCACATGGAGTAGTTAGAGTTACAAACCACAATATAAGGTACCTACTAACACTAGAAGTTAAAAGTTAAGCGGAATACTCATAAACAAAACTCATAATTGCTCGACCCAAATTGCTTTTAATTGGTGTAAATCACGGCAAGAATCTCACCATAATTGTGTTAGATATTTTAATATGCTCGTATATAAACAAACAAACGCATTCACACTCACCACACACTAAGTTCAAAGACTTGTATAGTGGGTGCCGGAAACATTCACATCACACACGCATTACATCTAGAACCAGAAGCTCAAATATCCCTTGGGAAGGGGAATCGAACGCAGGACCCACGGCGCAGAGGGCGGGCACCTGTCCACTGCGCCAACTGGGTCGTCATATACGTCAATGAAATATATTTGGACAAGCAGACAAACTGCTAATTCCACCGCGATATTAGATATAGTAGACTACGGTAGACATTCCATAAAAGCGCACGAAGCGTTTTACTTCCACATTCATTGTGCGAACCGCAAAGGAATGGAACTCCTTGCCTGAGACGGTGTTTCCTGATGAATACAATATGGGAGTCTTCAAGTCGCGAGTGAATAGGTATCTTCTAGGCAAGCTTGCTCCATCGTCGACCACATCGTCGCTTACCATCAGGTAAGATGATGGTCAAAAGTTTGCCTATTGTGAATAAAAATAAACCAGTTGCAATCACATCACAGTAATTTATAAATCTGTACGTTTGTGTGTAAAGCTAAAAATGTGTAAATGTTAAGTATATTTGTTTTCTCTTTACGCTGTAACGGTTAAACAGATTTGGATGAAATTTGGAATGTATATAGCCTATGTGATAATCACACATAGGCTACTTTTTAAATACATAAACGTGTGCGATGCCGCGGGGTACGGCTAGCGTTAAATATTTCCTAGATATTCCTAGTTACAAAAATATACAGTTGAAAAATGATTATTGTTGTTATAGAACTTTACTTATAAACACCTGATTCATTTTTAATTTAGCAAAAGGTGGTAAGTGGTATTGATATAACAACTTCAAGTCAGTACAAAAACTTTTTTGAAGCCTTATTTACCAAATATATAATAAATATAATAGGTGCACTATTTTTTTACGGAAGGCATAAGAATCGATCGTTTGATTTATCCGACGTAGCTGTACTCTATTCGATTTTAGAAAGCTCATTAGCACATTACGTTTCCACCAAAAAAACACGCCGAAAAAAAAAACTAAACACAAAAAGGTCGGTGCTATATAAACAGGAACAGAATGCTTTTATCTTAAAAGTAAACAAAATTCATTCACGGATTATACGTAAATAGTTGAAGGTTCAAGGCCAGCTGAGTCGAAGCATGTGTGCGTTAACCATTACTCATGGGGTTGATGACCACCGGTTAAGTGGAGTAAATAAACCGACAATGTAAGTGGAACAACTGTAAACTGTAGTTTTCATTGATGAAAATACGATCTTGACCCAACATGGAGTCACTACATGGAGGTTTATGTAGGTATAGTATCTTAAGTTGATTGCTTCACGTATATACAGACTGTAATGAGTATTGTGTACAATGATGGTAGCTTTCACGAGATTTAAAATGGAATTTAACGAAGTATGATGGAGGTAAACTGTGAACTGCCCGTTGGTTTAGTTGGTGCGTGTTTGACTTCTAGGTATCACCGGGTTCGATTCCCGGCGGGAACACAAGTTTTCTCCCCAAGGTAAATTTGTGTTTCTGGATAATTTGTGATTGTGATGTGAGTGTTTCCGGCACCCACGAGACAAGCCATCGAACTTAGTGTGGGGCTGTGAGTGTAAAAGCGTTTATGTTTATGTTATCGGAGACAAACTGTATAAACGCTTTCTGGCGACTGAAAAACATATGAATTGAGTTATGTCAATGATGCTATTAATATTTGAAAGATGTCTTCAAGTCAGGAGTGAATAGGTACCTTCTAGGCAAGTATGCTACATCTTCGACCGCATCATCACTTTCCTTTAGGTGAGATTATGGACAAACGCTTGCCTATCGGGCATAAAAAAGGTAAGGTACGCTTTAAAAACCAGTAAACAAACAACTGAACCAGATGTAGCTATTAGGCAAAGAATGTTACAATTTATGTTTTTTTGTTCTCGAGCTATTTAAAAGCAACGGACTGTATTTCTTGCTTGCCAACCAAGCATTTTTTGTGCAACATGAAGCTAGTCATATATTATTGTATTTAAGGTAAATTGTGTGCATTTCATCTCTTCTATCTATACTAATATTATAAAGCTGAAGAGTTTGTTTGTTTGTTTGAACGCGCTAATCTCAGGAACCGCTGGTCCGAATTGAAAAATTCTTTCAGTATTGGATAGTACATTTATCGAGGAAGGCTATAGGCAATATTATACTTTTTAAAAATTTGGGATCCTTACTAAAAGTCCAATAATCACGCGGACGCAGTCGCGGGCACTGCTAGTTATAGATATACAAGAAACCTCTTGGGACATCATTACAACCATTTGTAATGATGTCCCAAGAGGTTTCTTGTATATATATATATAATAGAAGCCGTTTCAAGAAATGCGTATTTTTTTTTTTTTTTATTTGTGACAGGCTAGTGTTTGACCACTATCTCACCTGATGGTAAGTGACGATGTGATCGAAGCTGGTAAACACACTAGACCTGGAATACGCAGGCTCTCAAGGATAACTGCCGGAACACCGTATTTGGCTTGGCGGCAGACTTTCAACTTGATGGTGGTAAGCTACTTTGGTCTCTCCATCGTCTTTCTTGGTCCGGCTAATGCAAATTCTGTTTTATGATTTTTCAAATATATTGAAAAATATATTAGTAATCATTTGTTAAGTGTCAAGTGTCAACTGGTGTTGACATACATATTACGAGGCGCGTCGTGACGATGCCGTTCTTTGCGGGACAGTATAGTTTCAACAACTATTTAATTATAGATAGTGTAGAATACATCATTTTAATTATACTTCTGAATTAAATATAGCATTTAGAAGAAAGTCGTAGAACTACACGTGAGCACACACACAACACAGAGCCTTCCGGTATTTTACAAATAACCCAGTATATTCCTAATTGTATCTAGGAGCTAGTCACTATCTCCCCAGTTTTAATAGCATCGTTGTTTCTTCGGAATTAAGTTGTAATCAAAATCGTCTATTCGCATGGGCCCCAAAGAGGCACTCATGCACACAAATGTAGGAAAAAGTTATCACTATAATATTATAGAGACGAAAGTTTGTGTGAGTGTATAAGTTTTTTATTTGAGAGCCTGCGTATTCCAGGTCTAGTGTGTTTACCAGCTTCGATCACATCGTCACTTACCATCAGGTGAGATAGTGGTCAAACACTAGCCTGTCACAAATAAAAAAAAAAAAAAAAAAAAAAGTTTGTTTGTTTTTTCTTCACGCTGTAAGTAAAGGCTGGACGGGTTTGGAATGTACTTACATAGCTTATACTTAGGGTTAACTTTAAAACTTGTTAAACGCGGGCGAAGCCGCGGCTCACGATTATACCTATTTCACTGCCGGCTGATGAAGTTGGTCAAGAAGGTAAAATATATAATACAATAAATGCATATGCAAAATTAGAAATTAGATATCTGCTAAATTCGATATAAATAAATAAAAAAAATCGCTTTATTGACACTATAAAAAAAACTAAAATCTAAAAACTATAATAATTGTTTTGCTTCTACGTTCATCATCCGTACAGCGAAGGAGTGGAACTCATTGCCTGTGTCTTTGTTCCCTGAACAGTATAATCTGGGTGTCTTCAAGTCTACAGTGAATAGGTACCTTCTCGGCAAGCATGTTCCATCTTTGGCCGCATCGTCACTTTCCATCAGGTGAGATAGCGATGCTTGCCTATCTAGTATAAAAAAAAAAAGTACACTATATAATAATTGTCCAGAGAATATACCAAGTTAATTATTGAACAACACCTATTAAAGATGATATATAGTGCAATAGGGACAGATTCAACGTGTGCTATGTGAACGTTTACATGTACGCATAGTGCTGTTTTTTAATCTACCCCTGCCTCAGGTTAAGGTGCTCACTCAGCAAAAATGTGACAAGCGAGTTACATACCTACATACAAACATCATTAATAATAATAACAAAAACTGTTGTTTTTGTGTTTGTAGTACCTACAGCTACGTGGAGATATTACGTTACAATTACAAATTATTAAAGATTCATCTATTTAATTATGAAGTATCCAAGCTGACCCATTTATGAGTCAACATTATAGCAGATAAACTGTGCAGTTGACAATTCAGCTGTTTACAATGAACATAATGCGTTTTACAAGGCGTTGTGAAACTGCGGCGGGTGGGGCGGCGCGTGGCGACTTGCGACACTGTTGATTTGTGTGGCGCCGGGCCTGTTTAAATGCTGGTTAGAGATGTTGGAGAAACGGACCGTAAGGGGCAGATAAACGTCAAAATTGATAAAAAAAAAAATGGCATTATTTATAGTAGTAGAACTAGAAATAGAACTTACCTTTGTAAATAAATGTATACATAAGTTTTTGTGTACATAAGTTTTTGTATACATAAGTTAATTTATATTGTTGATTATTGCACGTCACTTGTATCTGCTAACAAACAAAAGCGTGTGGAACTAAAGGCAAAATTATGATAAATCAACCTTCAGAAATAAAAATAGCAAATTGTTTACAAATTGTTTTGCTAAAAAAAGTCTCCGACCTTTGGCGGAACAAACAAAAAAAAACGTCAAATTGAGCACCTTTTTTATGGTTTCAAAATGAAAAATTGTTAAGATTTGCATGTAATATATGATAATATGATATTTAAAATATTTAAGATTTTAAATGTTATAAATAATCTATGATAAAAAAGTGATTTATCATAAAAGCGTTTATTTATCATGTCATACAGATCCGGCAACCATTTTAACTATCATAATGTTTTATGATTGCCGATTATAAAACGCTTTCACACTCACAGTGTGGGGCCACTAAGTTCGATGACTTGTGTCGTGGGGCCGGAAACATATTTTTTTTTTTCTGTGATAAGCAAACGTTAAGCCACTGTTGAGATCAGGGTCACCTGTTCTCCCTAGGCCAAAGTTGACCACTATTGAGATCAGGTGAGCCTGATGTTAAGTGACGATGCGGTCGACGATGTAGCACGCTTCCCTAGAAAATACCTATTCACTCTCGATTTAAAGACTCCAAGATTGTACTTATCTGGGAACCCAGACTCTGGCTAAGAGTTCCACACCTTTGCAGTGCGCATAATGAACGTGGAAGCAAAATGCTTCGTGTGCTTTTGAGGAATATGCACCATATATCGGTGTCGCAAATATTATATGAACTATGTTTTTATGAATGAAGTTTTAATTTTGGCAATGTGTTAATGTAATAATCTATTAAAAGCAATAATAATTTAAACGCAAGCAAAGCTTAAAAAACTATCTTTACCGCTTATATTTTGGCTTTGTACAGATCGATTTCGATAATGGGACCACCTATGAAATATTATCTACCAAACAAAAAAATACATCAAAATCGATTCATAATTGGTAGACTTATCGCGTAGCAAAAAAAAATACAGTAGAATTGAGAACCTTCTTTTTTGAAGTCGGTTGAAAAGGTATGAGTTGGTAGTCATCTCGACAGACCGGAACTCGACCACGCGGTCGAGTCGCCCCTTTTCATTTTTCGGGTTCGCGATCATCAAAAATAATTAAATAATCATACTTAGATTTACCCAGTTTTGTAGTAGGTTAATCAGTACACTTATTAAACGTTAATATTAAAAAATCTTTTTTATGGGCCTTGTGTCACCTTGCGACTATTTCAGACATATTGGTATACTCCTATGCTACATATCTAATTTTATTTTTATTTTTACGTACAGTAAACGTTCTTTTGGTGAAGTTTGTGTTAGTTCCAAGGTAAATTTGTTTAAAGGTCAATGCCAAGAGTAAAGTCTAATCGATTTGCGATGCTCATAGCATTTATAGGTACAGATATATCCAAGTTCTCAGATACATCTGTATAGCAAAAAATCTTACCGTTACTTTACATGGCAATGTCCTTAATTAGCATACACTTCTAGCCACAACAACTACTCGGTAGTAAACTAACGGTTATAAAAACTGGACTACGGACTGGGCAATAAATCCTTTTTACAAGCTTATATGTCCACTTGTCCTAAGTCTTGCAAGCTAAATTTGACCCATATTACAGTTTCCGATTAAGCTGAAATTTGCCTGCATATGAAAATTGGATCTCGATGCATCATGATATGGAACTCACCTGATGATGAAGCCGGAAGGTGGCAATGTGAATTATATAGTGAAAATTCAGAGTTGCGTCGTTTTATTAGTTTCCATGGCCACGTTCCGGCTCCATCATCACTGGACATCACTTAGGGCCAAAGTGCTTCAAATGAGCCCAAAGTCATGGGTTTTGTCTAATCTCCATCATCAGACTAGCTTCATGGTATATCATTGTTTTGTCACCGAAGATACATAAGTACACCATATTTGATTCCAATCGGACTTCGCGTCGGGAAGTGGATCTAAATTTGCTTGTAAGATTTGATTACAGGATGACAGATAGACAACGGGACAGGTGTCACTAAATAAAAGCTTGGAATAATCTATGATCATAGTTGTAGGAACGAGAGTATATCTTTATATATATAATTCTTCTGTACGTGTGTATGTGGCAATACTCCTCCTAAACGGGTGGATCTATTCTGATGAAATTTTTCGTCTGTCAGGTGTGTTAAATGGTTTAGATTTACAATTCGATGCAATAAATTAGGTATGTGTTTTTAATTTACACGAGCGAAGTCGCGGGGAACAACTAGTACCAATATATAATAATAAGGAAGTTTGTGTTTGATTATGAATATCTACAAAACTATCATAATATACTTCTTATGATAATAATCTGACATACTCTACATGCATATTCCTTGTCCATACTCTACATACTCCAAAATCTGTTTTATAAGTGCCCTTAAATTATAGTACAGTATCGTGGTAGGTCCAATAAAACGAACATAAAGCTACAATAAAAAATACCTACACTAAAACATCAAACAAAGCTCTCTTACTCATTCTGGCCATATGGTGTTTAAACCGATAACTATTAAAACCTTTAGATTTGCACAAATAAACCTTATTGCCTCTAAATCAAGGCTTGAAATTGAGCAAGTGATTTTATTCTTGCTATTTTATAAGTCCCTTAAAAGTTCTAAGCAAAATGACTTAACTGCTCACTCTTGCTGAAGAAAATTGTGACATACAGCATGAGAATAGAATCTAAAATATCCCGTGGACTTTAAGATACGGAGTGTTGAAAGCTGGTGCTCTAGGGCTGACTAAGAGCTGTTTTTTTACGATAGCCCATATTGTTTTCTTTCTCGGCCATTGTTCTATTGCCAAAAGTTGTAAATAAGATTTATTTTCCATGCAAACGGCAAAGTTTAACTACCCGTTTTATGGGTTATAGAAAAGTGAAAAAGTTAGATCGAAGTCTGTTTCGATAGAAAATTGAAGAGCTCCTAAAATAAAAGAGGAAGCGTCTGTTTCAAATTACGTCTTATGACGTGTATGCTCTGGATACCATAAAACAAGACTGCTGATTACGACATAATAAACATGTTGAGAAGTCCATTTATATCTACGACAGTTTCTTTAAATGGACACAAAACAAGTTATTCACCCTCATCACGTCACGTACGTATATAAATAGATTTGAAAAATTAAAAAAAAATGGCTCAACGTATTAGCATTGCAATTCAGAGGCAATGCTGCCAGCATGATGGGAACGCTACCCATAGATAGTAAGCTTGGGCATTTGAGTTATCTATTAGCTAACTTAGGTCTTTAGTTTTAGTTCAGTTTTAGGAAATATAGTCAATAGGACAAACCATAGTTGTGAATTGTCAAAAAAAAAATTGTCTGTGCCAATAATTCAACTTAGTAAGTAGCAATTATCTAAGAGGATAATACAGGTAATGCTTTTCGAAATTATGCGGAAACAATGTAAATAAATAAAATTATACGAACTAAAGTATAAGCGAACCAACATAGATCCGTATTGTACTCATTGACTTAAGACATAATTGTTAAGAAAGTTATAAACGGCATTAAGTAATTTATAGTAATTATCTGATGTGGTTATAGTTGAGGGAGCGTTCGCCTTCTAAGCACGAGTACTTATCGGGTTCGATTTCCGGCAGGAACACAAGTTTTCACCCCAAGGAAAATTTGTGATTGTTTGTGTGATGTGAATGTCCCACGATACAAGTCATCGAACTTAGTGTGGGACTGTGAGTGTGAAAACGTTTTTGTTTAAATAAAAATAACGACAAAATTCAGTACCAAGATGTTAACTTACTAAAATGCCCGCAGGACCCATAAACCAATGACCACCTAAGTTTAGTAAGTACGACTAGGAGTCGTAGCTGCATCGCCTACATCCTCTGCATTCTATGTAACTGCAGTCTGCAGTCAATGCACCGCCGCCCACGCTTGCAATAAACTTGCGATTAGCGACCGGTCGCGATCGCTCGTACGATTGTAGAGCAAACGCATACTGGAAGAGTCAGTATGTAAATATTTTTATCATTAAATTATAATATTATTGACGTAGTTTAAAATTTCTTTATCGATAGTTTTAATTATTAATATTACTTTATTGTGTATTTAGTGACATTCTAATTAAAATTTTTTACTTTATCAGTGTGTAATATTGTTTAATTTGTAATGTTTTAAATTAATCATAATATGGATGACTTTCTGAAATAAATGCTTTGATTTGATTTGAGTATCTTGATTTGTTTAGGACACTCGAGTGGCGAATACAAATATTCATACAAATACTTTAGCTTATCACACTTGGGTCGCGCTAGAGTCGAAGATCGTCGAAGCGTCGATCTGAAACTGAATATAGCAAATTCACCCTTATCTCCTTAACGTAATGCACATATTTCTACTGATATGAAAATAAGACGCGCGTCTGAGCGCGACCAACGCTGGCTACTCCGCTTTAATTGCGCAGAATTTGACATTTTGACGCGCTGCGACTTTGCGTTAATATGAAAAGAGCCCTAATTATTCTATTTTCATACTATAATTATAAATGCAATTTGTTTATATTATATTTGTTTAATTTATTTTTATGCCATATAGGTAAACATTTGGACGCTATCTCACTTGATGGAAAGTGATGATGCGGCTGAAAATGTAGCACCTAAAATACCTATTCACTCTAGTCTTGAAACCCTCCTGTTACTCCTTCACGCTGAAACGGCTGGACGGATATGGATTAAATTAAGAATGGAGATAGTTTACTCTGAATAATTCATCAACACATTTACTACCTTTCATCCCGATGTTTATATCAATTGTAGGTAACCGAAGGGCGCATATAGTTAGTGTCAAACCATATAAATTGTAAAAAATATACTTAAATATTAAAATGAATTAAAATAATTAAACGCAAGCAAAGCTTAAAAAAAACCGACTTCAAATCTTCGGAACTTTGATCAGATTAAATGTACTAAACACGCATTATTGAAGATATTTCAACACTACTGATCAGATCTTGATCAAATTTAAATGGGACCAATTAGAAAGCAACATCATTCAAACAAAAAAATCTAAATTGGTTTACGTGGAACGAAGTTATGAGGTAAAACACATAAAAAAAAATACGGTCGACTTCAGTACCTCCTCCTTTTTTGTGAAGTCGGTAGATAAATAATGCTTGAGTTTCACCGAGTTTCTTGTGTATAAAATGTAAAATGTACTTGTGTGTATTATATCTAAAAAGGTGTAACCGCTTATAACCTTTATTATTTACAATTTTACAATTTTGAATTATTCAGTTCAACCGTTTTTCTGACTTTGATAACATTACAGTGAGTACTGTTTTCCACAGTCGACCGCCCGCAGGCCTGGTTTTACCACTAGCTCGACCATCAGTTAACCACCAGTCAACTATTATCGGCCGCTAACCGTAAACTAGGAACACGACTTTTTATTTTATACTACTATTGGTGCTGAAGACCATTTGAAATGATTTAGTGAAATAATAATTTCTAATTCTAGTATGAGATTATTTATTGAGTGGTTTTATTTTAAATTTCGTTTCCTTTTAATATAATTTCGTTAGAATTCTGAGCGAATAAATAAAAGCCAAATAGAAAAAATAAATAAAAAAAATATTTATAATTATATTATTTTATATAATAAATTATTGCCATTTTTTTTATTTCAATACATTTTTTGAGATATCTGCTATAATAATAACAATTAATAATATTACCCCTTACATTCTCTTGGAAAAGGTTCCAGACGTGTCATAAATATTGATTAAAAATCCTAATAATTTCAAATAGAAAATGTTTTTATCGTCAAAGAAGTAAGAGATATAGATATCAGAAAAATACTTGAGACGTAGTATAATACATTGTTAAAGAATAAGAAGCATTCATAAACAAATAATTTAGACCATGACTATTTTGACAGCAATTTTCACACCTGTCAATTAAAAAGCGAGCTTTAAGCAACACGTAGCTTTAATTTGTCAGTGTCGTATGCTCGTGCGCAGGAAATGTAAATTTGATTTTCGAACGGTTGAAAATAGGGTTACCAGTGCCGTTAGAATTAATGTTAAAATAACAGATTTTAAAAACCATTCTATGTTATTAACATTTCGTAAACATATAAGATAATTGTATTTTGTAAAAAAGTTAGCCATTAATTAATCAATTAATTTGTAGTTCCTATATTTATTTATTAATAAGATCACCAACATAGTGTACCAACAAATTCAAAACAGCATAAACCTAAAATTTTCAAACCTTCCAAACTTCTCACCAAATTTTCACTAGGTATAATGATAAGGTATAATGCATTGCCTCTCTGAATTGCAATGCTAATACGTTGAGCCAAATAAGTGCCAGCATTTTGATCACGCGTCGCTTCAACCAGGCGCTCTGATAGAATTTTGAAAATAGAATGAGCTCCCGGTCCCCACGGACCCAGTGTCTCAACACCAAACGGCTCAAATATGTAACCACTGCCGAGGTTTCCATATTTTCGCCGTTTGCGCTGCTCTGCCGAAGTTGCCGCAACGCCAACCCCATTCTGTGTTTAAACTAATTAACATTGCCGATAAATATGTCAACTCCAGGTTTTAGCAGGAATATAATACTATCGAACTAATCTAGTGAACGGAGCATTCTGGCCTAGGTTAGAGTTAGCTCCAGCGACATGAACTTATTAAACCTCGAGGCTCTCGGTAATTTAGTGGGTGCAGAAATAGACATAACTAGGAGTTAGTGCAGATATTGACTGTATTATCAATTCAAAATATTTGATTCAAGTATACTTACTTGCATTCTATTAATATAGGAAATATGAATGTGATTTATATATAGGTTGCGTAAATGTCTTTTAATTAGCGATTTTAACGAATAGAGTTATGATCTTAAGTCACATCGAATGATGATTATTAAATTATTAGACGTGCCCCGCGGCTTCACCCGCATTTATCAAGCTAAAAAGTAGCCTATGTGTTAATCTTAGTATAAGCTGTGTACGTTCCAAATGTCATTCGAATCCGTTCAGCCGTTACAGTGTTAAGAGAAAACAAACATACAATACAAAATTATTCATTGTACACCAAAAAAACAAAAAGACACAAACTTAAAACTACGAAATGAATATTATAAGGCAGTACAATGGGCGGTCTTATCGCTTTTAGCGATTTCTACCAGACTACCTTTGGATGGACAGAAGTTGTAGTAGCAACTGAGGTCGGTGGAGGTGTACAAATTTACATAAATATAATATGTAAAGTTAATAAACTACATAAAATAATTAAAATGATAAAAAATACAAATAAAATACATATACTACATTTATAACATACTTACACATTTACACACAAACTTTCGGATTAATAATATTAGTGCGATTGTTTATGTAACTTTCAAACGTAGTTTCGCGTAAATGTTAGTAAGCATAGAATGTTTGTGAGTAAACATTCTAGTTACAACCCTACCGAGAACAATGTCCGCGTGTCTGTCACGTTCGTATGTATGCATGGGTTGAATGAGTCATGCGATTGTTTAGACGAAGCCGTCTACGTGGAGATAGTTAAACGACATTCTCGTGCGTTCATTACGTAATTTGGAATAGTTTTGATCTAAGATAGTAAGTTATTTCAGGATAAAAAAGGGGTCTTTTGAATGGTTAGAATGTATTTGTTTGTTTCTTGGGTTGGAATCTTACCTATTATCTTAATGATAATAGATATCGGCATACTTAATTTTAAGTTGATTAGGTCCTTCTAAACGTGTTGAAATAAATTATTTTTCTCTTTTCTTTCGATGTAGTGATAATGTTAGTAAAAACGCATAAACGCATTTACACTCACAGCCCCACACTAAGTTCAAAGATTTGTTTCGTGTGTGCCGGAATCATTCACATCACACACACATTACACCCAGAACCAGAAGCACGAACATCCCTTGGTAAGGAATTTGTGCTCCTGCCGGGAATCGAACCCAGGACTCACGGGGTAGAGGGCGGTGACCTGTCCAATGCGCCAACTGTGTCGTCAATTAAAAAAAAACTTTTTATTATGAATGAAAGGAGTATTTAGTTTTCATCCCGGTTGCATTTATCGTCTGAAAAACCAACTTTGAATTACTAATTCCCGCGTGGTACTGTCTGCGCTCCTCTCCTTGAGATTTAGGCCCAATTTCACCAAGCTCTGTTAGTTAAACGCTTTATCAACCCGTTAACAGATTATTAAGCTGTTACGTCATAGTATTTTACACTGGCAACAAATTTTTCAACTTTAACCATATTGAATAGAGTATTAACTCTACCGTATACTACGGTGAAGTTCAAGAGTAACTCAAATTTCATTGTTGTTTTATATATCATAGATATGATCAAGTAAAAACAATAAACACGGTATCATGACATCATGGCTCTATTACATTTGCAAATGGCCGGATTTCCTGACAGCCTTCCTAAACCTCAATATAACTTCATTAACATGATAATTATGTACAATAAATACAACAAAACACGAGATCTTGTTAATGTATGCAAAATCTGGTGGCAACGACCTGTATTTATTTATATGCGGTTTTCGAAACCGGTACTGAATAGGCAATTTACTTAATGCTGTCCGGCTTGCAATCTGTCAATGTCTTTGTTGAGAAGTGAGAAAATGCGTTTATGTCATTATGTTTGGAATAAATTAAATACTTCAACAGTATTTTAAAGGTAACTTATTATAATAATTAACTGCCCGTTGGTTTAATTAGGCGCGATATATCTAGTTTGATTTACAGGAACACAAGTTTTTCCCCAAGGAAAATTTGTGTTTCTGGTTCTGGTTGTGATTGTGTTTTATATGATTTTTTCCGGCACCAACGATATAAGTCATTGAACTGAGTGTGGAGCTGTGAGTGTGAAAAACGATTAGAGTTACTCTTAGGTACTATTTACCTCATTCTCATTGTTTTGAATTACTATCATCATTAATAAATTAATTAGAAAATTAAAAAAAATATACACAGTATTTTGATTAGTAATATGTAAATTATGTGAAAAAATATTTATTCATATTTATTTATGTTTTTCACACAATTAAGTTATGTAATGTCTGGTTAGTTTAAATATATATACGAAATTGGCCGTAGAATAGTTCTTACTAACAATGTAACAAAAGAAAAAAATACCTACTGCTGGAACTAGTCAGCCACACCTACTGTTATTAAAATAGTAATTATTTCGATTCTAATATTACACGTAATTACATCATAGTACTGCAGCATTCATGAACTCTACTAAAAGCCTTTTTGCATAACAAAATGTTGAAAAAAAAAACCGGTTCAAATCTATTCATTTTTATTTAATTAATGTTGCACTGCCACAACATGCATATTAAAATGTAACCTAAAATTTAATCTAATATTATAAAGAAATTTCCTTATATACAGAACAATTTCGGCATGCCTATCATTAAAAAAGAAACGGGTTTTCATTAGTTCTGTTTAATGCTGGATAGCTAAGAATTTAGCCGCTATCTCACCTGATGGAAACTGATGATGCGGCCGAAGATGCAGCATGTATTAAACAAGACTCTTACCGATTCCTCTTCTTCCATGGCGCTGATCAGCTCATAGTAGAGCATCTCAGCCTCTTCAGAGACCTGCACCTTCTCGTAAGAGTACGCGAGTTCACGCGAAATGTCACTTTGCAGATGCATTTTCATTTTTTCACTTCACTTGTTTCACATTCACAAAAAAAAAACAGTTGTTACACAAAGTTTGGCTAATATGACAGATTCATAGTAGTCACAAAGTTTACTGTCATTTGTTTTATAAAATTAGGAGTAAATTGCTATCACGAAACTAAAAAAGCAATTGCTTCTAATTGACATAAGTTTCTTGTTAATGACTCAAATTGTCTATGTCACTGTTAGACTTTTTTTTAAATTTAATTTTGTCTACGCAATCTTGTGACTCACTAAAGTTAACGTTGACGGTATAGAATACCTTTTTGAAGTCTTTTTTTTGTTTATTTTGTCTATAATATTTTTTCCACAACACACAACTTCACTTTTAATTCCATAACATTTAAAATTGGTCGATATGTTGTTATTATTTATTACTATATCCACATTTACTTATCTGATCTGACACAACTCGTTTTTCCTTGACACATTTTTCTCACCATTTAATTTTATATTTTTTATGACTTAAAAAGTAACAATTAATTACTTCAATCAACTATATACAACCAGTATTTCCTTTCAAGTCTTTACTGTCTTGATATTGTATTTAAAACACATGTTCTTTGGCTTCGTTCGTAACTGTTATTTCATAATGTTAATTGATTAACAAGTCTGAGATAATTAGATATAATTATGAGCACGTAAGTTCATTATTTTGTAATCGATGTAGAGTAAATGATTGTAAATGTATAGCTAGGTAATCATTTTTTAATGATACAGCATTATTTCAGTATTAATAGTAAACAAAGATTTTACATCGTAATCAAATTAGATCAAAATATATAAGTGATATATAAAACGAATCATGTCAATTTTATAATTATGAAAGTTTGTAAGTGATAGTATATTTTTTAAAGAGGTATCACTTGCTATATACAATTGTACAAAATGGAGTAATATGTATTTATCTCTGTATATAATTCTTCTGTACGAGTGTAGGTGAACTGAACTCCTTCTAAACGGCAGGACCGATTTCGATGAAATATTTAGTTTGTGATTAGATAGGATTAAAAAATGGTTTAAGTTTACAGTTCGATACTATAAATAATGTTTTTTTATAACGCGGGCGAACCACATAAGTAATATAATAATATCATGGACAAAGGTCAGTTTTACGTTGGCAGAGTGAAAAGTGATACGACAATTTATGCTAGAAGGTATTATGGAAGGTATAATGAAGTACCAGATATAGTCAAAATGTAACTCTTATCGCTTTATAACACTCATACTATAGCAGTTTATGACTTTCTATTATATAGGTAATGAAGGGTATATATTGCTTCATTCAGTTTAACAGCATGTAAACCTTAATATAGCTATATCTACTTGACAGTAACGTATGTAAAATCAAAGTGGCTTCTGCACAAAATATATTATTTTCATACTTTATAAAATAACGTCGCATTTCTTTAGCCTTCTCACTAATCTCAAGAATACAAGCATCATCATTTACGTAAGTAGCTCTAAAACAACCGACGTCTCGCCCGAAATATGGCGTGAAACATGATGTCCAAAAACTAATTTACGTCGGTTGATCAAAATTAACGACTCTCCGGGCTCGCAAATTACGTCACATCCGAGTTTTTCGTTTTGTGTCTCGACGCTCGCCAGTGCTTTGAACCCGTCAAATAGCGAAGGTCTCACACGCAGCGACTATTTGTAGTCCACATTATAAGAACTCGCTGCGTGTAAGTTGTTTAAAGTGTTGCGCTTCGTAAAGGTGATTGTCAAAAATGTGTTAGTAATCTTGAGGATACTTAAGGGCTCTGAGGTTCGTTTTTTTATGTAATTGAGAGACGAGTCGTGCAAGTCGATCGCCTGATGGCAAGCGTCACGCTGGCACATTACAGTACAGTGCCACTCGAAGTTTTGAACTTATATAGGTCAAAATCCTGCGTGGCAAAGCACTGCGCTTCGCATTCCGAGATATTATATGTTAAATCTCAAGCCCACTAATTACACTGAAGACTTTGCCCTTCAATCCGGAATACGGTAATGTTTGCACAATAATGCTTTCAAGATACACAATGTAATATAACATGATTACAACGCTATTGAAGCGACTGATAAAAGTAGCGGGTAAACAAATTTCAAAAACCTTAACATCTTAATTATTTTGAGTAACATAAAATGGCAAAATTGTTGAAAATTATTCCTTATATTAATATTAAACTGGTTAATAAGAGTCAGTTTTTAAGCTACCATGGTCACTTTCACTATAAATGTTTGTATCAATAACTCAAAACAAACGAAATACATATTAAATATCCCGTTTTTGATACAAACATTTATAAAGAGTTATTCACTTTCTTAGATGCCTTTTTTATGTCACGTGTACTATTATTATTTATTGCGAAATTATCATTGACGACCCAGTTGGCGCAGAGGGCAGGTGCCCGCCCTTTGCGCCGTGGGTCCTGGGTTCGATTCCCGGCAGATGCATAATTTCCTTCCCAAGGGATATTTGTGCTTCTAGTTCTGGGTGTAATGTGTGTGTGATATGAGTGTGAAAGCGTTTATGTTTATTACTTCTAATTTCTACGTCACTGGGTTCCAAAATTTCTAATGTTTATCACTTAAGTAATATTTGCTTTTTGTTTTACGCAATTGCAATAATCGCTTTGTAGTTGCTGCATGTAAAGCCGAGAAAAAGCGCGACTGATTTTTGTAGTCTCACCTAGAGGCTTTAATGGTGAAATGGGTGTAAATACTCAGCGATTCGTCATGCTTTGCGTAGACAGCATCTAAATGGATGTGGGGTGGGTGACAGGATTCCGTAAGCTAGGTGTTCCTAATGTGGCTTTTAAAAACTGATGACTAGGGGATGTCATACTTCCCGTAAGGGTGAGTCCAACTCCAACATCTAAGTCTTTGCAGTTCTGTTTTACTGTATTTAACGAATAGGTGATACGAGAGAGTATTAATGTCTTATTTTGAGTGTTTATGTACTAGTTATGCTTAGAAGATAAAAAGGTGGTTTCTTTTTATGAACTACTAATGAAACCTTCATGGCAAATTTCAAGAGTATCAGCCGTAATACACCCTGTATTACGGCTGATACAATTCCTGTCCCGAGTCTCCTGTACATCCGAGTACGGTTGCTAGCGATCCCTTATGTTATTTTGTTATATTGTATATGTCAAAAATATCAGTTACGGTTTTTTTTCCCTATGATGGCAGTATAGGGCGCGCGCCTCGGTAGCTTTGTATATCATGTCCCTAATAGTCTGAACGTCTAAGCTTACGACATCGTAAATACACCGTGATTCATCTTCCAAATCGAGAGTAAGCAGGGTGAAGGAGGATAATATCATACTGGTTGAATTGTAATGTAAATAAGCTATGTTTACAGAAGAGAAGTGCTCTTTCGATTTATTACCTTTTGATAAACATGATATTATACGAAGATAATGCACTGTTTCAGATGGAATTGTACGAACAAAACGATACACGAATTACGAGTAAGTATGTTTTATTTCATGTTTATTGTTGCAGGTTCCTATTATTTCAATACCTATGTATTATTTATTTTTACTGACTTCAAAAAAGGTACTATGTTCGACTGTATGTATTATTATTATTTTCATCGATTTCTCCCCCATTTATAATAAGGAAAGGATAATTGCGTCGCTTCAGGCAGAGCTTGAGTAGCTCAGTGGTTAGAGCAATATGGCATAACACCCTATAGCCGCGGGTTCAAACCCCGCCTCAAGCGATAATTTTTCCTTTCTAAATTTATCAATATAGTTCTGCCTAGCATGGCTAATGGTATAAATAAAAATAATCATAATACATCTTCGGCCGCATCTTCACTTTCCATCAAGTAAGATAGTGGTCAAATGCTTGCCTATCGAGTTTAAAAAAGTAATAATAATATAAAGCCTTGCGGTACAGTTCATAAGAGGTAGCTGTATAGTCTATTATAATATTGGTTGTCAAAAAACTGCTAGCTCTACCAGTCAACGCTCCAAACAGCAAGAATGATCATCCAAAGACTTAAATGAGTAATGGCTTCAGAAATACGCCATTTGTCACGCCATGCAGACAGGATGAGAGCTTAATTTATCCAAGAATGCTTCAGAAGCTCATGCAGAATGTATAATTTTAGTTATTAAGACACTTTACTTTCAATAGAATCGATTTGTTACCAAATAACTAAGTACAAGAGATACAGAACTTATACAATGTAAGGAACGTGGACAAAATAGACTTAATGCATAGATAACAAACATTTTTCTAAAATTATAAGAAAATTACGTGGATCGCATTTAAATTTTAATAAATGATAGTACGAGTAGACGAAGGAAATATTTATATTTGATTTATCTGCTATTAATTTTGAATTATATTTAACTTTATACATAATTATATTATGGAAACCTCGGCAGTGGTTTGAGCCCGGCGACCGGGAGCTATTATTTATTAATTATATTTTCAAGAATCTATTGGAACGCGTGGTTGAGGCGATGCGTGATCAAAATGCTGGTAGGTACTTAATTGGCTCAACGTATTAGCACTGCAATTCAGAGAGGCAATGCCACCCACATGAAGGGAACGCTTAACCACTAGGAGTGGACTTGAGCACTTGCGATACCTATAAGCTCAGCGCCTTGTAGGATAACATAAGTATTTGCTGTATAGATTTACATATATTTAGTTTAGTTGTAGGAAATATTAAAATTATACCTCCTTTAATCATGTTCTTTACTGTGCTGATACAACACAAATTATTGCAAACATAAATGTTAAGAAAATAACAAAACAAAATTTTCTATTTCTACCAACCATCTCACTTCACCTCAAAAACAACAATCTATTTTCGCACAAAATACACTGCGAATGGGAAAGGAAGTCCGCCAAAGCTTTACCAACAAAACCAGCAATGGGCAATAAAAGTCCTAATATCTCAATCGGATAAGCCCGCAAGCGTCTAGGCGCTATGCCCTAGGCCAGAGATGGTAAGCCTGTGGCATGTGTGCCAAAAGTGGAAAGTGTATTAAATACTAAGTTATAAACTAAAGAATAAATTTCTCTTAAAATGGTAGAAATTTAATGGAAATAAATGGTAGAAGTTATTTCAAATACTTTAACTGTCTGCATAAAATATTGAATATTGATAATTCTCCTACTAATATTATAAATCCGAAAGTTTGTGTGTAAGTATGTTTGTTTCCTCTTCACACTTTAACGGCTGGACGGATTTGGATGAAATTTGCAATGTACATAGATTATACCTAGGATTAGCACATAGGCTACTTTTTAACTTGACAATGGCGGGCGAAGCCGCGGGGCGCGGCTAGTTTATCATACAAGCTGTGTCGTACGGCTTTCCAATTTCGTGACGATAATGAACCAGCATAAAAATATTATAAGTTCTAGGTTTCATCCAAATCCGTTGATCCGTTGCGACGTGTAGGGTAGATAGATTTACACTCCTCCAATTACAACAAAAAAATCATCTCAAAAACAACATATGTAGATAAAAAAACAACGATGTAAACAGCAGAAGCAGGCATACATTTTCGCCGCGCGGTAGAAAGAGAGGGGGATATTACTTCCTCTCCTTCGTCTTACGAATTTTCCTTCTTACAAATTTTCGATCAGGTCACGTGTCCTGACGCGAGCTAAACATTTTTTACACATCCCAAAAAAGTGCACAACGCCGCTAAAGAAGGTTTCACTTCAAAAAATCACATAAAGAAAATGTTCACGACCCCGGCCTTAGGCTAAGAATTAGCTATTTCTAGATGTTGGCAAACAAGTCTACCTCCATCCGTTACCGGTAGGTCTATTCTTAGTGCTTGCGGAAATCTAGACCAGAACTTTGTATTGTTTAGAGGGAAATTTATTTTATCTGAATAAGTGGGCTTGATGCTGGACAAAGGTAACCCACATTTTGTACAGTTAGCTAAGCGGAGGTAACATGGAATAATTCTATTTCTGTTGGTAATCCAAAATAGGTACTGTTTTTGTCAAGAATATATTTTTTTATCTGTGATAGGCAAACATTTGACCACTATCTCACCTGATATTAAGTAACGATACGGTCGACGATGAAGCACGCTTGTCTAGAAAATACCTATTCACCGTCTTTATGACATTAAGATTGTACTTATTTGGGAACACAAACTATGGAAGGAGTTCCGCTCCATTGCAGTGCGCATAATGAACGTGGAAGCAAAACGCTTCGTGCGCATTTGAGGAATATCCACTATATATATGTGATATATATGTATATTGTAATAATTACCTGATATGCATTGCAATGTAAAAAAAAGTATTGGTTTTATATCGGTTTATTGAAGTGCTTTTCAATACAATATTCTAGCTGTGCTCCGTGACTTTGCTCATGGTAATCGGGACAAGAAGTATCTTGTCCTATTCCAGAGCCTAGACTACTAGACCTATGGAGATAATTACAGTATTTAGGTACCTCCTTCACAATTATGGTTGCCTAGTACTTCATTACAGTAACATAACTTAATAACTAAATTACTATAACCGCTTTCACGCTTATGTTTGCCTAGCTTGATTGTAAAACGTCTTTACAATCCATTAAAAAAAAACCATTGGTAAATTTTCTATTTTTTTGGACCAAATATCTTTGCTGGCGTTCTCAAAACACTCACCAAAGTTTCATCACTATTGGATGAACGTCATGGTGTGTTAGGAAAAAACGAAATAAATTATGTATAATTTACAATAGGCATAAAAACATGTACACAACTATAATATTTTTTTAATTTTTATGTAATTTTGGTACAAAATCCCATCCTATTCCGGAAATATAATATAAATTTTATTGTCAATAGCCAGTTTAGGCAAAACTAAATTTGTACGCCTTTTCAGGCAAAGACATGTAACGCCTCAATCGAATTGTTACCAACCTACATGCATATTTTTTTGTCTTTAAATGTGTATGTAAACGCATGTTTTTACAAATAAAAATGATCTTTATCTTACTACACAAAAACAGCTATATAATAAGATGCAACGAAAATAAATGAAGAATATAGTAAGCAAATTAAGTAGCAACACAGGTAGCCTATGAAAAATCAAATTCATCTTCTGCTTGAGCTAAGTATAACATAAATCTTAGACGTACTTTATCCAACAATGCGGCTAACAGTCTTTAGACATAAAACCTAGGCAATCTGCAATCCTGACATTTCAAACCTAGACACCTTATAGGATACCTGTCGTGAATTCATGTTGCTGGTAAGTGAAGAATCTGCCATTTGTATGATGTGCCATTATCGGGGATTAATTAACATGCTAAAACAATTGATTGTCAAATTAGGTTAAATTGAAGATGGATTACAACTTAATCATTATTACTATTGGTTTTATGTTTTTTACTCTGATTTCTAAAGTCATAATTACGAACATAGGTTTTCAGCCTAATGTGAATAAGTTTATCAATAAATATAGATATCAAATGTGTCTGCCTGTCTCCATGTTACCTTTTAACGGTATAACTTAAAGGTTTATTCTTATTTAGATTATTGCAGGCAAGACCAGTGTACAATTTTTTCTTAAAGTTTGATTTAATTAAGTAACGAGAAAATTAAGAAAATGTGTGGTACTTATGCAAACTATGGTACTTAAGTGTCCAGCGTCTAACGAGTATAGATAAAAGGGTCATTCACTTGAATGCCTTTTTAGTGTCAATTTGATAGAAAAATCATTTTGGATTTTGATAAAAGTATATAGATAGATAGATAACGCTTTATTTTCACATCTTACATAAATCACTTAAAATAATAATTAAACGCAAGCAAATCTTTAAAAAACTGACTTCACCGCTTCTATTCTGGTTTTGGTTTGATCGACTTCAATAAATTTATATGGGACCACCTTAGTATAATCATAGTAGAAATATGTATAATGTACCAAACAAAAAAAATACATTAAAATCGATTCATAATTTGCGGAGATATCGCGTAACACACAGTCGAATTACAGGAGAACCTCCTTTTTCAAAGTCGGTTGAAAAATAAACTTATACTAAAGTGTACAATCGGCGTCAATTTTTCATCTAGGACAAACGCAATCTCCTCGATTCTATCCCATATCCGCGACACATATATAAAACAGGTGCATGTATGTATGTCTTCACATTCTTGCGATCTAAATCAGTCCCGCCGCGTCTTAACAAGGCACGCAAGACTAAGTGTATGCTAAGAACCAGGGTTTTACTTTATAGCTATACTAGCTGTACCCATGCGTTGCAATGCCACGTTTAGAAAAAGTGTTTTACCTCTTTAACGTTTATGGTCGCCTAGTACTTTAATACTATAGTAAAAACTTTTTGGATATTGTTTATACAAAAATACTTAAAATCAAAATCAAAATCGTTTATTCACATGGGCCCCAAAGAGGCACTCATGAAAGTTAATGAATCTATAGCCAGATTCGCAAAATTACAGCCATCTCGAGAAGAACCTGGCAAGAAACTCGGCGGCGCATTTTTTTTTAAAAACATTCTTAATTTCTTATACATAATTACTAAAACACGATTAAAAAAATTGAAGGGGGGGGGGGGGTAGGAGGGGGGGTGAAAAATACTTTACGATCTATTCTCAAACCTACCATATATACAAAAAAAACATTAAAATCGGTCGAACCGTTTCGGTGGAGTTCGACCACAAACACCGTGACTTTTATATAGTAGAAGAAGAAGAAGGTTGTACCTTGAGCTGATCTACAACATAAACAGTTTCGATGTCGGCAGGTTCCACGAAATTTTGTCAGATCCACCGTCGCAGGCGGCTCAGGAGCTGTTTCATTTTGTGGCTCAGCCAAGTTAAATTAATTTAGTTACCTTTTTTTTCCAAGAATTACTTTATTTGCCCAACGTAAGAACATACAATAGAACCGTCATATTGTTAAAATAAAGGACCTTAAAATAAAATTGAATAAAAAATAAAATAAGAAGAAGATATAATCATATACCATAAATCAATGTATGGCACATTGAACAGTAAGGGTAAGTAAAGAATAGGCAACTGAGAGAGTTAAATAATTCTGTGATACTTGTCAATGTTTGTGATGGAATAAAAAAGTTTATTGCAGAAAACATCTTAGAATAAGATGACGTAAGAAATATGAACATAGATAGATTAAATAGTTCTAACTGACTCACAGTCTAAGCCGGTGGTTAACATTTTGCACAAACCGTAGTTTAAATATTTGAGCCGTTTGGTGTTGAAACAGGCCCGTGTGGAGCGGGAGCTCATTCTATTTTCAAAAATCTATCAAAGTGCCTGGTTGAAGCGACGCGTGATCAAAATGCTGGCACTTGTTTGGCTCAACGTATTAGCATTGCAGTTCAGGGTAGCAATGCCGCCAGCATGCCGGGAACGCTACCCATTGGGAGTAGGCTTGAGCGGTTATGTTACCTGTTCGATGCCTTGTAGATAACTTGGGTTTTTGCTGTATAGATATATAATTTTAGTTTAATTTTAGGAAATATAGTCAATCGGCCCGTAGATAGAAGAACCGTAGGTGTCTCGATGGATTTTGCATTATAACGTATTACCTAAGGAAATTGGAGATAAATGTTCTGATTTCAAGTTCCGATGGGATACTATCGGATAGTGAATACACGATTTGATGATTGATGATGATTTTGAGTAGTGGATACATGGATAAAATGCGTATTCAAAAAAAAAAGTCCCACGATGTCTTTGAGTTTAGTGTGGGGCTGTGAGTGTGAATGCATTTGTTGTTGTTGGATATAGCATGTTAGAAAGGCAAGTGACTACACATTGGGTAGATGACATGTTCGTTTATGTTTAAGTTTTATTCTCTTCTAGAGTTTAGGTGGAGATGAAAATGACGTTTGGAATGAGTTCTACACTATAAACACTGATTGAATTTCTTCAAAAGCAAATTACAACTGTGTAGATGGAGTATTAATTTTGCTGTTAGAGGTTTATGTTTAAGAGTAAATGTTTCAGGTTGATTATCCTATCCTACTTAGCGTTAAGCGTGTGTGTAAGTGTGTAAGTATGTTTGTTCCCTCTTCACGCTTTAATGGCTGAACGGATTTGGATGAAATTTGGAATGTACATAGATTATATCTAGGATTAACACATAGGCTACTTTTTAACATAATAATAGCGGGCGAAGCCGCGGGGCACGGCTAGTACATATACATATTTTTCTACTATTGCACAATTTAGAGTAATTTTAGTAAAACATTAATCAGAAAGTCGGTCAATCATTTAATTATATAGACTGCCTCACACATAAACATAGTAATATAAATATTTATATGAACTAATCATGTCGTAAAATTAGACTACTCCACTCTTTAGTCCAACCACACATCCTCTTCAGGCCATTTCTCAATACGTTCCGTTTCACGTACAAAAAATAGGCCGCGTTTCCGCATACTGGCCAGAAAGTGAATTTCTCTCGAAAACCAGTGAAAACAAATCGCTTGACGTTTGACGGGACTTGTGTGTGGAATAAAAATGGTAGTAGTGATTCGTTGAACTAGAAAAATTGTATATATAGAAGTAACACTATCTAAAGCTCCAATACACGTCCTGGTAAACATTATAACGAGTTGACTAGGGCATGACTTGACTATGACTGGATTAGTGTAGTAATTTAATATTTTAATCAAAAAAAGTATCGTGTTTTCAATTAATTATTTTTAATCGATATAATATACTTAATTGGACAAGAAGTATTATCTACGGGCCAATTGCTTATATTTCCTAAAACTATACACCTAGAGAGAAAAACTAAGTTACCTATCGAAATAATTGAACAGAATGTTGTTCAATCAGCTTGAAAATTAATGTTAAATCGTTTGACATACATAAAACTAAGCTTTGCAGAGGCAGTCGTATTTTGACGATTCTAAAATACATAGCTGCGGATGTTTACCCGTGGCTTGCTTATGAATAAAAAGTGCTTACGTTTAATTATGTGCTAAAGTTCTATTCTGGTGCTCATGGCGGACTTGAAATTTCAGCACGGCAAAACCGTTGCCGAAATAGAGTCATTATTTTAACCGAAAATACATAGCAAATATCGCGTTTCTATATATAATTCTAGAGTAAGTGACTATGTCAGTATAAAATCTTACATTTCATGTTAATTAATGTACATAGGTATCTTTTAGGATTGCATGCTACATCTTGCCGCATCTTCACTTTCTATTAAGTGAGATAGTGGTCAAATGCTTCTCTATAGAGCATAAAAAAAGATATGACGAGTTAACCAAATTTATCAATAAACACAAACAGTGAGTTAATCGTTTGCATTGATTTGAACATAGTGTCACCTCTTCTAACGTGTAGATTAAAGGTCGCTACTTTGTATGCACATCTACGTCTGTGCAAGGATGCAAGGAAGCGCAAAATCTCAAAAGCGGAGTTGCGAGCTTTTACAAGAATGCAGTAGGTTTAATATTTGGGGATCTCTTCACCTGTATCGTGCAAAAGCATTCTAATTTTACGGACGTTTGGTTTGTACGCGTACGTATACGAGGCGGTGAAAAATTGCTGGTCTTTAAAAGATATAAATAGGTAATTTTTGTTTGTACTCTATAATATACTAGTTTGTACGTATCTAAAAGCAAAGTTGGAGATAATAAACTGGTTGAGACAAAACTGTCGAGTCCCGGTCATCGACGTAAGGAGGCGAGCCTATCGGTTTTTTATCGTTTGCATTTCGGAGTGTACGCAGGAATTATACGAGTTAATTCCCCCAAGCCCGTTTTACCATCTAACAACAAGACAAACAGTCAAACGTCATCCATTCATGGTTGACGTACCTCCAGCTTGCTCGAAACGTTTCGCTTCTACGTTAATCATGCGTAATGCCAGGGAGTGGAACTCATTGCCTGTGTCTTTGTTTCCTGAGCGGTATAATCTGGCAGTCTTCAAGCCAAGAGTGCAAAGGTTTCTTCTAGGCACGCATGCTACATCTTTGGCCGCATCCATCAGATGAGATAGTGGTCTAATGCTTGCCTATCAAACATAAAAAAACTGTAGCAATGCCTATCAAACATAAAAAAACTGTAGTATTATAAACTGTAGCAATAATCAATTTATCATAAAATTATTGTATTTCTGTTAAAGAACATCAAAAATCACATCAAAAAATAAAAAAACAACATGGAGAAAGTAAAAAATATTTACAATCATATAATTAATTATATATCATAATCATATAATGAATTAACACTTTATACCGTTGATCAAGTTAATTATGATCAACGTTATAAACTGTTGATTAATTGTTAAATAAAAATTTAAGGTGTAATGTGTCCGCACATTGTCAAAAGGTAAATAGACAAAAAAATAATAATAAGAAAGTCAGCGATTTTTTTCTTCAAAAAGTATGTCTGTATGCTTTAATAAAAAAACATTAAAAAATAAAAATATAATTATTGTTTATATTAATTTTTATCTGCAAAATACATATACTTTACTACTTTGAAATATGATCTATTGAAATTTCTAGTTCTGGGTGTGATTGTGTGTGTGATGTTAATGTTTGCGGCACCCACGACACAAGTCATTGCACTTAATGTGGGGATGTGAGTGTGAAAGCGTTTATGTTTAACTTAGTTCCTGTTTTACAAGACCATTCATTTTTACTTAACGTAATAAGCACTAAAACCTAACATGCATTAAAATCCCCCACCGAACTAAAATCATTAACAAAGTAGGCCGTAAAAACTCCTTACATGCCCATTCTTTGTTGCTGCTATTTTGAACCCCCGTACACGCATGAATGGTGATTGTAAAGCTTAGTATGGGACGGATCTAGGATGGGGCGCGACGGGGGTTAATCCTGGGTATAAACTATGTACATTCCAAATTTCATCTAAATCCGTTCTGCCATTACGGCGAGACAAGAAAACAAACATGATTACACATTTACATATTTACACACAAACATTCGCATTTCTAATATTAGTGTGTTTCTTTTAACTAAATTTCCAATACAGGCAATGTCAATTTGTAAGAAATATTATATAGGAACGTAATTTATTTATACTAACATGTAAAAGATGACTGAAAAATAAAGCGTAATTATTTTTAGGTTACATTTTTTTTTTATGTTGAATAGGCAAGCATTTGACCATAATCTCACCTGATGGAAAGTGATGATGCGGCCGAAGATGTGACATGCTTGCCTAGAAGATACCTATTCGTTTTAGCGATAAGTCCGCTCATTATACATAAATATAAATTACTAGCCGTGCCCCGCGGCTTTGCCCGCTATTATCAAGTTAAAAAGTAGCCTATGTGTTAATCCTAGGTATAATCTATGTACATTCCAAATTTCATCTAAATCCGTTCAGCCGTTAAAGCGTGAAGAGGGAACAAACATACTTACACACTTACACACAAACTTTCGGATTTATAATATTAGTAGGATAAGATTGTTTTTTTACTTTGGTGCAATAGAGAGTTTTTGTGTTGTATTGTGGGTATTGGTTGAAAATAAATTATACCCCTTATAGATTGCATCCTGAATACATCCCTGGTTATGGGGTACCGATATGGTGGCATGTATCGAGAGCGGAAGTACAGTATAAACTCTGTGACTCAGGCGTGGTAAACGTTTTCGTCACTCACACTTTAAACTTTTATCTTTGTGTCTTTTGTTTATGTGCGTTTAATTAAGTTACTTCTTTTGTTTTTGGAGCCAGAAAAATAACAGGGCTTATGCGACTTATAATGAAGTCTCATGGGGAGGAGCGCAGTGCAATGCCACAGGATACTTTGTTACTTAAAGTTCTAAATAATTTAAACGAAGACAAAGCTTAAAAAACAGTACCTACTTAATAAAAAACTTAATTTAATTTTCATCACAATGTGTTATGATTGCCGAGTAACACGGTTACAAAAACTCGCGTTTTAGGAGAAATTCTGGTATCACCCCCTTGAATCATGTACAAAATAAATACCTATTTTCAGTTTTCGAGAGGAACAAACTTGATTCGACATTTGTTCAACATTCGCAGATAGTGAAACATTCACGCCAAAACTGTTACACGAGTTCAATGACCCCTCATATCACTATCTCATCACTAACACTAATCAATAATCGAATAGACGCATTAACCTAGTAACACAACTTCCAAATAAAAAATAAATAACCTTAGATTAAATATTCTCAAAAGATGCATTCTACATTAATAATCCTCTTTATCGCGGTAGTAAGACGGTGTTCAAGTTTGAGCGTTCGCCTTCTAAGCTGGGTATCGGTTTCGATTCCCGGCGGGAACACAATTTTTCTCAAATGGAAAATTTATGTTTCTGGTCCTGGTTGTGATTGTGTGCGAGGTGAATGTTTTCGGCTTCCACGATACTCATCGAACTTAGAGTGGGGCTGTGATTTTGAAAGCGTTTATGTTTTTAAAAGTGGCTCAACGAAGCTCTTGTTTATGATGTTTACTATACTTTATACCTAGAATGATCATGATACAACCGATGGGTAGTACCTATGTGACCTAATATTTTGATCCTATGACAAAAACCGTGTGTGTTCTTTTACCGACTTCACAAAAAAGGAGGAGGTACTCAATTACTACTGTACTTAATTCGACTGTATTTTATTATGGGTGCTACCTCATATCTTCTTACCACGTGAACCGATTTTGATGTTTTTTTTTCGTTTGAAAGCTCGTTTCCCCTTTCGTTCGTTTGGTGCAATCCCATTGGTCCCATTTAAATTTGATCAAGATCTGATCAGTAGTTTTTGAGTTATCTTTAATAATGCGTGTTTAATACATTTAATCTGATCAAGATTCCGAAGATGAAGCGATAAAGTCGTTTTTTTAAGCTTTGCTTGCGTTTAATTATTTCATGTTCAACGCGCAACGCGACCGTCATACTTTTTTAAATTTTCTTTTTATTCGAACATTTTTGCTAAGCGAATATGCTTAAAGCTAAATACATATTTGTACATACAAATAAACAAAATAATAATTATATAATAATAAACCCTATTAATTTAAATTGAGTTTGAAAACTATCGCGTTTTTAGTAATTTTTTTTGTAAATAATAATAATTTAGTGATGGTTTATTATGATTTATATTCGGTATGCCAAACGTAACCATGTCTAGTGTGACCTTAGTATGTAATATTTAAACCTACTAAATTGATACTATTATAGATAGATAGATGGATAATACTGATTGATCCACTTTATAAGATGAGATAAAACAAAGGTAACAAACAAGCTTATACGTTAAGAATCACAACAGGCGGCCTTATCACTAATAGCGACCTCTACCATATAATATAATATAATAAAATAACGCAGTTTATTTAAAATATAATATCCCATCCCTCAGCGAGGCTCACAATGAGGTCACACTAGTAAAAAAATTAAAATACAATACAATACAAATACTCTCTATTGCACACCATGAACTATTATTAACAACAGAAAAAAAATAACAATATAGCAGTACAATAGGCGGCCTTATCGCCAAGCAGCGATCTCTACCAGGCAACCTTAGGATGAAGATTATAAAAAAGTTTAGAAAAAGTTATACCTAAGAGGAGGTTTTTAATTTCGTTTAAGTGATAGGCTACCTACCACTACTAGTGACTAGATACCAATTATTTACTAACATTTTTGCCAGGAATCTGAAGTAGGTACATATTATAGAACCAAAAATCAGGAATCCTTAGCACGATTTCAATTTGCTTTCAATTTCGTAGAATTTCTTTAAATATGCTAATTTATAACCTAAGGATTCCACCTGAAACGAAAATCTTGCCATTTATTTTTGTGTTAAATTGATCTGACCAAAGGTTTTATAGCTCTTGATTAATATATATTATGTGATGGTAAAAAAGGAAATAATTTTACAGATATACTCAAATTCAAACTCTTAATTCCGGGTTAAAAAGTAGCCCATGTGTTAAACCAGGTTGTCAGCTACCTTCATATCAAATTTCATCAAAATTGGTCCAGCCGTATGACGGTGAAGAATTACCAAACACACTCACTAACTTTAACTTTTATAATATTAGCTTTTAAAGAATTGTAACCGACAATGCCGCGTGGTACTGCAATTCGTTCCTTTCCCTGAGAATTAAAAGGAATTACGTCTCAATAGCACAGAAATTACACATTGTACATTAAATATTTTAAAATAATTATGTTCGAATTAAAATAACTTAAAACTAACTTCGAAGTGCAGCAATCCATGCTCATATTACAAGACAAGTGTATCAACGACATACGAGAACCATTAAGAGATAACAGTTACGTTGTAACACGATAAGCCTATTAGAAATTGAACCGACAAACATACACAAACATTTCAATCCTCACATCACTTTATACACCCTTTTATAAATAAACAAAAGCGTAGAACGAAACGTTATTTAAAAATAAATGTTGTTTTATTAAAAATGGGCGTTCTGAATTGCACTCCCGATTTTTGCAATAAAACGTGAGTTAGATTTTAACTTGTTTCGAATTCGACGTTTGTTTTTTCAAGATGGCGGCGCGGGCGCGTTCGCCCGGCTGGCGGACGCCATGGTACTGGCTCGGCGCGGGCGCACACTCATCGTATTTACATATTTATTGTAATGCCAAGTCCTGCGCGTGATCTTGGCAGAAAGCAGTGCGCGCTGCATACGCTCAGGATTCCTGTGAACGGGTTTAGGAATGAAAGTAACTGGGCTCAAGGGCGTAGGTTTTTTTGCAGACATTCGCGATTCACGGTTTTTAATATGTACGAGATGTTTTAAGCTCGCTTTTTTACTCGACTGCCAAGGAAGGGACATGTAGTTTGCGCGTATCTTGTATGTATATTTATTTACATTGTATTTTACAAACGGCTGGATGAATTTCCACAGTAGGTATCGTTATGTTCGTCTTAAAAACAAAAGTGGCTGTATGATTGAAAAAAAAAATGGCGGATTTTTGGCGCGTAATAATACGTAAAAAAATAACCAATTCTATCGTAAGGTATTAAAATGAAGGAAATGAAAAGAGGATTACATATATATTACATACGTCGAATTCAAGTTTTTTAAATGGGGAATTCCGTTTTCAACCCACACGCAAAAAATATTAATAAAAATTCCGTTTTCTACCCACGGTCTTTTTGGTTTCCGTTTTTAACCCGCAAGTATTTAAGTCTAGCTATCTATAGTTATATAACCTATTTACAGTTGCAAAACAAAATAAAGTGAAATGAAATTTTAGTACATTGATTTGTTAACTTGATAGAACTCGGGAGAGGGTAGATATTTTTCGAGGTCAGTTTGATTCATGTTATTATTATACGGACTAAAGTGGTTAGGATGTTCTGACTCAGCGACATGGAATTTTGTATCGATGAAGGGATATACTATATAGGTATCTAGGTACATATTATGTACATCTATCTATATCTGTAGCGCAGCTTGTCTGGCGCCGTGGGAGTCACAAATTAAATAATTAAACGCAAGCAAAGCTTAAAAAAGCCGACTTCACCGCTTTATCTTCGGAACCTTGATCAGATTTAATGTATTGCACACGCATTATTGACGATAACTCAAAAACTAGATATCAGATCTTGATCAAATTTCAATGGGACCACATGAAAAGCACCAGCTTTCAAATAAAAAAATAATAATAAAAATCTGTTCACAACGAAAGAAGTTACGAGGTAACTTTTGAAGTAGGTCAAAAACGAGAACATCGTCAATGTAGTCCACAGAATACGCATTATTGACGATATTTCAAGAACTACTGATCAGATCTTGATTAAATTTAAATGGGACCAATTGGAAAGCAACATCTTTCAAACTAAAAAAATCTTTCGAAATCGGTACACGTCGAAAGAAGTTATGAAGTAACTAACACACACATAAAAAAAAATATACAGTCGACTTAAGAAGTAAGAATTAAGAATAAGCACGAGTTTTTAATCATATAAAGTTAGTATTAGTACTCAGAACAAAATATAATATAAGAACGGTATATTTTTTGCCGAAAAACTAAGTCTATTAACGCTTTCGCTTACAGCCTCACTCTTAATTCGATGACTTGTGTCCCACGATACTGCTGGAGACATTCACATTACACACACACACAATCACACCCAGAACCAGAAACACAAATTTTCCTTGAGGATAAAACTTGTGCTCCTGCCTGTAATTGAACCCAATAGGCAAACTCGCCCAATTAAGCCAACGGTCAGTTCTATATAACTTTAATCTTTAGTCTCTTATTTTTTACTTTTAAATATTCAAAATCTCAGCAACAATCACCATTCCAGTACATCCGTACATCAGCTTGAATAACTTTCGCTCGGAATTCTAATGAAGTCTACGCGTAATCGACCCCTAAATAGTTTTAAAACTCAATTTGGTCAGAATAGTTATTATTTTATACTTTAGACATTGTTTCGTAATAGGTAGCGAGTTCTGGTAAAGTTTTAATGGTTGTAGAGTTTATAATGTGACCGTCATTCGTAAATAGGATGGACTCGAAGCGACGTAAAAAGCTTTTATTTAATATAAATAATAATAAACACGTTACACTCACATCCCCACACTAAGATCGATGACTTGTGTGGTGGGAGCTGAAAACATTCACAAACAATCACAATCAGAACCAGTAACACAAATTTTATTTGAGGAGAAAACTTGTGTTTGCACCGGGAAATGAACCCGATACCCATTGCTTAGAAGGCGAACGCGCTCACAAAAAATTATCGGACCAATGGGCGGTTTAAATAGATATTAAGGGACCTTATATTAAAACTTTAAATAATATACCTATACCTACACATACAAGTAAGTGAGGAGTAAAAAAAGTTTTTTTTCTGCTTGTATGTGGTATTGTTGAAAAGAATATCGTTGCGAGTAGAGTAAGAAATCGTTTAAAAAAATTTAGTTCGGAATATCACAATATAAATAATATAAATGGTAGTCCACCAAATTCATATTAGACCTATTTTGTCCCGGAGTCTATCTTAAAAACAGCTACACATTTAAAGAACAAAATACGTTATCAACCGACTTTAAAAAAAGGAGGTTCTCAATTCGACTGCATGATTTTTTTGTAAGTATGTTACGTGATGTCTCCGTCAATTATGAACCGATTTTAATGATTTTTTTTGTTTGGTAGAGTATACTTCAGAGGTGGTCCCATATACATTTTATCGAAATCGAACCGAAATATAAGCGATGAAGTCGGGTTTTTTAAGCTTTGCTTGCATTTTAATTATATCCTGTATACTTGCACCAAAAAATACAGCAAGCCAGTATTCTGGGCACTTTTCCTTTGGCAAGCGGTTTACAAAATTTTTGAGTACTATTTGTTTTATTTTAATCCCCTTTTGTAATCTTATCTGTCTTTGTTATTATTATAATAAAATAAACCTTAAAAGTATTTCTCTTTTCGGCAAAATGTAGGCGTGTGATCTCAGTTCGGGTGAACGACTAGTCTGTCTCTGATTTTTCTGTTACTTTTCTTTGATGTTCAGATAATTTTATATTTCTTCTATTTACGTATAAATAAAAGCTTTGAGTATGTAGGCATTATATTCTTCCAATAAAGCTATGTCTGTTATAATTCTGGACATAAAGAACGAAGGGAAGCGTGAGAGAAATTTAAACGTATGATTGGCCGTAACGACCAATGGCGGCAAATTGGATATTAATTGATATTCAAAAGCTGCTTAGATTGACATGACTAGCCTATCAAATAGGAGGGCAATGTATTTTACTAGATCAGCTGTTAGGGATATTCCTTGATATGAAATAATTTAATTTTGATGAGGTTGTAGGAGGCAGATTAGGAGGTTCTATGGGGGATAGGCTGAAAGGAATAATCCAAATTTTTGTCAAGGCTATCAGCAGTTAACTGCACGATGACTTTGTTGGGTGCACGATCGCTTTTTTAACAATTGGGTTCGATTCCCGGTCGAAACACTGTTTTCTCTCCAAGGGAAATTAGTGTTTCTGGCTCTGGTTGTGATTGTGTGTGTGATGTAAATGTTACCAGCACCCACGACACAAGTCATCAAACTTAGCGTGGGGTTGTGAGAGTGAAAGCGTTTATGTTAAATACACTCTGTGAATTCGACCCTGCATAAAATGCTTGACATAGGTATACGCCTGCGATCGATTGCGGTAACAAACGTCACCGCATCAAAGTACAGCCCAGTCTTAAAGTGATTTACAAAACCATGCCATTTAAATCTAATTCACTTCACGCATCACCTCGTATTAAGTCTAATATCGTAATTATATCGGTCTGCTACCGTTCCGGTCGTTGACCCCGGGAGGGGGAGACAGGATGTCGGGACACAATGGCTCTCTGGGGTACTGGGTTCGGTTCCTGGTTGGGTAATAGCGATGTATTTATTTGTGATGTCGCTGTGCTAATTCCTAATGCTGTGCGCTAATTCAAAATGTTGACTGCATTGTATATCCAGCGGAGATATTTTGATACCTAAAGCTTATTTAATAAGGTATAGTTTTGTGTTTATTGGTATCATCGACATTTCAGCACGTATTTGCCCACTGGTCAAACATCATAACACAACAGACTTAACAACGATACATTTTATTTAATAAAAAAAAATGTTCGATTAATTATTATAAACTGAATTTGCAATATTATAGCTCTACCTCGAAAGACGTTGGTCTCTATGGTTGAATGTACATTGAGTATTTAATATTAATCTAATTTTTATACTCTCTCTGTATTCCGTAATTTTTTTTTACCGACTTCCCAAAAAAGGAGGAGGTACTCAAGTCGACTGTATTTTTTTTTATTTGTGTTACCTCATAACTTCTCTCCACGTGAGCCGATTTCGAATTTTTTTTTTTAGTTTGAAAGATGTTGCTTTCTAATTGGTCCCATTTAAATTTGATCAAGATCTGATCAGTAGTTCTTGAAATATCGTCAATAATGTCTATTTAGTGACGAATAATGCGTACTTTGACGATGTTCTAGTTTACCCGACTTCATACGTTACCTCTTAACTTCTTTCGTTGTGAGCTGATTTTGATGATTCTTTTTTTATTTGAAAGCTGGTGGATCAAGGTTCCGATGATAAAGCGGTGAAGTCGGTTTTTTTAAGCTTTGCTTCCGTTTAATTATTATATGATTGAGAGGCTAGACTAACAAGTTGCTCGGTTGATGGTAGCGTCACCCTTGCTCACAGTTAGTTCCACCTAGAGTTTGGAACTTCGTTTGAAAATCCTGCTTCGCAAAGCACTATGCTCGTCACCTTGAGATATTACATGTTAAATCTTTGCCCTGTAAATTCTTGAGGTTTTAAAACGATTCTAATATTTACCAAAAGCCACCAGACCGGTACCCACGAGAACTGATTTGGTTCTCTCTCTTTTTTTCTTTTATTACCAATGCCAGGGATGAGTACGCGAATAGTTAAAATGAACATCTTCACCTTATGATTGCTACTGTGTTCGCAGTGATTTGTAATTATAGTCGGAACAGCTCTGTATAAACAACTTCCTGTATTCCAAAGTAAATATAGTTACATTAGAAAATTGCAAGAACATAGTGGTTATACACGAAGAGCCGATCACTTTTCAAAATAAGATTCTTTGGTTATAAGAAAAATGTTTAGCAACGTTATTAAAAAAAAATAGGGAGTGTCGTAAAGACACATGATAGAAGTGACACTTTTGTATTACAGGGAAATATTTTAAATTATTCATTACTTTAGGTTTCACAAAATGGTTTAAAAGTAGTCTCATAAAAAAGTTCCACCCAAAATATCTGTGAAAACAGAATAAACTAAGCGCGTTTAATTTTTACATTTAAACATATTTATATCTTTTTGATATATTTTATTCATACAGGCAACTTGAATAAATTGCTTCAAATAGAAAATTATAGGGCCGTGTGCCGTGTATAAACTTCCATACAAACTTGTACCATTCAAACTTTTCTAATGCTCATTTATGTTAACTACTTTTACCAGGCTTTTTTGGTGCAACAATGGATATTATCAAGAAAACAGCGCGTAAAAGAACGGATTTCATATAAAAATAAAAAAAGACTGGAAATTTTCGAAGACAAATTTCTGTTATGTATTAGTTAATAATGCATAAAATGTAGAAATATTTACATTTGCGCAATAAACCTAGAATAAAATACTAATTAATACGATTTTACATAAGCTTTGCGTAAGCGTAGGTACGCCCCCTAATAAAATACGTCTTCATCTCTCCACGATATCACTTTAAAGTATGAATAAGTAAGTTAGCCGGACAGAATGTAGTATAATAATGATACAGGAAGGGAACTATGATCATTGGTAATACAAGAGAGCTAGTCTCGAATAAAACTTAAGAGTTAGTTAAGTTTAACTTGTACTCAAGGATAGGAAGGTTTTAAGTGTTATGTTTCCTTTTACGGGAATGCCCGTTTGAGATCCGGCGCTTTGAAATACAGTTAAATTTTCTAGAATTGCCCGACAGTAGAATATGTATAATTTATATAAGTTCTCTTCGCTAATTGTTATGAAAAATAATTATCTTAAAATATTTGAATAATATTTAATAAACAGACGTCGAAAGTTAGGCGAAAATGCTTTCGTAAACAAAAGAGTCGATTAGTTGTTTAAAATAATTGTCTATGTGAACATTTTTTAAAATTCAATATTTATTTACATCTATCGGCCCCAGCATCGCGCGGCTGCAATTTCCAGTGGATTAAAAAAGTTACATACAAACCTTGCCCTGACAATTAAAAACACAACAGAAAAAGAATCGGCCAAATCGGTCGAGCTGTTCTCGAGTTTTTGTGAGACTAACAAACGTCAATTCATTTTAATATATATAGATTTTCCAATCAAATAGTAATTTCAATAACCATAAAAATAATCGATTACAAATAAAGCGTATCCACATACTGAAGTTTATTAGGTAATGTGAAGACTTTAAAATGTATCTTGAAGTTTATAGTATAACTAGCTTTTGCCCGCGGCTTCGCTCGCTTTAAGAAGTACAACAAACTTTCATTCCCTATTTTATCCCCTTGGAGGTAGAATTAATCAAAATCCTTTCTTAGCGGATGCCTACGTCATAACATCTACCTGCATGCCAAATTTCAGCCCGATCCGTCCAGTGTCGGTTCCGGCTGTGCGTTGATAGATCACTATGTCAGTCAGTCAGTCACCTTTGAGTTATATATATTTAGATGAGTTTCTAGCTTAAGTGCTGCTATTATCTTACTGTAAGGCATATAAAAAGTATTTAAACGGTCAATAATAATATATAATAGTTTTATTAAATATCCGGTCCAACAATGGCAAAAAAAAATGATATCTTGTATTGTTTTCCTGTCATAAATGTTTTAGAACGAATGTGTTTAAGTGAGGAGACGAGCAATTCGCTCGCCTGATGGTGTGATTTATTTAAAGCGTACTGAAAATATCAACAAAAAAATATAGAAAATATAACAATCCGCGTAATGTTTGAAAACAAAGTAAGTACTTGTAACTTTTAAACTTTCGCGATTTGATCACATATTTTTTTGTAATATCTCGGTACTTAATCGCGCTAAAAAACTATTTTTATTTACCTCGACGTTTCGGCCAAGTTGCATTGGCCATGGTCTCGAGAAGACTGAATGAGAAGTCGTATTACCTAAGCTAAAGTAAGTACTTCCGAAGTACTCTCTGTAACTTTTGGTAGGATTAAGATGAACTTTAACAATGGATAACTTAACAAGACCCTGAAATTAGTAGGTATTTTATGATGTATACTTTGGGTACATACGATAAACGCGGGCGAAACCGTGAACTCGGGGCTAGTTTATGTATTTTTAGACGTTAATCAAATACAAAGTGAAACAGCCCGTATTTTGCCATTTTAGCAATCCAACGAGATTGTGTATTTAAATAACTTAGTACACTCTTAAACTGCTCATCTTCATAATTTTACTTGGAATTGGATCCAGCCTCCGGCTAGAGGGGAGGGTGGGGGAAAATTAAATAAAATTCAGCTCAGTAACGAGGCAAGCCGGTAGTACCCTATTTAATTATGAATTTATGAGCAGCGGCAAAATGCAAACCTAGGGACGTGCGGAAGGTGCGTATTGGGTGAAAGGCGCAGCGGTTTTGGCATGAGCAGAGAGCGATTTTAATAAGGTTTTTACTTTAAACCTCTTCTACAGTATGTACCTATGTGTATTGAAGATATAATTTTTTTACTAGCTATGTCCCGCCGCTTTACCTAGGAAAGTAAAGCTTTTCCAAGAAAAATGGTAAAAACATGCACTATTATTGAAGAAAGAATAAGAAGAAACAACGTGGCTTTGATTGCAGCAGCACAATTTTCCTTCCTAAGTGACATTTGTGGATGTAATATGAAAATCTTTCTGGCGTTACAAGCCTTTCTGCAAAATTAGTTTTTCATCAACTCACACTGATTTCGTGTGGGGCTGTGAGTTTCGCTCATTTATTTGTTTTTATTTCGATTTTTTTCTTGGCTTAAACATTATCTCTATTAAATACAGATCAAAGTTACGTTTTGGTTTATATAAGAGTTTGATAATAAGCATATATTCTCCCACGAAATCTTTAATATTCATAATATTGTAAGCATATTTTTTTGTTGTAATTTGATTTTTTTAATACATTATTAATGAGTGTATTAAATGCATATAAATAATTGTATGCCAGACCTTATCGAGCTTGAACATATCTATACATATTTACTAGAGCTTGTATGTTAAACCGCTTCCGCTCTCGCCCCAGCTGTTTCTCATCACCAAGCAAGTTCCCTTAGCTGCAGCGTCTCTCAGTTCTGGTTAATTAAGACAGTGTTATGAGTGGCACTTACAGTGCGCTGAATAAATAAGTAGATTTCGGTATTCTGAGCCGGGCTTAGTTTTTGGTAGGTCAAATAGCGTGGAACGTATGTGATGAGAACAGGTAGGCAACTGGGTTTATTTATTATTGCTGTGCCTTGCGGCTTTACTCGCGTTTGCTATGGAGTGGAACTCATTGCCCGAGTCTGTGTTTCCCGATAGTACAATCTAGGAGTCTTCAAATCTCGAGTGATGTACCTTCTAGGCAAGCATGCTCCAGCTTCGACCATATCGTCACTTTGCATCAGGTAAGATAGTGTTCAAATGCTTGTCTATCGAAAATAAAAAAAAGTTTATCGAAATAGTCTTCTATAGGTCATAGTCTTCTATAGGTATGTAATTGGGTATGTTGTTATCTACGTGGCTTTCTTCAAAATACATCAAGGTGTTACAGAGGAACAAAAAACTTACAAAATCATTATTCTTTAACCTCGCAAAGCAAAATAACTCGGGTGTTGTCCGTCTGTCAGAGCTTCTAAACAAGTCCAATTTTTTACTTCACGTTCCCACAAAATATCTAACACTATGGCCTTAAGTCGAAAATGGTGGTTAGATAGATAGAAAGAGAAACTATTTATTGAACACCTTCATTAAGACAAAAAACAAAACAGAAAATAATTATTCACAAAAATAAGTGTAACAATAGGCGGTCTTATCGCTAAAAGCGATCTCTTCCAGACAACCTTTGGATGGAGAGTTAGTTTACTTTTTTTTCAGGTCGTACAATTTTAACTAACGGGTTAATGAGAAAACAACGTTGCCGATTTTGTATTTAACTTTTCTAGCGGTTTCCCAAGAATTGTATGTTTATACTCCATAGTATTTTACGCATTCAACAGTTCCACGTAAATAATAGCATCTACCCCTTATATTATAAGGGCGGATGGGCAGGGTTAATAATGCACGTAGTCATGGCAACGGCTGGCCGCCTGCTCCCACCAGACTCCAGTCGGACGTAATCTTTGATGACATGCACAGTGGGAGGTCGGGGAAGGTCTAAGGTCAAACAATAATAAAAAATAACTGGGTACAATAGAAATTAAGATTTAAAGGAGTTATTATATTAGATATTGTATTATTCTATATATTAAGTATCATGTTACATATTATGAAAGTAACACCAAAAAATCATCGATTTTTTATTAATTATACACTCGAAATTATATTTTTAATTGTATTAATTTAATTTATTGAAATTTTAATATTTAATGACTTGTTATTTTTATTTTACAATAAGAATATTAATAAAATTTATATTATATGACGACAATTTGTAACGCGTTGGTTTATACTGTTATGTTACAAATGATGAATAAATGAATTGAATATTAAATATTTAGATACTATAATTTTCTTAAAAAACAAGGCAGTCTAAACAATTCTATGGTCCGTAGAGAACGTAAAACATTATCTATTTTAGGTCTTACGGATTTTAAGATCGATTGAGAATAATAATAGATAATTCATTTTGGTCCCAACTGATCTTATGATCTGTTGAGAACTATAATATATATAATTTATTTTAGTTGCAACTGATCTTATGATCAGATGGGAACAACTGTTATGATCGGTTAATGTGAAAATCTGATACTATGATCCGTTGGGAAGTACCCATCATTACTAGTCACTGGTCTGTGAAAATAGCATACATAGCTATACATAGCTAAGCAGCATACATAGCGATTTTCATAGTGATTTACGAGACGAACAAGACCCTCGCCTGATGTTAAGCGAAACATTTACCCGATACTATTTTGTAGCACCCAGAACTTATAATAGATAAGAATATAATCTCAATATTACTGGTACAGACACAAGTCACACACACGCGGCTTGACCTGCGTTCATGATGATTATGTATCAGGATAAAGTGTCACTGGACTCAGTGTCACACTTTGCAAATCTGGCAGTAGAGTCATTAATTGTCATGAGTGCCCCTTTGGGGCCCATGTGAATAAGCAATTTTGATTTTGATTTTTGACTCTGGTGTACAAAATTTTGCTTAACGAATATAATTACCACCAGACAGACTGCATTGCGAAACCGATATATGGTAAATATTCCTCAAACGCGCACGAATCATTTTATGCGCACTGCAAAGGAGTGGAACTCCTTGCGTCGCCTCTAAATACGTCCAATCTTGGAGTCTTCAAGTCGAGAGTGAATAGGTATTTTCTAGGCAAGCGTGCTCTATCGTCGACCGCATCGTCACTCAGCATCAGGTGAGATAATGGTCAAATGTTTGCATATCACAGATTAAAAAAAAGTCAGTTATATTGGTTTGACGTGATAAATGTACAAACAGACGACATTTCACTTTTATATTGTTAGAAAAGAGATTATAAAGAGATGGGCAAATACATGCCGTGCATTACAAAAGTTATCTATCTATTTATTCTTTTGCATTATATAGCTGTACACGGAGGACTTAATGCTAAGACAGAATTTTCTAACAGTCATCATACGAAAATTCGTGGTAGTGCAGTAAAAGGACTATAAACTACTATGTCTATCTATGACCTAAATATACCTACTTATATACATAGCATAGAATTCTACAAACATACCACATACAAAAAAACATGCGGGGCAGTCTTTGGGGACTGCCGATAGAAGTGAAAACTACAAAGAGATAGATGCCAGTAGCCAGTTGAACTGCCCATTGGCTTAGTAAGGTGAGCGTTCGCCTTCTAATCAGGGGTATCGGGTTCGATTCCTGGCGGGAACACAAGTTTTCTCCCCAAGGAAAATTTGTGTTTCTGGTTCTGGTTGTGATTGTGTGTGTGATGTGAATATTTCCGGCACCCACGACAGAAGTCATCGAACTAAGTGTGGGGCTGTGAGTGTGAAAGCGTTTATGTTTTTATATGTAGTGTGCTACGCGTTCGGCGACGATGACGCGAGTTCCATGATTTTTTTCACCCCAAAAAGCTCAACGCGCCGAAAGAACTTTTCACTTTAAAAAACTATTATTTTTCTTTTAAGCCTGCATCCTGAGTGCCCCGTTCCCACCCTCTCACCCAATAATTCGCAAACGACACGACACGTGGCGACACATTCCCGCTCGTCCCCGGAAAAGAACGCTCAATTTCCATTTTGGCCACGGTCCAGCATTCGTACCACTGTGCATTAACATATTAATACCGTTAGTTTATTAATTGGCTTTGGTTTGAGTTATGGACATTAAAGGTTTTCTAACATATCTTTTATTACTAAGTATTGATCAAAGTGTTAATCCTGAATATAAGCTGTGTACATTCGAAATTTCAGCCTGTTTATCCATTACAGCGTGAAGAGAAGAAAAACATACTAACACATAAACTTTGATATTTCTAATATTATTGTGATTATAATATAGATAGTTAACTACGCCATACGGTTGTTATTTATATTGCACCAACTTAATCTACCCATGGCAAAAATATATTGATTTATTTATTTTGTATATTAAAAAACTACTCAAATACCAATTTTCATCGCCATAAGTTCAAAAACAAAGAACTTTCATACAAAAGTTTTCACCCTATTTAACCCTCTAATGCAGAGTTTCAAAAAATCCGTTCTTAGTACATCTCTACGTACTAATAAATGTACCCTCCAAATTTAAAATCTCTACTACCAGCGGTTTAGGCTGTGAGTTCTCTCTAAGTCAGTCAGTCATTCAGTCTGTCAGTCAGTCAGTATCTCATTACAAATATTCTTGTAGCATTAGATTAATGTATATTTCTGGGACCAGTTTGTTATTCTTTCATATTTCATACCTTAATACTTGGTTGTATGTATAAATAGATACGCTTATCGACCGAGAAAATAATCGGTAAGAAGATTGCCATCAAACAAGAAGAACCTGTACATAGGTAAACGTGTTGTCTGTCTCATTTCTTAATAGGATAAACGAAAAGAAAATGGAAATAAATTGTAACCTTATATTTTTAAAGTTCATAGCAGTTAGAATTCATTTCACAAGTTTTTAATTTAACATGTCTATATCTTTATATATACATATATATATATATATATATATATAATTATTATATACATGTGTATACTGTGACTGAACTTCTCATAAACGGCTCAATATATTTTGATTTTTTTTTTGCGTGTGTTAAGGCGGACTCAAGAATGGTTGATTCTTAGAACCGATATATATATTTTTTAATTTATTTATTTAATGAATGGATGCGCTATTACTTTTATAAAATGAAGACCTTTTCCAGTTAAAAACTTTTTAATGAAAATCAGAAGTTTTTCACAACAATTTTCAAGAGTGTTATAAAATGTCCGCATAATGTTAATAACTCAATATTGGTCGCTGCAAAATCGACGACCAACTGTTGTATAACCAATAATTAATTGACAACTACATAAAGTCACAACACGACAGTAATATATCTTTATGCAGAACATGACTTAAAGCTTTTCTGTGATTTTTCAAAATATTTTTAAACTCAAAAGTTATATTTGTTTGGCACGATCAAAAGAAATGTAGCTTCATAAAAATGCTAGTAAGAAAATTAAAAAAAATATAAGGTCGATGTTAGAAAATGCTGTACACATTTTTTTAAGGGATGAGATAGATGGTGTTTTTTAATTATTATTGTAATATCCTTCCAAGAACCATAGTACTACAGGAAGTACTAAATATATAGTTACTCTGAGCATTCCAACACCATAGTCCTTACTTGAGCATTACCTTTGGGGTTGTTATGATTACTTAGATGTTGAATAAATTTCTATTCTGGAATTATATGTTTATTTAATACTTCTTGTAGTACCGTAGACTTTTTACTTTTTTTTCAATATTGACATTTATTTAAATATATACTTACTAACTATAACTTATTTCTAAAACTATACTGTGTGAAAATATTGTTTGGAAACCACAGCAGTTACTCCGATTTTTTCGAAACTAAACAAATAGTTTATCTACTGGTTCAAGCTCTGCTGCGCCTTATCCCGCTAATTGAATAGATATTGTTTTCATTATAAATAATTAATACTAATTGAATAAAACGCTCGACGAGCTCATTTTGAAAACAAAATGATTTATTTACATTTTAGATTGTGATGCGGAATGTTTTGCTAGTAGGCTTAATTTCAGTTTTATCGAGAACATATATTACATTAAATCTGTTTAGAGCAAAGCATTTAAGGGACGAGGGAAGCATATACGTAAATGCGAGCACTTTTTTAAATCATAGACAATTTTCCTCCTTACTGTATTGCCGATAAAGGTGTATATTGTATCGATTGTATCGTGGCTTTTATGCAAGGTCACGGGTGGCTTCGATTTTTTTTTTATTCATGATAGGCAAACTTTAGACCACCATCTTACCTGACGGTAAGCGTCGATGCGGTCGACGATAGAGCAAGCTTGCCTAGAAGACTCGCGACTTAGAATCTCCCATATTGTACTTGAATCTTTGATTTTTCATGGCTTTATTCGAATTTCGTGAAAACGCGTCTCAAAAAAAAAACAAGATTAAGAAATAATTCACCTAGTATATTATACGTAATATGAAATAACTTTCACAGTGATTTGATATGAAATGGCGGAAAGAAATGGTTTCAAAAATACAAAATAATGTTATTTGCACGAGATTTGATATTTCTTTCCTTTGTATTTACCCACGTTAAAAATATTAAAAGAAGAAAGCATTTTTTGACATATAAAGATTCCGACGAATATTTATTTATCAGAATTTGTAATGATTACCGAGTATAACGGTTACAAAAACACACGTTTTAGGAGAAATTCTGGTATCACCCTCTTATAGGCTTAAAGAGATTTTCCTTACTGTGTTTATTATAAGAGTGTACTACGTTAGTTGCTTTACTGGGGCTAATAATGTAACGCTAATATTTTTGAAGTTTATATTGTAATTCGAGGTTAGGCAGCTTCGATGTCTTCCAGCTTTGATTGCTTTTTCCGATTTCCCTTGTTTTGTTAACTTTTGTGTTTGTTTTTTTTTAATGTTGGCTTCGCAATTTTGTGCATTTAGCCAGTGGCAATCAATCAATATTTTTCAAGTATAATTGAGTGTAAGTGTATTTCATATATATAGTATAGTCCTAGTATATTAGTCCTCGTTTCAAATCAGAGTCAAGTAAAAGTCAAGTCTTACCCCAGTAAAGTGGTAGAGGCTTTACAAGAACTTTTATTGGGGTTTTGGAGCGAAGGCAAATAAGCACTTTGTATGATTTGCCTACCTACACACATGCACGTTCACGAACTATAAATAGTTAATATGGTGGATACCATTATTACACATAAATACTCGAAGAATCACAAATTTGGAAAATAATACATTGTTGACGGGTTTTACAAAGGTTTGGTGTTTTTTTCTTAAAGCTTTGTTCTTACTTTTTTGGATTGTAGAGAATGTATATAGTTTAGTCTTAAATCATTTGCTGTAACCAGCCTAGATGATTTTTACACGGGTAAAAAGTTTTCCGTTCTACTATTGTTCTTATGTTGTTGTTGTCGTACCTTTTTGGTAAATAATTATTTTCTGTTTTGTTTTGTCTTAATTAAGGTGTTCAATAAAGAGTTTATCTATCTATCTATCTATTGCTAAGATATTAGTAATACTAGCACGGGAACTAAGTTTAAAAATAGCGGCAACAGTGTCATCATTTACCAAGTCATAAAATCAACCACTTTGAATAATAACGAATATTTTTGTTTTTTATGATTGATCGGCTAACGATTGACCAGGAACATTTAAAATTAATTAATATTCAACAAAATAATTGTTTGAGTATATATAAAAATCAATGCCACTTTTCGTTGTGTTATTATATAACTCAAGAACGGGCTCACCTATCCAAACCAAATGCTTAGGCTTTGTTCGGACTATTTAGTAGATGGTTTATGTGAAGTTTGCACAAAATCGGTCGAGCGGTTCTTCATTTATCACACCCGGGCGAAGCCGGGGCGGATCGCTAGTTTATTATAAATCATAACTTACCCTGAGTGAAGTTAGTTTTGATTCTTTCGAACTTACGTTGAATTTGTATTTGTCTCTTACCTGAAAAAGAAAAAAAACAACAATTAAGATACGCAATAAATCTAGACATAAAAAATATATGTTATTGATAGACGAGACGAGCAAGTCTTTTGCCTGATGGTAAGCGTCACGTTTGTCTATTACAGATCAGTACCACCCAGAGCTTTGAACTGTCCGTTGGGTTAGTTGGGTGGCGTACGCCTTCTAAGCACCGGATTCGATTCCCGGCGGGATCCCAAGTTTTCTCTCCAAGAATAATTTGTGTTTCTGGTTCTGGTTGTGATTGTGTGTGACTTTTACTCTCACAGCCCCACATTAAGATGACTTGTGTTGTGGGTGCCGGAAACATTTATAAAACACACAATCACCACAACCAGAAACACAAATCTTCCTTGGGGAGAAAACTTGTGTTCCCGCTGCGAATCGAACCCGATGCTTAGAAAGCGAACACGTACCCAACTAACACACGGGCTTTTCAAAAGCTCTTTCTTCAAGAATAGTGTACATGCAAGAATGGACCCTATGACCGCACGAACTGTCTAGTAGTTATTCCTTAATCATATGGCAGTATTGAGCGAGAAGCAACGTCGCGTTACACAACTAGAAACCTATTTCACTAAACAAACATACACACAGTAAGATGTTTATCTCAGTCCCCATTGTCAATTGTCCCGTGCGCACGCGCATTTAATAATAACGCATTCCAAATTGTGGTGAGGCTTCATTGAGAATGATGATGCGTTTAAAACTTGGAAGTGCAGTTTTAATTCAGCTTCATTGCAAAAATGATGTCTTTATTTATGACGGTTTAATTGCTGGCAACAGCGTCCCTAATTTTTTTATAAATTCATGCATTTTTACCGACTTTCCAAAAAAGGAGGAGGTACTCAAGTCGACTGTATTTTTTTTGTGTGTAACCTCATAGATTCTCTCCACGTGAGCCGATTTCGAAAATTTTGAAAGATGTTGCTTTCTAATTGGTCCCATATAAATTTGATCAAGATCTGAGCAGTACTTCTTGAAATATCGTCAATAATGCCTAATTTGTGGACTACTTTGACGATGTTCTCGTTTACCCGACTTCAAAATTTACATCATAACTTCTTTCGTTGTGAGCCGATTTTGAGGATTATAATCCTCAAAATCGGCTCACAACGAAAAGCACCAGCTTTATAAAGCTGGTGCTTTTCATGTGGTCCCATTGAAAATTTGATCAAGATCTGATCAGTAGTTTTTGAGTTATAGTCAATAATGCGTGTTTAATACATTAAATCTGATCAAGGTTCCGAAGATAAGTCGGTGAAGCCAGTTTTTTAAGCTTTGCTTGCGTTTAATTATTAAATATCGAAGGCGTTCGATTTGCATCACATTTATTATGAAACAGAACGCTTGCGCGTATGCATCGAATTGAGTAGCTGTAAGAGATCAATGCGAAGATACGAGGTAATATAGAAATTTAAATACATACAAACATATACATAGGTTATACGCGCGAAAAATAAAACTCTTCCTTGGCAGTCGGGCATAAAACAGTCCATGAGTTTTACTTATTGAAATATCTGGAAGCTGTCATTTAAAGCCATAAGACCTATTCTACACATTCTATGCTTTCAATTTCTTCAATAACGTCGATAACTGTTCTTATTTGAACTGCTCGTTGGTTTAGTTGTGTGCGTGTTCGCCTTCTTTGCATCTATCGGGTTCGATTCCGGGCGGGAACACAAGATTTCTCCCCAAGGAAAATTTGTATTTCTGGATCTGGTTGTGATTGTGTCATGTAAATTTTTCCGGCACCCACGACACAAGTCATCGAGATCGATCAAGAAATCTTAGTGTGGGGCTGTGAGTGTGAAAGCGTTTATGTTTATGTTTTATGTTACTTTCTCATACCTTCCACACAGGCTATCAAGCAAGATTCTTCTACTATGTAGCTATACCTATAAACATCAGATAGTCGGCACCCTTACCAAAGGTATTTACCGCCAATATAATATAATAGCCGTCCCGTTAAGTGTATTTATGACCAGCAATTCACCTAACAACCACTATACCTATTGATTTACAGTGTTATGTCGGTAACTGTTTATTAAGTGTTCAATCTTGGTGCCTAGGTCATAAGATAAGTGAGGTGAAAGCTATATAGAGCCTGTTTGATGAAGATACGCTATGAAGTTTCGAAGGTATCTTTTAACATCTAGACGACATTATAGACTAAAATTAACTTTTCTAATACCTTTGAACGGGCAATTATTAATTATATATATATATACAATAATTGCCCGATTAAAGGTTAAGTTAATCAATCAATAATGTAATCAGGATCTCGGAAACGGCTCCAACGATTTCCATGAAATTTTGTATGCAGGGGGTTTCGGGGGCGATAAATTGATCTAACTAGGTTTTAATTTTAGAAAACGTCGTTTTATCCGTGTTTTCAGCCGAGTAAAGCTCGGTCATCCATCCGGGTACTAGCTAAATAATGTAGAGATGGAAAATATAACAAAGTTTATAATTAACTCTATCAGGGCAAAGTTTTCATAAATAGTTTTACACACAAAAAAATACAAAATTACACCACACACATTTTTTGGACTTCATTTCTAAGCAATTTCAGTATTCGCGAATAAGTTTTGAAAAATAAATATTACTAGGTAAATTTTCATGCAAACCGTACATAGAAAGGATACATGATCCATCAAACCGTCGGGGTACAGTCTGCAGAACACACACTACTTCCCAGTTAATGTATGCGGAGGCACGCGTCCCTCACGCCGAGTCTGAGCCTGATGCTGCATTTTTAGCGTTTTATGCCTATAGAAATTAACGGACTGGAAACATGAAAGTAACATGGAGTCTAGGATACTCAAGTGATTAAACTTAGGTTTGTGATGAAACAGCGAGGATAATATAAAACAAAATTTAACCAGATTTAAATGTAATTCTTGCCAGGTTCTTCTCGAGATGGCTGTAATTTTGCAAATTTGGCAGTAGAGGCCTTTAGATATCAGACGTACTAAATTCTTACAAATGTTTAAGGCTGGTATAAAAAATCTATCTATCCCAGATTCCAGTTTAATTTATTTATACTAAAATTATCTGGAAGAAATAGCTAAATGCGATAAGACCGCCGATTGTATTACCTTTCATAATCTGTTATTCCAATAAATTGTTTAGTTATACGCTTTGTAAACTATATTATACAGTATAGAGTTTTGTATTGTATTGTAAAGTGAACTTTCATGAGTACCATAAAAATAATTGATTTAGATTTTTATCCGCGAACGACGAACGGTTAAGTAACTCCTTGGCTTTATCCTCAAAGGGTAAATACTCTTAGAAGTTGTCAAATTGTAGAATAATTTTATAAACAAAAACCTACTATTTATATACTTAGTAATAATTTCGACTGTATACACATAATAAACATGATTGATTTGTCTGTATTGAAGCTGTCTATTTATTAATAATATCTAACATCATAGGTACGTGTTATTTTATTTAAGATTGGCAACTATAAGATAACTATATCAACTGATGCATGTTCTCGTCTGAAAAGTAGTTTGTGTATCATTTATTCACATGGGCCCCAAAGAGGCATTCATAAAAGTTAATGATTCTACTGCCAGATTCGCAAAATTACAGCCATCTCGAGAAGAACCTGGCAAGAAACTCGGCGACGCATTTTTTTAAATATTTTATTTTTTTGCCGTTCCTTAACACTAATACATAATTATATTAACCTAGGTATTTATATATGTACCTAAGTATTGTAAACATGGATTTAAAATAGATTTATTACTGTTACAAAATATATATTAGTGTTATAAAATAATATAGATAAATAGTAGCTCACTATGCTGAGCCTCGTGGCGAAAATTATTTGCGTTCCTAATTTAAAATTTGTATTTGTAAAATACTGGATTGTTACTACAAAAATATTCAGATTTGAGATAAGTAGCGTGGTATCTTACTTTAATGATACTTGACTATCACGTACACCAACCATCATAACGGCTATTTAAACGACTACAGGTTTCAGGATGGAATTGTTTAAATTCGCGAACATTCTCGAAGATACACGGAGAAAATTGGGATAACTAGACTATTAAAGTTCTCAGAAAGATATTTTCTAGTTAAAATTACAGTTACTACGTTCTTTTTACTAAATAAGCCAAATAATTTTGTGATTGTTACTAAATAATTATAGTCACGAAAGTTAGTAACAGAAACGACACATTTTTCTCAGTGTACGTTATAAGATGAAAGTTAAACAGCAACGAGACATTTTTCTCAGTGTACCTACGTTATAAGATGAAACACAGCCAGTTCCATGTCACCCTCACAGACGTGAATATAAACAATTCCGCTCGCGGTCGCAGAGTTCCTTAATTAAAATAGTTCCTATGTATACCAATATCTCCATATTACTTTACTCTCTCTATGTAACTCGCTCTATCTTAACTGGTGTAGTTCTGTATGATGATAGTTTTTGGTGGAGAAATACCTACATGAGATTTAAATATTGCTTAATTATTATTTTTTAAATATATATAGCTTAAGAATTACACCTATAATACTATGTATATACATTATATATACATGTATATTAAGTATCTCTTATTAAAATACTTTTTAATTAAGTTTTTTTTGCGTTTAAATATTTAAATTTTCTTATGATCCCTTATCATGGGGATCAGACCGACAACAAGGAGGACCGTAATAGACCTAATTTAAACGCAAGCAAAGCCTGCAGAACCTATAAATACTATTTTATTTATTTTTTAAATAGTTTAGCACAAAACAGTGTACATGGAATAGCTTAATGCTATGAAGCATTATCTACCAGCTTTCCTGGGTGTGTAAGAAAAGTGTTTGAGCGTGCAGCTAAAAGATACGCGTACATAAAAATAATGAGTTTTTGAATAAAGTAAATCAAATAATTTGGAAATAAATAAGGAATTAAAAATAAAACATATATTTAAATAAATACAATATACTACTTACATATGTATGTATAACTAACGCATAATTAGAATAATCTAGAGTTTTTAGGTATTTGACAAACAATTATCAAATACCTAAAAACTCTAGATTACCAAGAAACTGAAAATATCCTTAAAACATTAAAATGACTTAACCTGACGTATTTCCCCCAGCTCTAGCTCACGCGGCCGCATTCATATTACATATATACACAAACACTCACTATACAACAAAACATACAAAATCTTAAAATACATACACACATTCTCGCCCATACACAAACACACTTGCTTGCTTGTTTCTTTTTTTTTTTATTTTACATCATTACTGTGTTTTCTATAGGAATAGTTTTTATCAAATTTTATTAATTAGTTAACACCCTAGTTTAGTTTAAATTAATCTCTGTACATCAATACTGATTTAGTACGACTTAAGATGCTCGGTTACATTTAAGACATTGTAAATCGTTCCTGCTGCGGGAGGGTCCTGGTGACCTGTAATACAGGTTTCTAACGAAACCTACATCAGGCACCAGCTCTCACCAAGTAGCACCAATTTCTTGCACAACTTAAACATGCCTAGTTTTACTATTTGTACCTTTGTGAAGAGAAATAAACTCATTTTTGATTTGATGATTTGATTATATAAAAGATATAAATAAATAGAGTTAAATATTGCTATTCTTGAACTTGAACTTTTACAATTACTATATTAAAGTAACGTGAAATTATTAGTTACAACATGATATAAACTTGCCTGTTTATACCTACTATGTCTGTCTGTATTTTTGTGAATAGTATACCTATATATAAAAATTATGATGATGAATACCAAAACCGAGTTATTAAGCTCAAAAAGCATTGAACTAGAATAACTTTGAGGATGTATCCAAACAGCGCTCTAGAACTCGAAGCTGGAACCGATTGCTTTGCATGCTGGCAACAACGGTGCGGGCGGTTCGTTATCGGCTCGTTATACGACCACTCGCGATGAGTATGTAGTGAGGGTGTGTGAGATATCGATACGTTTGTCGATAAAACCGTTCAGGCAGCTGAAGTGGGCGAGACCTTATTGTAAACCGTAAACGAAGTAACGAGTCGCATTTATCCGTGTAAACGCTATTTTTTCTGGATTTTAGTCAAATCACAAATCTACTAAATTTCATCAAAATTTTATTAAACTTTTTTTTTCCAAGCTTTAGATGCCTTAGAGTTTTTTATACCTAAATGAAAAATATCCAACATGTACAAATATCGTTATTTTCCCTTGTAAATTAAATAGCTACTTTTAATATATTTTTTTTATTTATCTTAGAAACGTGGCTAGTATTCTGGGCACAGGTTTTTAAGCAAAAGGTCTACAAAATTATTGAGTGCATAAAGATATAAGTTTGATGTTCATGTCTTTGCCGAGATCAGCCCACTCTGAAGTAAATAATTAATATTATTAGTAAACAAAAACATCATTATAAGATTTATGGAGAAAATTTGTGTTTCAATGGTCTCACGCTGTTGTGCAGTTTCTAGAAACCCTGAATGTCCACTTTCGCTTGTTACTCTAACTACATACGCAATTACTCAGAGCCTGGCCTCGGCCGAGTAAAAGTGTCGATTAAATACATCGATGTAAATTATTAGATTCTTTACTGTTCAAGAAATTCTCAATTCAAATAAACATTTGCTGTTAGTTTTTAACTGCCTGTATAATATACAAACACATTAGGACATAAATACTGTAAATATAATTGTAGTATCTTAAATTTATAACAATATTATTATTGTTCATAAGGTTAACTAAAATTAAAGCAAACTTAATAATTTGATTTAGGTATTTGCGGCATATTGTATGAAAGCTTTTATCTTTTTATACACGATACTTTTTTTTTATTCCAGTACAATATGTAGAGACGAGGGTGTGTGTGTGTGAGTGTTTTTTGTTTTCTAATGACCGTAACTTTTTCTCTTCTGAATCGAATATATGAGTATGGTATATATGGTGATAGATAAGTAAAGATTCTGACATTGTCATGTGTATTTTGCTTTTGTTTCTGCAAAGGATTCATGTTATGCTTTTATCGTTGAGAATAAGTCATAATAAGTCACGGAAGTATTTTTTTGCACGCACATCATATTTTATATCATAGTTATATCGATATCGATAAAACACACACATCTTCTTTTCTCTTTCCTTAAAAAAGAAGTAGTGGTTAGGATTCAGTTCTCGTTAGTGCAGCTATCGGAACGTCGCACTTTTAGACAAATTTATACATTTCTCTCATTTTACCCTTATTTTTCTCTTTGTATTTCCGTTCTCCTATTTCCCCCTTTCTTGATGGTTTGAGTCCTTGATTTAGAACAGCCGCTGGCTTGTTACTGAACTTACCTTAAGAAACTGTTTTTACAAAACAAATTTGAAGCTTTGATATTACATTGATTTTTAGTAAGAAAACCATGTAAACATTTTAAGACCCCTTCATTATAACTGGTGCCAGAATTATTTATGTTACATACACAATAGGTATGTTGATGAAATTATATCTAGAAGAAAAAAAACAGAGCACTATATAGTTTAGTACCCTATTATTAAACCCAGACGAAAGAGAGGAGTGTTATATGTTTTTAGTGTGTGACTGTTTGTCTGTCTGTGGCATCGTACTTCTGAAACGGCTGCACCGATTTTGAATTTGATGTTTTTGTATGAAAAGTCACTTGATCGAAGGGGTTCTTAAATATTTTTGATGATAATCGGAGCAGCTGTTTTCTAGATAGACCGACGCGACAGTAAACAGCCACTTGTTTAGTTGATTACTTGGATAGTCCTCTATCGATACTAGTATGTCTATAGAAAAATAGATACAGAATACAGCCATACAAAAATGAGTCGCAAGGTCTTTGTCTAAAATGGTTACTAGCCTTTTAATAAAATAGGACTGAGTGGGACACATAAAAGCCGGGGCAGTCCCACAAAAAACGGGACATAGACGTTACTTCAGCAAATATTTTGCATTTTTGCTCTCAGCCCGGACTCGTTGAAAAAAATCTGTTTTTTCATAGGTAGAGCGAAATTGACGAGTGGTGGGTCCACTCTCTGTGATATTTTTTCTGTTTTCAAGTCGCTTTTAGTGTTTTATGGGACTTATTTTAAAATGTATTACTTTTCAGTGACCTAGAGCTATTCCACAAAGTTCTTGAATTTTTTTATGGCATATCTTTCATTAAGTAATTCTATTACAAAGGCGTAGTCGCCTGGAAACATTTTAAATGTGCAAAGAACTGAGAAAATTAGATGGACGGTGAATGCAGGCACCGAAGAATAATAAAGGGAGAAAGAGAAAAGTAATTATAATACTAAAAACAAGATAAATACATCGGACATCTTATATAGGTTAAGATTGCTTACTTATGAGAAAAAAACATAATTAGTAGAAAAGTATTCGTATATAAAGAAAGCGAGGTAAATTAATAAGAAACCAAGGCGATGCTATTTCTAGCACGCTTGCCTAGAAAATACCTATTCACTCTCGACTTGAAGACTCCAAGATTGTACTTATCTAGGAACACAGACTCTGGCAAGGAGTTCCACTCTATTGCAATGCGGATAATGAACGTGAAAGCAAAACGCTTCGTGCGCATTTGAGGAATATCCACCATGTATCGGTGTCGCAATGTTGTCTATCTGGTGGTTCTATGTTGGAATAGGGATGGAGGAATTAGATCGCGTAATTCAATAGCACACTCTCCGAAATGTATCCGATAAAATAACGAGAGACTCGCTATCCTGCGACGGTGTCCTAGGCTTTGAAGCCTAGCGTCTGTCAGCTGGTCATTGTTAATGAGTCTTTTGGCTCTTCGCTCAATTGTCTATAGTGCCTTAATTTGATTCTTTAGTAAAGACTCACAGATCTTTGCCACTTCTAGCTATAACCATCTACCGTCATTGCATTTAGGTATTTAGTAACCGGAGACGCGTGAGGTGCTTTCAAATGCGGGCATTACTGGAGCGTGTCGCTTCCTGTACATTGTATATTGACGGGCTTTGATGTTTCTATTGCGAGCGGATTGGAAGCTTGTCACTTCTATTCATACGTATAGCTGTGTTTTGAAAAGGTTTTGTTATTAGTTTGGTTTAGTTTAGACATCGTGCAGAGTCAGTTCCTCTTACCAGTACGGCTAAAATAATGGGTTCCATTCCCGTAAGGAGAACAATTTACTTTCCTATTTGCTATTAATTTCCCTCCTGAAAACTCACGTGATTTTTTTTTTATTTTTTTTTTACTTGCTATTGTTTTGGCGCATTTAATATTTATCGAATTGGTGTTGTTTATCGAAATGTTACATTTAGGCGTGATTTTTAGGTGAATAAATTACTTACAAAATTTAATTATTTCTGCTTATTTTTCTATATATGTTTCTGCTTATATATCCTTTAAACTAACAAATCTTGTATATATGTATATATATAATCTGAATCTAGGAAACGGCCCCAACGATTTTCATGAAATTTTATATGCAGTGGGGTTTCGGGGGCGATAAATCGATCTAGCTAGTTTTCATTTTTAGAAAATGTCGTTTACAAAAAAAACTCAAGCAAAGCTCGGTCATCCAGGTACTATTATTATGAATGACTTTACTTTTTTCAGCTGCTTTCGATAAAATTGTTTTTCATAGGTTTTTAAATTTTAAACATACTTTAAAAAAAGGAGGTTCTCAATTCAACTGTAGTTTTTATGGGTCTTACCTTAGATCTTTTTCTAGGTGAACCTATTTTAATGATTCCTTTTTTTTCGTTAAGTTGGTCCCATAAAAAAAATTGACAAGATCTGATCAAGGTTTTCGGAGATAATGCTTAAATCGGTTTTTTGAAACGTTGTTCGCGTTTAAATTATTTTTAATTTGTTCAAATGCAAACATTACACAAATAAAGTCCGTAGGTCGTATGATCTCGATGTTCAAATGAGTCTTGATTTGATTAAAATGCAGGTCGAGTCTGAAATCCACTATAATTCCTGAGTAACGCCCTCTATGTGGAACCCAGTGAAACATCTAAGGTTGTGATATTTTAGGTGTATTCCGATCGAAGCTTTGAAAGTTCAATCACGCATGGGTAGATGGCGCTTCTTAGCAAAATGTAATTGAGCGACTAAAGTTCGCCTCAAGTACTAAATAAAATATAAGCATTAATAACAGAAAAAGAGCCTTACATTCTGCACTTCATGATTAAAAGTAAATAATACTTTATCTTACCTGAACAGCGTCATCCAAGCACTGCCCCCAAGCGTCGCTGCGATCCACAAGTGAGTTCCACTTGTCAGCCAGCTTAGCTACCTCTCGTCTGATGGAACGTGCCAGCTCCCGGGCCTGTTCCTCAGCAGAACGATACCCTCGGGAGTCGCCTTCACTGTCCCGGGATGCTGTGGAGTAATGGGATTAATTAGATTGTTTTTTAATTAAAATATGACCACTTTATCAGATAACATATTATTATAGGTACTATAGGAGCTGCTAGGGGCTTATTACGAGTTAAAGAAAATGCAAGCGCCTTTTGCCGACTACATAATACATAGAATAGAATAGAAATCATTTATTGCAAAATATTTAAACAATCATATTATGGTACACAAAAGAAAAAAAATACATGCAAGAAATATTTGGCAATTGGAATATGTCCAGCGCTAAGACTGCACAAACTAGGGGTTTGTACAGGGCTGGTTTTCAGCATATCCCATCGATCTCAGGTGTTACTCGAAAATAAAGTCATGGTAGTCCTTTAACAATAGCAACATATACCTATACCAAGTTTAATATAATTCCTGTATAGTAATTTAAGAACGTTTAAATTAAATATGAAAAAATACGCTGCCGAGTTTCTTGCTAGGTTTTTCTCGAGATGGCTGTAATTTTGCAAAGAACAATGGCGAAATTTTAGTTGGCCTATGTTTGATTGTATTTAAATGTGAAATTAACGAAATTCACTCAAATAAATTACAAAGATTTACTAAAACAACAGAAAAGGCAGACGAAGCCAGGTAAAAAAATACACATTAAAAGAAACAAAACGATTACTTTCAACCATTTTTCATTTTTCTGATTTTGTCTATACTGTGGTTATATATTAAGATGTTACCATGTCCATTGCCTTACCCTAGTGTATCTCTATATTCCTAAGCCGTAATGCTAATGCTTATGGTGTATCCATAAAACAAAAAATACTATGGTAACTTATGTATGAACCATCAGCTGTCTAGAATCCGTCTGTCATTCACAGGTTTTCTAAAAATAGCTGCGGTTGCTATTGCAGTCATCGACATTTAAGGGGAAAAAGCAAATGTCATGGCAATACCAAACTGTCGTATGAATGACGTTTTTTTTTTTTTCTTTTTTCTTTTAATATTAGCTTCGCAATCTTGTGCATTTAGCCAGTGTCAAGTAATAATATATTTCAAGTTTAAACGTAGTGGTGGCTCTTTGGAATGGGCTTTTATCACGAATTCACGACTGTCAGAATTGTTGGCGTATTCAAAAAGAGATCGGCAAAGTGTGCTCAGCCATAACCTACAAATATGTTTTGTTTAATATCTTAATAACTAGGCCTTCTAAAACGACAATTCTTTTAAAATTAAGCTCAGAAGGCAACCGGCATTACGTAAGATATTTTTTTATCTATATACGATGCTATTTTACTTCAACTAAAATGATGTATGGGAGTTCGCCATTGTTCTTTTGTAGTAGAGTCATTTCTTTGTATTTATTTATATTCAAGAAAATGTATTAACTTTCACGAGTGCCTCTTTGGGGCCCTCTATGTGAACTAACGATAAACGATTTAAATTTTGTGGCCCTGGGACTATCCTATACTTTTCATATAAATTTAATAAATTAAAATATATTTAGTGAAATAAATTTTCATGAGACGATATTTAATATTTTTATTTTATTAGCGGTATTGATGACTTTAAGTTGTTCGCACCCCGATTCGGATTCTTAAATATACAAATTTATCGGCGTTTTGATTATAAACATTTCTTAATCATATCTGTTTTATTTTTTTTAAAACTAAACCAATCCTGTAAGCATCTTTCGTAAGAACTAAGTACTCTTTCGGCTCTAGTTTCCTTTCCTCGACGTTCGTTGCAATGCCCTCTGGCGGAAGTAACGTCGTAATTATTAAATTCCCAGCCTCCGCCCAGCATCACGCTCTAGATATCAAGTGGACGGAGTTGATGGGCGGTTTTTAGAGTTCCGTAATCGAATAGATCTTTAAAACTATCTTTTTCACTCCTTGTTTTTGTGAGATGGATTTTATGAGACTGTACAAAGGAAAAAATATGAACCCGAGTTATAACCATTTGCGGTAGTATATATATTCACAGCAATATATTGAACAATAGTTTCCCATTTATAATTATACTCACTAGGCACTCTAAGAAACGAAATACCTACTTTAAAATATATGTAAGAACAAGAAAAAATATTAAAATTCTTCAACGTGGCTACGTGTTACGTAAAGAAGTAATTACGTTTGTTTTCTCTTTACGCTAACGGATTTGGGTAGCTGCTTATGACGACTGGAGAAGAAGAGCCGAAGATCGGGCTCAGTGGCGCGCTTTAAGAGAGGCCTAATGACTTATAAAACTTTTAATGTTTTTTTTTATTAGATAGATATTTACTGTATAGCAGTAAATTAACTTTTTTTTTTTTAATTCTATATATGCAAACGTTTGACCGCTATCACACCTAATGGTAAGTGAAGATGCGGTCAACGATGGAGCACGTTTGCTTAGAAGATGCCTATTCACTCGTGACTTAAAGACTCCCATATTGTATTTATCAGGAAACACAGACTCAGGCAAGGAATTCCACTCCTTTGCAGTCCGCATAATTAATGTGGAGGCAAAACGCTTCGTCCGCATTTGTGGAATATCTACCATATAGCGGTGTCGCTTAAGAGACTGTCTCGATGTCCGATAATAGAATGGGGATGGGGGAATTAGATTGTGTAATTCCGTTGCACACTCTCCGAAATGTATCCGATAAAATACCGAGAGACTCGCCACCATGCGATTGAATATGAATCGAATTGTAGATAGCTGAATTATAATCCATTGTTGTTAAAGAAATATTCTAGGAGATGTAATTAACGGTTACATGCATCTTGACGGCTACGGAACCCAGTTGGCACATCGGATACGTTCTTAGCATTTTTTTCTTTATAGACTCGGTTTGAGTACGGTGACGGATAGGTGAGGAGGATTTTGGATACAAATGTTTTTATCATTTTTTAGTTAGTAGTTAGATGAAAATACAATAATTAAAAATTAAATATTTATAAGCAGTATATTAACAGGATTCTTAAATCACATTAATATTATATTAATTGACATGACATGCTTCTGCAATTACTTATTTTTTTACTATGGAATATGATTAACAATTTATTTTTGACATTTATTTATTTACAAACTATATTATTACTATAAATTTTTAGATAAGTGTCGAATTATTATAAATATAAATTAGTTTATCCTACTGTTATTTAAGATGTACATATAAATTTATCGGATATTAATTGTAACAATATGACTTGCCCAGTGTAACAATCTTTGTTATAAGGTGAATAAATAATTCTATTCTATTCAATTCACCTGAAAGTTTGTGTGTACCTAAGTATGTTCGTTTTCTCATCACGCTGTAACGGCTGAACGGATTTGGATGAAATTTGGAATGAATTAATAATAATTTTTAGATTAGATTAATAAAATAATACTAGTGATTCACCCTGGCTTCGCCCGTGTTCAATTTCCGCTAGCGGACCCCTGCAGCGCCATCTGCCGGGCTGATTTGTGAATCTAAATCATCCAGGGCGCCACCCAAACGCATACAAAAAACATTCAAACGGTCCAGCCATTTAGAAGGAGTTCAGTGACATATACACGTACAGTAGAATTATATATTGCCCCCGGCTTCGCTCGGTGGCAATAGATTCATTAACTTTCATGAGTGCCTCTTTGGGGCCCATGTGAATAAACGATTTTGATTTTTGATTTTGAACCGCTCGACCGATTTTGTGCAATCTTCACATAAACCATCTACTAAATAGTCCGAACAAAGCCTAAACATTTGGTTTGGATAGGTGAGCCCGTTCTTGAGTTATAAAATTACAACGAAAAGTGGCATTGATTTTTATATATATAGATTTTGTTTCTATAGATTGATTGTTAAAAATAATTTGTAATCCATTAAACATGGTCTATAATGCGTATTCCAGGTCTAGTGTGTTAACCAGCTTCGATCACATCGTCACTTACCATCAGGTGAGATAGTGGTCAAACACTAGCCTGTCACAAATAAAAAAAAAAAAAATGTATTTTTTAAAAAAACTCGATTTGCATTACTTTTTAACCAACTTCAAAATAAAAGATGAGGTTCTCAATTCGGCTGTATTTGTATTATCAATCAATTTGTCCACGAACGAAAAACATTGTAACCAAGTCTTTTTTTAACATTCGGTTACTCGCCCCTTTTTGTAACAGACATTGCCATCTTCAAACTAAAAGTCCCGTTACTCGCAATTTCCCCAGATTTACTTGCCGGGTAAAATCTCAACAGATTTAGAATTAAACTTATTTTCTGAGATATATTTCATTACAGTTTAAGGCCGGAACACACTGTGCTCAGCACGATATAAGGAAACTAATACTACAAAGGCGAAAGTTTGTGTGTTTGTATGTTTGTTACTTCTCCTCGCTCAAACGGCCAGACCAATTTCGATGAAATTTGGTATGGAGCTGACATCCTGGATTAACACATAAGCTACTTTTTATCCAGGAATATGTGAAAATGAGTGATAATAAGGAATACGTGATTTCATAAAATTATCGATGAAATCAGGTCTGATCTATCCTATCCTATTAACATTATAAATGCGAAAGTTTGTAAGTGTGTGTGTTTTAATTTTGTTACCACTTTTCTTCGTAACGAATGAACCAATTTTGATGAAATTTAGAATGTAGATAGTTTAGGTTCTGGAATAACACATAGGCTACTTTTTAACTTAATAAACGCAGGCGAAGCCGCGGGGCACAGCTAGTAATGAATATTTTACACATATTTTGACATTGTTATTAAACAATTTCACCTTTTTTATTATATTTTATTCTAGTGTTTGACAAAAGAAATCCTTCATCATTGCGTTTGGTGTATTCATATCCTTATTCCGCTCTGAAAGCAATTAAAGAGTTTCTTCGGTTGCGTTTCAGAAAGTCCTGAAATTCATGATTTTCAGAAACATGTTTTAATTAAGGCACGGATGCCATTCATTCCAGTTTTTCATTTGTATGGCTTTTTGTATGGTTTTGTATGTTATTGAATGGGAGTGGTTAATTCCGATGAATGGACAGCGCTCGTATTAACGATATGTGGAGTTTTTTGTAAATGAATTCGTGTTATTTTGGATGCGAATGAATGAAAGTTTCATGAAGATTTTTTGTTGCATTTGAGATGTTGTAGGTTTGGAGCATCAAAGGATTTTTATTTTTTTACCGATTTTACAAAAAAGGAGGAGGTACTCAATTCGAATATATTTTATTGATGTTACCTCATATCTTTTTTCCACGTGCACCGATATTAAAGATTTTTATTCGTTTGAAAGCTGGTGCTTTCCCATTGGTCCCATTTATCAGCAGTTTTTGAGTTATCGTCAATAATGCGTGTTTAATACCTTGAATTTGATCAAGGTTCCGAAGATAAAGAGGTGAAGTCGGTTTTTTTAAGCTTTGCCTGCCGCCGAATTATTGTATATGGTAAGAATATGTCGATCTAGGTACTTAGACTAGACTACTGGTAAACCTTTATTGCCGGTCGTCCCCACCCGGTCGTCCCCACTGGGTACGAATGGTAAAAATATTTTTTTTTTTATATGTACTAAAGCATTTAAATAAAACCTTGAATGTCGTAGCTATGTCATGTTGATACTTAATATCCTAATATTATAAATCCGAAAGTTTGTGTGTTAGTATGCAAGTGTATAAGTATGTTAGTTCCCTCTTCACGCTGTAACAGCTGAACGGATTTAAATAAAATTTGGAATATATATAGCTTATATCTAGGCTCTTATATATCTTATATCTATTAACACATGGCTTCTTTTTAATTTGATAATATTGGGCGAAGCCGCGGGCCACGGCTAGTATTGTAATACTTCACCAAAGAGAATACATAATAACTTGTATACGGTCCTCCGATTCCACTGACACATAATAAATCCCGCCATTCGGCAACCTTTCGAAGACGTAGTGAGGTCCGAACGCGATCATCGACATCGATAAACAACAAATCTATCCACGCTGAGTGATGTGTCCCATCGCTCGGGTCCGAATCGAGTAAGTAAATGTACGATGTTTTAACATAAAATATGCATATAAGCCATTTAGATGTTTCAGGGTATTAAAGTAACACTAAAACATTAATAATTAACTAGGAATTGCCCGCGGCTTCGCCCGCGTTGAAATGCAGGTCACTATATACCTACGTTTAAAATTTTAGCTAAATCGGTACAGTAGTTTCAGCTGTAAAAAGCAACTACGTGACTCAAAACCTTCAAACTTACTCTACACTTCATCGATACAGAATTCTTTATTGCTTCCATAATACAATACAATACATTATTTCTTTATTGAACACCAATAAGTAATTAAAAACAATAACAATAAATAAACGAAAAAAATAATTGTTGTACAATGGGCGGCCTTATAACATTAAGTAATTTCTTACAGGCAACCTTTGGATGGACAGGATAGTAGAAATATTTTGCTGTAGGTGGTCTCAATAAATGTAAAACAACGCATGCAGTATAAAATAAATTAAATACTGATATGTAACTTAAATACTACTTACATACAAATAAACATAATATATACATAGTGGATAACAATATTTAAATAATAAATCATATATATCTGTTTATACAATACGTATACCTAATAAAAATATTAATATAATTATGTACATAAATACTTATTAATATTTCATAATGTACATGGTTTCTTAAACTTATATAACATATAGTAGTTACATACTGAGATCATTATGGACCCTATCGGGCACATGCAATATGAGGTAGAAGTTATAGTAGGGTTTTATATAGCACTAGTCGAGTCCCGCGGCTTCGCCCGCGATTAAGTTAAAAAATATCCTATGTATTCCTTTTGTTTGTAACGCGAATCTTACATTGAATAACTAGCTGTGCCCCGCAGCTACGCTCGCTATTAAATTAAAAGTTTCCTGTGTATTACTCCTAGTTATAAGCTATATGCATTCAAAATTTCATTCAAATCCGTTCAGCTGTTACAGCGTTAAGAGAATCAACTTACACATACGTTTACACACAAACTTTCGAATGTTAAATATTTGTGTGATACAAGGAACATTTGTTTCTGGTTCCGGGTGTGATTGTGTGTGTGATGTGAATGTTTCCGGCACCCACGACACGTGTGGGGCTGTGAGTGTGAAAGCGTTTTTTTTATGTTTATTAGGATTACTTTTAGATAGTATACTTAACAGATTTGTTCTCATCCATGAAGTTCGATTCCAATGAATAATGTTGACCATAACACGAGTCCGAGAACGGGTCCGAGTCGTTACTGTGAAACGTCGTCCATTGGTCCGCGGTTCGTTCCATTTTCAAATTTACGACTCGGCCAATGGGCGGAACGGACGCATTACGCGCTCGTGTATATTCGGGCGAAGTCGGGTGCAGTCGAGTATGGTCTTTCGTCGATAAAACGAACGATTTGTGACTGCCGCTTTTATTAGCAAGCTTTTTATTGGCTTTGAAAACTGTTAACTTCTTTAAACGGGTCGTTGGAGTGGACATAAAAGGGATGTTGGCTTTTTTAGAGCCGAGAGGTTTGGTGGTAAACTTGGTTTTCATTTACAGTTTGTATTCTTATGCATCTAATTACTACAAACATAAGTACCTAGTACAATCTTAGTTAGATTTTTAATTTGATTAGTTAAGTAACGATTCATGAACTTAATTTATTTTATATAATATAGATTAATGTCAATTTTCCTATATTTAACTTTAACATTATAATTTAAGAAGAAATAGATATCACAAATTTTGTAACTTGCTTTTTTGTTTTGTTTGCCTAAGTATGTTAATTGTTCGTGACCAACCAATCTTGTTACAAAATGTTAACACTCATTATGTTAAATCGCAACCTACTGTTACTACCTACTTAGTTACCCACCCAAACCGCAAGGTGTCGCGCGATAAATCTAATATGCTAAAAAATATTTTGTACCGGGCTTCCGAGATACAGGCCTGGCCGAGTTTGGAGCTCTCAAGAAAATGGCTACACGAACCTAAAGTGCTTATGTTTTCACACACAGTACCTAGTTTCTAAGAGTGATCTAAATGAATAAATTACATTATTATTATTATTATCTAAATATAAATTTATTAAAGAACAAACCCACATCCTGCCTTCGTTCTTGTTTCCCGATAAGTATAATTTAGCCTCTTCAAGTCAAAATTGAACAGGTATATTATAGACAAGCATGTCTCCCCGTCGACCGCATCGTTGTTTTCCATCAGGTGAGATTGCGGTCAAATGCTTGCCTTGCTTGATCATAAAAAAACGTCCGATTTCCTCATACCAACCTACGAAATGAAAAGTCACATATTTAAGATTGACATACCTCCAGTTCGCTCGAAGCATTTCGCTTCTACGTTAATAAAGCGATGGAGTGGAACTCATTGCCTGCGTCTTAGTTTTCCGAACGGTACAATCTCAAGTCTAGAGTGAATAGATATACAGTGAAAATCAATGAAAATATTCATATTTCAGTTAGTAGAACTGCCCGTTGACTTAGTTGGGTGGGTGTCCGCCTTCTAAGCAGGTATCGGGTTCGATTCCCGGCGGGAACAAAAAGTTTTCTCTCTAAGGAAAATTTGTGTTTCTGGTTCTGGTTGTGATTGTGTGTGATGTAAATGTATCAGGCACGACAAAAGTCTTTGAACTTAGTGTGGGCTGCAAGTGTGAAAGCGTTTAGCGTTTAGTTACCAACAGACATGCAGGCGGGATATGCGCATAGTTAAGTGCAGGGTGATTATGCAGAGGCACGGGACATGGTCCCTTGGACGCTATTACGGCGCGGCGTTAGATTGCCTTGGTTTAGACATTCTAGACTTATGTGAGTTATAAAGACTTAAGTGAATTTACTAGAAGATAAGTAAGGGGAATAGTTGTATTGTTAAATTACGGAAACGGCTCTAACTCACGTCATTTGATCGAAATAGGTGAGGATAAGCAGCGAAAAAAATTAAGTCGACGAACTTTGTCAAATGAGTATCTTTGTATAGGTATTTAAAAATTGTATTAAGGTTTTTATACCATTTTTCATTTAGTATCTATAACGAGTTGTTAGCACCCAATCTTACTTAAATGGATAATATTTACATCGAGATAGGAAACAAACCTACGGTTTCTAAAAGCTACAAAATCCTTCAATACTTTAAAATTGAATAATCGCATCTTATTAAAGAAAAATAAATAGAAAAATGTGAAACAGAAAAGGAGGTTCAGTATTCACGCAGTCGAGTTTTAGATTTTCTTAGTGATAACTAATTTCCTTCTTCAATTGAAACTTAAAAACCACCTGTTGCTCAAGAAACTATTACAAAAGATTTGTATCTAATATTCTACGTTCGAGTTTCAAATATCAACAACCTTGTATCAGATTCAGCAAAACTCCTCGCGGAGGTACAATCTCCAACATATTCCAAACCACAGCACTCCAATCCAAACTATCAAACGTGCCACCGCAAAAACATAATCGTCGAGTAATCAATCGGTCCCTGAATGATTGGAAAGCGCCTTCAGCAAGTCGCAGGGCCGGATCAGGCCGGATAAGGTCAAAAAGAGAGAGTCATCTATTTTAAAATTGGCCGCTATGCGTAATCCTAGTTTTTAAGTATAATTAAGTCCAATGTATCAATAATACATTGAAAATGTATCATATATGCAAAGTTTACTTATAATGACGTTCGATCAAATACATAACGTACAAATCGAAAGTTTTTGTGCCCTTCTTTGGAACTTAACTCAATGTAGAAAAATATATAGTAAAAAATCTTCATCGTTATTTTTCGAGACAGGCTTTAGTAAAATTGTGATCAAACTAATATTATAAATCTAAAAGTAAGTGTGTAAGTATGTTTGTTTTCTCTTTACGGTGTATCGGCTGAACGGATTTGGATGAAATTTGGAAGTACATAGCTTATACTAGGATTAACACATATGCTACTTTTTAACTTGGAAACGCGGGCTACGTCGCGGGTACACGGCTAGTAATTTATATGGTTAAAATAAACGATCGATTGATTTCTTGTGGCTCTAAAGACTTTAAAAATCTTCCCATACATAAAAGCCTGAAATATCCTGGAAATGGATATCTGACCAAATCACTTAGTCCATCGATTTTTATCATAAGGGCATTTACAAAGATCCTAATCCAAATCACAGCACAACGTTCTCGTACAAACTTAATTGTCGGGTAATCAATCGGCCTATAAATGATTTCAAGGCGCCTTCGGAAGTTACAGGGGTGGAGTAAGGCATGGGGTAAGACGAAGGATTTATTATGAATCCAATAGTCTGTGTGTGCATGTGTTGATTACTCACGTCGAAAATGGCAGCAATGATTGATTATATGGGTTTGGAGGAATGGAATGGAAATGCCCAAGAATATTTATAGCGAAAATGAAACTTTATTCCAATGATTAATTGCCAAATGCTATTACTCAGTGACAAAATTTCTGGAAGATAAATTGACATGAGTGTTTATTATAACAATTCAATAGTTACCTTTATTATTTTATATATTTCTAATTTGACATTACATTTATTTTATATTTGTTATTATTCACTGAGTTTATTACTGACTTATTAAAAATACTGTATTCTAGCATTTATACCATAATCTGACAAATGAATTCCATTTCATTAACATATAGCTAATTTTGAGCATGCTTCAAAATCATCATCATGATCGTGGGCAAAGCCACGGAACAAAACTAATAATATAAAAGAGTGAGTCAGATTTAAAATATTTATACATCTTTAAGCTCTTTAATTGTGGCCTTAATACCCCCTAATACACATCCCTTAGTCCGTCCCCGACCCAGATTGATTGAACACTGGCCGTCCATCGCCGCACGGAATTCGCAATTAGCGCACTCGGCTCGCTTCTAATTGCGTTCACTCGCACCGTTCATTCATTCGTTCATTCATTCATTTACTCCTTTGTGCTGGATGTTGACTTTTTAAATAGGTATTCGGGATCTATCGGGACAATTTGCAATGATATTACGCTGGAATTAGAAGTTTGTTTTTTAATATAAGGATTGGTGTTTCTATTTTTATTTAATATTGGCTCCGTAATGTTGTGCATTAGCCAGTGTCAAGTAATAAAATATTGAAAGTGTATTTTATATTTCATTTCCTACTAATATTATAAATCCGAAAGTTTGTATTTAATAAGGCAGCTTAAATGTTCTTAAATAATCCATTTGTTTGATTGGTGACCAGATGACACCCAACGATCGATCGGCGACTGAATTTTACAAACAAACAACAAACGCATTCACACTCGCAGTCCCGTACTCAGTATAAATATTTGTATCGTGGGTACATTTAAACATAAATGTCCCTTGGGAAGGAAAATTGTGCTGCTGCCGGGAATCGAACCTAGATCAGCAGGGCAGAGAGCTACGAGATACTCGTACCTCTGCGCCAAATGTTTCATATATTTCCTATTAATGTAAGTAATGAATAGAAAAGTACTAAATTTCAGTACATAAAAACATAAACCCTTTCACATTTAAAGCCCCACACTTAGTTCGATGACTTGTGTCGCGGGTGCCGGAAACATTCACATCACACACACAATCGCAACCAGAACCAGAAACACAATTTTTATGAGAAAAATTGTGTTCTCGCCGGTACTCGAACCCGTGCTTAGAAAGCTAACGCCCACCAAACTAAAGCAAACTAAGCCTCTTGTTGAATATATGTATAATATGTCTCTAAAATCCACTCATATCAACTAAAAGACTCCTCCGAGATCTTCTAACCTATCAATTTGGTTCAGTAGGTCACAGTTACACGCTCCCAGTAGGTATATAAACTCTGAACGGGATGCATCAGTTCAAATCGATCAAATTCTGACACAGTGGTGCGTGTAACTGAAATTGGCAACGCCACAGATTAGCTGCAACAGCTGACACTGGCACTTCTGTGATTAGTTTACCTACTGAGGTGTGTGTGCTGTGGATGTTGTGGTATCGGAGATATGGAAGTGTAAGTTAAATCGAAATATTAATAGGAGTGTTAGGATGTCTTCGTTTACGGATAAAATACTTTGACCATGTATTATTAGCTCTATCCCTATGAAATAACTGTTTAGTAATTAATATAAAAAAAACAAAAACTATCTTTGCTGCTAATGTTCCGGGAACTCTTAATTCGACCTAAGGACCAACTGGACATTACATACACTGTCAAACCTAAAAAAAACATCCAAATCGGTTTACGAACGGCTGATATACGACCACTCGGTGCAATGGGCAAGTCTCTGCCTTCTGCGCCGTGGGTCTTGGGTTCAATTCCCGGCAGGAGCACAATGTTCCTTTCCAAGGGACATTTGTGATTTTCGTTCTGGGTGTGATTGAATTTTTAGTCTTTGAACTTTGTGTGAGGCTATTTGTGTGAACGCGTTTGTTTTAAATATTTTTTTTAGAAAAGCTCTTCATCCATTTGCCACCTTAAACCTAAAAAATAATTGTGAATGGAGTCACATCGTCCAGTTAAACTATCATTTTCTAAACTTTTTTCGTGTCATGAGGGACTAGAAGAGCAAGTCACTCTGATGGTAAGCGTCAAGCTTGCCCATCACAGCTCAGTGCCACTCAGAGTTTGAACTTATATAGTTCGATCTCTTATTAAAGAGTGTAGATACTCACGTTCAGTATCACTGGTATCCGACAGCGGAGGCTCATTGGCGATGTACTGCCGCCCACTGAGGAGGTTGCTCTCCACCACTGGCCGCTTGTCTTCCAGCTGTCTTCTGAACGCGCGGTGGTCATCCTGGAAATAAATATTGTATGAAAATGGTGGTCACTTGTCTTGTAGACTAATGAGCAGTTCTGGTGTACCAGGTATTGAGGATGTTTGAGCGCATAAGGTAGCCTTGAACTGGAATGTGCTAATAGGAAGAGGATAGCGTTCAATACTCGAAGAGTTTCGCTTCTACGTTTATCATCCGTACTGCGAAGGAGTGGAACTCATTGCCCTCATCTTTGTTCCCCGAACGGTTCTGGGAGTCTTCAAGTCAAGAGTGAATAGGTTCCTTCTAGATAAGCATGCTACATCTTTGGCCGCAACATCACTTTCCATTAGGTGAGATTGTGGTCAAATTTTTGACTATCGGGCATAAAAAAAAAACTTTTTGACTACTACCCGAGGATGAGTGATAATGCGGTCTAGATTTTTAAACATGCTAAGAACTGACCAGTTTCATCCATGCGTTAAATATGACTATAGCAATACTTTGCTATAGCTATGTTTTCGATTTCTTTTGGTTTTAATATAGCATTGTTTCAAAATCAAAATCGTTTATTCACATTGGCCCCAAAGAGGCACGCATGAAAGTTAATGATTCCACTGTACTGTCTGAAATAACTATCCTCGTTTGCGTCCCGCAGTCGGGTAAAAAGGGTTTATTTGTTCGATAAGGCGCATAAAGCAACAAGAACCTAACTGAATTCCCAAAACCACCAGCACATCGGCGTTTTGCGGCGGACGTGCCCGCGGCATTTCAGCAGCTGATTTAGCCGCGGCCACGAAACCAGCATGTCGTGTCGCGACTGTTTGTCGTGTTTCCAGAAAACGATAAAAACGAAAAAAAACAAGTGAAACTTTTATGCGAGGGCTTTGAAATTCCGATCCTTACCGTTTTTTGCGGCGAAAAGTGGTAAACACTGTGATGAATAATCAAAATGTTTCCCTGTAACGCAAAAGTTTCACCTCAGAACTTTTTTCTAGGTAAACCGATTTTGATGATTCTTTTTGATTTGAAAGCTGGTGCTTTCTATGTGGTCCCATTTAAATTCGAATAAGATTTCTGACCAGTAGTTTTTAAATTATCCTCAATAATGCGAACAAACATACATACGTGGTATAAGCACAATACGTTTCTTTGCGTCACGCTATCACGTCGGGTAAAAAGGAAAAAGAGACAATGTTATCTTATTCAAATAAACATTAAACGTAACATACTCGTAAACATAAACGCTTTCACACTCACAGCCCACACTTAGTTTGATGACTTGTGTAGTAGGTGCCGGAAACATTCACATCACACACACAATCACGAGAAACACAAATTTTCCTTCTGAAGAAAACTTGTGTTTCGGCCGGGAATCGAACCCAATAGACCCCCTGCTTAGAAGGCGAACGTCACCCAACTAAGCCAACGAGGAGTACAAACAACAGTAAGAGCGATATAAACCTATGTTTGCAGCTTGTTTCATAGCCCGTGGGTTAGCCGCAGCGCAGCGAGCAGCATCTGATGCCGTGGATTAGACGCGGTCAAATTATTCATCGCTATTTGCAGCATTTGGTCGCGTATGCAACGCAACACTGATTCACATGGACTGTTCGGATTTAGCTTTTACTAACAATTTGGAGCCATTAAATTTATGGCTTTCTGTCTCGGTTATATTGAAAGCATAATTGTTTTCTCTCAGGGACAGAATAAGGATTATTTATTAATTTATTTATTAATTATGTAAACTTTTAATCCATTCCTCTATTGGGAAACAGTACCTCTTACTTAAGTTAACTTACAGTTACTGTTTTCATTCATCGTGTAGGTCGTTTAAAAAATGCGTCTAATGGTAGTAAAAAAAATATTACGAAAATAATTGAATCTATATTATTTATATTGCGCCTTTTTACACATGATTATGATAAGGCTTTTGATACTGACATCGTATTTTTTTTTATATTAACACGGTTTTTTTTAAATATTCTAAAAGCATTGATGAAGGTATATTTATCTACATTGGGGAAATTAATATTTTTTTCAAGAACTAATGTAATGGTAATAAATAACTTTGTATTACGGTGTACCTCAGGGCTTCGTTCTAGGACCTACATTTTTAATAATTGACTTGAGTTTACATTTTTACTGCAACATATATATCTGCTAATTCGAGGTTTCAAAGAAGTGGCTATAAACCTTTATGCAAATGATTTACCTGTTGTTTAAGCAGCGAATTAAGGTCCCCTCTAGGGGGTGCCAGCGCGTTAAGCTCGGTTTCTTTCCTGATTACCCACTCAGTGAGTTCTCTTAATGACAGTAGTAGGGCAGACCAGTGCTCCGCGTTGCTTTCAAGTCGATTCCTGTAAAAGAAACATATATTTTAGTGCTATTATTACATCACACTAACCAACAAATTTGAAAGTAGCTTTTTCATTCTATTTGTTCATTACTTTATCACAACTATTGCTGAATCAATCTTGGTGAATTTTGTTGGGAGTAAGTTTAAGTTATTATATTGACGATTCAGTTGGTGCGGTGGGCAGGCATTTGCTCCTCTGCGCCTTCCGGCAGGAGCACAATTTTTTCACCCCAAGCGACATTTGTGTTTCTGGTACTGTAATTGTAAATGTTTCCAGCACCCATGATACAAGTCTTTGAACTTAGTGTGGGGCTATGAGTGTGAATGCGTGTATACGTTTGTTATGGATAATGCGTGCCTTAACACTTTTATCCATGATTCATCCTCAGTAACGTGATTCAAAATTTAATCCTGCCATGAAGAAAATGGTATGTTTTGATCATTCAGAAGATAAAAACCCCCAAACCTCCATCTTCAATTTTTTAACTTTTTAATTGGGAATTATTTATCAAACTTTATGTAAAATTAAAATAATTCTTGCTTTTACTCATAATGTAACTTTTATTGGAAAATAAATGAAACCCAAATTTCTCCCAAAACTAAATCCTCTTATATGTAATCCTTCACATCGCAAATAAAAATCTCAGATACAAAAAGTATAAGCCTAGTTATCTAAAAGAAACGAGCCCTAGATAATCCTAGGTATCCTAGAATCTCAAGAATGTAATCAGAAACTTGGCTCGGTGTACAAAGCCGTGTTTGAAAACAGTAATTTGGCATTGGTGCATCAAATATTTTCAAGTCAGGGTTTTGAATAGGATTATGGAAAGAAAATTGTTGTAAGACAACTTAAAATCCAGAGCTGAGATTGAATTCTCAAAATGACCTAACTTTTAGTTAAAATTTCAACAAAACTCGTTAAAGTTATTACATTTTAAACACATTATTTTTTACCGACTTCACAAAAAAGGAGGTCTCAATTCGACTATATATATATATATTTTATGTGTGTTGCTTTCATAACTTCTTACATCCATAACTTCTTTTCACGTGAACCGATTTTGAATTTTTTTTAGTTTGATAGAGGTTGCTTTCCAGTTGGTGGCAGTAGAGTCATTAACTTTCATGAGTGCCTCTTTGCGGCCCATGTCAATAAACGATTTTGATTTGATTTTGATTATTTCTACAGAAATAAGACTATTTAGACTGATAAATGTAGTTTAATTAATAATAAATAAATGTATCACAAAGATTTGGTTGACAAGTCATGAATTCGTGACAGATGACAGAGAGAGAGAGAGAGAGGATGCGTAGTGTTGGGGAGCGGAACTAACAAACTTTTTTATAAACACAAACATATTTCTTTAGTGCGGTACGCCAACGTCTCCACGGTGAGCGTGGAGACCGAATCCAGAAATTCCGTAATGAAAATAACCTAACACCCCCACACCGACCGGCACAGCGGTGATACTTTTTAGTTTTGCCATCTATCGATAAATAGCAGAACTTTTAATGACTTTTTTGAAATATCACGCTTGTCTCGTTAGTTCAGCAACTCGCCTCTAGGTGGCAGGAAAAAAAATACTGAGTAAATAAAATAAATAAATAATTATAATTGCATATGTTGATAAAAAATGCTATGCAATAGCTTTACCGCGGCAGTCCCCGAGTGCCACACGTCTTTTTTTTTTCTCTTTATAACAATGAAGAGGTATTGTATTATATTGCACTGTACTCCATACCACATTTAAACCATTACATAAAAAAATGTTCCCATAGAACCTCACAAACTCAACCCCAACAAATAAACCCAGCAAACCATTGAAAATTAAAACCCTAATCTAAATAAATCTAAATGCAAATGCCCCGGTTTATCGGTCAATGAAATAGGCAATTACATGGAGTGTCTACAAACACAAGCGGCAGCGGTTTATTCGTCCTCGCGCATAAAACAAGACAATAAAGTGATTTTAAAACCGCCATCTTGTTTTATGTTGCGATCAAATCGCTAAACAGTGGCGTTTTACTGCGTCACGCATGCTGATGGCACTTTATTGCCGGGTGGGGTGACAGTGATAGCGGGTGACGACTAGAGAGTAGTTCTAAAAGCTTTATGGCTCTAGAAAATGTCACTGGGCTTGTGTACACGTAAGAATGGCGTTAATTGGCTCTACAGTATAAAATTGTTTCGGAAATATTTATATAAGTCAATCAGTTTTGGATAGAAAAAGTAATACACAATAGCACACTTATCGCACTAATATTATAAAGGGGAATGTTTGTGAGTGTGTTTGTATGTTTGTTAATTCTTCACGCTCAAACGGCTGTACCAATTTGGATGAAGTTTTAATAGAGGTAGCTGACACTCTGGGTTAATACAGGCTACTTTTTATCTTCCCGCGAACCAGGACTAGCGCGGGTAGAACCGCAGGGCTCAGCTAGTCTTACTAATATTATAAATAATGAATAAATAAATAAAGTTTACACACTCACAGCCCCACACTAGGTTCAATGACTTGTGTCGTGGATGCCGGAAACATTCACATCACACACAAAATAATACTTACCAGAACCAGAATCCCGAATTTCCCTCGAGACAAAACTTGTGTTTCCACGGGAAGGATCTAAATAAGCCTACAGGCAGATCAAAACGAATCGCTTGTTTCGTCTAGAATATGAAAACAGCAAAATAACAGAAGATCCTTCTCCATTATTACCTACATCAAAGCCAAGGCTAATTTCCAAATATTTTCCACAACAGACCTTCAACCCAAAGCATGTTCCGTATCCGTTCCATAAAGGAAGAATTCGGATGTTCCGGGGTTCGGCATCCGGGTTATGCACTCAAAGGCATATTGCATAATCTTGGCTTTAAAGCGGAATGGGCCTGATGGGAAGGACTTTAATTATTTCTCTTCATAACAGGTCAGCCGAATATTAGCAAAACGCTCTATAGCAAAATTGCAGTAATTTATAACCAGTCAATTTTAAATGTATGTTGTTACTTATTGCAATACAAAGAGACAATGCCGCCAGCGTGATGAGATGAGTAACATAGATATTTGTTGTATAGAATCGGCCTGTAAATTATGTATAGCTTCTAAAAAATCAACCAATTATAACCGGGAGTATAGTAAAAATAAGAAAAAATATGTAATTAATATCTCTACAAACAAATGCTCTATCACAGTATAATATTTAAATTTCTTTCTTTCTAGGTATTACCTTCGATATTAATCGATGAGCCAGTATGATTTTGGAAGTGATGATGTGCGACTGTCATTGTGGCATTATTCACAATTTCAGATTATGTTGAACATAATTTCCAGATCGTTAGTTCCGATGCTAGGTCCATAATCAACATGTATTAGGACGCGTTATCTTCTTCTCAGATCATTGAATAATACCTATAATTTGACCTATATTTTACCTATATGTGGTTGTCAATGTATGGTGATACAGTGCTCTGAATCACAAAAGTTTGGATGTTTAACTGGACCTAACTCTAGCTATATCAAATCAATATAAACAGTTTATGAAATACATATTCTAGAACACAATGTTTCGTGATCAAAACTTTATTTCTTATTTCAAGTCTTACTAATACTACTTTTTTCAATTAGAGCGTAAGCAAAATATTTCCTAATAAACATTTCATTAATCTAATAAGAACAAATAAAAACTTCAAGATTATGATATTATTAACAGAACAGTTAAATTACTACGCAATGATTCAAATGTGTTTAAAAATGAAAGAAACTAAAAATAGAATACAGGATTGTACAGGACTTGGAAAAAGATCCAAATTACACCCACTAGAAAAATGAACACCAAGAAACTTCTTTCTTTATGTATATTTTTGTACTATTATGGTTATAAATTTAAATCTACAAGATATCATAATTTGATAAGAATCGGATTGTTTTATTTTAAATAATTCAATGTTAATTTATTAAATACATGTTTTTTTAATCACTCTAAATAACTTATTATCCAATAGAACTAATGACGTAGTAAGTTTATTTAGAAAATATATAAGCATAGATATTCACTGATTTGATACTAGTTCTCTGTACCTAGAACTAAGAAGCTGGCAATTCTTACTATAGACCTAAGACTCTTTTCGAATGCAAAATGAAAATAATGTCTGATCTATTAATATTTCCATGTTTTGTTAAAATTTAACTCCATCTACTGCCGTTTGATTTGTCCATATCTTATTCACTGAACAAGCAAGCCCTTCTAGTAGGTACGTGGGTATATTGTTGGCGTACCGTCTGAATTGTCAGCCGATATCTGCATGACAATGTGTGTCGAGCTGTCTGCCGGATTAACCGAAACTGACGATACAATTGAGCTATAGTTGATATTGACCTAAATACTGAAGAGTTATTCATACATCTATATTAATTGTATCAACATTTTGTTTTTTTGTGAAGTAGAACTTATTTATCATCATGGCTGCCTAATGGCTTATTAGGATGCGTGTCTGCTTTTTAAGCAGCGGTTATCAGGCTATCAGGTTTGATTTACAAGTTTTTCCTAAGATACATTTGTGTTTCTGGTTCTGGTGTGATGTCTGTTAGATTTCATCTGCACATTCCATTCTTTCTTAACATAAGATTTTAAAGTGACATGGTCATTTACACCATAATTATTATAAGAAAAGGAATATTTACTACGTATTTATATCCCTCAATAAAAAAAAAAACCGACCTATATAATTAAATAAAACCGAACCGAAGAGTTGGATATTGAGTCCTCAATATAAAATAAAACATACTGTACTGCCCGTTGGCAAACATGGGAGCGCGTTCGCCTTCGAAACAGGAGATCATACAAGATTTTTCTCCGAGGGAAATTTGAGTTTCTGATTCTAGTGGTGATTGTATGTGTGATGTGAACATTTCCGGTACCCACAACACAATTCATCGAACTTAGTGTGGCGCTGTGAGTATAAAAGAGTTATGTTATACATGGTAAATAACCAGTTTCCAATAACTTCCTTCTTATTATACTTTTAAAAAAATCAAATCAAACATGTGTCTCAGCACATGATAGACATAGGTTTATCATTTCAGAGTATCTATTATATTCTAAATATTTAATCATCATTAATTCTTCTTGTTCTTTTCATTTCTATATATAATTAATTGCCGTGCAGACAGAGACAGGGATATAAAAAAAGGACTCGACCAATGTGTTCACTTCAATAAATTTCAAACGTAATAACTATTAATTAAAATCAAATAAAATATAAAAATCATTTGTTTTCAAAAATCATTATTGACGGCAATCTTGAGAAGAACCTAACAAGAAATTCGGCGGCGCCTTTTTCCTCCATTTTTTGTAAGAGTCTTAAATTATTAATACAGAATTACAAATACCTAGGTATGTAAAATACCTATTTCAGTAAACACTAAAAACTTGCAATCATTAAACCAAACGACTAGTGCAGCCCATGTATCACATTTCCCGCAATATAAATAACGTCAATTTGTTTAGTTAAAAAATAACCGTTTTGCTAAATCCGCGCGCTTTTGCGTCGCCATTTTGCAATCTGTCATTTATGCGTGACGCTTTTTTTCATGTGACGTTTATAAATGTCCAGTCGGATGCGATGCAGTATTTGGAACGGGTCCTAAATGTTGTTTTTTGCATTTATTTTAAAACAGTTTCGATTGAAACTGAAGGATTATGAATTTTGGAATTTTAATTAAGGTACTACCTAAGGTAATAACTTTTGTACGTGTAAATGTACAGATCTACACGCAGTGCATGCTGAATTTACTCCATTTGCTCTACAAATGTATTATTAAATTAAACCTGATTTCTAAGCCGAATTATTATTTTCAAAGTAGTAATAACTTTTTTTTTGAAGATTTAATTTATTTTAAAGATATTTTAAAAAATTACCTCTGTTTTATACGTAAGCACTAATAATAACTAATAATATCTTATAAACTCTTTCAGAGCTATACAAAAAAAAAAAACATCTAATTGACTAATTAACATCTAAATGACAGGTGTACCAACTGTTTTATTCATAGTGTCGATTTAATTATGATTGGCAATATTTTGCTTAGCCCCACGTTGGGCGCCAATTTATTTAAACTCTTTCAATACATCGAAAAATCACCAAAAAACTTGTTTGTAAGCTAGTAGATTTTAACCAAGAAAATGTAAAGCTACAAGCAGAAATTCATCAACCTACCTCAAATATTGTCGGCACAAAATATATTTTTAATTAAAAAAAACAAACCTCAGCATCAAATTATAAGCGACCCTAATAATTCAATGACCGCACCGCAACCTCAGGGCTATCGCGTTACGGCTAAACCGATTACCGTCTGCCACTCGCAACGCGTGTCTACGCCTAATAGCTATTAATTTTAGAAATTGACAACCCTAACTCGCTTACGTGCGGCGATGAGATTAGGGCCCGTAGTTCAACACCTTTGATTAGCTGCTAGTGCTGTCGACTTGTTATTGTCTGAAGCTCGCTGTACGATTAACTTTGGTATTTATACTTTGGTTTAGATTTGGTATGTACTCGTATTTTTTTTGGTATTCTCCTCGACACCGAAGATTAGTAACTTATGAAATGTATGAGCTTTCTCGAGTATTTGGACTATTTTATATTCGACATCTCTTTTTATTTAGTAGTAAAACAAGAAACAAGTATATATAAATAAAATTATAAAGAAACATGCTAACCCCGCGTCGGCATCGTTTACTTCGTTTTATTATCGTTGATATAGGAATTATTAATAGTTTATTTTTAATTCGGCTCCGCTAACTAAGTGCATTTTGCCAGTGTCAAGTCATATTATTTCATGTTATGTGTGTTGGCTTTTGTTAATCCTACTAATATTATAAATCCGAAAGTTTGTGTGTAAGTGTGAGTATGTTTGTTCCCTCTTCACGCTTTAATGGCTAAACAGATTTGAATGACATTTGGAATGTACATAGATTATACCTAGGATTAACACATAGGCTACTTTTTAACTTGATAATAGCGGGCGAAGCCACGGGGCACGGCTAGTATTTCATAAAATTACAGTCACTAATCATAGTCAAAGTCAAGTAAAAGAGGCATGGTCTAGTCATAGTTATGTGGTAAAAACTATGGAACTAATACGAAAATCCCGTTTTCAACTTTGTATGTTTTGCCTACACGTACACGTGGAAAATAGTACAAAATCAACAACGCCATTTTTTTCACTTTTGCGGCAAAACTCTATAAATAGTTATATAAAAAAAATTATTTTGTGACATTGGCTTGTAGGACTGGGAAATATCTAATACATTATCAGTAGTCATACCTACTATTGTCAAATTGGTATCGAATCAATAATTAATTAACCAAGTGCTATGTTACAATCAAAAGTCGACCTTATCTATTTACTAATTAGAATGAATGGGCCATTTTGCATTTGGCATTTCTTGGACAAAGTTAAGGCGCAATCACCGGTAGGCTCCGCCTACCGAGGCGCAACTTTGTTGGGTCATTTTTTAGAGCAAAAAGTACTTCTATGTTTTATTTGCGTCCACTAGCGTTTACAACAAAAACACGATATATATTGACAATGTATGTTTTATATTTACTAACCTGATAGCCATGCTCTTCGCTTTGAGGTGGTGCCACCGCTGGTTCATTTCGTCTAGCCTCCGCTGAAGCATGACCGCGTCCTCCTGGGAGGACAAACTGCCAAGGAGACGGCGACCCGTCCCCGTGAGAGATGCGTATACATCGCGGTGGGTTTCAATCTCTGATTGTAGATCCTGAAAACAAGAGAGGTAATAGGTTAGGCAAATTTAAAACAAGATCTCGCGTATTTTTCGAAATGGCTCAAATGTAATTTTGTTACGTTTTCAGACCCCGTATCTCAGCTATCTCGAAAAATTCCGAAATAACTGAACCGCAAAAATTTCATATAATTATTGAACGTGGTCACAAGATTTCATGAGAATCGGTTGAGAAATGCGATCTTGAGAAGGACTACCAGAAATCCGGACATACAAAAGCAATTTTGCTTAAGCTGAAACGGAGATGCTTCGCTCACGCTTTGCGCTCTCTTAGTCAATAATTATTTTAATTTAACTTAATCTTTTTAAAAACGGTTATCAGCTATAGCTCTTGCCCTCATTTTAATTCTCGTTATTGATCTAAAATTATGATGTATTTTTAGATCAATTTTTTTTATGAATAGGACAGTATTATTATTTCGTTTTGTGTCACATGCATAAAAATATAGATTCTCTTCTTAACTAAGCGAAGTCTGTGTTCATTCCGCCACTATAAATATATGGTAACGCATTTTAAGGACAGTATTATTATTTCGTTTTGTGTCACATGCATAAAAATATAGATTCTCTTCTTAACTAAGCGAAGTCTGTGTTCATTCTGCCGCTATAAATATATGGTAACGCATTTTATATCAACAAATAATAAAGTGTATATATATGCTTAGATAAAAATCACTTCCACTGTCATGCTTATCATATTTTTACGATGAAAACGAGTATTCTCGTAAACCTCAACATAGACATAAACGTAGGAATAAACATGTATTATTCATACCTATCATACTTTTTTAGAGAAGTGGGGTACTACAAATGTTATACAATAGTTGTGCTCAGTCCTGTTTGGGAGATGTCCTCGTAAGAGGACAATTTGTAAGAGTGGCTCAAGAATTGCCGGGATCATGTGACAAATGTTGCCCTCATTCGGACGGCTAGGGTTGCCGACAAATTGGAGGAAAAATCTCGGAGTCGTGAAATAAGATTGTTACGTGAAATGTGAAACTTTGATTCTTTTAAAGCATTTAGATGATGAAATATAATAATTGTTTTTGTTAAAGCGAAACGAATTAAATTATGCCTTATAGGTATTGATATGTCATCAAGTTCAGTTTTTCGTATTTCAATAAAAAATTTGTACTGTTTATTTATAATTATATTTTTAGTGATAAATTTAGAAAGGAAAAATTATCGCTTGAGGCGGGATTTGAGTAGCTCAGCGGTTAGAGCAATAGGGCATGAGACCCTATGGCCGCGGGTTCAAATCCCGCCTCACGCGATAATTTTTCCTTTCTAAATTTATCACTATAGTTCTGCCTAGCATGGCTAATGCTATATAAATAAAATCAATTATATTTTTATATTAATGTGAATATGTATCATTATTATTTTAAATAAGAAATTAACGTATGCTGTATTTTATTGCATCTTTTATGTAACTAAGAAGTTAAAATATAATTGTTACTGTTCTTTATAGACCTTGGTAGGGTACAGCAATATTAGATGAGAGGACTAAAAAACAAAGATGACTCTTTGTTAAATAAATGTACTTTAATAGTAATGATACTGCTATTATATGGATGGACACTATGGTTTAATAAATAAGAAACATTGTCATATATAGATATATAGATATATATATATATATATATATATATATATATATAATCAACCTTTAACGGTAAATGCTGATCCAGTGAGAAGTTAGAACAATTGTTGATCCGCCTATTTTACTTGTTTACTCAGCTCCGCGTCGCGCAAACTGATATACTTTGATCCGTCCTTCATGCGCGTGTGACGTCGGTGGATCTGCACTAACAGGTTTTCAACATGCTCGTCAGCGATTTGACCAACATTTGTTGATCCATCAACGGTCGAAAAAATCATACTGAATATGATTTCTTAGATCCAGTGTATATTTAACTTATATGCGACATTTACTTAGACTAAGTGGATCCGGAGCCAAATTTGACTAATAGGTACTCGAACAAAAAGCGGCAACGTCGCATTCTGCGTGTGATAGAGAACCTAGTAGACTACTTCGTTAGAGTAATAAGGTAAGAAAGATGCGTTAGTTACGAGCGAATTTGTGTTATTTTGTTCATTTGTCATGGACATATCAGAAGATGATGGTGAGTATTTTATTAACCATATCCATATTTCATTATTTAACATAATATCAGAAAATTGATATTATGTGGGTGTTATTGTATGGTATTGTATTAATGAGTTAATCCGGCCGGATGTGATCGGCTCACATGAAGGGGACGTATTAGAGACCGCTTCAGAGGAAACGCGCTACCTCATTCATAATCGATACATATGGTAATAAATAGATATTCACTTTATAATACCTAATAAGGACTTACTTAAATACCTAGTACCTAGCTAAAAGTTTTTAACCTCGGACGAAAAAAGAGTTGTGATTGTGTTTAGGTATGTGTACGTAGTACCTACTTACTATGCGTTTCAAATAACAAAAGGACCAGCAAAAACGCCATAATTTCACCAGTGCTGCCTGCCAGAAGCTGAATCAGAATAATAAAAATAGATAACCAACAATTTGATTGGCCTTTTGGCTCTGTGGTCAGTCTCACGGGTTCGATTTCTAACCATGGCAAACATTTCTGTGACGAACACGAATATTTGCTTTGTGTCTTGGTCTTAAACAACTACCTAATTATCTATGTATTTCTCAGGCCTCCATTCCTAGTACAGTAGGCTTTGCCTAGTTTGAGATCAGGGACTACATAAGTGTGAAATGTCCAGGATATTTATTTATTTTATTTTATTTTAGTAAGTACCTACCTAAAAAGACCAAACATACCGACATACCTATTTACAAAATTTCAGAATTTTTGATTCCAGCTCAATCAAAATAATATTTAAGATTCAAGCTCAATCAAAATAATATAACACTTGCACGAAGTTTCGTTAGAAGTTAGAAGCTTTAATCGATACGTGACAATGTGATTTAGACCGGGAGACCGGATTAGGATTAAGACCGCATCGAATAAAACGCTTTAAACGCTTTCACAATCACAGCCCCACACTAAGTTCGATGACTTGTGTCGTGGGTGCCGGCAACATTCACATCACACACACAAATACAACCAGAACCAGAAACACAAATTTTCCTTGGGGAGAAAACTTGTGTTCCCGCCGGGGATCGAACCCGATAGTTGGGTGGCGTTTGCCTTCTAAGCTCTTCTTGCTTAGAAGGCAAACGCCACCCAACTAAGCCAACGAGCAGTTCACAACATTTGCAATAGAATCTCACAGAACAATTGCAAAAGGATTGAAACATGTCAATAGGAATTAGAGTACGTATTGGGATGCAACTTCTGCATAATGCAACTTGACATATCTGCTGTCACGGCGTGTGTATGCATAAATTGCATGCAAATACGAACTTTAATTCATGTTGATATGTTTCAATCTCCTTTTGCAATTGTTCTGTGCAATTCGATGCGGCACGCCCGGTTTAGATCTACCTTAGAGCTTATTCAAATGAAGTAGTAACATATTTATGGTCAGTATGGATACTGTCTTACTAGCCAAACTATCCCCCACTATAATCACCTGCCGTTAACGTAAGCCCCGCTTGTCCTCACGCGTTCCCCCTACTGCACTGCACTCCAGTGCATCCACCACTACCTCTGCTGCCTCCACCTCCACCATCACCAACCATCCTCCAACCTCCACCATCTCTACCACTGTTGGTGAAGACAGTGGTGGAGGTGGAGAGCAGAGTCTGTGCATGATGGAGGTGAAGGCGGAAGCAGCGGAGGTGGTGGTGGTATCGTACCAAGCTCCTCGACTACATTTATGTGTAGTTATTTCTAGTTCATATTTATTTTCATATGGGCTGGCATTCAATTTGACCACCATAAATTCGGTACAAGTCGTGGCGTTGTCGAATTGTTAAGTTATCCGTTCAATCTGTAGCTTGTGATGGACAAAGATACGAAACGGCAACGTCGCGGCTGCTTTCAGCCAATCTTATGGTTTGCTGTGCTCTGATTGGCTTATTTGAATCGGATCAACGTTTTCCGTAACTATCGCAAGGTGGATTTGTATATCGGATCAACTTCGGCGAACGCTAGTAAGCAGTCCCGGGAGTGTAGATGTTGATCCGGTCGGAGCCACATTAGTAACCAAAGATGCATATTGGATCAACAAAAGGCGCCGGATCAACATGAATTTTTGGATCAACAAAGTGCTCGCGTGAAGTCGCGTCAGATCAACATTTACCGTAAAGGGATATCTATATATATATATATATATATTCACAATCAATTGAGATTGTGCTCGATCGCCGTAATCGAAGGTGATATTTCATCAAAAACAGATTGTTTTTAATTTTATACTGCTAATAATTTATTATTTTACTATAGTTGCCAACCCTACATGATAGAGCGCACACAGACGTCGCCATGTTTTGAGTCTAACGTACGACTAATATAACATAGAAGTTAGACTATTTGTAATGCTTCAAGTAAATATATGAGATCTGTTTCTAGATTTCCCGCTTCTTTAACAGCAGTTGTTAGTTTCATAGTAATAGTTAAATAAAACTATATTTTACTCTTAAGAAAACAAATGCTCTTTTTTCTAATTTGTTAATTCTCCGGATACATTGGTGCTAATTCTGTTGAGCACTGAACTAACCTAAACTAAACTAAAAATAAACTTATTTTAGTCAAAGAATACCTAAACGCTATTCTGATTTTACGTTGAACTTAATTAAAAAGTTGAAATGACAGGATTAAAATTGATTTTGACAGCAACCAAATTGAATTGTATTCACAAGAGCCGCAATCACATATTCCTCCATTCTTTCAAGTATAAGATCACATTAAAAATAATCCAGACCTTTTTCATACAGACTAATTTGAGTTTAAAATTTCTATTTTTAGTCTTAATTTGACGTAAAACATGTACATCAGAATAAGAATTTGGTCATTTTCACTAAATAGAGTAACTAAACTAAGTCCTGTCAAACTTAATTTTATTCTAATCTTGCATTTTCTGAAATGGTTTTGGACTAAAGCAAGACTAAAACTAATTTTAGGCTAGTTTAGTCTAATTCTGGACAACAGAATCGGCACCATTGTGTGTTTGTTTCTTTACAACCAATGTTTAGTAGTAAAACACTTTATCTTATTGAAAAGGTCTTAAATGTTTAATTATTATATGAACTTCCCACTGGCGTAGTTGGTAGCGCGTCTCTCTTTAGACAGCTGGTATCGGGTTCGATTTCCGGTGGGACCACAAGTTTTCTCCCTAAGGGAAATTTATTTTTCTAGTTCTAAGTGATTGTGCGCGTGATGTGAATGTTTCCGGTATCCACGCTATACGTCTTCGAAAGTAGATTGTGAGCGTGATAGAATTTAATAATTTTTTATTGAATCATTGTAAGCGGTTCAATTTTCTATAAAAAAATATGTAATACTATTTAATAACTTATACCTTTTAACATGGTCACAATTTAAAAACCACACTAATGTTATAACCCGAAAGTTTACGTGGAATTGTGTAAGTATGTTTCTTTTCTCTTCAAGCTGTAACAATTGAACGGATTTGGATAAAATTTTTAATGTTCATAGCTTATACCTGGGATTAACACATTGATAATTTTTTACTTGATAAACGCGGGAGAAACCGCGGGGTCCGGCTAGTACACCATAAAGTACACACAAATAAGTACAATCAATAGAAGTAAAAAACGAACCAAAGATTTATTGAGCACCATTTCGTTTTTCTTATCGTGCATTCGGCAACATAAGGTCGGAAACACACGTCGCGATGTTTTGCGACAAGGCTGCATTTCAGCAACGTCTGCTTGGCGTCATTTGTTAGACTTACTAACGCAAGTAAGAGAATTTTGGAGCTAAGTCGCAGTTGGAATAGTTTCGTCACAAACTGATGGTGATTTTGAAACATGCTTTCGAGTTTTAATAATTTTGTTTGAGGTTGAATAAAAAATAAAATAGAGAAGTGTTTATATTTTTATGATTTTAGACGTGTAGGAAAGGATAGACGCGTCATGTTTTATTTCAGTATTCAGTGTTAAGGATTTAAAAATCACATAGCCATCTATTTGTACTTGGTTTCTTATAACACTTATTATAGAAAATATAAACTAATTGATGTAAGAATAGTAAAAATGTAATAAGATGATATAATAAAATAAGAAAAAAACTCCAAAAACGAATATTTCCGGTGTCTACCTACCGGTTCCATCATCATCTAACGATTAAGCAAGAATGTAAGCAGTTAATTGGTACGTAAATACCATTGAAAAGTAACAGAAAACCAAAATATTTTTAATAAATTAGTTTAGTAGTTTTGAAATTCGTTTCTACTAAACTACAGAAACCAAACTAAAGGTATTTTTATGGTACTAACCGGCTGTTAATCGCGTTATCTATTGTCGAAATACTCCGACCAGGTATTTTACCCGTTCAAATAAAGTAATTAAACGCAAGTAAAGCTTAAAAACCAACTTCATCGCTTTATCTTCAAAACCTTGATCAGATTTTTGGGGGTCCATGGTTGTTCACGTCCGTAGGATTTAGCCCGCGATGTCCTACACGTGGCCCCTGGGTGGCGCTAAGGAGCAACCGATAAGAGGTGGGAGGCTCCGGCCGACGGCCTTCGTACCACCCCCCGGACAAAGCCATGGTGCCAAGCGAGCAATTCGCGTTCCACCATGATGTCCGGGCCAGCCGATTGGAGGAAGAAGAAAGTTTAGTTGCGCTGCTTTTTGAGACTGAGATTGGCATACGCATTGACGCTGCATCGGGTAACCAAATTCGGAGAGCAGCGGGATCCGAGGCACGGTTCTCCGCTGGCCGACCGCAGATAGTTGGGGGCCCAAGTAGTGAGCTAGCCACTCATGAAAGGCTGCCCCGCCATCTGACGAAAAATCCCGGGAGTGCGCCATCGTGCCGGTTGGCGACCGGAAGAGAGGACCCGATGGACACTCTTGGGGGGGCTCGGGCGTCCCCGCGGTCTCCGGTTTGTTTCCCCATATGATGTAGTTTATTTGTTGTGCGCCATGAGTCTTATAGTAGCGCCGCGACTTACTTCTAACCTCTTTTACCTAATAATATGCACAATGAGAAATAGTAACAGGAAAACTTTTAAACAGCGGAAGCACGTCCTCTCCCTACAAGTGCACCTGTCAAATATCCGAGGTTTGCACTCCAATATCTCTCCGGTCCACCATCATCTGGAGACCGCAAAACCTCACCTACTATTTCTCACGGAGACGCAGATCAGATGTCCAGCTGACGCGTCGTACCTAGCGTACCCGGGCTACACCCTTGAGCATAAGTTCAAGCCACGCTCGGGTGTTTGCGTGTACGTTCGCGATGACATCTGTTATCGGCGTCTCCGTAACCTTGAAGATCCCAGCTTCTCCTCTATTTGGGTTTTGGTGGACACCGGCATAGAAAAAATACTCTATGCCGGTGTCTACCGTTCGCACACAGGAGACGTGGAGACAACCAGGCTCACTACACACCTCAGTGAGGCGGCCGATGTGGCACATCAGAGGTATCCTTCTGCTGAACTCGTGTTTCTGGGGGATTTTAATGCCCACCACCAGGAGTGGCTATTCCCATACCAGATCACTGACCATGCTGGAAGAGAGATGCGCAAGATAGCTTTGACGCACAACCTCACCCAGCTGGTCCAAGAAGCAACAAGGATACCTGAAGTCGATGGCCACACAGCCAATTGTTTGGACCTTCTGCTGACAACCGATCCAGACCGATACTCAGTGTCGGTATCATCACCTCTTGGTAGTTCCGACCACTGCCTGGTGAAATTTGTATCAGTCCATTCCCCGCCCGATCGCAGCCCCACTGGCACCCGACGGGTATGGCGATACAAGTCAGCAGATTGGGATGAGTTGCGTTCCTTTTACGCTTCTTATCCTTGGCAGCAAGTATGCTTTTCTTCTAGCGATTCCTCTGCCTGCGCGAATGCTGTAGTGGATGTGTTGCGTCAGGGCATGGAATATTTTATTCCATACTCTGACGTACCTCTATCTAGCAAAGCTCGCCCCTGGTTTGGGGCCGAATGTGATAGCGCAGTAGCGCAAAAACACGAGGCCTACACCGCTTGGGCTGATGCTAGAATTCGCCGGGCTAAGGACATACGTGAAAAGAAGAAAGCCTTTAACAAAGCTGCCAAGTCCTGCAAAAAGGTACTTAAAAAGGCTCGTTTTGACCATATTAGCCGAATAGGGGCCAGACTCGCTTCTTATCCCGCAGGGAGTAAAGCATTCTGGTCCCTGGCTAAGTCGGTTGAAGCGAACTTCTGCCGTCCCTCACTGCCTCCACTGCTGAAGCCTGATGGCTCATTGGCTCACACCGCGAAGGAGAAGGCAAACTTGTTTGCTTCACTCTTTGCGGAATCTTCTCGTCTAGATGCTGGTGGCGCTATACCATCGAGTTTATCCGTCTGCGAGTCGTCCATGTCGGAAATCCGCATTCGGCAGATCGATGTTCGTGGAGCGCTACGCAATCTGGACGTGAACAAGGCCAGTGGACCTGATGGCATACCAGCTATAGTTCTGAGGACCTGTGCGCCTGAGTTGACTCCGATACTGACACGCCTCTTCCGCCTCTCTTTGGAGACTGGACAAGTACCGAAAGCATGGAGGTTTGCCAACGTACAACCAGTACCGAAAAAGGGAAGTCGTGCTGACCCTGCCAACTACAGGCCCATCTCGGTCACGTCCATTCTCTGTAAGACAATGGAACGTGTACTGAACAAAAAGCTCCTGGGCTACCTTGAAGCAAATGACCTCCTGAGTGACCGGCAATATGGGTTTCGCCAGAACCGGTCAACAGGAGACCTTCTTGCGTATGCCACTCACATATGGAGCGAGGCCTTGGAAAGACACGGTGAGGCACTTGCTGTTTCGCTAGATATTTCCAAGGCTTTTGACAGGGTTTGGCACGATAGCCTCATTGGTAAGCTTCCTGCCTATGGTTTACCTACCGATTTATGCATTTGGATTTCTGACTTCTTGAGGGAACGATCGATTCGAGTAGTTGTTGACGGCTGCTCGTCTGATTTAATGGCAATTAATGCCGGGGTACCTCAAGGATCAGTTCTTTCGGCAACGCTTTTTTTGCTTCACATTAATGATCTGCTTAAGCCCGGTATCTTTGGGTATGCAGACGATAGCACTGTTGTCGAAAGATACATATCCAATGCACGAGTCGGTGAGGTACAAGTCCAGTCACAAAGAGAGGAAATGATAGGTCGATTAAACTCGAGCTTGTTGGCCGTGGCCGATTGGGGCGAAGCCAACTTGGTTCGCTTTAATGCGTCCAAAACTCAGGCGTGTCTTTTCTCCGCTAAACGGAGACCTTTTAACCTATCTCCGACGTTCCAAAATGTACCAATACCGATAGCTAATAAACTTGAGCTTCTTGGCGTCTCCTTATCGTCGAACCTTAACTTTGGTACCTACATCGAAACCAGAGCTCAGCTGGCCGCTAAGAAACTCGGTATCCTCGCAAAGGTTAGGCAGTACTTCACACCGGGGCAGCTTCTTAATTTGTATCAAGCTCAAGTCCGATCGTGTATGGAGTACTGCGGCCACCTGTGGGATGGATCCGCTAAGTACCAGCTTGAAGCTCTTGAGTCCATCGACCGGCGAGCTAAAAGGCTCATTGGCGATGATAAGCTAGTCGAGTCTAGGTTGCAGAGTCTTGGTCATCGACGTAAGGTCGCAAGCTTATCGGTATTCTACCGTTTGCATTTTGGAGAGTGTGCGCAGGAATTGCATGATTTAATTCCCTCTTGCCCTTTTTACCATCAAACAACAAGACAGACTATCAAACGTCATCCTTATATGGTTGACGTACCTCCGGTTCGCTCGAAGCGTTTTGCTTCTACGTTTATTATCCGTACAGCGAGGGAGTGGAACTCATTGCCTGCGTCTTTGTTTCCCGAACAGTACAATCTGGGTGTCTTCAAGTCTAGAGTGAATAGGTATCTTCTAGGCAAGCATGTCACATCTTCGGCCGCTTCTTCACTTCCCATCAGGTGAGATAGTGGTCAAATGCTTGCCTATTTATCATAAAAAAAAAAAAAAAAAAAAAAAAATTTAATGTATTAAACAAGCATTATTACATTAACTCGGAAACTGCTGATCAGATCTTGATCAGCAGTTAAAAGCAAAATAGTATAAATTAACAACAGCTTTCATACAAAAATAAATCGATTCTGGTGGAAAGAAGTTATGAGGTAACACACAATAAAAAAAATCAGTCGAATTGAGTACCTCCTCCATTTTCTGAAGTCGGTAAAAAAAACAATGCGGTTCATATATTTATGACGGAGTTCTAAAGTAACATACAATAAAAAAACAATAAAATTGAGAGCTTCCTTATTTAAGTTGCTTCATTAAAGATAGGTCAGTCATAAAGATAAGAAGCACTAAATATTAAAAGGTATATTATCTTTCGATATTTGGGACTCTTACACACTCCTATTTGTTAAATGTTCTAAAAACTAAATGTTTTGTTATGCATGTTTAGAAACTTTAAAGTTGAATAAATGGTAAGTAAAATATCCTAATTAATTATAACTCTATAGGTTCAACTTATAATAATGTGAAACAATTTACAAACTTGATCAATAAAGGGTCATTTCCTAATGCCGTAGTTAAGGGCGACCGCACAGTTATTAGTTTAAGGGTATTAACAGACGAGCAACTAATTCGCAACTTTGATCCGAAACCACAACTTACCAACAACAAAATGCTTATGTTATGGTTATATGATAAATACCTTTGGCTTAAATTAAATTTGGTGTTTGGTGGAATTCTAGTTTTGTTAAACTACTTTTTAGTATTATCTGATTTATGTGGTATTATTAGAAATAACGGACATAATGACAATTTTTGCGAATGTTTATGTTTTTTAGGGTTTGCAAAATAAAAACTAGTGACAAGTGAACATTTGGAATGTTTTATCCGTTCATAGTAAACAAAAACATTTTTTCAACAATGGTAAACACCATTGAATCTCAACATCGTTAGGCTAGCATGCTACATCTTCGGTAGCATCATCACTTTCCATCAGGTGAGATAGTGGTCAAATGCTTGCCAATTTTCTATAAAAAAAAAAGTGCCACATTACACCCTGAACTGAAAAGTGCTGTTTTTTTAATGTACTCACTTATAAAAATGCCTACATCCAAAACCAAAAAGCGTTTTCAGCGACCTGACCCACATAATTCCACGAAGTCCTGAACAGAGCAAACAGTCCGTAATGAGAGCTAGAGGTGCGCACACACTGGAATACGATGGGGAAGCTTACAGAAGTAGGGAGGAGGCCCCTATGGACCGATATAATATTTTTTATCGATAAGGTTGCGATTATGCATGTACCTGATTATATGATACCTGAATATTATAAATGCGAAAGTTTGTGTGTGTGTGTGTGTGTTACCGATTTTGCCGTAATAACATGCTACTTTTTAAACTTAATAAACGCGGGCGAAGCCGGAGGGCACGGTTAGTTTTCTAATAAAATTGGTAAGTCAAACTGTGCATTCTCGCACACATCAATAAAACAATTAACATTGATGTTCTTTTGCTTTTTACAATTTAAATTATCTTAAGTGAACCGTAGAATATAAATTTTTTTTTTTTTCATGCCTAACTACGGGCCAATTGCCTATATTTCCTAAAACTAAACTAAAACTATGTACAGCAAAGAACTAAGTTAAAATAAAAAATAAAAAAATAGTTATAATTTTTGTGATTATAATTTCTATATTGCGTTACTTGTGTGTATCTAAGCGACTGCAATTTTTTTACCAATTAATGGTAAAAATATTGCAGTCACACACTAAGGTTCCGGTTTTAATTTTTTGCCATAATTCGGCTTTTATTATTCGCCATTTCACTTTTTTATGATTGATATTGATAAACATATTAATATCGATTTTTGTTTATATAGCATTAGCCATGCTAGGCAGAACTACAGTTGTGAATTTAGAATATTATTATTGCTTGAAGCGGGGATTGAACCCGCGACCATAGGTACCATGCCCTATTGCTCTAACCGCTGAGCCACTCAAGCCTTGCCTGAAGCAATAAAATTATCCTTTTCTTATTATTAACGTCTTACTGTGACGTCATCTAGTTAGGTTTTTTTCGTCAAGTTTTATTTTAATCAACTACAATCCCCGTCTCAGGCGTAAATTTTTCCTTTCTACATTTACTACTATAATAATAAGTATCCTAAAATAATAATAGGTAGATATTTATTTTCCCACCCCTAGTAGTCGGCGGCGCGGCGTCCACAAGGCAATATTGATGTTGTTTACCCTGCCTATCGACGCCACGCGCGCAAACCTCCCTGATATTAGGGGTTTATTATAATAAAGGACACAGTGTACCTACACCAGACGGCTGTGTTCACAAGTGGTTCACAACAATACAGTAGTGAAAAAGGTCAATAGGTATTCTGTGTGATTTTATTAGACTAACATAAAATGTATAAGAATTAATAAATATATGACAATTAGCATATTACATCTACTTTCATTATGAGAACTGCCAAGGAATGGAACGCTCTGCTGTCTACTGTGTTTCCAGAAAAGTATAATATGGGGTTGTTCAAGAAGATAGTGAATAGGTATTTACAGAGCAAGCGTGCTCCATCTTCGACCACATCGTCGCTTTCAATTATGCATATATACAACAATTAAATACTAATACATATTTCACATTCACACTCACAGCCAACAACTTTAGGTTCGATGACTTGTGTCCTGGGTGCCGAAAACATTTACATACACAATCACAAGTATAAACACATTTTCCTTGGGGAGAAAACTTGTGTTCCCGTCGGAGATTGGATCCACCTCTGCTTTAAAATTGTAGTGCCCAATAAGACAGAACACAAAAATAACAGTACATAAGATAATGTACACTTATTTCTATTATACCAGCTACCTACAAATAAAGAAAACAATAATAAGAGAACCTTTCAAAAACTAAAACTCCGTCCTCTATGTAAAATTCGACAATATCTGTAACAGCTGGATCTATATTTCCAAATGACTAGACGCGTTACTTCTTTTAATACAAAAGGTTCACGTATTTAAAAATTAAGAATAGAATTTGCCTCACCTTTTTTTAAATAAATACAACTAAACGAGCCTTAATTCGAGAAATTTATTAGTTTAATTATCGAAGAGTTTTCTTTCCGTCTACCGTATCCTTCAGACCCTCATCACCAAGTGTGAAGCGTTGGACTCCTCTTTACAAACCAAAGGAGGCTAAACGAGGGCAGGAGGTTTATTAGAAAAATTCAACTACGAGTGTATCCTACTAATCCTACTAATATTATAAATCCGAAAGTTTGGGTGTAAGTGTGTAAGTATGTTTGTTCCCTCTTCACGCTTAAACGGCTGAACGGATTTGGATGAATTTGAAATTGATGATTGAATTTGAAATGTTAGTAGATTATACCAAGGATTAACACATAGGCTACTTTTTAACTTGATATTTTTCATTTATTCAGAAAATATTGTATTAAAGGAGAAAGGAGTAATTTCAATAAATTTAAATTACTTAACATAAAATGTAAATAATAAGTTAAAAATCTAGTCTTAAAGGCGGGACTACAATAAACATACTTTAAAAAACAAAAAAACAAACGCATTCACACTCACAGCCCCACACTAAGTTCAAAGACTTGTATCGTGGGTGCCGGAAACATTCACATCACACACACATTACACCCAGAACCAGAAGCACAAATATCCCTTGGGAAGGAATTTGTGCTCCTGCCGGGAATCGAACCCAGGGCCCACAGCGCAGAGGGCAGACATCTGTCCACTGCGCCAACTGGGTCGTCAAAATTTGTGTAATACTTGTCTATTACACAACACACAGAATGCCTCGTCTTATGTATATCACACTGTGGACAAAAAAATCGTTCAATATGGGCAGAACGACTCTTTTTGTTATTATAATGTAGGGTAGGAGCTATCTTATCGTACTCTTTGAACCACCCGCCTTCTTTGGATATCCGTGAAAAGGTATTGGACTCTACTTTACCTACATTTCGTGGGTATTGTCATCAATGGATAAGGGTTACAGTTTTTTCTATAAAAGTTTCTATACTTTTACTTACTTCGTTTACTTTTTGAATAGCGTGCGCTTGAATTACATATGCTTTTTTTTTTTAATTTGTGACAGGCTATTGTTTGTCCACTATCTCACCTGATGGTAAGTGACGATGTGATCGAAGCTGGTAAACACACTAGACCTGGAATACGCAGGCTCTCAAGGATAACTGCCGGAACAGCGTATTTGGCTTGGCGGCAGACTTTCAACTTGATGGTGGTAAGCTACTTTGGTAGCAAGCCAAGCGAGCAACTCACAAAATGCTCTACCACCTCTCAAATGTCACCTGATTAGCACCACCCGGGGACCACGTGTAGGGAGTCAGACTTAAGGGGTATCCTCCTACGGACGTGGGTGACTCAACCCAAAAATGCTAATTACTAATTAAAAGTGCTAATTCCCCTATGCTGGTTTTAACATATAACAACAAGACAAACTGTCAAACGCTATCCATTTATGATTGACATACCTCCAGTTCGCTCGAAGCGGTTCGGTTCTACGTTTATCATCCGTACGGCAGAGGAGTGGAACTCATTGCCCGCGTGTTAGTTTCTGAACGAATCGATCCTTGTCTTTATCTTCAAATCTAGAGTGAATAGGTATTTCTCGGCAAGCATGCTACATCTTCGGCCGCGTTTTCACTTTCCATCAGTTGAGATGGTTGTCAAATGCTTTTCTATCAAGCATTAAAAAACAGTTGACAAAATAACGCACGGACATGAAGGCTCAACCAAGCTACAAGATACGAGTCAGTTATCCTACTAATATTATAAATCCGAAAGTTTGTGTGTAAATGTGTGTGTAAGTATGTTTGTTCCCTCTTCACGCTTTAACGGCTGAACGGATTTGGATAAAATTTGGAATGTACATAGATTATACTTAGGATTAACACATAGGGTACTTTTAAACTTGATAACAGCGGGCGAAGCCGCGGGGCACGGCTAGTCTTAGATAAGTCGATCTCTACCTACATAGAACAGTGATTCGGAATTGGAATTAAACATTGTTTCTCTATTCTATCTACAGGATGTTTGCAAGTTGTCCGTCTTAGCGATAAGACCGCCCATTGTACGTATTTATTAGTTATTTATCTTTTGTACTTTTTATTATCGATGTCAATAAAGATTTATTGTACTGTATTGTATTTTCTTAAGTTTTGTAGCGTTTAAGCATACATTTATGAATAAAAATTTCCATATAAATTAAATTTAATACCAAACAAATTTACATCCCTCCCAAAACGCATATTCGAACAATCAATCAATACCGGTATCAATCGGTTTCGAATCCGATATAAAAACCGATAAAATTCAATTGTACATTAATTAAAAACTCGTTACGTATGCAAAATGTTTGATTGTCCGTCCGTTGATCACTGGTAGGGAGTCCACAATTTGGTATTTTCGTTACAACCGTTTTTTCTTACTAGAGCTATAAATTAAAGCTTTCTCGTACAACCGCACACTAAGTTTGAAGACTTGTAATCGTAGGTGCCAGAAACATTAACATCCACATATATTCAAAACTTATACAACGTGGCGAAATCAAAATGGCCGCTCTTGGAAGAACATTTTTGTTTGGGCAGTACTTTGTTGGTTGGCGAACTGAGGTCTATTAATCCTACTAATATTATAAATCCGAAAGTTTGTGTGTAAGTGTGTAAGTATGTTTGTTCCCTCTTCACGCTTTAACGGCTGAACGGACTTGGATGACATTTGGAATGTACATAGATTATACCTAGGATTAACACATATACTACTTTTTAACTTGATAATAGCGGGCGAAGCCGCGGGGCACGGCTAGTATTATAGTATTTTTTCTACCTACCGTGCTTCGGGGATATAGAAATATAATTTCGAGGAGAAAATTAAGGTATCATTATTCTCAACTGTTCGTACAACAAAAGCTGTGAGGCCATATCAATGGCCTCTCTATAGGAAGCCTTACTAGTTATTTCATGAGAACTGACCACTGGTACCTACTGCGCCGCAAATATACCTGCTGACATACATACTTTTTATGTATAACTTTTCATGCTGTAGTAGTTGTTATGGCGACAAGGAAAATACCCACTTATTTTTTTAAAGAGAACCATTGGCAAATTAAAAGCAACGTTAAAGTTTCGTTTAATTTTGTCAACGGTTTTCGACAGAATTACATATTATGACGAACTTGGTATTATGTAATTACTAGGCAAACATAAACATAAAAGAGTAAATTTAGTCATTAAGTTTTACAGTTCTTTCTTTATTTCTTATACAATTAATAAATGCCGTCAGTAATGTACTAGGCAACCATAAACGTTAAAGAGGTAAAACACTTTTTTACTTTACGTGCATTGCAAGGGCTTAGTTAGGCTAGTTACTACTATTTATTTCATTATAAGCATAAACATAAAACATAAACGCTATCACACTCACAACCCCACATTAAGTTCGATGACTTGTGTTGTGGGTGTTGGAGACATTCACATCACACACAAAATCACAACCAGAACACAATTTTTCCTTGGGGAAAAAACTTGTGTTCATTAAAAAATAGATGTACTCATAATCTGTGGCGTTTGACTACTTCAAGGCCCAAGTACACACTTGTAGGTTTTAAATGCATAAGTCAACTCTTCCAAAACTAAATACAAGTCAAAATTTATACAATACTTTTTGTAATATTTTGTATTAACGAAAGCTCTACCAAATAAGTATCCACAAAAATATTACAAAATCTAAAGAGTAGTCAGCTTATCCGATAGTAGTAAAAACGTTTTAAATGGGAAACAGCACATTCCGAATTCAATTTTTGTTTACTGTTATCATTGTAACGAGATATTGGATTTTGAAGGTACCGTTTTGTGCATGCACGTTGATTTTTAATCCGGTTTTTATCGGTTTCACTTTACATAAATGCTGTAATAATATTTGTGGGTTATAGAATTAATATTATGAATAGAAATGTATTGAATGTATTTTATTGTTTAAATAGATGCTCCTGTCCGGTGTTATCTTGGTAACATATTTTTTTGTTTCTATATTCTGGTTGAAAAGTTTATCGTTGTCTATATCGATAGGAATGCTAAACTAGAATACTTACCTGTTTTTCGACACAAACTGCAGGCAAATGAATCGAATTCCTCCAGCTTCATTCTTTGGTGGAAAATACAGATAGCAATTTATTAATGAATGTGGTATATTAAACATATATTATAAATGAGAAAGAATGTGTGTGTGACTGAAATAGTATGTAGGCTATCATCATCCCAAATTACATACATATACATAAACGCTTTCACACTCACAGCCCCACACTAAGTTCGATGACTTGTGTCGTGGGCGCCGGAAACATTCACATCTACACACACAATCACAACCAGAACCAGAAACACAAATTTTCCTTGGGGAGAAAACTTGGGTTTCCGCCGGGAATCGAACCCGATATGCTTAGAAGGCAAACGCTCAACCAACTAAGCCAAAAGGCAGTTCAAAAGATAAAGCAGCTTTATCAGAAATTTGTGTACTTCTAACAAAAGATTTGCCAAAAACTTAAGCCCGTTGGCAAGATTACCTATAAATAATTAGCAAATAATTAACAATAGCCATTAATTACTACAACAAGTCCGACCCCAAGTGTACTACCTATTAACCTTCCAAATAAAATTAAAAAAACAAGAGCTTATTAAATAAAGCATTATTACGTTTTTAACTTCTCGAATAACAATTTCCTCTTAATATAACGACGATATTAACGTTTTAATTATGTTAAAACAATATTTCATTACAATATAACCGATGGGGTGGGGATGGGATGACGGGGTGGATCCATCCCCTTGTCTTGAGGTGGCCTCTTGAACAGATTTATTATGACGCAGCTCCGCTTGAGTACTTTTATTCAGACGTTTCGGGCAAAGAATAATATTTTAGAATAGAAGTTACAAGAAAAGTGTCTAATACGAGTTATAAAGCGTAGAGAGGAAAATGTTTTTTATGCTAGATGAAAATACTAATAATTATTAATTACGTATACTTTTATTTATTATTGATGACCTTAATTCATTATCTAGACTCTAGAGAGACCACGGAAATTATCAACGCATTACGCAGTACCGATGACCTAGCAAGAATAGTAATTATTACAACGCAGCTATCTTATTTTTTTTAAAAGAATTCACACTCACAGCCCCACACTAAGTTAGAAGGCTTTTATCGTATGTGCCGGTAATATTTACATCACACACACAATCACAGAATTACAAATATCCCTTGGGAAGGAAAATTGTACTCCTGCCGGAATCAAACCCAGAACCCACGATGAACAGAGCAGAGACCATTGAGCTAACTGAGTTGTCTTTATCACACGATTGAAATATTTAATAAATGTAATTGTCTCATATCGTGTTACATACGTTAAGACTATTCATAAAATAATTCAGGCATGTTCAAACAATTTTCGTACGGACTTTAAAATTGAATTATTTCGTGCATAAAATGTCGAGTATCATTGATCACGGTAAATGATTTGTAAAATTCGCGCGTCATGTTCCCACACAATGCATTTAATGCACGCTCAACCTTACAACCCATTTGTGGTTACCACATATCATTTATTTTCAGAGCGTCCACTGCGTTCACATTCAAATTTAATCAACCTGTAAAAATGTAATTTAGGAGTTGATTAAAATTCTAGGTTTAATAACGAAATAATGTCGCTTTAGTTCACTGAATTGCAGCTTATATTCAAATAAATAAATATATGTTTACTTTATTATTTTTAATTTACTTTATACGTAAAAAAATATATTGTTCGCAACTAAATAAATAACACCGGGAAGAAACGAGTAAGGGTTAATTTTATATAATAATTTGTTATAATAATATCATATCATCTTCACTTATGATTAGGTGAGATGATTGTCAAACGATTGTCTATTTAGCATAAAAAAATGTCTGAAATACTGAATGCCAAGCCAATAAAAAACAATGAAGCATTTCTGTAAAAGTAGCATGAAAACTGTTTATTCAATGAGCCCATCCAATCGTAGGCAATTATTTCAAACCGCTGTACCATCTATACCACTAAAATAATCTATGCCCGGGTCACAGGTGCAAGTTTACCTGCCTAGAAAGGCACCTCGTTAAATTGATACTCCTCCAAGCCTCAGGCTTAAAAATGTGTTGTTGTTTATATTTTGTAATAGTAGTAGCAGTTTCTCTCGTTATCAGGTGCGAAGAACAAGATAAGTATGATTTATTAAAAATGGCTATGTTTTACAACTAAAACTAACGTTCATATAGTAGGCATTTACTAATGCTCGACTAATTAAATAGCACCAAAATGTTTGAAACCAAGCACGAAATGTAGTTGCATGCTAGTCTGAGCTACTGATTGGCCGAGTTAGGTGAGAATTTGCCTTCGAAGATAGATAGGGAATCGGGTTCCATTTCCGGCAGAAGCACCAGTTTTCTCCCCAAGGGAAATTTGACACCCACAAATGATTTTTCAAATAAATTGTAAAATATATTAGTTATCTTTTCTAGGTGCTAAGTGTCCTCTGGCTTTGGCGTCCATATTACAAGGCGCGGGCACTGCGATGTTGTTCTTTGTGTATGTTAATTTCGTGCTTAGTTTGTATGTGGCAGTGTAGTTTAAGCAACTATTAATAAATTATAGATTATATATATTACTTTAATAATTAAGGGAAATATGGCATTCAAAAGAAAGCCGTAGAACTAAATGAGCTAAGGGTTAGAACAAGAATCAGGGTCTAAGAGTGTACGGAACAAGCCGAACATTGAACTCTACGGCAATCTGCCGCGAGTGCAGTTCATACGCCCGCGGCCTAGATGCATCAGATCGCGACCAACCTCCTCATCAATCACGCGCATCTCATTAATCATAATAATTCTCTCTATATGAATATAATTAACATAACAAAACTACATCTAAGACAAATCAATCTACAATTCTACATCTAAGTATTGCAACAATAAACCGTACAGAGAGCTTCCTTGTATTTTACAAATTACCGTGTACATCTGATTAATCAAAATAAAATACCTATCTAAGTTATTTAAGTTACTTTAACCTCGTGTAGATATACTCATTTTCTCACTCGTACGTGAAATTAAACTAGTAAAACATTTTACTACTCCAGTTTAGAACCTGTTGAACTCACATAAATAACAACTAAAAGAAAGAACTTAAGAAACTAATTCAACTTTTTCATATCGTTTGACGGCGTGCGTATACAGTTAGTTTTATTTTAGTTTTTCTATTTAAACGTTGAGTGTTTTATTGTTTAGGTAGGATTTATTTACTACGAGTTTTCTCCATCCTTTCTACGAAACTTTATAAACTATCTAACATAACTAGGAATGATAAAATCAAAAGTAGAATAGATACCAATACACATTACATTACAATAAAATTAATACACACATACACACACTCAGATACTTTAAAAACGCGGTTACTGTATTTTATACTATTTTTAATATATATATTGTAAGCCCGTTTTTGGTTGCAGAAGATATAATTAATTACAAACTACTAGCGATCCGCCCCGGCTTCGCCCGGGTGTGATAAATCAAGAACCGCTCGACCGATTTTGTGCAAACTTCACATAAACCATCTTCTAAATAGTACGAACAAAGCCTAAACATTTGGTTTGGTGGGCCCGTTCTTGAGTTATATAATTACAATGAAAAGTGGCATTGATTTATATATATATTAATTAAGAACTGTGAATTTAGTAAAATAAATAATATAAAATAAGCTTTTACAGTGTCGAAGTAAGATTGATTATTTACTGAGAAAACTTTTGATTGGCAATTGTAATTACTAGTACTTGAAATGGTAGGATTCTTTTGTATGTTCTTCTAGGGGCCACGCTATTGCAGACATTCAACCCCTAAGCAGTTAGGGTGCAAACATCAATGTATTTAGGAAAAGGGCAACGTTTCCAGTGAAATTATAGGGTACAGAGAGATAAAACATGCGCGGCTGTGCATTGCACTCTTTATCCTGAGATGCTAGATTTTAAATCTATTCAGGGTAGTTCTGAGCTGTAGTTTGCAAGCATGACACTTACCATCAGGCGACTTGTTTGTCTCGTCTCTCAATAACATAAAAATAATTACTTTGCCGGTTTTTTTTACTAAATCCAGTACCGGTGATAAATGTCAAACTAATGCTGTGTGTATAAAAGCTTTTGTTCTTTGATAAACGCCTTTATTTTTTTTATTCAAGACAGGCAAACTTTTGACCACTATCTCACCTGATGGTAAGCGACGATGTTGTCGACGATGGAGCAAGCTTGCCTAGAATATACCTAATCACTCGCGACTTGAAGACTCCCATATTGTACTCCTCAGGAAACACCGACTCAGGTAAGGTGTTCCCTTCCTTTCCTTTTCTATTTTATTTAAAGGAAATTCATAGACACATTTAATTGTAATATTAATGGGTTTTTTAATTAAAAATTAAGATTTTGGATTTTCTAACGTGATTTTTAGATCAAATCAAGTTTAGTGATCGTGTTTTAAGTCTCGCAACTCACAGATATTTTTTTATACTAGATAAACAAGCATTAGACGACTATCTCACTCGATGGAAAGTGACGGTGCGGCCGAAGATGGAACATATAACTATATCACAATTATGTTTTGCAGACCACTTCTTTACCCCATATCCTTGTCTATTGCCCGGTTTTTCTCTGGACTATCTTCAAATACGGAATCCACATCACGTTCCTGCAATCTGACACATTGTAAGTCCCGGGACACATTTATGCTAATTTAATAAAACCCTTTCAAATCGGCTGATAAGTCAAGATGTCGAGAATTAACCTGAGAATTATCCGGGTGAGAGCACCCGGGTGCGCAATAACCAGGTGAGGTTCACCTACTGGATCCGAGCGTAAGATCAGGCGTATATAAATAGCAAAGGAACTCTACTGGAAAACATCGTATAAAGCTAATTATGTTTTTTTTAATTTAAGATTGGCAAACTTTAGACCACAATCTCACCTGATGGTAGGTAAGCGACGATGTGCTCGACGATGGAGCAAGCTTGCCTAGAAGATACCTATTCAATCGTGACTTGAAGACTCCCGTATTGTACTCATCAGGAAACACCGACTCAGGCAAAGAGTTCCATTCCTTTGCAGTTCGCACAATGAATGTGGAAGCAAAACGCTACGTGCGCATTTGTGGAATGTCTACCATTTAGCGGTGTCGCTTAGCAGTTTGTCTACTTGTCCGATGATAGAACGGGGATGGGGGAACTAGATCGTGCAGTTCCTTGGCACACTCTCCAAAATGTATCCGATAAAAAACCGAAAGACTAGCTACCACGCGGCGATGACCCAAGCTCTGAAGCTTTGAATTTGTCAGCTGCTCGTAACCAATGAGTCTCATGGCTCTACGCTCAATAGAGTCAAGAGCCTCAAGCTGGTACTTAGCTGAACCGTCCCAAAGATGAGAACAGTACTCCATACATGAATGGACTTGGGCTAGATACATTGAGCAACAACTATCCCGGTGTGAAGTACCGTCTCACCTTTGCAAGGATGTAGGTATTTCAATTTGTTGAAGAGTTGTAAGTGTATCAAATTTAAGCACATTTCACCCAGTCGGCAATAATCACTATAATTCAAACTTAACATACAAATAATATATATAGCCATATTTTATTCGTATTGCGAAGGAGTGGAACTCATTGCCCTCACCTTTGTTTTCCGAACGCTATAATCTGCGAGTTTTCAAGTCAAGAGTGAATAAGTATCTTCTAGACAAGCATGCTACATCTTCAACCGCATCTTCACTATCGGGAAAAATTGTTGTCAAATGCATGCCTTTATTCGTGACTTGTAGACTCCCATATTGTACTTATCAGTAAAGAACGCTCAGGAAAGGAGTTCCATTTGCGGTTCGCACAATTTAGGTAATTTGGAAGAAAATAAAATAGAATGTAGAATATACCAATTATATCCTCTAGGCAGCATGCTATTTCTGGTGTTTCTGGTTCTGGTTGTGATTGTGTGTGTGATGTGAATGTTTCCTGCACCCACGACACAAGTCATTGAACTTAGTGAGGGGCTGTGAGTGTGAAAGCGTTTATGTTTTATGTTTATGTTTAACTATCGCACAATTTGACCACTAGGTCTCATCGGATTGCTTATCCAGAAAAAAAAATGAGTTATCCAGAGCTATCCAACTACAATTGTTTAATTTCTCATTAAATCAAATCGGTTCCAGTGCGTAAGGCATACATCTGGTTACAAATTACCCGGTCAGAAATAATCGGTTATGGTTGAGAAGGATCGCGGTCGGAATGGCTAATGTATCGGATTAAAGCCTTACCCGGACATTGGAGCACAAAATGGCGGGTCGCCGCGGGTTTGGCATAATTTAACAGGTGGCATAACTGGGTTTGTCATTCAGTGGACAGTTTTATTTTCGGATATATCTATGAATAATTTACTACCGAGACAAGTAAATTCAGGATTGAGTGTTAAGTTAGTAACTTAAAGCAATCCTTCGATTGATAAGTTCGAAGTTGATGTCAATTTCGTTAGTTCTAAAAAATCACTGATTATTGGATTTAAGAGAAACAAATAATCTTTGATCCTGTGCATTTGGAGGTGACTTTTTTATGGTCAATAGGCCAGCATTTGACCATGATGGAAAGCGACGATGCGGTGGACGGTGGGACATGCTTGCCTAGAAGATACCTGTTCACTCTTGAGAGTTGGATGAATTAAATTATGCATTTCTGTCGCTTTGATTATGCTTCAGCCAAGTATTCAGTTGGAACTAGGAGTGGATCATTGCCCTCGTCTTTGTTACCCGAACAGTATAATCTGGGAGTCTTCAAGTCAAGAGTAAAGAGGTAGTCTTAAATGTCGCTATTGTAAATCTTCTATCTTCGATCTTCTAGTGGCTACAGTCATCATTTAACACAATGGTGTAACGTGTGCTTATGCTTGTTCAAAAATAATATATGTCCATAACATTGAATATGAGAAATAAAGTACACCTAATATTGAACCCGTTGTCTTAGTTGGGTGCGCGTTCGCCTTCTAAGTAGGGGTATCGAGTTCGATTCCCGGCGGCAGCACAAGTTTTCAACCCAAGGGAAATTTGTGTTTCTGATTGTGTGAATGATGTGAATGTTTTAGGCACCCACGCCACAAGTTGTCGAACTTAGTGTGGGCCTGTGAGTGGGAAAGCGTTTTTGTTACGATATAATATACATCCTACTAATATTATAAATCCGAAAGTTTGTAAGGTGTAAGTATGTTTGATCCCTCTTCACGCTTTGACGGCTGACGACGAATTTGGATGAAATCTGGAATGTACATATATTATGCCTAGGATTAACACATAGGCTACTTTTTAATTTGATTATAGCGGGAGAAGCCGCGGGGCACGGCTAGTATATTATAAGGCATAGATCGTACAGCCCTTAAATCATGAGTACTTAACCTAACACGAAGCTTACACAGAATTCCATTTTGTGTAGACTACGTAGTTTTCAATAACTAGCACATATTTAACGTAAAGTTGCATTAATTTGAATAAAACTAAATTTAATTTCATCAGCTTAGTTTCCTCTCTCTTCCAACTTAACCGCAAATAGTCATTGGTCACGTTTCCCACAAAGTCGCGGACATGTCTAACAACGCACCGTTCTACTTAATAACTAATATAATCATAAAAAACAAGAGCTTTTATTCACAAAGCGGTAACCGAACCTACTGTTGAGAGTGGTCGTTATCGCAGGTGCCCGGGCCGCTTGTCCGGTCAAATCCTGTAACAACCGGTTACTGCGCCCGGGATTACGCCTGCGATCCGGTTCTGCAGCCGTTCGAGATTTATGTAGTCGGTTTCTCGGCTTTTTACGAATGCTGTTTTTCCACGGATTATGATATTGATTTATTGTAACGCGATTTTGGGGGTGGAACCCGTGTTTGACAAAGATTACGCGTTTATTTGGTCTCTTTTGAAGAGAAATATTTGTGATATATGTTTGAGAGAGCTTGACACGAAGTATTTTACTGGAGCCATAGAAAAACCCACTCGTGATTGATATATAATGCTAAGAATTATTACTAAACTTTACTTAAAAATAATCGCAGGCCAAGTTTAAAAATACCGATTTCACCGCTTTATTTTCGGAACCTTTTTTTTATTCATTATCGGCAAACTTTTAACCACAATCTCACCTGATGGTAAGCGACGATATGGTCGACGATGGAGCAAGCTATAAGATACCTATTCACTCGTGACTTTGAAGACTCCCATATCGTACTCATCAGGAAACACCGACTTAGGCAAGGAGTTCCGATAGTAAACCGAGAAACTACCATTAATCAGATTCGATAACTCATAAACTACTGGTTAGATCTTGATCAAATTTAAATCGGATCACAAAGGCAGCTTTCAAACAAAAAAATAACATCAAAATCGGTTAACCCAAAAAGTAGTAATGAGGTAACACAAAAAAACAACACAACGAGGTAACACATAAAAAACAACAACAATCTATTTGGAACCTCCACTTTTTTTGTGAACTCGGTTAAAATTTAACTCGAGCTACAGGTTTTACTTGGTAAAGAAAGTCTAAGTTGAATCCCTACACATAACAGCCAAAATTGCTTAAAACTTCTGAGGATTTCAATGCGATGTAAGTTATATTATAATATCACGGGTGCACTGCACAATGCAATTTAGATTTTGATATCTTGTACCTTGCAGCATAGTAACAATCATTTCAGATAAAAAATTGCTGTTATATTATGTTCAAGTTTTTATTTGGTTCCACCTGTGTCGTTATCGGTCTGTAATCAAATCTTGCAAGCTAAATTAGACACGCCTCCCGATGTCCGATTGGACTCAAGTTCGGCGTACTAACATGAAAATACCTATCTTTGGTGACAATACAATGATATGGTACCAGAGAACTGGTCTGATGATGGAGACGTAAGATAGCCATAAGAACTTCTGAAATAAACAAGATAATCCCATCGATTTTGGGGTCGTTTGTTTCGTTTGATTCTTTTATTATGTTAGTTCTTAATCCTTTTTTATTATATACTAGCCGTGCCCCGCGGCTTCACTCGCTATTATCTAGTAGCCTATGTGTTGATCCTAGGTATAAGCTATGTACATTCCAAATTTCATCCAAATCCGTTCAGTCGTTAAAGCGTGAAGAGGGAACAAACATACTTACAAATAAACTTTCGGATTTATAATATTAATATTAATAGGAAGGATATACATATTACTTGTTGAAATTATTTCAACATATACATTACATATTATAAATAGCAATAATTTCAGAGCATATTTTTTTTTTTTTTTATTCGTTATAGGCAAACTTTTGACCACTATTTCACCTGATGGTAAGCGACAATGTGGTCGACGATGAAGCAAGCTTGCCTAGAAGATACCTATTCACTCGTGACTTGAAGACTCCCATATTAGATAAAGAGATTATTATATTGTAGGAGGTCTGACTTCATGTAAAGTGATGAGTCACTGACAGCCTATAAAAGGCGAAGCGCAGGCGGCGCGCGCCCACTTTTGCTCGAGACTTTGTGCGGAACGGACGTATTTTGTTAAGATTACCCTCATTGTAAATTAGATTGTAGTAGAAGTTATAATTATTGTTTTGTTAAATTAAATCAGTTTAGGTTATATCGCGTGTACTTTTTTAAAAAACCAAATTCGATCTTGTTTGTTAATATCAGAAGTGGGATCGGAACTCTTTATTCTTACGATTTATTTCTACGTTAACATTTTTGTAAAATTAAAAAAGTTTTCTTTCTTATCTTTTGAAGTGTCCGTGATGTACAAAAGTCACGAGTATTTTTCTGTGTTGTGATTGTGCTTTGTGTTGTGATCTCGCTATATGTGTTTTGATTGAGACAAAAATGGATCGGTTATCCCGATCCCGATCTCGTGAGGACCGTTATCGCAGTTCTCATGGTCGACGTTCGCGCAGCAGGCGCTCAGCAACCCGTAAGTCACGCAGTTTGTCGAGAGGACATACCCCTCCAGTTGTGGTACGCCACCGTACTCATAGCCGTAGCCGCAGTCGCAGTTACGGCCGTGACGGATGCCGCCACCCTCGACGTGATCGTACAACCGTCATCGCAGTGGCCGAAGTCGCACCCGAGATCGTGAGTATAGTACCCACGGATCTTGGCACACGATTATGTCTCGCCTCCATGCTTTGGAATCACGTGCACTCGCTCCGACTTTACTCAACCAGCCGGCTTCAGCGGGGCCGTCTTTTGGAAACGGAACAGAACAGATAGTTGAAGCCATTCAGTCGCTAAAATCCGTGAGTACCCGCAATTACTATGTATCTAATTTCGATCCCAACATTCATGATGTCGACTCATGGTTTGATGAGGTAGATAGGGCTATGTTTGCAAACCGTTGGGATGATCGTGAGTGTCTCGCACGTATCGGAAGGTGTTTGAAAGGTGACGCAAGATCATGGTTAGACGACTGGGTTACTAGTGACCGTTCTTGGACAAATTTTAAGAAGGATTTTAAATGTCTTTGCGTCAATAAGGTGGACACTGCTAATATTTTATTTGAAGTAATGTCTACCGATTCTAACGGCTTCCGTACGTACGCGGAATATGCTCGTCGGACGCTGTTACGTTTGCGCATAGTTAAAGGTCTTAGTGACGATCTTATTACTGCAATTGTACTTCGTGGAATTAAAGACCCGCAAGTCAAAGCGACAGCAACGAATGCGAATCTGTCTCCTAATGAGCTAGTTAACTACCTTGCAACTTTCGTGAAATCCCAGACTTCGGAGGTAAGAGGTACGCGTCGCCCCTTGGTACAGGATACCAACAATAGTTTTCAGGGTAACAAACGACCAATTCAACCATCTAGCTCTAAAGTCAAGTGTTATTCGTGTGGCGAACAAGGGCATAAGCAGGTAAATTGTTCCAAAAAGCCAAAACCTGCTAGTACTGCTAGTACGAACAATCCTCTATCAAGTAAGCCTTCCGGTAGGGTAGACAACACATGTGCTTATTGCAAAAAACCTGGTCATCACATTCGAGATTGCTTTGCAAAACAGCGTTCGGATTTAAATAAAAGTAAAGTAAACTTCTGTTCGGGTGTCCAAGCTCAAAAACGAAATGACGTTGTTGTAGGTGTAATTGATGATATATCTGTTGACATATTAATAGATAGCGGTGCAATAGATGTGTCCCTTATATCATCGGCAGTGGTTAATCATCTCTCTTGCTCAAAACAATCTACCAGCCGACAAATTAAGGGGGTAGGTGAATCGATAACCCATGTGGATTCGTATGTCTCACTCGTGGTAGAATTGGAGGACATATCTCTGGACGTAGACTTTTTAGTAGTTCCTAGCGAAAGCATGAACGCCCCTGTCATAATTGGCACTGATGTGTTAAACCGTGATGGCGTTACTTATGTTAGGACGAAGGACTCGCAGCGCATCATACGAGAGCCGAAACATTTAGAGGTATCAGCGGTAGACACAGGTGAGCAGCAACGCACTATAAACACATCTTTGACAGGTCCTGATCTGGCTGAACTTAATACAATTTCAAGTTATACCGAATCATACTGATCTAAAGGCAACACAGAACTATAGATTTGTTACTGGGTGTGGCAAGGTGGTGAATTCACTTACAAGATCTTAACTTAACATTTCTTATTAAAAGATAACCATAATGCCACACGCAGACTATTTAGGTTGTAACCATTGCAATTTTAACAACATCGAACTCCTACGCATCTCCCACGACGTAAATAGTCGTGTCGGTGCAGACAAAGTATTAGACTTAATATTAAGATACTTTTGTTCCCCTAGATTTAGGAAATTTGTTATTAAGTACACATGTCGCGGTTTGACATGTATCGCTCACAAGCGTGTACCTCGCACTTTTTTACATCCTTTGCCAAATCTGACATTCTGTTCGAAACCTTACAAATCGACGTACTAGTACCTCATCTCGTGTCCAAGGGCTATAACGTTGTCATGCTTGTGGTCGATGCTTTACAAAATGTTGTCTGCTAGCAATTACATATCGATAGGATCTCGATGAACCTAAATGTGTTTTTAAGTGTGTAATATGTGTAACGTTATTGTGCAGTACCAATAAATTAGTAGTATCGGATAGGGTAAGCATGTTCGAGTCAGCGAGCTTCACTTCCTGGACGCAAGTTCTGTGAACTTCATTACATCATTCCAGAAATGTACAATGCTAATGGTCAAGTGGAGCTCTATAACCGCACAGTTCTCAACATTGCAACTTATCCTGAATCTAACGAAGCAGAAGACCATCCAGACATTCTGCCCTTAATCTCCTGATCGGTCATGATAGTGCAACGCCTGCAATCCGAAACCTGCTGCGAGATGTTGTTGTGTGCTGATGCTGGTGTTGGTGCCGGTTACACCCAAACGGGAATCGAGAGATACTTAGGCAAAGGATAGCCGAACGGTTGAAAAGGAACCAACTACGTCAAGATGCTCCCCGTGTTTCAGAAAGACGACCTGGTGTTCGTGATTAAGTACTCAATCTCAAGATAAACTGGACTCTGGTATGTGGGGAGCCTATAGATTTGTTAATGTCTTTCCTAATGACCGGCATGAGTTGAAGTTACTGGCTGGATCATACGGAAAAATGAGATATGCAGCTGCCCAGTGCATGGTCCCTTGGAAAGGTGAATGGACCCCTGAGACATGTGCGATCTTTTTTGAAGGTGTGTATTCACCTCTGTGTACCTTGATCCTCTATCCTGACCCTGACATGAAAGCTTTTCGCCATGCGAAGAGTCATCGGGGGAGTACACACTCCTTTGCCCCCGATGTGAAAGCTTTTCGATTTGTGAAGAGTCATTGGGGGAGTACACACTCCTTTTCCCCCAATGTGAAAGCTTTTCGCCATGCGAAGAGTCATCGGGGGAGTACACACTCCTTCGCCCCCGATGTGAAAGCTTTTCGATTTGCGAAGAGTCGTTGGGGGAGTACACACTCCTTTTCCCCCAATGTGAAAGCGTTTCGATTTGTGAAGAGTCATTGGGGGAGTACACACTCCTTTTCCCCCAATGTGAAAGCTTTTCGCCATGCGAAGAGTCATCGGGGGAGTACACACTCCTTCGCCCCCGATGTGAAAGCTTTTCGTTATGCGAAGAGTCGCCGGAGGATTATATACGCCTTGCCTCCGGTGTGGTAGAAAGCTTTTCGGTATGGGCTCATACCGAAGAGTCACTGAGTGGCTGGGTCGGTTCCTAACCTTTCCTACTTAAGCCGTGTGAGTGCTTAGTGCCTGATTATTTGGTGTATGTACCTGCATGCTAATTTGGATGTTTAATTTGTGTTCAGCATGTTGACCACAAGTTAAATGCTTCGGGACGCTTTTCATGATGATTATGAACTAACCCAATTTTCTCGCAATACGTTACTATGAAATAACTGTGAATTTAATTTCAGACGCCACTGATAATAATAATAATAAGTACTTGAACCCAGAGTCAGTAACAAATGAGGTCCAGACCTTCTTTGATTAGACCGGCTCAACCATTGAGATCTTTGCCTAGATGGATCTCTGGATCTTCAGAAGATGAAGTGCCTGGCAGGGACGCCAGGATATCAGGAGAGGCCGTGTAGGAGGTCTGACTTCATGTAAAGTGATGAGTCACTGACAGCCTATAAAAGGCGAAGCGCAGGCGGCGCGCGCCCACTTTTGCTCGAGACTTTCTGCGGAACGGACGTATTTTGTTAAGATTACCCTCATTGTAAATTAGATTGTAGTAGAAGTTATAATTATTGTTTTGTTAAATTAAATCAGTTTAGGTTATATCGCGTGTACTTTTTTAAAAAACCAAATTCGATCTTGTTTGTTAATAATACATATTATAATAATCTCTTTTATGTATATCCTAAAATATAAACAAATCAAGACACCCGTGAACCGGCTCCAAAAGCTCAGTAAGATCAAATCGCGCGAAGTATTAGTTCAGAAGTAAGATCTTGTTTCGTGGCGGTTCCAGACAAACTTGTAAATCTCTTATCCGTGAATCGGAGCCCATGCCCGGAGCATCTGCCAACTCCAGAGTTTATAAAATGTTTCAATTGTTTGAACAGGGCTTTCTTCGTTGTTCTATCTTCGCTGATTTATTTTCAATTTGCGCCTGTGCTTCTTGATTTGTGCTTTGCGGTTCGAAATTATTGTTACTAGAAAAATTGTCTTTTGCTTTGTTTGCTGCTGTTTACGGTTAAATATTTAAAGCTTTATCCGCGAAGATATCGTTTTATTAGTTAACCGCCGTTTACCACAGAAGTCATATTTTTAATTCATTCAAATCTATAACGGAATGCGTAAGGAGGGTAATGCATCAGTTTATATATTTGTTTGTTCCTCTGTGGCTTTATAGAGACCAAACGCGTGGACCGATTTTGATTATCGTTACGTCAATCGATTTGTCTTAATCTTGAAAGTGTCATAAAGATATGATATTACCTAGTTAACATTTAATATGGTGACAACCAGACTCCTTATTGTGAAAAAATTAATTAATAAAATCGACGAACTGTGTCAAATCAAATCATATCTAGGTTTCTGTCATCATTTTTTATTTCGAACGAACATTTTGGATTCATAACGATTTAAAGTAAGTTAGGAACCATTCTTACTTAAATGTTCAATACTAAGCTGAGATTAAGTTTTATACAATGGCATACATATACCGGAGTAATTAACAAAAAACTGTAAAATAAAAATGTTAACTCACTTTTTATACAGGTTTTTTAATTTTAAGAATATTAACTTGTTCATTGTAATCTTTGACAAATTAGAATAATAAAAAGACAGCACTATTTATTTCCAAGCTACCTATCAAAATATCACGCTAAAACTATACAAGTAAGTAATTTTATCACACCAGACAGACAACATATAAAGACGTAACAGCCTCGTAAGTTTCACTATAACATATTACCACAGACGTACAAATGCTCAGACGTGCTCGTTGCGAGCATCACGCCCAAATTATTAAATACAATACGTATTAACAACAATTCCGTACGTTCTGTATGCTAAAGACGAGAGCGTGCATTCTGAAACGGCACGTTGGTCGGACGTGCGGCCATCTTATCCGGCTGAAGCTAGCATAAACCGGTTTGTGAGTTAACGGTTTACCGGTTACGGGTTTAGGTTATATTTTTATTTTATTGTTGGTTTTCCCGGATCTCGACTAAAGTTGTACACTAAATTTATGTTTATAAAATAAGATAATTGTCAGGTTTTAATAGTTATGTAGTGGATGTGAAAGTAAATGCTTTCGTCTTAATATAATATTACAAAAAAACAATAAACTATATTTCTTAATAAAAAAATTTATAAACTATAAACATTTAACGAATTAAGAGTTATTTAAAATCGTATATTTATGTTTTTACGTTCTAGACTGATATCTTTTTCAATCGACTTCAAAAAAGGAGGTTCTCAATTCGACTGTATGTTTTTTTGTATTTATGTTACGCGATTTCTCCGCCAATTATTAATCCATTTTGATGTTTTTTTTTTGGTAGAGTTCACTTCAGAGTTGGTCCCATATAAATTTTATCGAAATCTGTCAAGCTAAAACCGAAATATAAGCGATGAAGTCTGTTTTTTGAAGCTTTGCTTGCGTTTCAATTATTCTATTCCATAAATTCATTTATTAGCTTAAAACGTCACTGTTCAATACAAGTGTGTACTAAACTACATTATAAAATTTAACAATTATTACACTAACATATATAACTACCTGTAAAGCTTTAAACATCAATCAAGTACCATTTAAAAAACTTTCCAAAGTATTTTATAACCTAAAAGTATACTTTGATATACAATAACTTCATGTATATTGTACATTACTTATGTTAAAACAATTATTATCAAAATTTTATTCACATGGGCCCCAAAGAGGCACTCATGAAAGTCTCTACTGCCAGATTCGCAAAATTACAGCCATCTCGAGAAGAACCTGGCAAGAAACTCGGCGGCGCATTTTTTTTTTTTTTTCTTGAATAATTCCTTATCAGTTATACATAAATATATAAACCTAGGTATATCTTTATTATGATTATGAAGTCGCTAGAATTATGTTGTCATGATATTAAGACTAGCCAATGTTCTAATATAATGTTGTGTTGTTTTTTATTATTATATTAAACTAGTCGTGCCCCGCGGCTTCGCCCGCTATTAAGTTGTAAAGTAGCCTATGTGTTAATTCAACGTATAAGCTATGTACATTCCTAATTTTATCCAAATCCGTTCAGCCGTTAAAGCGTGAAGAGGGAACAAACATACTTACACACACACAAACTTTCAGATTTATAATATTAGTAGGATTACTTAAACGCACGTCCGAAAAGGGCAACTGTCAAAACCCAAAAATACTTTTGCAAGATCTTTGTACACAGTTTTAAGCAATAAAAAATGTTACTTGTTTGTGACTAGTGTATTTGTAAGTATATTTTGACGAAATTATTACACCAAAAGAACAAAACAATTTACCTTTAACATTTCCTCATTATTATAGCTACAGGTAAGTTACAGTAACTAAGTATACACTCCGTTTGAGATCTCAATTCCCTCTACCAGCTGTTCGTGTGCAGACAACGGGTGTCGAAGACGGTAAAGTGGGTATATTATTCCGACAATGTGACACTGTTCAAGATATGAATATTGAATATGCATTGTGATATTGTTTGGAATAGATTTGGAATTTATGCTTTGTAAATACATACGTTTGTAACTTAGTACGTATATAGTCGATTAGTAATGAGACTTTTCTCGATACAGTGCTATATTGTTAACATTTGACGTTTTTAAAACTTTTTTTAAGTGATAATATTATTAATACTGATATTTATATGTTTCACTAAAATATGAACAGCTTTTTTTTTATTTCAAGATAGGCAAACTTTTGACCACAATCTCACCTGATGGTAAGCGACGTTGTGGTCGACGATGGAGCAAGTTTGCCTAGAAGATACCTATTCCCTCGTGACATAAAGACTTCCATATTGTACTCATCAGGAAACACCGACTCAGGCAAGGAGTTCCATTCCTTTGCAGTTCGCACAATGAAAGTGGAAACAAAACGCTTCGTGCGCATTTGTGGAATGTCTACCATATACTCTAAGCATCTAATATTGTTTTGTTCCGCTACTCTACACGTGGAACATGAGTCGTAGACTTTTTAACAGGGTGTTTGATTTGCTACCAATACGTTTTTTTTTAATTCTTGATAAGTAAACATTTGACCACTATCTCACTTGATGGTAAATGACGATGCGATCTACCATTTTGGCTTAGAAGATACCTGATTTAAAGACTCCCGGATTATACTTCACGCAAGGAATTCCATTCTTTAGCAGTGACAGCAAATCGCTTAGTGCATAATATTACTCAATGATGATTTACTTTTATGTTGTACTTATAACTTGTTCTTAATTTCGTCGTGTGGTGTAAGGAGACCGATGCAACAGACGTGAATCTAACGGTATAAGGCTAACAATACTCTAATTCAGACTTGCTGATTAAAAGTCGTATTACAGTGCTCTAATTACAGCTATATTACATCAGTCCCACATCACACCACCGCTAATAGCTCCAAGGGCCGTTGCAGACTGATTCAATTCGATTGCAGTAACTCGGTTACCGAGATCGATTACTATCCAGCGCTGCGCTTTACGGAACGTTCCTCTGCTGATTCTATTATGGGACTGGATCATTTTAATTACAGCTCTGGTTCGCATTTCCTCTATTGGGAGAAATGGTAGTAGGGTTTCGTAATAGATAGTATTTATATATATCTGCATGATGCTAGCTTGCTACTCCACGCTTTCAATTCCCGGTGTATGTTTAAATGTAGTCTACATTAGTTACCTCCCCAGGGAAAATTAGAGGTTTTTGTGTTTCTGTTTTGCGTGATATGAATGCTAACAACAAGTCATCGAACTTGGTGGACTGTGAGCGTGTGCGTGAGCGAAGTGTCCGACTACGTTACACTTACTTCATGTGCAAAACATATCCGCTTTTAATAAATAAATAAAATATGTTAATTAATAGTTATTAAGACTTATAAATCGTTTACAATTAATTGACACACAACAAAATGTGACATTAAATTATAAAATTTTAGATATTTTAAAAATGTATTTAAATTAAAAAAATAACTGACAACTTCTGAAATATCAATTATTTCAGAAAATAATTTAAAAAAGTTAAAATTATTGATACTAAACAAAGTTATTTGGAATTTGATGAGCTTTTCTGAAGTTATAAGGAAACCCGTCCAAATTATATCATCTGAAATATCACCCAGTTGGGAAAACTTTATGAGTTTACGTTGGTATATTTTGTAAGTTTTCATCGCAATTATTCATGACTATCATATTTAATTGCCGTAAAAATAAAAGCATTTCACCTTTTTCACGTTTATAATTGCCTAGTACTTTGCCAAATCCAAGTGACGTACAGTCCATGAGAAAATGTTTTTCTTTTTGCATATTTTTTTGTTCGTTAACCATTCCTGTATCTAAAGGACCACACACAAAAAAATCATCAAAATTGGTCCAGCCGTTTAGAACGAGTTCAGTCACACACACACACACACATACAGAAGAATTATATTTATTATTATTATTATAAATATATTTATTGGCATATTTATATGGGCACTTTTGGGCGAGGAGGCACAAGTAAGCGTATTTTTTGGATGTAATATAGTTAATTATGAATATTGATATTTGACATGTTTAATATAATATATTGTCGAATGCATGAATAATATTGATTATTAATTAAATCTACGAGAAAATAAACATTATGTTTAGTGCAATTGTAGTTATAATTATGATTGTAGGCATGATGCTTACATCAACGACCTGTACCTTGACATAAACACTTGACAAGTTGATGTCCACACATACAATAAAGTGACGCATCCGTTTTGCCAGCATACAGAACACTTTATAAATTACAATGTACAAATTAAATATTAATTCGACCCAAGCATCGCTCGCTTAAACTGCACACTCAAAATTTAACTATAAACTGTTGTTATAAGGTGCAAATTGAAATTGAAAAGTGCGGGTGTTTAACGCCCGGCCGGTTACGACCGGGTGGGTGATCGACACCCGCCCGGTACTGAGGTGTTAAGGATTTGGGGCTGTTTAATTAGTTTGTGTAAACGCTGGGTTAAATGTTAGGGTTGAAGTTAAGTTGGGCGGTTAGACGGGACTTGCATCTGTTTTGAAAGTTATTTTTTTGTCTAGCAGATTTCTTGTACACTATTATTCTGTACAAGAAATTACTATTATTATAATATGAGAATTTCGTTTTAATTCATTCGTTTATAGAATTGTTTTACATTAAAGATTTAAATATAATTAGTTAATCTGTTATTTCAGATTAGAATCTAATCTTTTATTCCGAGAAAAGCCCACTTCAAGCATCATCCTTTCCATTCAGGTAAGATTGTGGTCATACGCTTGCCTATCAGACATAAAAAGGAATATGATTAAATAAAATACAATAACAAATATGCATTATTGACATACTTATATCTTACACACTTACTCTCATACAAACTTTCACATTTATAATATTAGTGTAACATTTACGGTGATCATGCTTCTTTATAAATACCGAAATATACATAATTTTTCATCTCTGTTAGGGAAGCATTTGACTACTATCTGACCTGTTGGTAAGTGATGATTTAGTCGAGGGTGGTAAATACGCGTCGCAAAAATTACTGGTTCTCAAGGATAGCTGCCGAAACAAATGTCTCGTAATTATTAGATGTTTCAAGTTCCAATATAATTTATATTCATAGTAACATATTTATATCATTGTATATTTTAATTGAATTAATTATTATTCTCTTTATTTATTATTTTTTCTTAAGCTAAGGTTTTTTTTACAATATTTTTATAAAAGTAATAAACAATACAATATTACAAAATAAAGAAAACTGTAAAAAAAAACCTTAACCTAGTATGCCACCAGCAACGGGGCAGGGCCCAAGCTACCGGTAGGTCAGTGCTGCAGAGTGAGGAACCTCCTGACAATACGTGCCGTGTCCAAGAGTACTGCCTTCTGAATCTGACCCTTGATCCAACCATTTAGCGAAAGCCTCTTGAGGTGTTGATCGAGACTTTTCGCTATTAGCCCATTCGCCGAGACAACTATCGGGACAATGATCGTCGAATCCACATCCCACATGGCGGTTACCTCGAAGGCCAAGTCAAGATACTTGCTTAGCTTATCCTTCTCAGCCTTCACGAGGTTTTTATCATGCGGGATAGTGACAATAATAATAATAATTATTATTTTTGAATTATCAAAGCGTTTGGTCGAAGCAACTCGAGATCAAGATGCCGGCAAATATTTTGGACAGAGATTAAGCATTGTCATTCAACGTGGCAATGCTGCCAGCATTTTGGGTACTTCGCCTCCTGGTAGCGGTCTATTAGATTAAGTTTTGTACATATTTATATCTAGTTATTATAATTTTTTGTGTTTAATTTTAATTTAGTTTTTAGTTTAATGTAATATATAATAATGTTTACGTAATATATTGTATATAAATGTTTCTTTTTTATTTGACATATTATAAAATTAGTAACAGGTAAGTTTTGTTAGTTTAGTCAAAAACATTAGTAATTTAGCAATACCTTGTTAAGGAATAAATTCAATGGATGAAACGTAAGTGTTCTTTATTTGTGATTTAAATTTTTTTTGAGTTAAATTATCAACCTGACCTACTTTTACCATATGCTCATGTCATTTTCCGTAATGTTCATTTCGATGAGGATTTGTTATCATTGTTCTTGGAACGCGTTTAACACGTTTAACATAAATTGGAACGAGTATATTAGGGATCTGCTTGAATATTCATAGAACGTTGCGAACGCGTGACACAAGACATTTTAAATAAAACTCATTTAGTTCGCGCACCGGAACAATAACGAGTGAAATAATAGAAAATATAAAAGCCATAAAACCGGGGGTATATCATTAAATATTTCCGGTTTATAAATTACACTTAAAATAATTACTTCTCACACAATTAATACATGCAACTAAAAAAACGCACATTATCCCCAGGGAGAAAACATGTGTACCAAACCGATATACCGCAGGAATTGAACCCGATAAACAAACCCCTTAGAACTTAGACGACGCACACCCAATTAAGCCTAAAGGCAGCTCAATATGAAATCAAAATAACAAAATATACCTAGACAAGCAGTGCCCGCGACTTGGACGTGATTATTGGACTTTTAGTAAGGATCCCTAATTTTTTTGAAAATATATTATAGTCTTATAGCCTTCCTCGATAAATGTACTATCCAACACTGAAATAATTTTTCAAATAGGACCAGCGGTTCCTGAGATTAGCGCGTTCAAACAAACAAACAAACTCTTCAGCTTTATAATAGATAGAAGATACATAGATATATAGAAAAGTAAACATTAATAAAATTACTCACCTTTTCAAAGCAGCGGACCTCCGCCAACAACACATAATTGATATGTAAAAATCTAGCGTCCTCACACGATCGCGATTTCACCCTATACCCCGGTTTCTTATAAAAGTACTTGTAACCCGTATACTCCGAACTATTTAAGTCCACTTTCAGGCCTCCTGAAAAGGCCCAGTCACCTCCACATCCACAGCATATACCTTTGGTCATGAATCTCTCCCACGTCTTTGAATAAACTCGGTTTATATTCGGTGAGTCTCCAAGGCGCGTTATAGAGTCCGAAAGGTGGCCGATTGAATTCGTATATCCAAAAGCTGGGTTGGTGAAGCCGGCCGCCCCCGCATGGCTGCGTGGGCGGCCCGGCCATGTCCCCGAGTTGTTGGTTCCCGTTGACCCCTTGGGTCTCCTTTGCAGTTTCCACTCTTCGGAGTTCAGATCAGCTGGCGGTCGCCATTTCCATTTGGCTATCACTCGTGATTTTTATTAGGATATCTTCAGGCAGTTCTTTGGCACATTTGATTGGAGGTGATCACTTTAGTTAATGTTCTGCGATTCGTTTGACTTCCTGGCATTGTCTAAATATATTTATTGTAGTCTCATTCATTGCAGATATATGTCAATGGATTTACGCTAAGTAATTTACGATTACTTTTAGAAAAAATGCAGTTGTAAAACGAATTCACCTATGTTATTACAAAATATGATTTATTGGTGCAAAGGTATTAAATATAGATGTAAAAGACACCATATATAAAACAATCTCTTTTGATCCATATTCGACACTTTTGAGAAAGTTTAAAATACATGCTTCCGTTTATAGCAACTAATTTATGAAGAGCAGCGCAATCGAAATAAATATGGGAACCTTGGCACCACATATTTGAGCCGTTTGGTGTTGAGACATTGGTCCCGAGGGGACCGGAAGCTATTTTCAAAAGTCTATCAGATCGCCTGGCAGAGGCGAAGCATGGTCAAATGCTGGTACTTATTTGGCTGAACGTATTAGCATTGCAATTCAGAAAGGCAAAGCCGCCAGCATGATCAGAATTCTACCCACTGGGAGTGGACTTGAGCACTGGAGTCACCTATTAGCTCTTTATGTATTTAGTTTTAGTTTACTTTTAGGAAGTATAGGCAACTGGCTCATAGATATAGTTAATCCATGTAAGAAATCCGTATTAAAAGAATTTAAAAAAAATTGCCTCGTCAATGTGCGAACATTAAGTTTATCAATATTTTCCCAAGAAGAACTCATCCGAGAGAAATAACACCTCGAAAAAACAAACGTAACAAAACCTTGGGAAGAAATCTCGAGAGTCCCTCTCAAGTTACTAACTAATTAAAGTGAAAACCTACCCCTGAGCCGCTGAAATCACTGAATCATCCCCCACCCCTCTTTGGAGACCCATTAATCAAATAACTCTCTTGTGATTAATTAGAAAAGCAGCAATTAGCACAATCGCCGAAATTAAGGAGCGACGTGAAGTTGGTAACGGTTTTCAGGAAAATGTGGATGTGGTGATAGGTAAGGAAAAGTAAAAGTGTCACACTTCATAATCCACATTCCTTTCTGGTAAATTTAAAAGGTAGTTATCGGCAGACAGTATTGAAATATATTTAATTAAATAGCTTTTTACGGATCTTATATTATACGCGTCAATTCTACATTATTTATATTCTTTATTTTGTTCTAAGTTACTTCTAGTCTCTGCATGTAACCACAAACATTGGAATAAACATAAATTAAAATGTACTAAAATATCTATAAGTTTAATTCTTAGAATTACAATCGCGAAATTCTAAGAAATAATTGTATTACGGTTATAAAGGATATATACGATATCACTCACGGTTGATTCTCGCATTGTTACGAGATTAGTTTCGGAACAGTCGGTGCTCCTTCGTCGGTAGAGTACCTACACGCGAGGTCCGTCACAGAATGCACTGAGTACATGTGTAACACTTACGAATCTTTCAACCAAAAAGATAGAGACTCAACAGAACACTGTTGAGTAACTGCTATATGCTAAATTGTACAAATTAATCAAGTAGCGTTCTTAAAATAAAATAGTCAATAAGTAGTTTTATTTCTTATCCAAATTTTATTTCGTGAAAACGTAATCCCGGTTTATAAGAAAATAAATTTGATGTCGTAATCCCGCCGGGATTAATATCGTATTATGGGAAATTCCGGAGAATTATGGGGATTCCCGGGGTAATGACCGGAAACGAATTGTTACGCGTTTTTGTTTTAGCGATTATTTGCCGATTTTTTTGTTTTATGAGTTTCTTTATTCAGTAAAATGTGAAGATTAAGGATATATCAAACATTCTTTTAACACATTATGTTTTAGATTTTGTTTTCAGAAGCCAACACCGAATACAATCTTCTCTATCTTAAGAGGTTTTTAACGAGACTAAAAGGACCTGAACTCGAATGATATGAACAAAGTATGTTATAGATTTCCATTTTGTTAAAGTTATTCAATATATACCCTTTACTTACTATCAGGAGAGATTGTTTGTAATCAAAAGTTAGGCTAACAGAGTAAAAAAAAACTGTTCTGGTACTAAACGAGTTCTCTTTAAAACGTAACATTATAATTTATACAAAAAAATAAAATTGATTCATAATTGGCGGAGATATCGCGTAACATACAAACAAAAAAAAAGCATACAGTCAAATTGAAAACCTTCATATTTGAAGTCGGTTGAAAATTACCTTCACTACTACACTATCGTATTAGGTAATAAATAAATAAATAAATTTGAAAAGATTGCTAAATTTAAAAATTATTTCAGTGAATATCAAAATCCTTTGAGTGAATACCAAACAAAGTACGCCCGAATGCAAGCCCCATCTGTGTCGCAACTCCAACGAATTTACCCATTTAGTGCACATCTTAGTTTCCTCAAAGGCCAATAATAAAGTACTTCCGTTTCCGGCGAATAGTTGGCATCCTTCCAATGGAATAATTACCCTAAATACAGCTACTGAAAGTAGTGTTTCGTGAGCTTCATTATCGTACTTTAATTATATTTGGTATATAAAAAGCTTATAATGTCCATAGTCTTATAATTTTCATATAATGTGTGTTTGTTTTTCTTCTCAAAGTACTGCTAGACACTGTGTGTGCAGTGTTTATTTTTGCGTGACGTTACTGCCAAAAGAAAGAACTGGCAATATCCTGAGTTGAGATTAGGTGAGTTTGTGGCCAAAATTTTGCCATCTTGAATTTAAAAAAATGTTGGGCAGACATGTGATAGACATAATTAAACGCAAGCAAAGCTTAAAAAAATTGACTTCAGCGCTTTATCTTCGGAACCTTGATCAGATTTAATGTATTAAACACGCATTATTGACTATAACTCGAAAACTACTAATCAGATCTTGATCAAATTTGAATGGGAAAATTTTTCGAAATTGGCTCACGTGGAAAGAAGTTATGAGGTAAAACACATAAAAAAATAATAATCGACTTGAGTACCTCCTCCTTTTTTGGGAAGTCGGTAAAAAATATAAAATTAGTTTAATTATTGACCTTTCGTATTAATAGATTGAGAACATTAATAAAACTAGTTGCGCCCCGCGGTTTTACTCGCGTAAGTCCCGGACCCGCGGGAATTCCGGGATAAAAATTAGCCTATGTGTTAATTCAAGGCGTCATACAAAATTTCATTATTATTGGTTCAATTGAGCGGTTTATTTGAGTGTGAAGAAGTAACAAACATACAAACACACTCACAAACTTTGGCCCTCATAATATTAGTGTGATGTGATGTATGTATTGAGTAAACATTTTAGACTTGTTCTTGATACTAGCATAGCTTCAGGTATTTAGCTTATTATAAACATCAGGTCAATTTAGGTCACAAACATTGTTTTTCATACTCTTTGAGAAAGTGCACGATACGCCCGATGGCTACTTTGCATTGCGCTAAATATATTAGGTATATCTTATTATCTTAAGCTTTAAATATCTGTGACAAGTGAAAATTATAATTTATTTTGACTATGAATTTATAATATATTATAAAAATAAATAATAATACATATAATTTGGGATTCTTTGAGCCAAGAGTGAATATTTTCTAGGTAAGCATGCTGCATCTTCAGCCGCATCATCTTTCCATCAGGTGAGATAGCGGCCAAATGCTTACCTATCCGGCATAAAAAATGAATCAAACGGTCTACAGTTTAGAAAGAATTTCCAACTTCCATAAGAGTCATACTCGATTTATAATTAATTCGATTTCCTAAAATATTGCGTTGATACTATAAGACGGGGTGAAATAAACGAGCGGTTCCATTAGAACCCGGACATCTTCATTTCCTACATCTTGCGGGGTTTCCCCCGGGGCTTGTTTGGGGAGTAGTTGGGAAAAAATGGAGCAAAAAGGCAATTCATGTGTAGGATATAGAGCCAAAAACCCCCAGTTACTGGCGAAGGTAAATCATTCCAAAACTTGTACACTTACTTTCAAATCATAGTAAATTATTAAGATTGTGCGATAAGGAGTAAGTTACCAACTCTCGGTAATATAGGTTTTTTTGATGGAATACACTCCGTATTCCATTTAGTGCTCCATAAAGTAACCTTAGCTTCAATGTAACGATTTAAATCTGAGTTAACTAACACAAGCTAATTCTGTTGATGTTTATGTTTATTTTTCACAGTTGCATTTGATCATGTTTGATTTTAAAACAAATACATATACAAAATTTTATTATTTTATCAAACCTAGTTACAACCTGCATTACTCACGGTCCTTGAACTAGGATAAGAATGTACCGAGGGTAAACTACATTTTTTTAAAAATATAAATAACAATGTACAGTCTGTTAATTTAATATTAATAGATTGCCATTCAACATATAATCGCCAACACCTGGTTAAACGAACGTCGTGTCCTTAACCGTTCGATTGTGATGACATTTGAATTTAAGTAATAAAAGGAATACCAGGAAACAATTCTCAAGTCATTTTATACCAAATTTTGAGACAAATAAATTTACCGTGTCTCTGAGTGCCCAACATCTTCTCCACCCTTCAGCGAAAACTTGCAGATTTATTAACTTAGACTTACTAAATCAGACACGAAGACTTAAGAGACTAGATGCGATAAACATTAATTGTTAATTTAATTACGAAAATAAAAGCCCAAATAACCCGTTGTTTTTTTTTTCATAAAAAGATGAACGAATATAAAAAAAATATCGAAGATAAAATCACAAAAGTTATAAAATTAAATATATTTAATTTCTCAAATCCTTCGACAATTATCAGAATATAAAGATACGGTGACAAAAAAGTACAGTCACTGGCGTAGTTAGTTATATAATATATCTTTCTTATGTGCTGTACCCACAGCCTGCTTTGATTCCTGGTGAAGCATAATTCTCCTCAAGGAAATTTTGTGCTTCTGTTCTCGTTGATAATGTGTGTGCCACATTGTTTCTGGCACGCACTATACAATTTTTCGAACTTAGTAGTATGAGTTTGAAACCATTTTTTATTGTGGTGTTTGTTTGTTTGTTACTAAGATTGTAGAAAGAAATGTTGCCAAACTCTTTCTTTTTTATGCCGTGAAGATGCGGCATGCATAGCAAGCATAGCTTTGCCAATCACAGTTTATCACCAAAGGCGTTTAATTGAAAGTAAACTTTAAACGAGTATATTATACTAATACTATGAACACCTGTTTAACATTTACTTGAAAAGACTCATTGGCGATGATAAACTAGTCGAGTCCAAATTGCGAGTCCAAATTGAGTCTCGGTCACCGACGTAAGGTCGCAAGTCTATCGGTATTCTACCGTTTACACTTTGGAGAGTGTGCGCAGGAATTACACGAGCTAATTCCCCTATGCCCGTTTAACCATCTAACAACAAGACAAACTGTCAAACATCATCCATATATGGTTGACATACCTCCAGTTTGCTCGAAGCGTTTCGCTTCTATGTTCATCATCCGTACAGCGAAGGAGTGGAACTCATTGCCCTCCTCTTTATTCCCCGAACAGTATAATCTGGGAGTCTTCAAGTCAAGAGTGAATAGGTACCTTCTAGGCAAGCATGCTACATCTTCGGCCGCATCGTCGCTTTCCATCAGGTGAGATTGTAGTCAAACGCTTGTCTATCGTACATAAAAAAAAAATTGGCTGACTTAGCTTTTAATACCCCAAAAGCCATCAAAAAGCTTGTGCGCCTTCCAGCAACTTTAACTCCTACCTTACTTAACTACTATTAAGTAAGGTTTAAGTGCGACTGATGGTCTGCAAACGGCGCTAAGACAATCTTCCGATGCGTTTCGTTAAAGTTTAAGTTGGGCGGGTTAAGTTGGACTTAAAGTTCTTCAATGGAAACAGTGATTTTGGTTCCTTGGAATAACTGATGGGTATTTTTTAAACCTGGATCAGAAATAAATACATCTAGATTTGCTTTTTTCATAACCATACTTGTAAATTATTTTACGCAATTTAGTTAAAAAAAAAGTTTACAGTGCAGTGCCCGTTGGCGTAGTTTTCTGATTGTCTGCCTTAAACCAGCGGGTATCGCGTTCGATTCCCGATGGGAAAACAATTTTCTATCCAAGCGATGATTTGTACTATGTGTACCGGAAACACTTACATCACACACAAATAATCACACTCAGAACCAGAAACACAAATTTTGCTAGGGGGGCAAAGTTGTGTTACCTCAGGGAATCGAACCCGATGCCTGCTGCTCAGAAGGCGGATGGGCGCGCTTTTACGCTAGCGGGCAGTTCAAACAATACTACTATTCTAAGCGGACTCGCAAAACAGTCCTACCATCGGTAATCAATTAAAATTTCCTAATAATAACTTGAACTAACTTTCAAAATGATTTAACTTAACAATGGATTCTTGTATCTAACTGTCACTATTATAATTTCATTGTACAATTTATAATAATCTCACCATTCAACTTCAAGATATCTCCTAATCAATATACTAACTTAAGATCAACAGTTCTAGTAACTTAGAAGAGTAGCTTGTACAAGTTACTGTTGCCAGTAACTATCCGACGTTATCTACCGACTGTCTGTTACGCCTACAGTAATCTCTTTAGTTACTCTAGAGTTGGAAGAAGTTTCGGAGAAGACGTAGATACAGTATCTTGGTGTTAAGTTTCTTTTGAAATAGGTATTGTCGATTATATATAACTAATGAAGATAAGACAATTTGCTACCAAAATTTAGTATAGGTGCGTATATCGGATTGTGTCGTAAAAACTAACACGTAGAGAAGTCCGCCAATAATTATTCAGTTAGACCAGTGCTTGGATAGGTGACCGTTTAGTGGGTGTTCATTCAAATGAACACCATTGTCACCGTGCTTCGGAGTGCATGGCGAAGGGCCTTCAGGCGGCCTGAAATATCCTGACACTGAGACAGCTCTCTTGCCTATACGACAAACACTACGTGAACGTTTTTTTTGTGTGATAGCGGTCAAATGCTTGCCTATCCAGCACAAAAAAAAGCAAAGATAGGCAGACCCAAAGGAGTAAATTAAGAAAAGAAAAACATCCGTTGTGACGGAGATTAAACCCGCGGCCATAGGGTCTCATGGCTTATTGCTCTAACCGCTATGCTATTCAAGCCCTTATATATAAACAAGGAGTACTGTAGGAGTCTTAGGACTTGTGGGCTGTGTTATTTTTCTAAATTGTTTTTATTGTTCTTTATTTAATACAATAATTGTTAATAAATGTGTCGTTACACAGTACTAAAACTGCTCAAACGTGCATAAAACGAAAATGCTAAATAAATTTATTTGGTAAGTCAGTCAAAAAAATATATAATTGAATGTTTGGATTCTTGAGACTCCAATAATACAAGCTATGAGACTACGATATGAGCCTTGGAATAATAAAATTTACTAGACTAAGCAAACCCATTCGAAATAGAGTCATCGTATTTCGTACATACCAAATAAATGCGAGAATGTAGCCAAAAAATCACTACAAAATTAACCGTACGAGTACTTCCTCGAACACCTGAACCAAATAACCCTCTCAAGTAAATCAATAAAACTTCACGAGGTCTGCTAAAAGGGGTGCGATGTACCACGTGGTATTTATAGCGGCAATGAGGCGCTGAATGCCATGGAGGCGTCATATGAATACACGCTATATTCCCGTGAAAACTTGTGTCGTGTATATTAAGCCTCATAAAAATAAAGACCATATACTATGCCTCATGATAATAAAGACCATAGTGTTATGGAATAGCTTTAATAGGGCGTAAAATACCTCATGACAAAAATCCTCATATATCCTTTTACTATTAGTAGATAGACTCTTGATACCAAAAGTTATTTATAACAGATATAGATATACCTTGTTTTAAATACGTACACTTTCGGATTTATAATATGAAGTATAATATCAGTGAACAAGGAAACAAGACCATGTTCATAAATATTTTGTACGTAGAACATTTCTTCCTCAGTATTTTTTAGGATCTAGCTAAGCTAATAATTTAAAAAGATGCTTTATTATCAACCGACTTCAAAAAAGAAGGTTCTCAATTCGACTTTACGAATTTTTTCTAATTAATAACACGCTCCCTGTGCCTAATTATTTGCGATATTGTATATAATGGTATGTATCAAGTATTTTAATCATACCCATAATTTATTTGATTTATCTTTGCATATCTGCACCACGTTCAAAGTACCTGTAACAAAATGAAAACAATATTTAGAAAAGGTTCAATAAACAACTTAAAACAGTATAAATTGCAACTTAAAAAAATATTAAGATTGACATTATTAATATCCCACCTAAATTAAAAGAAAATGTACTCTGAAGTAGGTAACATTCTATGAACAAATTATAAGTCTATAATTTCTAATATATGTCTATAAAATCTATAATTTCTAAGAATTGTTTTGTTGTACACTTTGTAAACTGGTTATACAATAAAGAGTTTTGTATTGTATTGTGTATTGTAAGTCTTAAGATTTAGTTAAATAGAGTAAGTAGATAACTATCGAGTTAGTTCCGTGTTTTAGACCCCTCGTTAGTGGCGAAGGGTTGAAAGTGCGCTTCTCATAATTCTCATGTTTTTCCTCTAAATGTTTCTTTCCCTTCTAGAATTAAGTCCTCTTTGTACTGATTTGTGCAAAAGTATAAAATAAATAAGTATTATAACGAAGTTAAGCAAGAGACTGCCGGACTACAAAAAATAAAGAAGTCATTCAAGGCTCGTGTTTGTCATCCTCTGCCACATCACCAACTTACCATCAGTTAAGAAAGTGGTCAAACGCTTACTTATCACACATAAAAATAGTAAAAATATGATCCCTTTTTCGTTCTGACTAAGTAATGGAAAATGATCGAAAAAAATTGGTTGTCTGTACAGTCGGTTAAAGGACGATAATTTTATGTGATAACGTCATAAAACAAACGCTTAGGCCGATAGTGACACCTTTTCGTGCGTGCAGCCGGTGTTCATCGATTTATATGACGTTATCACGTCAAAAAAAACGGAAGCATAAGTAGGAACTGATATTTTTACTAAAATCACACCTCGTTTCACTCTACTCAGTACACCGTATTTCTAATGCTCTAACAAGATCGTAAAATTCTTAAAAAATATTTTACTTCACCACCAACTTGCCAATTTATAAACACTATTAGAAACAGTTACAACCATTAAAACTACTAACATACGATATTTTAATAAAACACGAAACACATGTGTAACCGCAGATATAAACTTTATAGTAGGACCACGTAACCTGTATTTATCGGTATGAATATATTATATCTAAGCTATTTATTAAGCTTTTACAATAAACATATTCTTATCTATTCTGAATATTAGAATATTCAGAATAGATAAGAATATGTTATACGACCAGACCAGACAATTTGACGACCCAGTTGGCGCAGTGGACAGATCTCTTTTGCGCCGTGGTTCCTGGGTTCGGTTCCCGGCAGGAGCACAATTTCCTTCCCAAGGGTTTGTTCTTCTGGTTTGGATGTAATGTGTGTGTGATGTGAATGTTTCTGGCACACAAGATACAAGTATTTGAACTTAGTGTGGGGTTGTGTGTATGAATGCGTTTGTTTGTTTGTAATAAATATGCGCTTTTGTAAGACGTGATATTTGTTTCCATGTATCATTTTATTTGAATACTAAATATGCCCTGCAACTTTGCCCGTGTGCATCATCCTACTTATATTATAAATCCGAAAGTGTAAGTGTGCAAGGGGTAAGTGTGTAAGTATGTTTGTCACGCTTCAACGGCTGAACAGATTTGGATGAAATTTGAAACGTACATAGTTTATGCCTAGGATTAACACATAGGCTTCTAGGCAAGCATGTTACATCTTCGGTCGCATCGTCACTTTCCATCAGGTGAGACAGTGGTCAAATGCTTAAAAAAATTATATATATATATATATATTGCCTATAATGCATAAAAAAAAAAAAAAGGCTACTTTTTGACTTGATAAGAGCGGGCGAAGCCGACGGGTACGGCTAGTGTTCAATAAAAGCCTATACTAGCCCTGAAATAGGGCTTACCATTTTCTCTCAACCTCTAAACCTTATAGAGATAGGCACAAGTAGCTCGTTATTATAAATATTTTCGCACACAAACTTTTGGATTAATCCCTTTGATTAAAATATAAATCCGAAGGTTTCTATATATCGAATAATATCGCAAAATTATTAAAATATTGGTGTAATTGTTGCAAAAAAAACAGCTTTAAATGAAAAATATATGAAAAAATTAAGATACCCCTTTTTATACCACCCAAATATCCAAATCTACTTGCAATTTATATAAGAAAATCCACTTCACTCCACTCGTAAGATAAGCGATACTCAGATCACCTAAAGTTTTTACAGCCGTTTCTATAACGGCCCGTATAAATAATTCACGAAACTTGATGGAAGAAGTGTACCTACGTCAAAGATATATGCGGCCTGGAAGCGATACGAGTCGTAAAATGGAAATAGTGCAAATGCTTTTAAGTACCGGATATTATGTAGTTGTTAAAACGTTTTGAGGTACTTCCCTCCTTCCTTACTTGGTTATCGCAGTTGGGTTAAATAGATATGAAGATGGGATGTAAAATGCACCCGGTGATATGAAAAATAGTACGACATACGTGTGCGCATTAAAGTTTTATGACAATAAGTTTGATATTAAAGAAAAGTAAATTTTCTTATATTCGTTCGATGAAGATACGTAATAAGTAATGTAGTAAGCATAACGTTTCAAATATTGTGCAACGGAATTTTTAACAGAATTTTAGAGACACAATTAGTTTTATTTATATCTAATTTATTTATTAAGCTTTTAGACAGCTCTGTAATGAGTCAGAAGATTTCGCCGGAAACAAATCAAACACAAAAATACCTAGAACTAGAAACACAAGTTTCTTTTGGGCAGAAACAATCGGCGCTATGCCGATTCTTTCTGCCCATAATAGGCAGACATGAAACCAACTAATGTCATGTTTTAATGATTAATCACACAGATTATATAGATACTATTTTGAAATAATATGATATTGGACCAAACAGGTAATTTTAATCTCTCATGAAACACAGATAATAATCCTACTAATATTATAAATGCGAAAGTTTGTGTGTGTGTGAATGTTTGTTACCACGTATCTCCGTAACGAATAAACCAATATTGATGAAATTTAGAATGTACATAGTTAAGATAAGTTCCGGAATAACACATAGGCTTCCGAATTAACGCGGACAAACCCGCGGTTTTCATCAGTAATATGATAATTCAATACGCATTCAACAGACTTCATATGAACGTTGAGGCAAAACATCTCGAAAACACTGACTTAGTGAGAAGACTCCGCCTTTTGAGTTAGTATAGTGATGTGACCCCTCTCAGTGTAATATAGTGAGTGCTACCAAACAAAGAACACAAAACAAAGTGACTTCCTCTTAATGGAAACAGTAAGAAAATTATTACTGGACACTTTCTTAGTTTAGTACCCTACTTAGCTGTTTAGATCAAAATTAAACGACTTATTAGTTTTAATGCAAGATCAACTGGTACCAACCGTAATAGGTATGTCATTAAAATGTATTCAACGAGAGAGAAGAAAAAAAATACAAAGCGTGATGCTAACAAAACAAAAAATTACCGGTGGAAACACAAGTTTTCTCCTCAAGGTGAATTTATTGAATGAATCTTTCGACACAAGTCTTCGAACTTAGTGTGGGGCTGTGAGTATAAAAGCATTTACGTTTATGTTATGTTATTGAGGCCAAGATTTATAATAACCTAATTACTTATAATTAGCACCACTTGCTTCCACCAAAAATGCGTAGGTACATTATATTTAAAGCTTTCATCCAACAGCCTACAGTCGCTACAGAAGAATGCAGGTCAGATGTCTACGTCTATGTAACATGTACAGCGTTGTACATTTGTACGGCTGTACATGGGGTAAGAATGCTGGGGAGGGGGAGCAAATAGTTGTCAGGATGGCGAGATGACACCGAAGGGGGAAATGGTGAGAAGCTGGGGCAAGTCATAGAAGACTAGATTTATTTATAAAAAACGTATTCACAGGTGCCGTGCGTGCCAACGTGTGAAACATTTACGTATCACACACATCATTCCCAGAAGCACAAACTTCCTTTGGGATGGAAATTTGTGCTCCTGCCAGGTATCGAAACCAGGATCCATGGCGCACAGGGCAGAGATTTGCTCACTGCGCCAACTGGGTCGTCAACGTGGTTTTTTATTTTGAAGTCCAACGTACAAGAAGCGTGTTGCACATAGTGGCGTATATTACGTACTTGATGACTATACCATATGATGGTGCAATGAATTTACATAAATTCTTTCAGTTTTCAGAGGAAAAAGCGGGTCATTTATGCCATTTATGCCAATAAATCTGTTTCTTCATTTGTACCAATGTATCACTTTTATATATTAGTAGAGATGCTTACCTCTACCTCAGTGATAAAAAGTGACGACAATGAATACCCAAGCTATTATTTTATCACTATAAAGTTTTAAATCCAAGAGTATATAAAGTGATCCCGAGTGTGATGGAGAGCGACACCGCTATCTGTTGCAACTTGTACCACACCTCAGTAGGAAATAGCTGAGTAGCGGATGGAAATAAGAGCTAAACGCCACGAAGACAGATTTGTTTTATTCAGAATCCTCGCTGACGTCGCGCGGATTCGCGAATGTTCTGTCTAGTGTATACCGAGTACGTTTATATTATGTTTGTATTCTATTCCGTTATAAGTTCAATTTGTTACTTTTGTATTATCACTTGTCTCTAAATTTATATAGTTTAAAGGAGATATATTTTCTGCTTTATCCAGTGGATAACGTAGAGGTGATGTGTATAAATAGGGAAAAGATTATATTGCAGCGGGTGCTGATCTCCGTCAGATGATCTAGAGTGTTATAGCCGGGTATTTAAGGTGAAAAGTTCTATGGGAACCTTGCAAAATTTCAACAAAGGAAGCCGCTTCGCACAGACGTACCTAGTGGTCATCTGAGCTAATTTAGCCCTGTACCCACGTGGTACCGCTCTGCAGGGGGGCGGGGGAGGGGGTGGAAATTCGCATCTACCGCGCTGCACTATGACGTCGATATCTGCATATGTTGAGCAAATAGGTCGTGTTTGGTATCGTTTTCGTATAAACCAAGAACGAGGAATTCATTTCTGGAACAGCATTTTTGCTCGTTCATAGAAAAATAAAGAGTTATGCGCAAAAATACAAAAATAAAAATATATTTTTTTTACAAAATCTATGTTTACTAGTAAACCACAAAGTAATTCTCAATAAAAAAAATATATTTATATAGCCCTGTTTATCTAGAATATAAAAATATAAACTTTCTGGACAGATTAAACATGAAAATGTATTTCAAAAAAATAAATTGTGTCGCGCGGGAGCGCTTTGTTCGGGGATTTGGCACTTATACCGTTAGTTCATAGGCGCAACGGTATCTATGTAGATAGTAAAACAAATAATTAATCGAGCAAAGCGGGATCTCTAAGTTGACTTGAGAGGTTCAGCACTTTGTCCGTCTGTCTGTCCGTCTGTCAGAGGCATCTAGCGTCTAAACCATACAAGCGAATGACTTCAAATTCTCAGAGAATATGTAAAGCAATGGCCCAAAGCCAGAAATGGCAATTAAAATTATATACATGAAAATGTTAAGGGGGCACACGTAAGTGGGGAGGAAAATAAAAAATATCTCAATTTTAAAGTAATTTTATGGTAATACACTTGTATCAATTTAAATTCACACATATAAAATAAATTGGAATTGTGATTATATAAAATAACTAGTCGTTCGCGCCAAACTGAGATCTGGCGCCTACATTTTGGCTCATGTAGAAAAACTTTTAAGGTTAATTGCTTATAAATTTTTCTTTAAAATAATTGTTTGATTTCTGTATTTTTTGTTCAAGTACAGAATATAAAGAATATTATAAGTAAGTTTCCAGATTTTAAAACAAATAATAAATCGACCTAAGCGAGATCTCTAAGTTGACTTGAGAGGTTCAGCACTTTGTCTGTCCGTCTGTCAGAGGCATCTAGCGTCTAAACCTTACAAGCGAATGACTTCAAATTCTCAGAGAAAATGTAAAACAATATGTGGGGACAAGGGTAGATTTTCTTCTTCGTGCCCCTTATTTTCCAGTTCATTTGGTGTCGGGCCTCCTCGTAACTCAGCGCCAGGATGCGCGATCTTGGTTAGTCAATGGTTGGCATTGATCTGTGGTAAGGCTCTTCAACTCTTTCTCCAAACTTGACCACCACGTGGCTGGCGGTCTGTCTCTTCCCCTCGGCTTACTAGGCATGTTGATGACTTTATTTACGGTATAGCTGTCGTCCCACCTCGTAGTATGTCCATACCATCTAAGACTTGATTCTTTACGGGCATTCATGGATCACAGAGTACTCTCGTTAATGATTTGAGCCATGCGGTATTTACTGGATGCCTGACGTCTTCATCTACTTACGTGTAAGTGGGCGTCAGTTGTAAGTACAGATCCAAGATATTTAAAACGAGACACTTTAGGTAGGGGTTCGTTGTTTATATGGATCATCATCATCATCTCAGCCGCAAGAAGTCCACTGCTGGATATAGGCTTCCCCTAAAGATCTCCAAAAAGAACGGTTGTTGCCCAGCCTTTTTGGATTCGACGATTGACTTCTTTCACCTCTTTCTAGAAGTTGGACCGTTTGTCCTAGGTAAACGTACTTGTCAACAACTTCGAGCATCGAGTTCCCAAGTGATACTGGAGTACATGGACGTTCGATATAATCTTCGTTTTGTCCATGTTCATGTTAAGGTCCACCTGTTGGGGAATTTGATTGAGGCTTTCGAGCATTGTGCTGAGATCTTCCATCGATTCTGCCATTACCACGATATTCACCGTTGATATTGCCGAGCCCTTTCCACTCCAGAAGTTTGAAGGCATCTTTCAATGCGGCAGTGAACAGTTTCGGAGAAATGACGTCTCCCTGGCTCACGCCTCTTTGTAATGATATCGCCCTCGACCTCTGTTCCTGTACTCGGACCGACATAGTGGCGTTATTGTACACAGTTCAGCACTTCGATATACCGATAGTCAATATGGCATCGCTTGAGAGACTCAAGCACCGCCCTCGTTTCGATCGAATCGAAGGCTTTCTCATAGTCCACAAACGCTAAGCATAGTGGCAAGTTATACTCCTCAGTCTTCTGTATAACTTGCCGCACGTACGTATGCGGTCTATGGTACTATAGTCTTTTGGGAAACCGGCTTGTTCGGAAGGCTCAAAGTCATCAAACCTACGACTGAGACGGTTCGTGATGACCCTCGAAAACAGCTTATAAACATGTCTCAGAAGCGTGATGGGTATGTAGTTCTTCAGCAAAGTATTATCACCTTTCTTTAAGAACAACACCACCACGCCTCTGTTCCATGCTTCTGGCGTAGTACCCCCGAGTAAAGCGGAATAAAAGAGCTTTTGGAGGACTTTGAGTACCGGTGTTTCAGCCGCGCTCAAGAGCTCAGATGTGATTCCATCATCACCCGGCGCCTTGTTGTCTTTTAGCTGTTTCAGGGCCATCCTAATCTCATATAGGCTGATGTCCGGGATATCTTCGGTATAGTGTCTGGTCAGCTTGGCTCTTTGGCCGAGCTGGTAGTGGGTTTAGTGACAGAAGTGTAAAGCTGTCCATAGAAACTCTCAACCTCCCTCAACACCTCTGGTCTGGTCGACGCTAAACTGCCATTTTCTCTCCTCAGCTTTGTCAACCGGCTTTATTTAGACATATCTCTTGAGAACACTTTGGAGCCTAGATTCCGTCTCTATCGTCTCCCTAATACTTTTGGTATTAAAGGAGCGGATGACGTGCCGCATGGACTTCGAGATCTGTTTATTGAACTGTCCATATGACTTAGAATCATCGGAAGGCTGCAATGATAATGATCGTCGTTTTTCCATGAGGTGCAAAGTTAGGCAAGAGAGTAGAAATTCTGGCTTTGTTTATTTGGATATCGCACCCAATTTCTTCGTTTCCACCATAATCACATTCCATTAACTCTGTTTTTACTCGGCTAATTCGTAGACCACGACCTTTGAGCTTTTCCACTCACGTTTTGAGGGGCTCCTACAGTTCAGGATCGATTCTGGTGATTAGTGCAATATCATCCGCGTACAGAAGAACCACGTACCATAGAGTTGGTGCTTGGATTTTGCATGTACTGTAATCCATTGAAAAATTAAATAGCAGTGGGCTAAGAGTTGACCCTTGATGAACTCCCACTCCTAATTGGTAAAAAAGGTTCACTCATTACAGCAGGGCTTTTTATCTGCGTGGTGATGTCCTTGTACATATCCTGGATGACATTGACATAGCCCTCTTGGATGAATTAGGCTCTCAGAGACTGTCACACCAATTTTCTACAGCATCCCTCCTGCAGAAAAGCTTTTTCCAGGTAAATAAAGATGACATACAGATTTTCTGATTTTCCTGAAGTTAATCCGAATTTGTTTTCAGTTAGACTTGACAATTTGGTAATTTGCGTCCCTATAACTCGCTCCCAGAGCCAAAAAAATATATTGCCTATATAATTTTAATTGCCATTTCTGGCTTTGGGCCATTGCTTTACATATTCTCTGAGAATTTGAAGTCATTCGCTTGTATGGTTTAGACGCTAGATGCCTCTGACTGACGGACAGACAGACGGACAAAGTGCTGAACCTCTCAAGTCAACTTAGAGATCCCGCTTTGCTCGATTAATTATTTGTTTTACTATCTACATAGATACCGTTGCGCCTATGAACTAACGGTATAAGTGCCAAATCCCCGAACAAAGCGCTCCCGCGCGACACAATTTATTTTTTTGAAATACATTTTCATGTTTAATCTATCCAGAAAGTTTATATTTTTATATTCTAGATAAACAGGGCTATATAAATATATTTTTTTTATTGAGAATTACCTTGTGGTTTACTAGTAAACATAGATTTTGTAAAAAAAATATATTTTAATTTTTATATTTTTGCGCATAACTCTTTATTTTTCTATGAACGAGTAAAAATGTTGTTGCAGAAATGAATTCCTCGTCCTTGGTTTATACGAAAACGATACCAAACACGACCTATTTGCTCAACATATGCAGATATCGACGTCATAGTGCAGCGCGGTAGATGCGAATTTCCACCCCCTCCCCCGCCCCCCTGCAGAGCGGTACCACGTGGGTACAGGGCTAAATTAGCTCAGATGACCACTAGGTACGTCTGTGCGAAGCGGCTTCCTTTGTTGAAATTTTGCAAGGTGAATCACCTTAAATACCCGGCTATTAGGGCATATACCCTGCCAATCATCAGCCTATGTATGTATATTTGTGGCTTCTTAGAAATCAAACGCTTGGGCTGATTTTATGATTTTTAACATGAATGAATATTAAAAATCTAGACCGGCGCGATGAAATATATTTCTTATAAGTTGTTAAAGTCAACTTATAAGTTGTTAAAGTCAGTATAATTAACTTGGAATGTTTTTTGCAGTCGAGTTCTCTGATTACATGATTTATTTTTAATTCCTTGCTGAACGGTAAACCTTGATAATATTAGTTGAATTAATTTGTGATATGCAACTACAATAAATTGACGTCGGAAAATCTTTTCAAATTCCAAATTACTATAAATGCGGTCCATGTACTGTTCAAACAATTTTATTGTTGAGATGTTTTGACTAAATTAATTGTCTTATTTAAACTGAATTATGATGAGTTTTTATGTTTAAATTGTTAATAAGATTATTCTCAGACTATTATCTTTGATTTTCATTTCTATTTCCTCTTAAACAGACGGTTTCACCCAACTCTTGAAACTTTCGAGTCGGTAGACGCTCTCGAGTGGAACAAAATCCAGAACGTTATAATTTTACAATCTGAGAGGTACCTGACATTTAAAAGCTATTACAATTAGAGTAAGTTCCATTCAATTCGTATTCCAGTTCACATTTAGCAATCTGATAAGACATGCCCCTTTATCTACACACCTTCATACATAACATACAGTCATAACTATTTGCTTGAATCATTTACTTTACGGATATTATTAATAGATACCTAAAAGTAGATAATGTCTTACAGTAAATAATGAACACTTCTACTGAAGTTTAAATATCAATATCTCCATCAATATCATCGAAGGAATGTTTATTTTTGTGCTAGTGCTTTACAACCTCTATATCTATCTAATATCTTTAAACGAGCAATTCTTGTATATATATGTGTAATCAGGATCTTGGAAACGGCTCCAACGATTTTCATGAAAGTTACAGATTAGGGGTTTTTCAGCCCAAGGTTCCGATTTATCAACGTTCCAGGTCCGAGAAATGCTCGGTTCCCAAACTGCATTTGAAAAACCGGGTTTAAGAAACTATCAGCGCCATCTATTACGCCATGACCGATGTAAAAAAACTGTTTGTACTCGACACTAGATGGAGCTTTCTGAGGCTACAAATTCAGACACATTCTACCAAAAACAATAACCGAGCGAAGCTCGGTCATCCGGATATTGTGAAAATAACGTGCTCAAAATTGTGTCATATGTTAACTAGACATTAGTATGTGTACTTATACTAGTTAACTGTTAATTAGTTAAACTAAGGCTTAGTTTATGTAGTCATATACTAGACATTACTTTAACAAATTAACAGCTAAGTATATGTAATTAAATCTCACAGACTCCACATTCATTATGCGAACTGCAAAAGAATGGAATTCCTTACCTGAGTCGTGTTCCCTGATAAATACAATATGGGAATCTTTAAGTCACGAGTGAATAGGCATCTTCTAGGCAAACGTGCTCCATCGTCGACCGCATCGTCACTCACCATCAAGTGAGATGGCGGTCAAACGTTTTATTTATTTATTTCAGAAAATAGTAAGCTTACAGCGATTGCCAAGGTGCTAACTATATTTTGCCTACCTTGATTTAAAAACAAATAGATGTAAGTTTATCTATTATATACTATGATTATATAGTATTATATGGAAGTGTTAACAATATTTTTTTATTTTATTGAGGCTAGCGAATCCTTATTAAATATATCAACATTTTTCTTAATAATTTGTAAAACAGTGTATAAGCATTTTGGTTGGAGGGGTGTTATTGTTAAGACTGCAAGAACTATCTTCTTCTGGGTGGCATTGCAGACGTATACAGATCGCACGCTTTTTGTCGCTATCTACCAAACGAGCGCCCTGCTTGTCTCCTTTCGTAATAGAAAAGCAGAAAAAGTTTTGCCCTCGTTTGTGTTCACTGAAGGGTATTAATAATCCAGGAGTCATCAAGTCTAGAGAGAATATGCAAGCACGATATTTTCAATGGCTTCGTCACTTACCATCAGGTGAGATAATAGTCAAATGCTTGTGTATAAAATCATATCAAAGCAAGCATAATCAAGCCAAGATGAGAGCCTGCGTATTCCAGGTCTAGTGTGTTTACCAGCTTCGATCACATCGTCACTTACCATCAGGAGAGATAGTGGTCAAACACTAGCCTGTCACAAATAAAAAATATATCAAACGCATCGTAATTTAATATATTTTAGGGAGAGCTCTAAGCAAGATATACGATGAGGTCGATGAGAACATAAACACTCTAATATAAATTGGCTTCAATATTATCCCTATCTGAGAATTCCACCCCATTATCATTACCAGCTGATCCTCCTAACCTCGAGGCCTGCAAGTTATTTCCTCTAAGTGCCCTGAGGACCCAACCATGCCCTAACCGAGTCTGTTAAGCAAATCGGGCGTCTCTCACCCCACTAGCGTTCTTCCACGCTATTTCACGCGTTTCGCTCGGAGAACGAAAAGTAGTACACGTTGTAGGTTAAACCGGCGAGCTTTTGAAGCAAATAAATTATCAGTACAATCGGAATTTTTGTTTCTCGATCACGTTTCATGTGGTACGTAGGCCCTCAAGTCAGTGTCAACACATTATAAGTATGCAATATAATTTAGCTGGTTGTATTTTTTTATGTTATTGACTACGATATACTAACATCAGTTGAAAATATGTTTAATATTAAAATCTAAAAGCGCTAGTACACCGTTATATTCACATACATACACGCACACACACATACACACACATATACACACACACAACCAACACTACACACACGCACACACACACTCACAAACACACACACATACATTTCCCTCACACACACCCACACCCACAACCTATTAATAAATATTGTACACGCAAAATTAATGTTAGGTACATTAATTATTTATACATTTGTGACGTTATAAGATATAATAAGATTAATTATTGGGAGAAGCCACTGGCACCTGAAACACAGTGTTCTAACACTAGTTCAGGAGCCTATGGATTCATAAAACTTTATGTAAAAACTTATGCCAATAAATTTTTATTATTATTATTGTTCTCTTTATTTATTATTTTTTCTTAAGCTAAGATTTTTATTATTATTATTATTATTATCAGTCGCTCGCCTGAAGGTAAGCATCACGTTTGCTCATTACAGATCAGTGCCACACAGAGTTTTGAACTTCTATAATTCGAACTCCAGCGCGACAAAACATTGCGCTCGTCACTCTTGTCATGTCTTTAGGGGATATGTCGGTACCCAAATAAATGCCCAGATCAGCGAAAATTTATTTATTTTTACACATATATTACAGGGACTATAATTGTCCGTTAGAAGGTTACGTCGCAAGTGAAGAATGACAATTAACAATTCATAGTGTCCCTTATCTTAAGTGTTGCACATACATCGCCACGACATTGCTATTGACTATTTGCAAGGAGAACTGTTACGCCTTAACAACTCTGAGATACTAGAAGTTTAATCTCTGCAAGACCTGTCATTTCACTGAAAACATTGCTCTTCAATCCGAAATGTAGTTATGAGATTGAATGCCTGGCAATGGAGTGGTACTGGTGCAAACGAGTCCTACCACAATAATTTACCCTTGCTAGGCAAAGAAACAGATAAACTATTGGTAGCCCCCTTATGGCGCATAGTAAGGCAAGGATGCAATTTCGTGCAGTATGGGAGACCTCGGATGATACAGTAGTGGTAGATGGTAAAATGTTCCAAAGATGCAGTGCGGTGTTCGAATCTCGCTCCGAGCGATACTTTTGTTTCCTTATCATATGAACTTAGTTTTAGCCGTATGCTTTACAAATAATTTATGTTTGAATGTATATTCGGCTTAAAACACGAAAATTTCGACTTATTTTGTAGTCGACTAGTTTCGGACAAATTAGTTGTCCTTCATCAGGATGAGTCAGACACGCGATACGCGGAGGCGTGTGGTAATTTGTTTCATCGACTAAGATTATTTTCCATGGCATCCAGTTCTAGCCAGGATATAAAAAGCAAAATCAACGCCTTTCTATAATTTTAAAGAAAATTTATAAATTATTGCATGTCCACTAGTTTATAGATGACCATTGCCAGTTAGTATAGTCCTTATAGCAAATAATATATCCAAGACTTGCATCATACGTATTTTCTCAGACATTAGTGAAATTATAAGTTCTAGCTAGTTCTAGCATGGTCACACTCACTTCAAATGTATCAATAACGGGATATTAATCATGTACGAGTATTTCGTTTATTTTAAGTTTCTAATATTTCGGCTCCGTTGCAGGCGCCATGATCAGGGAGCTACTGGAGTAGTGCGGGTGAATGAAGGTTTTAACTTTTATTATTGAAATTGTATTCCAAACTTTCATCCCGTGTGTCACACAACCGCAAATCCGAGAAAACATTGAGTCTCAGCGCAATGAAGCGTAAATTATATTCATATGATACCGACTCCCGACGATTGGTGGAGTGATCCGATTTCGATTATTAATCGGAACCGATATTTCAAAGAGCAGGTGGATTGATAGATTTGTGAATGTGTATGACTCGAGGAGATATCAAAAAGGGGTTTTACGAATGTGTCGTTTAGGCACAATATTTAAATTAAATTTTTTATTTATAATGTAGTTTTTTATCTTTTTTTTTAAGAATTATAGACAAGCATTTGACCACTATCTCACCTGATGGAAAGTGATGATGCGGCCGAAGATGTGACATGTTTATCTAGAAGATACCTGTTCACTCTTGACTTGAAGACTCCCAAATTATACCCCTCGGGAAACAAAGACACAGGTAATGAGTTCCACTCCTTCGCCGTACGGATGATGAACGTAGAAGCGAAACGTTTCGAGCGAACTGGAGGTATGTATGTATCTCTGACTAGATGACCCGCTGAACTTCATATTATCTTAAATTGAAGATACTTACAAATTTTTGTTTTTCTAAAACATCCCAGAATTGTATAAGCGGACACAACAAAAAGAAATCAAATCGGTCAAACTATTTCTGAGTTTTTTTTATGTTAGATAGGCAAGCATTTGACTCTGAGCTCTAGTAAGGTAAGCATTTGATCTGATGGAAAGTCATGATGCGGCCAAAGATGTGACATGCTTGCCTAGAAGATACATATTCACTCTTGATTTGAAGACTCCCAGATTATACCCCTCGGGGAACAATGACGCAGGCAATGAGTTCCACTCCTTCGCTATACGGTGAGACTAAAGTCAATGTTTATATTATACAGTGATATAGATAAGATAGCGTTTGACCAATATCTCAACTTTTTATTGTTTTTGTTTGGTAGATTATACTTCGGAGGTGGTCTCATATAAATATTATCGAAATCGATCAAGCCAAAACCAATATATAAGCAGTGAAGTCAGTTTTTTTAAGCTTTGCTTGCGTTTAAATTATTCTAGATGCAATACTTCTCGAAAACATTATTTTCCACCGGTTGGTGTCACATTTGCGGCTTCAGAATTTATTATATGTTAAATGTGTTGTGTACCAATTAACTCATATATATTTTTATACAATAACACTCATATTATAAATTCAAAAGCTATTGTGTAATTTGTTTAAGTATACGCCGTAACCACTGCCGCCGTACCGTCGTACCGCACCGCCTGAAATTTGGAATATAGGAAAATAGTGACCTGAAATTACATATTATTATAGGCTATATTTACGCGGGCGAAGCCGCGGGGATCTGCTAGTGAAGTATTAAACAGGAATATTAATGTAAACATCATACTATAAGTCTGCGAAATAATAATCCAGCTTTTTCCAAAGCAAGTGCCATGTTAATCCTGAATTCTGCAGCTTTCCGTGTTTAATTCCACATTCAAAAAGAGCAGATTTAAGAGCAGACTGAGTATCAGTCCGACAGTAAACACAGACGATTATAGAGCGTATAGCCTTAGCTCATAGAGGTGCTTTTAGCGGAGTAAAAATATAGCTGATACGCAAGGTCGCGCTTGCCATACTTACATCTTGGTGTCGTTACATTCTCAAAGATTAAGAAATATATAAAAATCATGGCTAACCATCGGATAATAAACTTAAAAATGCTTACCTTACTAGAGCTTAAAAAACTGTTCCGCTAACAAAACTAATAGATGTAATTCCATCACATTTTTTTCTAATTCTCGATCCTCTACCTACAAACTAAAAAATCCCAACGTTCCACCCTCCAAATGTTTTACTCGTTTGTTAGATCGTTTTTTCACCCCCTCGTTTCATCCCCCGCTGAGTGACAGCTAACGGTGTGGTCATTGGCAACAAATAGCCAAAATGTTGGCTATCTGCGGCTTTCCTTTGTTTTTACTTTATCGGATAGAAAGTATGTTTTGTGTATTGCTTCGTATTTAATCTAAAGAAATATTGTATTATTTATATCATGAAAAGGATAAAAAATATCAATGTTCCTGATTAGTTATTATCATCATGATCACCGGCTGTTTAAGAAGAGAGTGAACCCCGCGACCTTTTCACCAAAGTTTCATCACAATCGCATGAAATACGAACAAACAAACAAACATTGACTTACATTAGCAGATAACAATATTTACCGCTGTGGACAGCGCTACCATGAACGCCTGCCGTTTTGCTTCAAGCAATATCCTTATTATGTTTACTCTCACTTTTAAGTCAGGATATTAAGGACGTAATTCGATCATAATAAAATATTAAAGCAGTACCAACACGTTATGGGACTAGACATTTACAATTAATTACTTAATTACCGATTAATAATGTAGATACAACAAGGTTTACATTAGAAGAAAAATAAATAAATGACTAATAAAGCAAGCATTCTCACTCTTATAATGAGTTTATTAATACGAAAATATAACATTACCAGCAGTATAAACTATAATTATTCTACAATTATTAAAATTAATTATAAAAAAATAAATTAATAAATGCTTCTATATAATTTTATATTAAAGAAATATATCGTGTGAAAGTGTCTATGTCTATTCTAAATTTAAACCGAAACAGTAAAAGGATTTGTGTATGCGTCATCTCTTCACGCTGCAATGGGTAAAACGTAATTGGTATACTATTTTGAATAGATAAAGCTATGTGAACTTAAACTGGTACATCGGTATCATCATCGCAAGTGATGCCACGCAGCTAGAGCCATCTTATTTATCTTATTTGATAGAGTCTTCAAGTCTAGAGTGAATAGGTATCTTCAAGGCATACACCATGTTACAAATTCAGACGCATTGCTACTTTTCATCAGGTGAGATAGTGATCTAATGTTGCCTATCTATAATTTTAAAATATCCTAAAACTATAACTTGTACGCGTATATTAAATAATGTTTTAAGTTTAACAGTCTACCAACGTGTGTTAATTATAAGTTCAAAAATAGGCATCGACATATTAGGGTCGGAGCGGAATTAAATCACTGAGTTTTTGAAATACCGACCCAATAACTACTAGACCATACTTGATTCCACTCAATGCACGATTGATTCATCCCTTTTTTACCACACTTTGCTTTCTACACCGAGGGAACTGTGTTCGATTCCCAGCAGGAGGACAATTAGCTTTCCCAAATGACATTTGTGCTTTTAGTTCTATGTGTTTGTCAATGTTTCCGTCGTTGTCAAGACTTTGAATTTAGTTTGCAGCTGTGAGTGTTAATGCGTTTGTTTTGTCATCGACAGGTTAAATCTATTAAAAAGTTAAGATATTATGTTCCAATTCCTACTCTTCTACACCAAACATAATAATTATTACCACCCCATATTACCTAAAGGCACAAAAACAACCGAAATCTGGAAAGTCCGTGATTCGTTCTTCATGCTCCGAAGACCAGGACGAGGGTTTCGAACATCAATCACCCCCCTTCAACCCCCACGGCCCTGTTTCTGTGATTTGTCAGTGAGTGCACAGTGGAATGTAGAGACAGTTTGTCTGTTTGTAAGATCAACATATTGGTACGACGAGCTTGTACTAAAATATATCTTGATTCTCTCGAGAGCAATCCTTGGTGGCTGAGAGGTCGGCTTGGGCGGCTAGGTGTTCTACCACTCTTATTGCCAAGTTTGTCTTCAAGTAACCATATTTTGGGCTAATATTATTATGCTAGATCGCCTCCTGGCTCTTGAAGTAAAGTATTAACTCCTCATTTGAATTCATTTTACTTGTTTCCATGATCACGGAGTCAGTTACTCGGTGATCGTGGCGCTTGCAACGGTGCCGAAATGTCGGAAACTCAATACAAACGACATACATGGTAAATATTCTGTTATTGACACAAACTATCATGCCTCGTATAAATTAATTGTCAGAATCAAAAATAGAAAGAACTGTGTAACTGTTTTGATTTACCTTGCCGTATGTGTTTGTTATGGTTTCTTCGGGCAGTAATTGGGTGCAGCTTAAGGGGAAATGAATGGCAGAATGCGTTTCGTTGCCTTCGTTGAGCCGCAAAAAGGGTAGGATACTTTTTTTTGGTTGTAAATGGATGTGACGCGGTCAGCGGGACAAGGCGTTTGTAGCGCCTTGTTTGAAGTTGTTAAAATAAGTATTTTTTTTTTTTTTTTTTTTTTATGTTGAATAATTTATTTGGTTATAAACTTAGGTGAGAGGAAATAGACATCAAATATAATAATCGGTTTTCAAATATAATATATAATCGGTTTCACACTCCTGTGAGTGTAAAACCCACGTTAAGTTCAATGACTTGTGTCGTCAGTGCTGGAAGCATTCACACACACAATAACACCCAGAACCAGAAACACAATTTTCCCTTGGGGAGAACACTTGTGTTCCTACCGAAATCAAATACAATTCCCCTGCTTAAAGATGAGCAACTAACAGGCAATTCAGGAATGTTCATAAATGACATTTTTTTTTAAGAATTTAGTCTCATAAGTCATAGTACTCCTACATAAGCATAACCCAAATAAACTATACATATTTAAATACATTTTAATCTACCAAGTATCAGGTACTTGGTAATTTTAATGTTATACTCGGCTTGTATTCAGCTTAGAGTAATTGTGTAGATACGTAACAAAATCATATATTGTTTATTGGTTACTATAAAAAAAACCGAACAAGTCTTATTCATCCATGAAGGCTTCTGAAATAAATTTGATTATAGAATATACTTTTTCCATTATAGGAATCAAGTCCTGAAGAATATTTTTATAATTATTTTCAATTTTAACTAATACAAATAATTATTTTAGGATTTTGTATATACCTGCTTTATGTGAGAGTGTCAAAATGTGCAGAAAGTACGGCTTAAAATTCCTATTTTTTATTGCATTAACTTGAGTTTTCATTTATTTAGGTACAGCACCACGAGACTGGAGCCCTTATTATTTGATTTCAATTTTAGTTAGACACTTTCACTCAATTCTGAGAATAAGAGTCTTAACAGACAGACCGACGGACAGTAAATTAATATTTTTAAGGAACTGAACTCTTCCTAATTTTAAAGCAAGCAAAGCTTAAAAAAACCGACTTCACCGATTAATCTTTGGATCCCTTGATCAGATTCAATTAATTAAATACGCATTATTGACGATAACTCAAAAACTACTGGTCAGATCTTTATCAAATTTAAATGGGACCACGTGGGATACCTCCTCTTTTTTGTCAGTTAAAAATGGAAACAAACTGTATGAAGTCGAATTAGTTAGCCTCCTCTTTTTTTAAGAAAATTCTGTAAAATAATACGTTATATTTACAGTAATAAATCCTATACGGATAAAAATAACATATTAAAAGTCTATAACAACGTCGTAAACAGTAAATCCCGTTCGGCCCGCTCATTCATCACAGTGTTTATCCAATTTCCTGTTGTCTCGCCCGAGAGCGACTCATTTTGTGAGGTATTGTGTTCAGGGATTGAGATATTGATGATTAGTTTATTTAGTTTTGTCTCGAAAGTATTCACACTCACAGCCCCACAACATATTCAAAGACTTGTAACGTGGGTAGAAGCATTTACACTGAATATAAAATCACACCCAGAATCATAAGATCAAAGTCTATATAGAGGAGAAAACTTAATATGCTCCAGTTGGGAATAGTACCCAGGATCCGTGGTAAAGAGAATAAAGATTTGTCCACTGCGCCAACAGTGTCATGTTCATATTTATGGTAAGTATGCTCTTAGTCTGTCAAACGTCATCCATTTATGGTTGACATACCTCCAGTTCGCTTGAAGCGTTTTGCTTCTACGTTCATCATCCGTACAGCCAAGGAGTGGAACTCATTGCCTGCGTCTTTGTTCCCTGAACGGTATAATCTGGGTGTCTTAAGTCTAGAGTGAATAGGTACCTTCTAGGCAAGCATGTTCCATCTTTGGCCGCATCGTCACTTTCCATCAGGTGAGATAGCGGTCAAATGCTTGCCTATCTAGTATAAAAAAAAAGTTTTTATATATAAAAATTGCTGCTGGTAATCGAACCTAGTGGTAGGTACCTATGACGCAAATAGCGGCACTGAACTAATATAGAACTGAAAATTTGAATTTAAATTAAAAAAACAAAACAAATCAATAATGGTAATTATAGTATTGTGAACAATCTATCTCCTGTAGTCGAAATGTCGAATACATATATATCAATTCTCATATACTTCCCAGTTTCGAGATGATCGATCTACCATCTAATTTACTCACCAACAGCTATCAACAGCAATTTATCTCGATTATTACAGAATTTCCGTCTCTATACATAACTTGGAAGTCTATCGAATTGTGACGAATCGGTATTGAGTATCGATATCTATTACTATACTCGATACTTCTGATTGAATATATACGTTTTAACGATGCCTCATATTAGGTATTTGGATACAAGGTGTTATTTAATTAAGAAATCAAGCTTATATAGCACTATTATTATTGATATAATTTTTGTAGTGAAGTCATTATATTAAATAACTCATAAGCTCCTGAAATAGAGTTAGGCACTGTATTTCAGATTATTTTATGTTCTTATTATTATTTATTACAGCCGATAATGGCCTCGATTCTGATGTACACTCATTAAATTAAATTTAAACTATCCCTGTTTCTTACAAAATAGAAACACAAGACAGAGATAGCATACATTTTAGTGCTGTCTTTACTTCTGTGTAGCCATTAACAGGTTTCGTTCGATGGTAATCTATACGAAATGTTATTTATACTAATGTATTGGTAATAATTAATAACTTCATCGTAGGTGACGGTCACTGCGGGTTTAAAATAAGAAATAAATGATACAATAATTACTATAATTGAAACAGCGTATAACATCACAAATTAATACCAAGTATTCTGATATCCAGTTTCAAGTATTCTATACTAGATAACGATACCAATATGATGACCCTAACTCTGGGGCGAAGTCCATCGGTGATTTAGTACGGGAGATATTGGCACATAAGTTAGCGAGCCGGCAGTGTGCGACGTACATCGATTCGGAAACAGATCGATGTCACTTCCGTGGCATTTGTTACTATTAATTTTGGATGAGCAAATCGTGATCATTGTTTGTGTGCAGCTATAGAAATTATGGGAATATCGATTTGACTCTAATTGCTTTATTATTGTGATTTTTGTCCAGCTTTTGTAGATAGATGGTAAAGTTATGCGGAAAAACATGACGTCACGCACATATAATGAAAAACAATCAAACTTCTAGAAAACGAAGTTCCGATACATCTACAATTGAAAAAAATATGATAGCTACAATATTCCATACAAGATCGGAATTGGAATTGTTAATTAGTCATTATCTTACATGAGTTTATACAGGCAATTTGCAATTAAGGTCAAGTCCTACGATTCAAAGGTTTGACCTAAAATCGTCCTAAAACTAGAACTATCTCAGTATAAACTAACTGTTTTGTTGTTAACAGTAAAACAATTTCGAAACTACTTAATCCAGTACTAGGATTCTGCAAATATCAACATGTTGGCACTACCCTCCTAAATGGAAAGTATAAATTGTTTTGAGAATAAACATGACTATCTCAGTTATATATTTTATTAGCAGAAACTCAAATCGAAACAAATCAAAAAATGATCGTACAGTTATTAATTATTATAATGCAATTATTGCTTTGATTACTTATGGTTTGTTGAGCCAAAATTATAACTATGTTTATTATTAAAATAACTTACTATATACTAACCGAGACTGCAATTTTAATATTAAACAACTTATTTTGGGTACTAACTTACCTTTTGGTAAATGACGATCGATGGTAAGCTAGATCTACAAATTAAATTGTAAAGACCTACAAAGGCCTGTATTTCTGTCATTTTTAACCAACTTAAAAAAAAGGCGGTTCTCAATACATTGGTTTCTTTTTTATGAATATATACCTTAGAACTCCGTAATTTATTCAAAACAATTTGAAAAAAAAAAATTTTTTTCCTGTTTACGTTCTAGTTAGTGTCATTAAAATTTGATCAAGATCTGATGAAGAGTTTCGGAAATATTTGCGATTGAAGTCGGTTGTTTGTTTTTTAAACTCGTATACCTATATTATTAATTCTCACAATTATGTTATAATTAACGAAGGTTTGAATTTGTACTACAGTGCTTAGCTATTTTAATAGCCGTTGGGTTACCTAATCCCGGAAGGCCCTTACTGTACTTAAAGTATACCTCTACCCACATTAAACTATTCCAGTTCAAATACTAGAGTTGAAACAATAGTTCGAACTAATAGTTCCTCGAGTGAGATACTTGCGAACTGATACAGAGAAATGTTAACGGAGATTCTGTTCTCTAATGGAATGTTTCATTTGTTATTTGGTACGCATAGTTGTTAATAATTCATTATAGTTGAATTTCTCACTGGTTCCGTGTTGAGGAAGTTCAATATTTAAAGCGTCTTTCGATCTTTGCCGATTTTACGTGATATTTTGTTTGGTAGAAATAAGTTATAATAAATGACGGGAATTGGCCTGACTTACACATTGTCAATGTTTAGATCGACAGTCCTGAAGAAAGTTACCGAATGAAGCCGAAACAGGGGGTCTATTCCGGGCATAGATTATCTTAATAGTAGTCGAATACGAACGATTTTCTTTTGTTATGAACATCGAATCAACTGAAATTTCAATCAATCGACTGATCAAAATGCTGGCACTTATTTGACTCAACGTATTAGCATTGCAATTCAGAGAGGCAATGCCGCCAGCATGATGGGAACGCTACTCACTGGTAGTGAGCTTGAGTTACCTATAAGCTCGATGTCTTGTAGGTAACTTAGTTCTTTGCTGTATATAGTTTTAGTTAAGTTTTAGGAAATATAGGCAATTGGACCGTAGATTGAAGATAATAATGTTTATCTTAGTATCGACATCACATCAATTCGAACAATCGTATTTTGACGACCAGAATAGATCTTCTGTAAGTATATACTGGTCGTCAATTTACGATTGTTCGAATTGATGCGACGTCGAAACAACAGTCGATCGGTCGAAAGTAAAGTCGATTCGATGGTTCACAAAATAAGAAAAAAGTTCGATTTCGACGTCGATGTAAAGATTAATTGATGCCCGGAAAGGGGTCTACCCCATGTCGATCTAGACATAGACAACGCGTAAGTCACGCTCATTCCCGTTTTTATTTTAATATTGTCTGAAATGCGCGTGATTTATTTATCAGATTAGAGATAGGTAATGTTACACGGAACGTGATTCCTACATCAGCAGTGCAAACTTGGACTTTGATGAATAATGTCGTACACTGCAGTGACACATAGTTTTATGCAAAAACTTGTTTCAAGTCTTCAAGTCATAATTGATTTGGTTATTTATCAAGTCGTCTTTTCACCACATCATCATACTATTATTATAAGTCCAAAAGTTTTTACCGAATGGATTTGGATGAAATTTGGAATATAGGTACATATCTTATACCTAGGATTAACGCACTTTTTAACTTGATTAACGCGAGCGAAGCCGCGGGGCACGGCTACTTTAAATATAATATTATGTCAAAATATCACAGAAATACAATTGAAGACTCTGAGTGCGTCGTATAGCTAAGTATAAGTATTTGCAGAATGTAACCCTCAACGGGTGATAATTATTATAACCCTTAACCCTTACTGTAGGGTAGTGAAAATTAACATTTAGCTTCCTTCCACTACGAAGTCATTCCAAATACAATATTATTGTATGTTTAAATGCCTTCAGAGATATTCGAGGAAGGATCTATTAAGAGTCCAGCTCTGAGAGCAAATAATCAAAGTTCAAATTATCATTCTAAAATGCTTTGAATACAGAAGTTGTTAAATTATCTTTATCGTCACTTCCTTTTCTTACTAAATAAGATCAACATGTATGTAGACTCTTCCTAGAGGTACAGTAAGAGTTTGTTTTTTATCTCAGTTAAGTAAGCGTTTGACCGCTATCTCCACTGTTAAGGATAGATGATGTGATAGAGGGTGGTAAACGAGTTATTAAAGATATGATTCTTAACTTACTTAGTAATCCACTGTAATTAACAAGTTTTTGCATATCAATTTAAAGCACAACTACGATTTCTATTTATGCTTTTTAATTATACATTTTAATTAAACTCTGTAGAACAACTTATTCGTAGAGTAGAGTCATTAACTTTTATGAGTGCCTCTTTGGAGCCTATGTGAATAAACGGTTCTGATTTTGATTAAATTTTAATACATTTTTATACATGAAATAATAAACTAAATAATTAATAGCACTAAATAACAATAAGACTTTTTGTAATTACGTTGAATGAAATCGAAAAATACTGATGAATTAGAAAATAATCCTATATATTTTTTAAGGAATAGTTTTACAAATTGTATTATCCATTTTTGTTTATAAATATATACTAGATCTATATAACATGTAGTTTTCATAGCCAATTAAATTCTATAAAACATAGAAAAAGCTACGCGAATCAACAGAAAAGAAATCATCAACGCGGAGAAAAAACCCAAGGAGGGATCACTTATTTCCATTTCCATTTTAAACTAAAGTTCAAAACATAATGATTCAACTAAAAAGATTTAAATGACAAAAAGAAACAAAAAAGTTGTAAATATTGTAACTAGAAATTCTAATCCCATCGGAATTAATCTCTTTTCTTTAGCCTAACCACTTATCGATAAACTAACGTCGCACAAACTTGGTCAGCTGTTATCTGGCCACAACACTAAGCTTGGGATAATATCTTAATACTTTAGGGATGACACAAAAAAATATCGACAAATTTTGCCTATCGATAAAATTAATTACATTTTGGAGGTTTTTAGTTACGATAGAGGCAACGGTGAAAACTTTTAATTGGTTTATTGTAATTTGGTAAAAAGTAACACAAATTTTAAACTTTTGAATTAAAATTAAAACGAGTATTAGTGTGACTAACGCGTTGATGATGTCTAGATTAACAATCTTTTGGCTAATTTGGAAGCCTTCTTCAGAATAAGTGCGGAGCGCTTGCCGTCCCACCTCACAAACTACAGACTAGACATTTATCGACTCAACTAAACGCGGTGCCGAGAGGCACCGATTTCTGCCAAGCCCAATTGAACATGGTTCCAATTGGAACCAAAACGGTGTGGTCGGTCCGTATCTCTGATTTTTCGTCATAATTAAAGTTTGGCCGTGTGTGCACTCCTTTAAGTTATGGGGAAATTAAGATTAATAATGTAGCAATATTTTCCATCGCTAAAATGTCAAAGTAAATAGGTATTTTCTAGGCAAGCGTGCTCCATCGTCGACCGCATCGTCACTTAACATCAGGTGAGATAGTGGTCAAATGTTTGCCTATTACAGTTAAAAAAAAAAAAAAATGAAACTATTAGACATTTTCAAACAATGAAAATGAGAAAGTCGTTTGAGTGCAAGGAAAGTTAAGTGTTTTAAAAAAAAAATACAAAATTGCCGTAAGAAGTTATTTTATTGAGTGTTATACTAATATTTATTCCTTGTTTTAAGCTGTATCTATTTACGTAATGGGTTTTTATGAAAAACGCATGTAAAGTAATAAATATCTTCTTCGAGTAACAACATTGACGAAAATTGCGTGAGTTATGATTTTTTGTCAAGTAATAACTATCGTATTTTTTTATATTTGCTCTAACTGCTACTGAAATACGACGTGGTAAGTATTAATCATTATATTTATGTGCATATTGCTATACTTAATTATTTGCGATTACGCGTAATCACCGTATTATGCCGGCGCGGCAGAATCCTTTGCTGCCGCCAAAATGGACTCGCCCAGGCTCTCGGTGCACTGCTGGCTCGAGTTCAAGGGGTAATCGCCAATTTCTATGTTATGATATGTATTTTATACATTGGAAAAAACATTGTTTTAGCATTTATGTAATTTAAACAATTTCGTTATTTGTGGAATATGTAGAATGATGGTTTTGCCTTTTATATAAATAATGGACTCACCCGACGCGGGGCGACGATGCTTTCGCGCGCTAATTCAGCCATTTGTTTTGTGTAAATATTATGACAGTGTTATTATTTGGCGCACTTTTCTGAATACAAGAGGATCTTTTCTCTATGTTCATTTTGTTTCTTTACTGAGAAAGTCAAAAGGCAAATAACAATTGTCACTCAAAAGTGACTATGGTAACGAGGCGTTTTTTTTTCTTTCCGATCAGAGTTTCCGATATTACAACAAGTTTTTCTGAGAAAGGTGTTTATTTTTTTATGAAATTGTGAAGGTAAGGAACGGCTTATTATAGCAATATTTTTGTTTATCACCTGCAAGTTTTAAATGAATTACAATGAACGCATATTTACAGCGCGCGTTTTGACAAATTAATGCGCCGCGCGGGAAATTTACTCAATCGTTCCTTAATTTTTTAAGGTATTTAATAATTTGCACAATGACATAAATTAATATGCAATCAAAAGCATAGTTAAAATACATCATTTTAACAACAAAAAAAAAATATGTTATCGATCGCTATTTACGACAAAAAATAAAGATATCTGAAGAACTCCTCATTTTTCCCTGTGACAAACTTCTAACGTGTTTAATTCAATCAATTACTTTGTAACACACTTAAAATAAACACTTGAGATGAAGCGGTAATCTTTTACGAGCCCATAATGGTCATTTGTTTAGCAAACAAACCATTCTAAGTGGTCCTAACACTCGAATTTCTGCCGACGGGCGCGCGCTCGGAGAGGTCTTCCATAGATTGTCGAGTTCATGTTCAATTTGCCGCGTTTTCCCTAAAAACGTGTTCAAGCCACTGGCTATAAAGCGTATATCACGCTAACTAAACGTTCATAAATGGTTCATAGTAAATTCTAAACCTTGACAACTATAATCTGTAAGTTGTTTGTCTCTATCTATATAATATTCTAATTTTTAACTTTTACCAAATTTTAACCCAAAACTAACAATTCACCTAAAATTTTGACACCGCGACATCTTCATGATTTAGTTGTTATGCGAATCATCAAATATTAATTAGTATCCATCGATACATTTATCGACTATGTCCCATCCCTAAGGCCACAGGTGCGCCAACAGTGGTGATCAATTAGTCGATAAGCGTTTCATGTGCATCGCTGTATACATAGCCACGGCTTGCATCGCTATGGTTCTTAGTACGCATTGGTTGCTTGGCACTAGAAGATTACCGATCGATGTATGGACAGACGTGATGGGTGTAGATAAAATGTAGGGATAACAATTATTATTATTCATAGTTGGTTTACTAGAAAAAATATTTAAAAGTTTCGATTCTCGATAACGCAAGATTATGATTATTATGTATGAACTGACCGCTGGTGTAGTTGTGTGAGCGTGTGCTTTCTAAGCAGTCGACAACAGATCGATTCCCGGCAAAACAAAATTTTTTCCTTAATTGAAATTTACGTTTCTGGTTCTGGGTGTGATTGTATGTGTGATGTGAAAGTTTTCGGAACCCACGACACAAGTCATCTAACTTAGAATCGGACTGTGAGTGTGAAAGCGTTTAATTATATATTATCATGCGAACATAATCACTGTTTTTGGGATATTTCCCAGTTATATTATGAGACAGAGAGAATTTCCAGACGCGCAGGATTTTGAACTGAAAAAGTTCAAAATTTAAGGTGGTACAAGCGTGAGCTTACTATCACTTGATTGACTTGTTCATCACGTCTTTCATTTGCATAAATCCAACTGTGTCCAACATGTAACACGTTCTTCAGATAGTATATCAGATTGTTTAAAAGTACGTTTCATGCGAATAAAATCACGGAGAGAGCTAGTATCGAAAAACCCACACAAGTATTTTTTAGACCAACGTATTCTCGTCCGTATTCTCAAGGGGGATAAGAGACTGGATAATGGGGGATTATACCCAAATTCTGGAGCATTTACCGATCCCCGGGGATGGGAGGAAAACTTGAATAAGGGTATCAATAAGCTAAAAGAAATGTGCGTTTATATGAAGAAATGTACATTTAAATATATTTATATGAGGCGGAGAATAGAAGGAGTATGTTACCACAATTGCGATTAGAAATTATTTAAATATTATCTATATTATATTGACAATCAATTATATATACATTTTTGATAGCAACACAAGCCCCGGGCTTTTTTTACCCTGATTATTCTTTGTGTTTCTGGTTCTGGTTGTGATTGTGTGTGTGACGTGAATGTTTCCGATCATCGAACTGTGGGGCTGCGAGTGTGAAAGCGTTTATGTTTAAGTTTATTTCAAGTGCATTGTCAAGCGAAAGGCAGTAATATGACACATTTATAAGTAGCATAGGTAATGTCGCAGACATTTTTGAAAGAAATAGTCGCTTGCAGACAAACGGAAGTCCGACTGTGCGCCGGAAATAAGAACCGTAGGGTCTGCACAGAAGAGAAAATAATAAATAGGTTGTTTTAGTAAAAAAAAAAACAAACGCAAAACGCATTTACACTCAGCGCACCACAGTAATTCAAAGACTTGTATCGTGGGTTCCGGAAATATTTACATATCACACAGAAACACACCCAGAACCAAAAGAACAAAATATCTGCCTTGTGAAGGAAAAAGTATAATTGATTTGATAAAAATACTATTTTATATTTCTACTAGCTGACCCAGCAAACGTTGTTTTGCCGTATACATTACTTCGTGCTGAATCATAAAAAAATAACAACTTTAAATTTTGACCAAAAATTAAAAGAAACATTTTCCGTTTGGACCACCCTTAGCATTTAGGGGTATGAAAATTAGATGTTGGCCGATTCTCAGACCTACCCGATGTGCACACAAAATTCGGTCGAGCCGTTTCGGAGGAGTTTGGTAACAAACACCGCGACACGAGAATTTTATATACCAATAAGATAGAACATTGAAAAAAATTCTAAACCTAATCTCTCTAATGATTATAGTAACATGTCTCACAACCGATATTATTACGTTTTAACTGCGAGATGAGGCTACACTTTGCTAATCTCGGATAAGCCGCAGTCGGCAGCTAAACATTTACGCTGTAGTGGCTTATCTACTTATTCTATCACATACATTCTTTTATTTATTTTAATATTACATGGGAACCCTACCCACTGGTAATGTGTGGCTTGTACTTTGTGGCGCGCTTTTAGGTAACTTAGGTCCTTTGCTGTATATATGGCAATAGTTTCAAAAACTTTCTTGAGTGCCACTTTGGGGCCAATGGAAATAGACAATTATAAATTTTGTTGAATACAGTTTTATTTTAATTTTAGGTAATATAGGCAATTGGCCCTTAAGATGACAATATTAACAGTTATTGATTAATTTATTAAAATAAATAGAAACAATGATGATATTTTTTTTCGCATTTGGTTAAATAATAAAATGTGAAAAGCTCTTCGTGCGTTTTTGTGGAATATCATCTGCCGCATCATCACTTTCCATCAGGTGAGATGGTAGTTAAATGCTTGCTTATCGGGCATAAATCCTGCTAATCCTACTATCCTACTAATATTATAAATCCGAAAGTTTGTGTGTAAGTATGTTTGTGTAGCCTCATCTTTGTTCAAGGCTGAACGGATTTGGATGAAATTTGGAATGTATATCGATTATAATAGGCTTAAAGGCTACTTTTTAACTTGATAAACGCAGGCGAGGCAGCTGGGCACGGCTAGTCTAGAATACATTGTAAGTGCCTATATATAACTGTGAAGATAAATAAACATACTTCACACTCACACATTTACAAACAAACTGTCAAATTTTATTTTTAATTTATTAAATATTAAGTGTGATGTGGGATATTGAGCTTTACGCGTAGGTTTTGTAAGTTTGAAGACACCTACGCTTTCTACTTAGAATCAGTTTGGATAAATATTTTATATTAAGCCGATTACGAAAATATTTTTTAGTTTGAAAGATGTTGCTTTCCAATTGGTCCCATTTAAATTTGATCAAGATCTGAATCAGTAGTTCTTGAAATATCGTCAATAATGCGTATTCTGTGGACTACATTGGCGATGTTCTCATGTCTAACCGACTACAAAAGTTACCTCATAACTTCTTTCGTTGTGGACCGATTTTGATGATTATTAAAAGCTGGTGCTTTTCAAGTGGCCCCATTCGAAATTTGATGAAGATCTGATCTCTTGTTTCTGAGTTATCGTCAATAATACGTGTTTTAATATGTTAAATCTGATCAAGGTTCCGAAGATAAAGCGGTGAAGTCGGTTTTTTTAAGCTTTGCTTGCGTTTAATTATTTTTACTTTCACATAGTTTGGTAAGATATAATGTGATAGAGGAAAAACAGGCTTGGCTTAGAATGGGAACTACCTCTGAATTACATAGGTACCGTTTCACCATAACTATGTTACTTCCTGATCAATTATCCGGATTATCATGAATCCTCGTAACTATCCCACCCCTTGGCACAGACCTGAACACGGCATAGGCGGGCCACAGACTACCTAAACTGTTGGACTGAATTTACGACTTGCCTACACTGACAAGATTGTAGTTTGAATGTAGATTAGTCTGTGACAGCGCCAAGGTTGGGGTTACGTGGAGACGTTATTATAATGTTGTTTGGGATAGAGGTACTTGTGACGTCATCAAATTAGTTTGTTACGTGGCTGGATTCACTGTATGTTGTTAAGAAAAAGGGGAAACAAGCAAGAAGACTATTTGCCTGATGGTAGGCTTGTATAAACCGTAAACCTTACCAGAACTTAGAATAAGTTCAAGCCGATATTAAAAAAAAACAGTGTCTCATTTGTATGTATTAAAAAAAAAAAAAAAACTCAGCTAAAATTTAAATTTTGTCCGAAGTCTATACTCGGTGTAATATTATTTATTTTAATTTTATTAATCACTATAAAAGGTAATTTGCCTTCGTTAATAGGTATACAAATAAACAAACAAACAAACGCATTCACACTCACACGATACAAGTCTTTGAACTTAGTGTGGGGCTGTAACTGCAGGCTGCCCACACTAAGTTCAAAGACTTGTATCGTGGGTGCCGGAAACATCCACATCACACACACATTACACCCAGAATCATAATAAACTTTATATCCTATTCCAAGGCCTGGATTATTTTACATACCTCATCAAAATAGTAAAAAAAGAGGCCAAAGACGCACGTTTGCTTAGAAGATACATTTAAACATTTTAAGACTCTCAGATACAGTTCGAAGTCTGTATGTCTACTTTGTGTTTTTTTTTCTAAATATGAAACCATTCGACCACAATCTCACCTTATGGAAAGTAACGGTGTGGTCGAAGATGTAGGACGCTTGCCTAGAAGATCTTCATTCGTGATTTAAAGTTTCTAATTCAAGATATAGTGATTATGCGATAGATGTCTTGCATTTAGAAATAATTTATCATTTTTACGCTGGCGAGTAAAGCCCTGGAATATAGTTAGTTAAGAAACAATTTGTATCTATCCTACAGGTAGCAATATTCAGAGCACAACGGTTGCTTGCGATTGTTTAAAGCGGCAGGGTGTAACTGACAGCCAGCCAGCTCGCCCTTTTCGATGTTTACTGTTCCAGTTGGTACGTTATAATTATCTTAAGATTTAGGATAACCGTACGCTTGTTATGACAAGATAAAATATCTGTGGTGAGAGATATGGTTAACATTTAATTTGTTTTGTTTTGGGTTTGGGCTACTTTCTTATATTAGTACTACTATGAGCTTCTGCACAGGTATTTGCGTTTTAACTGCTTAATATCTGAGACTGAACGAAAGCACAGAATATATGACACCTGCTGAATTGTTTATTTAATTGTGACGAACAATGCCAATAAAGATTTGAGGATTAAATACCACATAAATTTTTCATAACAACAATTTGCATATTTTTTTTTAAAAAATAAAGTGTATCACGACAAGTATCTTCCAGGCATCAGGCATCAGTAATGTATGCTAGATCTTCGGCCGCACCATCGCTTTTCATCACGTTAGTGAAACTTTTGTATTACAGGGAAACTTTTAATTTTTCATCGCAGTGTTTACCCCAACCACTATTTGTCACACACAAAGGTTGCGGATCTGAATTTCAAAGCCCACCACCAATTCCACTTCAATTATTTTCATCTTAAATTTTTCTTCTTCTAATCAAAAAAATAGAAAGTAAACCCAATAATTACAGAAGACTAGAGTAGCTAAACTATCATAAAAAGTAAAAATCTCGGCAGCTCCCGTCGCCTTTGATGACAAAGTTTGTGCAGTATTGAACCGCGAGTTTGTAGTGTGCTGCAATTGATAAGATATAGCGGGGGGAGTGGAATACTGGCAAGTACTAACTAGGCACCATTTTTACTGCACGATAGAGAATGATTTTTTCACGCTCGGTAAAGCAATTTGTAGGAAGTAATGAACACGATTGTTTTGGTCATTATAGCACTGGATTTTAAGTGCTGAACGTAATATGAAATCACAATTATTTGTAAGTACAATATAATTATGCTTGTGTAGCTATAGAAGAAAGCAATAAAGGCAAGATTATTTTGGTAGATTAGGTGCTATCAAATTAATTCTTTGCAGTTCAATTATGGTAGGGAATTTAACAAACTATGGGTTTTATAACTTGACCGATATTGCAAGTCAGGCTACCACTTTTTGCAAGTATATTACTGCAGCGGGCAACATTGAAACGCACGAAACTACGTAAATGCATATTTTAAGAGTTACAGGCAGATATGTATGAGTTTCGCTATTCTGTGGTTTATACGTAACGTATAACGTATAAAGTTTACTTGATGCGTCCAGGTAATGAAAGTTAACTGCATAGTTTATCAATGCATATACAATTAAAGTATTGAAAATGAATATTTCATATTTATTTCATATTTCATATTCATTTATTGCAATCTATAATAATAGTAATATACAGGTGTTTTTTAGGAGGACAGTTCTATATAGACCCTGTGGGGCACCGCAATAATCTTAGAAGAGAGGAGGACTGCTAGGTTTTGTTGACAGATAAGAAATAAACACAAATACTACATAAGAAATATTATATAATATTTGTGTTTATACATTTCATTATAGTATTATTAAATTTAATATTGTCATAGAAAGTATTAATTATTATAACTATTAGATTAATGTCAAAAAATAATAATAATAATAATAAGAAAATAAAGATAAAATATTAAATATAAGTATGTAATTTTTTTGTCAAAATTTATCATTTAGATATTCGTCAATTGAGTAATATGTTTTAAATGTCAATAGTTTTTTAAATTGTTTTGAAAATATTTTATCATTTCCTTCATTTTTAATTATTTCCGGCTGAATATTAAATGCACCTAAGTAAATTAGGCCAGAATTAATCAAACTACACCCGATAATAAAATCACAGAGAATATAATCCGCTACAGTCTCCAACTTAAGCCGTGTTTGAGCAAAAGATTAAGAAGTCAGCAAGCGAACGCTTCCTTACAGACGCTGCGTTTCAACAGGGTTGTCAATAATTGATGAAGCCTTTACGCTAATGTTGTATCAAACATTCAGTGACACTTAGCCTTGTGTGGTTGGAGATAGTATGTGTTTATTGCTCTCCATTGTACACAACATAAATATACGAGGCAAACAGGTTTCATAGTATTTTATCTTATTTTAATGCTTGATAGGCGAGCATTTGACGACTATCTCACCTCATGGAAAGCGATGATGCGAGCTAAGATGTAGCGTGCTTGTGTTCTATCTTTCTGAAAATGGATGTGCCTATAATTGACATTTAAGGCTTATCTCCATCTGTTGCAAATATTTGAGCTCAATCGTTGATCGCGTCGTCATTTACGTAGTTACATCATGTAAAATACATCAATTGTTTGTTTATCACATGTAAAACAAGCGTTAAAATGTTTACAATGTTTTAAGGTGTCCACCATATTAATTTTTCAAAAAAATATATAGTCCTATAAAAATAATAATGTCCTTTCAGTGGCTTTCTCCTAATAAATAAAGGCTATTTATATAAACTAAATCTCTTGAGCTTTTTCATATTACAGAATTCTTATAAATTTAAAACTTATTTATATTTGTTTTCTATTACAGTGACGACTTTCAGTCTGAACATCTGTATGTACTATTATTATTTATGTAGGTTTTTTTATGTGTATTATGTATCTAATATTAATAGGTATGTATAAGTACATTTATTAATTTAAAAACGTGTTGAGGTACACCACCGTCCCTGTTTGTAATATTTTTATCATCTCCTTTTGGTTGTCTGGAAGAAATGGCTTTGAGCGATAAGACCGCCCTTTGTGTTCCTATGTTATATTTAAGATTTCTTTGTTTTTTTTTTTAACTGTGATAGGCTAACATTTGACCACTATCTCACCTGATGTTAAGTGACGATGCGATCGACGATGGAGCACGCTTGCCTAGAAAATACCTATTCACTCTCGACTTAAAGACTCCAAGATTGTATTTATCTGGGAACACAGACTTTTGTAAGTGTTATTTTTTGGTGTGCAAATAAATAATTTATCTATCTACTATTGTCTTAACTTATACTGTATTATAAGAGAAGAACTACAATAAATGATTTTTTTAGGACCTTTAAAATGTATGAAATTCTAAATCAACTGATAAAGAAAATAATAAGTTTCAACAAAACGTTTCTGTATTCTACCAACCCTACCCAGCGAACCAATAACAGCTCTCCGTGACACGCACACATTCACAATGCTAATGTAACATTAGCGGGCGCAATAAAGGCGGTATTCTCTAATATACGAAACGAGGATCTTCGCAGATTTAGGACCTATTCTGGGGTAGATATTATGACCCCTATGGTTTTATTAGGGGCTAGTTATAAGGCATTTCAAAGTATGAAAGAAGAATTTGACGGTATTTTTATTGCGTCTACAGAAGGAAAACGCTTATATTTTTGATAAACATTTTTGTTTTCAGGTTAGGTTATAATATTTTTTTTATAACATATTTTTTTTGTAATTCTACCATTTACATTTTGGAGAGTATTCGTAGAAATAACACGAGCTAATTCCCCCAAGACCGTTTTAACATCTAACAACAAAACAAACTGTCAAACGTCATCCATATATGAATGTCATACCTCCAGTTCGCTCGAAGCGTTTCGGATCTACGTTTATCATTCGTACTGCGAAGGAGTGGAACTCTTTACCCTCTTTGTTCCCCGAACGGTTTAATCTAGTTATAAAATTAAGAGTAAATAGGTATCTTCTGGACAAGCTACATCTTCGGTCACATCATCGCTTTCCATCAGGTAAGATTGTGGTCAAATGCTTGCCTATAGAGCATCCTACTAATATTATAAATGCGAAAGTTTGTGTGAATATTTGTCAACACATATCTCCGAAAGAATATACCGATTTTGCTGAAATTTAAAATGTAGATAGTTTAGGTTCCGGAATGACACATAGTATTTTTTTTTACTTGAGTACCGCGGGGCACAACTAGTAAAATAAATATTTAGAAATACATTTGAAAAGTTATGCATTTTAAGAAACATACCGGTATCGCACCTCTTTAATAACAAGGTTTCATTACCTACAATAATAACCCTACTTCCTCCTAATCTATGTCATGTATAAGTATGTATGTATTCCATACAATACATAAGTGCCTAAGTAAACATTTAAAAAGACTTTGTATAGATAGGGCACGCTACCTGTGTACCCTTCAGGTTTGAACTAATATTATAAAGGTTATTATGGTAACCCACCCTTAAGTTACGCGATGGACAACGATGGGGTGAAACAGATAAATAATTAAACTTTACATATTTCAACTGATGTCTTTGGTGAAACTAAGTGAACAAAATAATTAGTTTTACTTCAAAGTAGAAAACATATCCTACTAAACCTACTAATATTATAAATCCGAAAGTTTGTGTGTAAGTGTGTAAGTATGTTTGTTCCATCTTCACGCTTTAACGGCTGAACGGATTTGGATGAAATTTGGAATGTACATAGATTAAACCTAGGATTAACACATAGGCTATTTTTTAACTTAATAATAGCGGGCGAAGCCGCGGGGCACGGCTAGTAGTTTATAATTATATAATTATCTTAGTTAATGTAATTATTTGTTTATCTTATTATTATTTAGTCTTGTTTATAATTTAGTAGTAGATTTATTTGTTCTTACTTTTTCAGTGTATTGTGCGAAAAAATTACTTGGGCATTAGGTCTGTTTTTTTTTAATTCAGTTTAGATAAACGTTTGACCACTATCTCACCTGATGGTAAGCTATAATGTGGTCGACGATGGACGCTAGCCTAGAAGATACCATGGCCATATTTTAAATGAAATAAAAAGGTACATAAGTACTCCAATAACTACGTAATTCAACTGGGATCAATTTCTTGTAGTTTAAGTCCAATACAAAATACCAATTTAAACTAAGCCAACTGTATAACGCCAGGTTGTATGATAACAATTATTTGACAGTTTGATTTATACGTTCAAATGTAAATGAAGTAAATACCTGTCGACCCTTCTCAACGGCATTCATAAATAACTACTATTGTGCTAGGAGATAGGAGTGATTAAGATTTTATAGGCAAAATCAGTGCTTTCCATGCGACTGCATAGTTGAGATAGGTTTTATTGTAAATGTTATTCTTGCACTCGCAATACAAGTCTTCGAACTTAGTGTGGGGATGGAAGTGTGAAGCGCTTTTTTTTTACCGAATTCAAAAAAAGAAGGAGGTTTTTAATGTGTTACCTCATAACTTGTTTCTAGGTGAACCGATTATTTGAAAGCTGGTGGTTCCCTTGAGTTTCCATTTAAATTTGATCAAGATCTGACTAGTAGTTTTTGAGTTATCAATAATGCGTATTTAATTGATCAATAGTTCCGAATATAAAACGGTGATCAGAATTTTTAAGCTTTGCTTTCGTTTTAAATATTATGCCGTCTCTTCTACTTTGCATGGGTCCTTCTCTACGCAGGGGGCGTAGGTCATTATTTCTTTGTCTTACACCCACGAGTGCGGTCAGCACAAAATGAATTCATTTATAAATCCAGGTTAAAGATTTGGTATATATTTTCACAACCGGCCGTCTTCCTGATATCTCTTCCCCTTTTTTATTTTGCATGGATGACAATAGGACGAGCGTGGAGGCATCTTCAGCGAAACCTGCACCACATAACTCCTTGTGATTTTCTCTCAAATAGAAAATCTGAGGCCAGGCACACAAAAAAAATATAATTCGAATATTGCAAAAATAGTACACAAAAGAGGGCTTAAAGCTACGAGCAATAACTGCTAGCCATCCAGCGCGGGAAATTAAATTACATGAGGCGTGTATCAATCAAGGAAATAAAAAACATATGTAAGATAATGTGTTCCGGCAGCTATGTTGAAAATCCAATTTCTATTATAGCGTGCTGACTAAAACACAGCAGGAAAGATACCTTGTAGTAAAACTAAGACAAAAAGCTTAAATCACTTGAAAGTTAAGCTGCTTTATATAAAATAAAAAAAAGCTCTCAAAGAAAATACCACAAAAGTCTACTTGGGTCTAAAACCCAAAAGTATAAGTAAGTAAGAGGTTGAGCCAACTGCCTCAACCTCTTTACTTGAAATCATCTTAGAACCTCCCAGCTCCGTATACCCTTTTCCGAGAAAGTGCCAAATAGTCACAGAAGCATACTTCACCGTAATCCCGCTATCCTGAAACTTTGAATAAATATCTCGCATTAGGTTACATGAAAACCGCATTTCTTTCATAACCGGCGATCAAGAGTCGTGTCACGTACGCCGCTTTCAATTGAGATACGCGACGGGACATGGGGTCTGCAACGTGTCATAAGACTGCCTTTAGTTTGATATTTCCATAGTCGTGGCACTCCTAGTCCAATAGTGATAAGGGTTTGGAGGTGAGTGCTTTTTATATAATTTTACATTATGATCGGTTTTGGACAACGATATTACAACAATATATGCCCAGTCACCCGTATAAACGTGGCAGTGTGAAAACAAGGCTCGAAGCAAAAAATAGCCTGACTTTCAGTCGCCCTGTGACCGCGTCAATACCAATGTGACTGACTCGTAAAAAATTGAAAAACGTTTACATTTATCAAAAGAAGAAATCACTTCACCCAAACTTTAATTTCTAGTACATTCTCTTTACTTTTTTCATACGAAATCCCTTAATTTCCAGTCACGTCACGCACCCCACTTTCAATTGGACAAGGGGGTCTCAAGCGATATACGGGGGAGTTAGAGCGTGTCATAATCGTACGCGTGACTGCATGTGCGATGGTTCTGGGCTTATGTCTGCTTTAATCATAGTATCTTGAGATGTGAGGGTGTTGTCACGTTTGTGACCCCTTATTTGTCACGCTGTTATCTGATACAATAAGGTTGCATTAGAGTTAACTGTTCTGTTGTAGTATGGAGCGCCATGGGTAGTGATTTTATTACCGATTGGAGAAAAAGTCTTCTTCTAAAGAAGATGTTGCTTGTCTTTTTTCCAGATAGTGCGTCAGGAGTATTTTGAATATGTTGATTTTTCCCCTTGTTCATTATTTCTGGTAATATATTGCACGCCGTATCCTACGCATAGGACATATGGGATATGGGTCATTTTAATTTGCTGCTACTTGTGACTACCGGTTGAATCGTCCTTTTAAACGTTCTCCTTGCATCTTTGTCTATGTGTGTGTGTGTGTTTATGTGTGTGTGTATGTACGATTTTGATGAAATTTTGATTGTAGATTGTTTTGGTTCCGAAATTACACATAGGCTACTTTTTAACTTAATTAACAAGGGCGAAGCCGCGGGGCACGGCTAGTAATTTATAATTGCCTGGTAGAGATCATTTTCAGTGATAAGGCCGCCTGTTGTGACATTTTACGTATACGCTTGTTTGTAAGCCTGATAAATGTATGATGGAACTAGTTTCAAATCTCGAGAAGGACTTAAATGTAATTGTGATCACCGTAAGCGCGAATATAATCGGCATCGGCATACACAATATGGTTCAGAGATACTTTTAATTACAACTATTCCCATAGCACTTCCTCAATTCATCGAACAATCCAGACTGCGAATCTGAGGGTGAAGTTGGTCCGTGTAATCGAAGTTCCCAACTAAGGCTCACAGACGCGACGATTAGCAACATTTCGGAGTACTAGCTTTTACTTAACACATGGAAATGTATCCTTGCACCATGTCGGCACTATATTTCAGATATACTAACTAATTTGTAGGCAAACTATACCGGAATAAGCCCTTTTGGGATCTATATATATATATATTTTAATTCAAGATAGACAAACTTTTGACCACAATCTCACCTGATGGTAAGCGACGATGTGGTCGACGATGGAGCAAGCTTTCCTAGAAGATACCTATTCACTCGTGACTTGAAGACTCTCATATTGTACTCATCAGGAAACATCGACTCGGGCAAGGAGTTCCATTCCTTTGCAGTTCGCACAATGAATGTGGATGCAAAACGTTTCGTGCTCATTTTTGGAATGTCTACCATATAGCGGTGTCGCTTAGCAGTTTGTCTGCTTGTCCGATGGATGAACGGGGATGGGGGAACTAGATCGTGCAGTTCCTTGGCACACTCTCCGAAATTTATCCGATAAAAAACCGAGAGACTAGCTACCATGCGGCGATGACCCAAGCTCTAAAGGTTTATTATTAATATCGGAGTGGTTACTGATCTGACCAATCACTGATATCCCCAAATATGTTTAAACTAGCTGTGCCCTGCGGCTTTGCCCGCCATTATTAAGTTAATAGTTAGACTATGTGTTAATACTCAATATAAGCTTTCAAATTTCAGCCAAACAGTTTTAGCCGTTACGGCGTGAAGACTTAACAAATAACATGAAAATGAATAACAATTAAACTCCCCGTTGGCTTATTTGAGTGTGTGATGTGAATGGTTCCGGAAACCATGAGACAAGTGCCACAGAAAAAGTAATAGAATTTTTTTTTAATAAACGTGCGTCATCGTCGGCCGCATCATCAACTCTTGATCAAAACGTCTCCTATCGTTAAACATTAATTAATCAATGCTGACGTGCGCGCTCCATGTTGCAGGCTCATCCCAAATACGAGTTCGAGTACAAAGTGGAGGACCCCCACACCAAGGACTTCAAGTACCAGCACGAGAGCCGCGACGGCGACGTCGTGAAGGGCGTCTACAGCCTGCACGAACCCGACGGCACCGTGCGCGTCGTCAAGTACTCCGCCGACAAGAATTCGGGGTACAAACTTATTACTATTATCCAAGTATTTATTTAATCTCACGGGTATGTGCCGGACCTTTTTAAGGCATTAGCGGAGCCGTAGCCAACGCTAAGAGGCCCTTTGGTATAATTACAGTTTAATAATAACATATCAGGCGTGCCAAACATACGACGCGAAATCTCTTACGTTAGAAGTTGATGCCGTTATATGCTTGCACACGCCTTTACAATAAATATATATTATTAACTATGGACTGGGGGATGGATGATATTGAGTTGACAATAACTATGACTAATGTGAGTAAAAACTTATAATATTGCATTGTATATTTGATGGTTTATTAAATATCTGGATTATGGCATGTGACTACGGCACCAGCCAATCCCACCTCATTTAAAAATATGTAGGCAGGTGATGACTCGCCACCGACTGAAAGGGCTCCCCTTAAGGGCCGCCTGCATTGGCGACATAAAAAAACATAAACACTTTAACACTCAAAGCCCACACTAAGTTTAATGACTTTTGCCGTAGGTGTCGGAAACATTCACATCACACACACAATCACACCCAGAGCTTAAAACACAAATTTCCCTTGAAATACTCTTGAAAAAAAAATCTTGTGTTCTCGCAGGGTGTCTACCCGATACCCCGCAGACAGACGCGCACCCAAGTCAAAAATAATATTTTATAAGATAATTTACATCATTAAGCACATATATATCTAAACACACAACACACCCCCTCTATAACCAGACCATCCTTGCCAACCTGCCATTAACACAACAAGAGTCTTATTTTATTTATCATCCCCCTACAAGGGTGGTTATCAATTATTTCCATCGTGGAATGACCGGGCCGTAATAAACGTCGGGGACCAAGGACCTTGTACATAGGGCACTATATTTTATGAGCGTATTGTTAGGTAAGGAAGCTTTAGACTTCGAGCGAAAATATACGTAATGCCTTCTACACTATAATTGTTGGTAGGTCTTCTAATAAGTTCTGATAGAGGTTATTAGATTTTATCTACGTTAAAAAAAGGCGAGGTTCTCAATGAACCCTATACATCTATGCACTGCTCGCTGCCTATTTCGTTTTCTCATTGCCCGGATGATGAACGTAGAAGCGAAGCGCTTCAAACGAACTGGAGATATTAATAAGTCAGCCGTTAATGGAGTTGCATTGTCTTGTGGAAGCATGGGGGAAAATAATTCAAGTAATTCGTGTGGAGCTGTGACTGTGAAATTGTGATTATTTTTGTTCTATATTTCTAGACTTAACATTAATCTCCATCCAAAGGGTGTCTGGTAGACATTTCTAAGATTAATAAGACCGCCTAATACCACTGACTGAGTATGAATATTTTGTGACAATTAGTGAATAGTAAATGTTGTATTGCATCGTATCTTAACAATCGACACAAATATTATGCAAACCAAAATAAATCTACCTGTCTGTTTCCTTTTCACGTCTTAACATTTCGGCACGCTATTTACAAACAACTAAACATATGCAATATTCAGTTACATTGAAAACTTGTTCTTTGAAAGTCTATTAACAAATTAAGCGCAGGTAACACTTGTAACCGGGACAGGGATATATCCGGGATAATCCAATGCGGACAGGTTAATCTGGGATAAAGCGTCGTGTCCCACTTTAAATCCAGCAATTTGTAGGACCCTTGTTGGCTTTCGAAATAAAGTAAGTTATTAATATTTGAACTGCCCGTTGGCTTACTAGGGTGAGCGTATGCCTTCTAAGCAGGGGTATCGGGTTCGATTCCCGGCTGGAACACAAGTTTTCTTCCCAAGGAAAATTTATTTTTTTGGTTCTGGTTGTGTGTGATGTGAATGTTTCCGGCACCAACGACACAAGGCAAGTAAAGGCGTTTATGTTTTATGTTTATGTTATATTATACTGAATATTTATTTTATGAGTGTCACAAGTACCTACCTAAATAAGAAGAAAGGATGATCACGACTCATCATATATATTAGAAGTAATTGACAATAGCGTTGTAAATAATAATATCTATTACATCAAATTTGCGTTAGTGGGAAAGTAAATAACACTTACGACAAAAGCTATAACTATATTATATGTTTTTTTGTTAGTATCATTTCTAAGGGACATGATATACAAAGCGCCCGAGACGCGCAACCCGAGCGCTGTGAAGATAAAATGTAAGGCGCGGCGGGCGCGCATATTGGCCGCTTTGTATACCAAGTTCCCTTAGGCGCCATACATTTTATCTTCACAGTGCCCGAAGCACGTGCCTCGGGCGCTTTGTTTATCATGTCCCTTATTATCAGTTCAGAATATATTAAATCCAGGCTATGGTACGTACTTATAACACACACGCACACCTCATTTAGATGCTTTTACTTACCGTGTCGTAGATGCCGCAAACATTCACAATACCAGTGATATATTATAATAATATGTACTTCATACATTTATCACCAAAAGCAGAAATATCTATTAGTGAGGAAAGTGGTTCTTCCGCCAAGAATCGAACCCAGTAATCCCAGTGTAATAGTAAAGGAGCAAAACCCCTACACCTAAGGGGAGATCCACTCTTTACTACCACGACATGCTTAAAAAAAGACAACATTGAATGAAATAAATCTGAATACACAATAACCATTTACCCTTTAAATAACCAGATTCGCAAACCAACTCAAAACCCCCGCGTTCACCGCTAAATTAAATAAACTCAAATCAAATCTCTCCAAACAACCAACAGCGAACTGCGACTGCACAACTGCACAATTACACAACTGCGCAACTGCGGACCGCACGCGAACTGTCATAAGTATGTAGTATTGTTGTAGTATGGCGTAATGTTTCTAGCTGTCGATGATTCGTTATCGATTAGTTTTTTTACGTTAAGACGTTTATCGAAAAAGCATTTTCATTATGTATCTTGTGTCATGTAATTACCGTCATGGTTTGACTATACAAAAGGCAAAATGAAGCATTAATATTAAATTCGAACGTCTCACGGCTTTATCTTTTATCTAGCTGTCAAAATCTGCACTAGGCTATTTACAATAAAGGAAAAAAAGTATAATAAGTATACAAAATAAAGTCGGGTTACTTACACGATTTATAACTCAAGACAGGTTAGGTTGTTATTCCTTACCTGAGTCTGTGTTCCCTGATAAATACAATATGGGAGCCTTTAATTCGCGAGTAAATAGGCATCTTCTAGGCAAACGTGCTCCATCGTCGACCGCATCGTCACTTACTATCAGGTGAGATGGCGGTCAAACGTTTGCCTATCTTAAATAAAAAAATAATAACAATAAAAAATGTTGCAGCAAGTTTTATGATCTTTGGTGTTTTGATTAATAAAAAACAGAAAATCTATTAAAACATTGATAAAATCACGATGAATATATTTATGAACTAAATTAATTATCTTAAACATTTTGTATGGAATGGCTTTTTATAATTTTTAACAGTATTACGTGTGTTAGACTTACTAAGTCTAGGTAAACATAAATGCGTTTCAATTCCACGTAAAAAGAAAGAGGTATTACACTTTTTTTTACGTGGCATTGAAACGCATAGGTACCAGGTTCCTACAGCTAGTCAAACATAATAATTAAGGTATTCATAAGTATTACACGTCATACATTTGATTCATATAAACATTTATATACATATATATGTTTGAAAGATTTTTTACGTATAAAATGGTTTGATTGAAACTGTTGTCGTCATAATATTATCGACAGATGCGCATCACAACACTACAGTCACACACAAAAGCTCGTTAAGCACCGCTGGTACTGTCGCGGACAGAGTGTCAACTCGGCACGGGTGGCGAATGTGAGATTTGTTTGGGGATGTAATTTTAAGGGTAGGATGTGTAATATTTTCGGCAACGTGCGCGTCGCGTGGTGATATGACTTTTCATATATATTCAGACCTAATATTGTGAATGTAAATTTTGGTGTGTTATTTTATAGGTATTTGACGACGCATGAGTCAGTTATGATTATTAAGCTTTAAGAAAAAATACATATCTAAGAGTTTGTGTGTGTCTGTCTGCAAGTGGGTTTAAAACGAAATATCTTATTAGATGCGATATAGATCTAGGAATCTCAATAATCATACTAATATTATAAATTCAAAGGTTTTTGTGTAAAATGTGTAAGTATGTTTGTTTTCTGTTCACGGAACAATTGTGAATGTACATAGTTTATACCTAGGATTAACACAAAGGCTTTTTAACTTGACTTTTAAACGCAGGGAGGCCGCGAGGAACGGCTAGGACATTAACTGAGTTTAAAACAATTAACGCAGGTAGAGCCTTATAGAGCTAAATAAAGCTAAATTATCACCACAAACAACAAAACAGTTTGATTGGATCAACATTTATTCAATCCGCATAAATCTGTTAACCGTATAAATAAAATAAGCCGTATTATCTTAACGGCCATTCGGTTGTTAAATACAAAAACAATGCGAGCGTATCATGCGGGCGATAGCGCGTATCGCACTGTACAAGTAATATACGTATTTGTGTACATTTCGCATCAGAAAACAGTCATTTAACTCTTTACAATATCATTTCAGACTCTTTGTAGACTTGACTTTACACTAAGTCACTTATGGGACATACTTTACGGGTCCTATTGTATGTTCTTACGTTAGGGCAGATAAAGTAATTTTTTTTGTTCTCTCTGTTTGTTCATTTACATAATTTTATTTACCGTTATATAAATTCCAAAATTCATAAATAACCAGCCTTAATCCATCTCTTTGCCACACATTGGAACAACCATTGCAACCAACAGCGCAAGCTAACGAGCTGCTAAACGGCATACAACCACTGGCAAACTGCAGTTAGCTGCATAACTGCTAACCACGGTTTAACTGCGTGTTTAACTACAACTGTACGGTTTAAGCCATGTGGAACGTAAAAGCGTGGTTAAACGGTGGTGGTTGTTTAAGGGGAAGCAATGTGGGGTAAGGTAAAGGTAGCCTAAATTATTTAGTGTCCATAGCTTAAACACTAATTAATGGTACATTTTAAAATATCAAAGATAGGCACACATTTGACTATTTCACCTAGTATCGAGTGACGATGCGGTTGAAATTGCTAAAAATAGCTATTATCATCCTCCTTCCCTTTAATTATACTAATTGAATGCCTACCTTTTTGTCCTAAGTAAACCGATCTAAATGATTATTAATTGTTTATACCTAAAAAATAATGTTTATACCTAGAAAATTGTTTAGTATGTAATTTTTTTTTCTCTAAATATCAATATGTTTGAAGAGTCCATGCACTGTTACATGAAATTCTTAATTGTTATTTTTCTGTATGACAATAAATGAATTCTATTCTATTTTATTGTTTGCAAGAATATAATGTCTAGTTGGTCTCAAAAAATTAAGTTCCAAGGACAAGAACAGTTCTGAAAAATTATATAAAGCTGTTTATTTTAATTAGGTCTTCACTAAAATCAGAGAATATGTCGCGGGTGCCGGAAAGATTCACATCTCACAATTACAGCCAGCTTGAGCCAATTAACCTTTTTATTACGCTAATTATATTATAGCATGTTTTTTTATGATTATTTACATTATTTGAGGACTAGGACTATTATACAAGAACTTGATAATTAATTGAAACATAAAAACAATAACTGCGTATAAATTTTTAGTTTTATATTGTTTTATTTCCCTTTTTTAGTTTTGAATTTGTACAATAATTTTTTAACGTCCAATTACAAATTAATAAATAAATTATTTAGTATAATATAAAAGTATTTAATTAAACAAAAGTTCGACGGACGTAGACACTATAATGATATGAAATAAAATAAATACACTTATACATACAATAATACAAATACAAGAAACCACATATTTACTTAGCTAAATTAAAATTATATGTGTAATTATATAATTTAAGTTCCTACAAAATAATTTTACGTATTACCAGAACAATGAAATTAGCATGAATCCCAAGTATAACACATAATAGTTGACGTCCCCGGATTAACCTGTTCTCGTCGGATTATCCGGGGTCCCGGTCCCGAATCCCGGTTGTCGTGGTTAACAAGTGTCCCAATTATTAGTTAACTGTCAAACACACGTGTTATAATAGGTTTGGTGTTTGATTAGTTTGTACTGAATGTGGGTTACAAATTTAGAAAGTTTAAATGGTTGTAAGTGTTTGTAATTCCTGGTAAAGGCACAAATTTCCTTACCAAGGGACATTAAAATTTGTCGATTTGGGTGTGATTGTTTATACGACTCTGTTGGCGCAGAAGGCAAGTCTATGCCCACTCCGCCGTCGATGCTGGATTCGATTCTCGGTAGGGAAACAATTTACCTTCCCAAGAGAAGGTTGCTCTTCTGTTTAAAATCAAAATCATGTGAATGTTTAGGCAATCCAGCTCCTCGACAACACAGTTTAGTGGGTAGACTCAAGAGAACTAAACCTTTTGAGTTAGTGTAGTGATGTGACAGTGTAATATAACAAGTGCTATTAACAAAGAACACAAAAATAAAGAGTCTCCGATAAATAAAGACAGTAAGAAAAGTGTTATTGGACACATTCTTGGTATAATAATCTACTTAACCGTTTGAGTCAAAATTGAATTACTTATTAGTCTTAAACCTAGATCGTAATTAAAAAAAAACCGTCATTATAAGAAATAATTAAACGCAAGCAAAGCTTAAAAAAACCGACTTCACCGCTTTATCATCGGATACCACCAGCTTTCAAATAAAAAAAGAATAAAAAAATCCGCAAAGGAGTGGAACACTTTGCCTGAGTCGGTGTTTCCTGATGAGTACAATATGGGAGTCTTCAAGTCGCGAGTGAATAGGTATCTTCTAGGCAAGTTTGCTCCATCGTCGACCACATCATCGCTTACCATCAGGTGAGATAGTGGTCAAACGCTTGTCTATACTGAATAAAAAATAAAATAAAAAAAAAAACAAAATCGGCTCACAACGAAAGAAGTTGTGAGGTAACTTTTGAAGTCGGGTAAACCAGAACATCATCAAAGTACGCATTATTCGTCACAAAATAGACATTATTGACGATATTTCAAGAACTACTGCTCAGATCTTGATCAAATTTAAATGGGACTAATTAGAAAGCAATATCTTTCAAAATAAAAAAAAAATCGAAATCGGCTCACATAAAAAAAATACAGTCGACTTGAGTACCTCCTCCTTTTTTGGGAAGTTGGTAAAAAGAAAAATCAAAATAGAAGATCAACATCAAATTAAAAATATCTTTGCTGCCCATAAGTACAAACACAATTAAAATACAGTTTCGCGTTATGATTGCGTGTGTTAAGTAAATGTTTTCATTCTTGCATCCACGATAAAAGTATTTGAACTTAGTGTCCTGAGAGTGTGAATGCGGTACTGGTACTCACAGTACAAGTCAGGGAGTGTGAATGTGTTCGTTTGTTTTAGTTTTCTTTTGAAAGGGTTGATACAACCCTTATAAAACCTATTTATTCTCGACGGAAGAACAAATATTCGTACGTAAAGTTAATAAGCAGCCCATGGCATTGTAAACACGCATTGTATAACAAATACGGTTAAGTTGAATATATAATGAGTAGTTCAAGTTAAAAGCAAACCGCGTCACCTGCAAAGCGCGCTACCCATGATCTGAACAATCAAGACAAACAGTCAAACGTCAACGGTAGTCAGCATTTGTTGTAGATATTATACCTCCAGTTTGCTCGAAGCGTTACCTTTCTACGTTTATCATCCGTATTGCGAAGGAGTTAAAGTCATTGTTCTCCTCTTAATACCCCGAACGGTATAATCTGGGAGTTTTCAAGTCAAGAATAAATATGTATCTTCTAGGCAAGCATACTAAATCTTCAGCTGCATCGTCGCTTTATATCAGGTGAACTTGTGTTCCTACCGGGAATCGAATCAAATACCACTGTTCAGAAGGCAAACACCTACCCAAGCTAACGGGCTGTTCAAATATATATGTATATTGGATATCAAATATCCCGCTATCTCTTGTCCCAAACACCTCAACCTCATTCACCTCATCGGCGTAAGCGTTTACGTTAATTAATTTAATTAAATCCGTACAGCGGTCAACACTAAATACGTGTGTTTATGGTACTTTGATAATAATCAGTTTAATTTAAGCTTGTAATGTTTACGTTTAGTTTAATCCGTTATGTCTAAGATGTTTGTTATGATTAGTTAATAATTTTGGTAATTAGTTTAATTTAAAGGGATTAGTAGATTTTTAATCAAATTTTAATGTTTTTACCCGACTGCGCGACGCAAAAAAGGGCAATGTGTTTACTAGCATATGTACGTATGTTTGTATTTTTGTTCCTTTATAGCTTTCTAGAGACCAAATGTGTGTGCAGATTTTGGTTACTTTTATGTCAATCAAATTGCTCAGACCTAGAGGACCAAATAGTTTGGTTTAAAAAACACACCAACTTCTTACCAAATGGGTTTTTAAATCAGCAATTATTACCTGAAACAATAAAAGAATAATTAAACGCAAGCAAAGCTTAAGCAAAACCGACTTCACCGCTTTATCTTCGGAACTTTGATCAGATTAGATGTACTAAACACGCATTATTGATATTTCAAGAACTACTGATCAGATCTTGATCAAATTCCAATGGGACCACATAAAAAGCATCAGTTTTCAAATAATAAAATAATGATCAAAATCGGCTCACAACAAAAGAAGTTATGTAGTAACTTTTAAAGTCGGTTGAAAACGAGAACATCGTCAATGTAGTCCACAAATTACGCATTGTTGACGATATTTACTACTAATCAGATCTAGATCAAATTTAAATGGGACCAATTAGAAAGCAACATCTATCCAACTAAAAAAAAAAATTTGAAATCGGTTCACGTGGAAAGAATTTATGAGGATATACTTCCTCCTTTTTTGGGAAGTCGGTAAAATACTTTTAAATACTTGAAATATGTACCAAGAATTAGATAAACAGTTGCTAAGTAAAGATTGCCGTTTGTCTGTCAGTTGTCAGATTAAAACTTCAAGATGGCGGAACAAGCTAAAATAGATCAGATACCTACTTTAATGGCCTATGTCTCAATATGTAGGGAAATATGTTAGTGGAACGAATGTCAAACAAAAACAATAAAATTAGATCTTATTAGCTTAGTTTGGCTTCGCCTTCTAAGCAGCGGGTATCGGGTTCGATTCCCGATGGAAACACAAGTTTCCTTCCCAAAGTAAATATGTGTTTCTGGTTCCGGGTATGAGTGTGTGTATGATGTGAATGACATTACTTCTGGGTAACATAAGCAAAGTGATACTTAGCTAAATTACATAATAAAATACTCGATATAGTATTTTTTTCTTTTGACTACAATCTCACCTAATGGAAAGAGATGATGTAGCCAAAGATGTAGCATGCTTGCCTAGAAGAAACCTATTCACTCTTGACTTGAAGACTCCCAGATTATACCGTTCGGGGATTTAAAATTACATAGTCCCTTAAAATATAAATAAATTTTACACTTTTACAGTATACGCCTCTTCTAAGCAGTTATTATCTAAATTAGGTAAGCAAAACAAGGTTAAATTCTGTGCTTAAAATAACATCCCCCATCCCCCAAGTGATCCAGATATCGCAAGTTCTAAATCTGTCTGTTTGCTGTCACATGAAGCCTTGCTGCTAGAATTCACATATTATCATATACCTACAGGTTTTACCTAGGTATTTTGGACACATTTTACCTCTTTACCTGAACAATATATAGGTACTGTGCTGTGTTTCAAATGCTCGTTGGCTTAGTTGGGTGGCGTTTCTATGCAGGGTATCGGGTTAGATTCCCGGCTGAAACACAAGTTTTCTCCACAAGAAAAAAATGTGTTTTTGGTTCAACGACATAAATCATCGAACTTAGTATGAGGCTGTGAGTGTGAAACCGTTAAGTTTAGTTTGTTTTGTGCAAGCGCTACCGGGGCATATGTGACATAAAAAAACCTAAAAAAACTAAAAATAACAAGTTCTGTATACAGTTCATAAAACAACATTTAATATAGTTGTATATAATCATAGTTTTGATTTAGGTTTAGGAAATTAAGGCAATTGGCCCGTATATTAATAATTGAGTACTGATTGTACTAAGCATTTGCTTAATCTTGTCAGATAGTTGCTATTGACCAGGCAGGCCGCACCACGAGTCTTACCTAAAAAGCTTATCGTATTAAACTAGCTGTGATAATTAAAATGACTAAATTCTCGTATCTGCTAATTAACAGCTGCTATAAAAAACGAGTAATAATGTTTTCTGCAGTAGGTCAGTTTAATTAAACTGGTCAAAGTTTACCGGATTTGTCGGATTTAATATATTTTGTGCTAATTTGAAGTGAATTTGCGGATTTCTGTGTGCGGTTTAATATAGAGTAAAACACAGTTTGTTAAATGTTACGAATGATTGTCAAATCAGAAAGACGCCGCATTATAAAATAGTGTCAAAACTGGTAACAAGACGATATATTTACATAAAAACATAAACGCTTTCACACTCACAGCCCCACACTAAGTTCAATGACTTGTGTCGTCGGTGCTGGAAACATTCACATCACACATACTATCACAACCAGAACCAGAAACACAAATTTTCCTTGGGGAGTAAACTTGTGTTCCCGCCGGGAATGGAACCCGATACCCCTGCTTAGAAGGCGAACGTTCACCCAACTCAGCCAACGGGCAGTTTATTTACATGTTTCTTGATAATAATTGCTATCGAGGTTATGGCGGAGCAGAAAATATTCAGTATTTAGACATATTCTGATAATGAGATAGTAGAATTACTAGTAGAGAATGTGTGATAGTAGAGTTTACATTAAATGTTAGCGTGACATGATCTAGCACAAATATCCGAGTCCATAATGTGTTAAAAAAAACTGTATAGGAGCGTTTATGTCGAGTCATTTTGAAGTGACATAAAGGTTGTACACGTATTTAAAAAAAGCGTCATGTTCGCGGTTTGGGAGTTCAATGTTAATGTTTTACCTTGTCTTAGTACTTTTATAAAGATTATATTATTATTACGACACACAAATTTTCCGCAGGGCGATAAGATTTTTAAGATAAGATAAGATAATTCTTTATTGGCAAAAGCTGTAGTGTTAGTATCTTATCTTATCTTATCTTTAAAGTCAAATGTACCTAAAAGCGCGCCTTTAAATAAATCCCTGAAAATAACAAATTGTTAAAATGTTTAAAATAACTCTCGTCCAACTACCCTGTTCCGTGGGGTAAGAGGGTAAGACGAAGTACACTGGGTTTTTATTTATAGGGGTGCAACCGGAAGCATGAAGTTAGAAAGTTTTAAAATTATGTCCGAGGTCGTTGAAAATTTCGCATATTTTGCTTCTCAGAATTGTTGGTTGAATTTCGTGGCCACTATAGTTGGAATTTTGCTGCGAATATGGTAAATTCATGAGTAAGTAAGTAAAACCAAATATTATTATAGTTAAAATTATGTATTTATTTAACTATTGCCATTCATTCACTTTTTTTAAATGCTTATCCTGATTTAGGCCTGGCCATGTCTTTGGACTAACAATCGCATTAACTAAATTTTACAAATATAGTCAAACTAGCCGTGCCCCACGGCTTCGCCCGCTATTATCAAGTTAAAAAGTAGCCTATGTGTTAATACTAGGTATAATCTATGTACATTCCAAATTTCATCCAAATCCGTTCAGCCGTTAAAGCGTGAAGAGGGAACAAACATACTTACACACGTACACACTTACACACAAACTTTCGGATTTATAATATTAGTAGGATAGATATACCGAAATAGATACATAACAATCGTATTCTTCAAAAGGAAAGACATAGCGTTCTTTGAACGAATACCAAAAAAACCATTATCTCTATCTTCGCTCGTCCCGCTTACTAATCTGGGACAGGTCCCCGGCGTCCCGGATAAACACGGGATCATTTGCGGGATTGCGTGGAGCGGCGTTAATTTTTGTGATTGTCCCGGGAGCGGAAGTTCCCCGACAATTTTGTGTATTTGGCTGATTGGAGTAATAAGTGGGATCTATTCTGATGCTTTAGGATTGTTACATACAATACGATAATTAATGCTTACATGTTTAATAAACATTAACGCTTTAAACATAAACGCTTTCACACTCACAGCCCCACACTAAGTTCGATGACTTGTGTCGTGGCTGCCGGAAACATTCACATCACACACACAATCACAACCAGAACCAGAAACACAATTTTTCTATGGGGAGAAAACTTCATCAAACCAACGTCATCTACATATGGTCGACATTCCTCATATCCGGTCAAAGCGTTTTGCTTCAACATTTTTTATCCGTACGGCGAAGGTGTGGAACTCCCTACTAACTCCTTGTTCCCCGAACAGTATAATCTGGGAGTCTTCAAGTCTAGAGTGAATAGGTATCTTTTAGATAAGCATGCTTCATCTTAGGCCGCATCGTCACTTTCCATCAGGTGAGATAGCGGCCAAATGCTTACCTATCAGTCATAAAAAAAAACTTGTGTTCCCGCCGGGAATCGAATCCGATACCCCCTGCTTAGAAGGCGTACGCCACCCAACTAAGCCAACGGGCAGTTCAAAACATAAATAAAGATGCTCTTATGATAGAGTGGGGTCTCTTATGAAAGAATCGTCACCAAATTGTTTTTTTTTTTTTTTTTTTTATTTGTGACAGGCTAGTGTTTGACTACTATCTCACCTGATGGTAAGTGACGATGTGATCGAAGCTGGTAAACACACTAGACCTGGAATACGCAGGCTCTCAAACTCTTGTGAAACGTGCGATGTAGTTGAAGATATCCACCGCTTGCTTATGGAATGTGCCCGTAACAAAAATCAAAGAGAAACATTAATGCAGACACTTCGTTTAGGTAAAAATGATGAAGGAGTGTTTACTGGGTTGTTATGTGAACCGGCATCTGAGGCAGCATCGCTCCTTATAGATATGGTTAAGCAATCATTAGCATAAGTTTATGTTTTATAGATATACATTGGTTAAGTTACGATGGGACTGGCTTGCCATGTGGATAAAAGTCCCCAAATAATTATTGATTAAAAAAAGAAAAAGTTAGATTGGGGTCGATTTGGTGTGTTTTTTTGTTTGTATTGCAATAGACCGCGATGTCACCTGATGGTCGGTGATGATGTTGTCGATAGTGTAACATGCTTGCCTTAAGGTACCATTTCGTGTTGTATTATTTACATACTTTACTGACAACAGAAAACTGTGGAATTTCGATGGATTACACTATCTTTTGACATACGTCTCCTTATATATCTGATAGGTAACACAACTACTATAGGTGTGCGCGAAGATGGTAAACTAGGCCTAGAACGGGGCTGGCCTACAAGGTAGGTGCTCTGGACTCTACTTGTGCTTGGCAACTTTCTACTTGATAGTGGTAAGCTTCGACTGCGCTACGGTACAGTAGTAGTTAGCCAGGCAATAACCGGCAATCACTATATATGTTATCATATATTATTATTATAATTATTTGTTTTTAAAACCAGCATTATGCTGAGTTGAGGACGGTTTGTGGTAAAAAAAAAATCTATTTGTACCATTTTATCAATTGAATTTTTTGCCACAAATAAATATATGTCTTTATGTCTTTATCGTCACCAAAAGCTTAATCGAGAAAATTCACCAATCATTTTCCGGAATCCATTTATAGAGATTTTATTTACTCAAGTATATATTCCCCAAATATGAAAGCTTTATCTTTAATAGTTACTTATTCTTAGCGGCTCAAAAAATTTGCATAGCATCTTAATAAAATCGTGAATTCGTATACAGTAACCCTCCACCCAAGTCTTAACCCGTAACCAGCCAAAAGACTTCCAGCTCACCTACCCAACCCCATCTACCCATCAAGCCCTCCCCCGTTATCTATTCATCATGTCACATTGTGACAAGTGTGACAGTTAGGAATCTGCTTATGAATATACTGAGTTATTTGACGGTAGTTGATAAATGATGGTGGATATAATGCGAATAGTTGAGCCCTCTGTAGGGGTTCAGATGAATAGGGTTACATAAGCTATTAGGCTAAATTATCATAGCACTAGGCCCGACGCTGCGTACTTTATTCAGCAATCAACATCACTATATATTAAACATAACATAACATAACGTTTTCACACTCACAGCCCCACACAAAGTTCGATGACTTGTGTCGTGGGTGCCGGAAACATTCACATCACACACATAATCACAACCAGAACCAGAAACACAAATTTTCCATGGGTAGAAAACTTGTGTTCCCGCCGGGAATCGAACCCGATACCCCTGCTTAGAAGGCGAACGTCACCCAACTAAGCTAACGGGCAGTTTATTATATACACGCGCACACCACATTTACACTCACAGCCCCACACTGTTTATTATAAACGCTTTCACAATAATAATATTTAATATTTCGTCAAGTCATCGAACTTAGTGTGGGGCTGTGAGTGTGAAAGCGTTTATGTTTATGTTTATTTACTTATATATGTATGGGATATTTGATAGGAATCTATTTTTTAATTTTAACATTCAATGGAAGCTTGTACGCCCATGGGCAGCCAATGGGCTTAGTTGTGTGCGCGGTCGCTTTCTAAGCAGGGGTATCGGGTTTGATTCCCGACGGAAACACATGTATTCTATCCAAGGAAAATTTGAGTTTCTAGTTCTGGTTTTGTCTGTGTGTGTGATGTAAATGTTCCCAGCAACCACGACACAAGTCATCAAACTCAGTGTGAGTGTGAAAGCGTTAATGTTTATTAAGATCCAATTATGTGGTTAAAAATGTCATAAAGTTGCTTAGCCGTACATTTGGGTACTCTCGAACTTTTTATCCAACTAAATAGCAAATCTCTTTACGAATATTGCAACTCTACAAGTAAATTTCTATTCTAAACAAAATTCAACCTAATTTTCTCTTCACAAACTCTACCAAAAAAAGCAAAGAATCAATAAAGCACCGCCTCTATATCGACACTGAAAAACCCGAAAGCTCTACCAAACTCGAGGACACAAAATCAATCTCTACTGTTGAGAAAATAAGGCGTATTTTTACGTGTGAAATTGTTATTTTCAATGAAATTTTATGCAGATTTCATATTCAATCTCCGATACGAGAATTTATTGCGTTCCTGATGCCTCTACATTTTTGATTTGTTATTATTTCGATTTATGACGCTTAAAGCGGGTAAATGGCGATTTTTGAAGCTATTATTCAATGAATTTGGAGGAATACTTGTATTTTTTATTCCGATTCCTGTCATTTTACCTAATGTTCTTATTCACGCCACTTTTGAACATGTCATTTTTTGCTTTTGACATACCTATCAACCGTAACTAATAGATGTTCCTATCTATTCCATCAACGTACAACCACAGATACGCGATCTTCGTATAAATCTGTCCGTCTGTCCATGTTTGGTAAGTGGTACACATCCGTGACGCTGCTCTGGAAGTGAATATATAAGAGGTTATTTATTTCTCACGTTGTAGAGACACACATATTTCAATCAAATTTATCCGTCTGCATTGTCACTTTTTGATTGAGCGTTTAGTACAAGCCCCCAAACAAATTAAGCTAAATATTCATAATGAAACGCAAGCAAAGTTTAAAAAGACTAACTTAGACGCTTATATTTTGGTTTTGTCTGGATCGATTTCAATAAAATTTATATGGGACTACCTCTGAAGTATAATCTACTAAACAAAAAAAAATCATCAAATCGATTCATAATAACTGGCGGAGATATCGCGTAATATACGTACACAAAAAAACGCAGTCGAATTGAGAACCTCCTTATTTTTTTTTGTTTGTTCCGCCGTTTTTTCTCCGACAAAGGTCGGAGACTTTTTTTAGCAAATCAATTTGTAAAACAATTTGCTATTTTTATTTCTGAAGATCGATTTATCATAATTTCGCCTTTAGTTCCTCACGCTTTTGTTAGTAGATACAAGTGACGTGCAATAATCTACACTAACCTCTTTATTTTAATTCGGTTGAAAAAAACATACAGTTGAATTGAGAACTTTATTTTAAAGGCGGTTGAAAATGACTCTACCGTCGTAGGCATAATCTGGTTAAAATTAATTCAATCAAATTTCATAAAAATTTGGTCAAATATTACCATCTATTACATCGTTTACTCTCACAAATATTATATTATTATCAACACTTTTAATACTTTTTCTTTCGTTTACTGATTTTTATGTAGTTGTGTTTTCGACATAATATAAATATTATCTTAAAATACAGGTTTTAGTAAAGCGTTGGGTGGTCCGACTTTAACAGGAATATCATACAAATACGGAAGCAGAAGAATTAATTACGATTTCGTATTAATTGTATATAAATAAACAAAGTTCAAATTAAAAATATATTGCAGTGTAAATAGGTTCATATCAAATAAACCTTTTTTACTGCAGCAATGCATTTTAGGCTTTCTTTTATTATCTATATCCCTTTTACCATCTAATAACCAGACAAACTGACAAACGTCATCAATTTATGGTTGACATACCTCCAGTTCGCTCGAAGCATTTTGCTTCTACACCAACACACACACACACACACAAACTCAACACATACACTCACACACTTTTAACTTAACCTAAAACCCGTGACCTACTTACTTATATATAATTTTAAATTGTTTATCTAATAATGTACTACACCGATTAATATTATAATTCTGTCAATCTAATTTATTAATTAACATTATGTTTTTTACCTCGCTATATCACAATTTTTTTTTTCTATTCCGGTATATACATCTAAGGCCGAGAACCGGGGTAAATTGAAAACCAGCACTGTGTGCTCATGTAAATGAACCCGCAGTACAAAGCTGAATTTACTCCGATTGCTCTATAAAAAGTATATAGTTAAGAATTTTAGTTTAAGTTAATGTATTTTTGTTTTTTTATAGTAGCAATAAATATATTTCTTTCTTTCTACGTTCATCATCAGTACAGCGAAGGAGTGGAACTCATTGCCTGCGTCATTGTTCTCCGAGGGGTATAATCTGGGAGTCTTCGAATCAAGAGTGAATAGGAATCTTCTAGGCAAGCATGACACATTTTCGGCCGCATCATCACTTTCCATCAGGTGAGATAGTGGTCAAATGCTTGTTTATTTAACATACATTGATGACGTTTGATAATTTGCCTTGTTGTTAGATGGTTAAAAGGGCATGGTGGAATTAACTCATGTAATTCCTGTGCACACTCTCCAAAATGTAAGCGATAGAATGCCTATAAGCTTGCCACCTTTAGCTTCGCCGCACTCGGGTAGAAGTAATCTACCACTTTGTAAAATAAATATGAACATACCAGTATTTCGAACAGTTAAACGTGTATTAAGTAGTACTTAGCAAATGCAGTTTCTCACAAAAATGTTCCCGTCCCACATACCGACATCCCGGAAGTGAGTGAGTGCCTCTACTGAGTGCGAGTTTGATTCCGTCACTAGATACCCCTACTCGGGTTACTAACCGAGAATGTGGAGCAATTTCTCTATGTGGTTTACTGCAATTTATCTATTGGCTCAATGTGCAGGAGAAATACATTTCCATATAATCCAACGCAAGCAAAGCTTAAAAAAACCGACTTCACCGCTTTATCTTCGGAACTTTTACCAGATTAGATGTACTAAACACGCATTATTGACGATATTTCAGAACTACTGATCAGATCTTGATCAAATTTGAATGGGACCAATTAGAAAGCAACATCTTTAAAAAAAATTCTTCAAAATCGGTTCACGTGGAAAGAAGTTATGAGGTTACACATAAAAAAAAATACAGTCAACTTGAGTACCTCCTCTTTTTTTGTGAAGTCGGTAGAAAAACAACTTACAATAAAGCCAGCCTGTGTTTAAGTATTTCATTTGCAACCAAGTTCATTATAAGTCAATACATAATTATAATTATTTCGAGGAATCGAAACAGGTATGGAAAGCTCGATTACCCGAAAGGATTCAAAATGTTTCGACCGCGTCGTCACTTAACGTCAAGCGAGATGAGATAGTGTTTTATTATACACTAGCTGACCCGCCCGGCGTTGCCCGGGTAAACAAAAGCTTACATATAAACGCTTTCTCACTCACAGCCTCACTGTAAAAGTACTATAAGTTGTGTCGTGGGGCCGTAAACAATTAACACCACACACACAACATTCATGTCATACCCAGAACCAGAAATATAAACTGCCCGTGGGGAATAAACTTTTGTTATTGTGTTCCCACCGAGATTCGAACCCGCTGCTTTAAAGACGAACGCGCACTCATCTACGCCAGTGGGTAGTTCAAAGTTCAAAGATTCCCCACTCTGCGTCGCCCGGTTAAAAAATCTACACATAAACACTTCCACATTCACAGCCCCACACTAAGTTCAGTGACTTGTAACGTGGGGCCGTAAACATCCAAGATTCACAACATATTAAAAACCAGGAACACAAATTTCCCGTAGGGAGAAAACTTCTGTTACCACCGCGAATCGATCCCGCTGCTTTGAAGGCAAACGCGTACCCATTTACGCTAGTAGATAGTTCAAAAGATGACCCGCCCGGCGTCGCCCGGTTAAAAAATATGCAAAAAAACACACTTCCACATTCACAGCCTCACCCTAAGTTCAATGACTTGTATCGGGGGCCGTAAACATCCAAGATTAACAAAGTATTCACAACATACTCAAAACCAGGAACACAAATTTCTCGTGGAGATAAATTTTCTAGGTAAATTACCACCGGTAATCGAACCCGCTGCTTTGAAGGCGAACGCGCACCCATCTACGCCAGCGAGCAATTCAAAGTTCAGGAACGTCCCGCCCGGCGTCGGCCGGGTAGTAAATATTAAAAAACATACCCATAAACGCTTTCACATTCACAACCCCACACTAAGTTCAATGACTTGTATCAAGGGGCAGTAAACATCCAAGATTCACACAACATTCACAACATACTCAAAACCAGAAACACAAATTCCCGTGGGAAAACACCTGTGTTCCCACCGGGCATCAAACCCGGTGCTTTAAAGGCAAACGCCCACCTAACTACGCTAGCGGGCAGTTCAAAGTTTAATGATAAGACTAAACAAAAAAAAACAGTCGAATTTATATCCTCCTTCTTATGTTAGTCGGTTCAAAACATAGACGTATGCCGGATTACGCAGTAACTGTTCCATTCTGTGATCCACCGTTTTCACCCTCAAATAAACTTAACGATTTCTCCTAGACTATAGGTCCAAATTATGTGCAGTAAAGAGCAAATTACATCTACCTGAACTACGTAAGCCGATGAAATAGGTTTTTTTGATAAGGATTAATATTAAATACTTAAAAAAAGCCAACGAAATAGAAGCCGCTATTTTTTAACGTGCAGGAATTCGTAGTACGTGGCGGTACATTTCTGACCCGTCCCGTTCACGGGCGGGCTCCCGTGAAACTAATTTCACGATTTCTCATAGACTATTTATCCAAATCATATGCAGTAAAAAGCAAAATGTATCTACATGAACTACGTAAGACGATGAAATAGTTTATTTTGATAAGGATTAATACTGAATGTCTCAAAAAGCCAACTAAACATAGGCCGCTTTTTTTTCAGATTTTTAACAAAGAAAAGTATTTTTTCTGAGCTATACATACATGTTAGATATATGCTGTCGCGGACTTTTTTGTAAAACTCATGAAGGCCAACATTTTTGCCATACATTGTATTCAACTATGTCTTACCGTTTAGTCAGCGTACGCCGATAAAGCGGAAAGTTAGCAAATTTTTCTCCGACTTGTCTTACGAATATTATTATTTCGAACTGATAACTAACTTCTATCCCGACAAAACATAGCCTATGACACTCAGTGATAGTGTAGCTATCTATTGGTGAAAGAATTTTTAGAATCGGATTAGTAGTTTCAGAGATTACCTTTTACATACAAACAAACAAACAAACAAACAAACAAACTTTACCTCTTTATAATATTAGTATAAGTATAGATTTAATATTGCGTAGATATTTTTTCAATAACTAAAACATTACACAAGAGGCCAAAGTCATAATTTTGAACATACTCCCAAGTCTAGAGTGAATATTCAGCATTTTCAAAATATGCCTGCCTAGAAGGTACCTACCTTTTAGGCAGGCATGTTCCATCTTCGGCCGCATCGTCACTTTCCATCAGGTGAGATAGCGGACAAATGCTTGCCTATCTAGCATAAAAAAAACGGTCTAACTGGAAAACGTATGCACCGTTATTCACCAAACTAAGCTAAAATAACACTCGATGGTTTTTTTCATGTTTGTAGGCCAGCATTTGACCACTATCTCACCTGATGGAAAGCGACGATACATCCGAAGATGTGGCATGCCTGCCTAGAAGATTCCTATTCACCTGAACGGTATAATATTGGAGTCTTTAAGTCTCTAGACTGGAAGACTCTCCCAGATTATACCGTTCAGGAAACACCGTTCGATTAAACCACCTTCAAACAAATAATTAAACGCAAGCAAAGCTCAATAAAATCGACTTTACCGCTACATTTTGGTTTTAGCTTGATCGATTTCGTAAAAAAATATATGGGACCACCTCTTATCTACTAAATAAAAAAATTATAATTAAAATCGATTCGTAATTGGCGGAATTATCACTTAGCATACATTAAAAAAAACATACAGACGAACTGAGGACCTCCTTTTTTGAAGTCGGTTGAAAAACTACGATAGAACAGACATATACACAGATTCATAAATTCATACTTCAAACTTAAAACATCCCTCTTTTTCGTCGGGAGTTAGTAAAAAGGGCATTAGTTAATGTGAACAATTGACGATCGCGCGTCAGGTTACTCTTACACCAATTTTCGCAGAGAGCATTCCCGTGTTGCTGTCAATATAACCTCCGTTCCAATTTACAGTCTGTAGTTGCAGCTTTTAAACATTTTGCATGTTCACTCTGCAACAATATTTAATAATTCAGTGCTTTCAGTGTTTATATTATTGCTGGCCTCAGTTTATTTATTATATTCCTATACTACAGATATGGCATCCATAAGACATGGCCGTTTTCTTAAAAGTTTTATCCTTAATCTACGTACCTAACAGATTTTCAATCATTTTTTTGAACGCTCGTTGGCTTAGTTGGGTGGCATTCGCCTTCTAAGCAGGGATATCGGGTTCGATTCCCGGCTGGAACACAAGTTTTCTCCCCAACGAAATATTTGTGTTTCTGTTTCTGGTTCTGGTTGTGTTTGTGTGTTTATTCGTTACGGAGATACATGGTAACAAACATTCACTCACACACAAACATTCGCATTTATTATATTAGTAAGATTAGTAGAAGATTAACATTAGAATGAAAAAGTTTTGTAATCTTTTTTAGAATAAAAAGCATTATCTATCACATTTACATGTGTCAAATAAAATCAAGAAGCATTTAATTTCCTATTGTGTTCATTCTATTATGCTATGATTCTAACGAGAGTTTGAATTTGGTTTCAGTGCTCGTCCAAAACCATTAAGGTGTAATTATGTACCATTATGAAGCCAGGTGTAAGAGAACCCCAAATTTTATACACTTAGATTAAAATTAATGACACATTTCCGTCCGTTATTCCGTTCCTTTTTGCCTCTCATAACATGTTTGGTATACTCTTGTTTCAGTGCAACTGCAAAATAAGATAAAACGGTAATCATGGTAGCACTGAAAATTTGTTCACTTTATATCAGGTTTCAGAATGTGCAATACATACTTATTTTATCGACTTAAAAAAATGTGGAGGTACTATGTTCGACTGTATGTATTTTTTTATTTATTTGTGGACCGATTCTCAAAATTATTTTTTTGTTTGGTAGATGTCTTCAGAGGTAGTCTCATATAAAATTTAGCGAAATCGATCAAGCCAATACCAAGTATAAGTGGTGAAGTCCGTTTTTTTTAAGCTTTGCTTACGTTAAATTATGTTATATTTTATTTAAAATTAACCGATTGTACTTTTATCTGTAAAAAACAACAGATTTGCCAAACAATCGAGCGCCAAATATGTATATGGTTAAAATTAAAAAAACATAAGATCCTAAAAAATAAATACCCCCGACGCTCTATCTTGAATAAGGCTGCACCGTTTTTCACCAAACATCGCTAAGAGCAATATCGATATCTCGATCAAGTCACCTTTCAAACAAAAAAGCGAACGTAAAGTGGGTCTAGCCGTTTGGAAGAGCTACGATGCCACATATAGACACACCACACACACTATAAACATACTAGCCGTGTCCCGCGGCTTCGCCCGCTATTATCAAGTTAAAAAGTAGTTTATGTGTTAATCCTAGGTATAATCTATGTACATTCCAAATTTCATTCAAATTCGTTCAGCCGTTAAAACGTGAACATATTTACAAACAAACTTTCAAATGTATATTATTAGTAGGATAATATCCCTCTTGTTAGTCGCAATTAAAAAATAATTGGTAGTGGGGTATCCATTTTTAAAATACACTAATTTCAAAACAGAATTTAAACAACTGATATATAAATGTTAAGATGTAGAGCGACCATTATCTCTGCATCAACACGGGACAGTTTGCGTAACAAGTAGGGTGACAACACAAACACAGACTTGAGGAGGGTTCTCAGTTTACTTTAACTTAGTTTGAGGGTGCGAGATAAAGTTTCATATTTACACACACGCGTCAGTTTATTGTTAGACATGTTGTACGATAAGTAAGACTTGTAGATTTTCTTAAAATTTTAATTAAACTAATAATTATATAATATAATGGTTTTTACGTAAGAAAGATTATTTGATAGGATTTAAGTCACTTAGAAGAAACATAATAATCTTAAACTTAAAAAAAAATTACACTGAGAATTATAAACTGACCGCTTTTATTTTTTCATCTTATTTATTTAAACAAATGTCTTCACAATCACATTCCCACGCCAGAATACACACAAAATCACACCCTGAGCCAGAACCATACATTTACCGTAGTGAGAAAAATTGTGCTCTTGTCGGGAATCGAACCCAGAACCCGCGGCGTAAAAAGTCAACAGGGTCGTCGGTTTTGGTTTAGTTGGGTAAGAAACAAATAAACAACTAAGCGTTCGCATAGATCAGTTGAAGAGAATGAGGTATTCCTAAAATAGCGGCTAATATAGAGCATTAATAATATCAATTTTGAACAATAAACTCAAATACCCCGATCCTTAACAAATAGTAACCGGCCCTCCATTTTCCAAGTGACTGCTCGGGACCTAATCTAATTTGGTCCACAAAGAACACTTACATTTGCATATAATGCTTTCTTAATGGATCCTGGTTGGCTTTGACCGGTAAAATATTCTAAATGTCTTTGGTATTTATGAAATTTTCTATTGTCTTGCTTTAGAAGACATTTATTTTTTGGTATCATTTATTTTATTGTAATTGATACACCGATGGGCAATTAAATAATTGAAGTGCTTGGCAATTAAGATTTTTTTTTAAGAATTAGTTAGCTAGGTAACAAACTCTGTAAGTACTTGATTTTAGAAGCAAAATAACCTAATTAGTCTTTAAATAACCATAAATTTAATTAAAGACGACATTTGTGAACGATCATCCTGTTTGTGAACAAATATTTGACACAGAAGGCAAACGCCTTACCAGAGATTGTGTCAATAATGTATGGAATGTTAGTAAATCCAAATTATATTACTAATTTCATTTTTCAGATATTATAGTATTATATTTAGTTTTAACATGGTAGTCCCTTTAACCAACAGGCAACATCGCACGTTTTTTAGAGGTATCAATTAGTAGGTGACTACATGCATTTTTCAGAGAATCGATTTTTGAAATGTCAAAATCGATTTTTGTTCTTCAAATAATGTGTAGGTTAATGAAATATATTAACTAAAATAAAATAATAAAGGTAATAAAAATAGTCTAATTAAATTGGACGTAACTTTTCGGAAATCTGTTACCACAGAGTTGTACATTTATTATATGTGTGTTACTTTATCGAGATTAACTTTATAATACTTATGCACGTCTTACCAATTATAAGCATCTCTATTAGTTATTTCAACGAACATACCTGCAACAAAATAAATGTAAATGAATAAACTATTCAAATACAAAATGACATATTCAAAGGTAGTAATAAATTCCAATTAAAGTAAAGTACAGACTCATACTCGTTACCAACTATACATAATAAATGGTGTTCGTAACAAACGGGCAATAAAATAAATTTTATTACCGAGACAACCGTCCAATTTTGTTACGCAATAAATAAATAATATTTTGACAATAACTAGTTTACTTGCGTTAGGAGGTGTATCTCTTACAAGTACATAAAAAACGACAACCTTATTAATTAGATTATTTTTAGTTCATAATTACTACAGTTATTCAGTAAACCATGTGAATAAATATTTTATTACACTGATTATTTATCTATTGAAACTGAACTGAAATATTTTCATCGATACACAATACAAATTACTATAAATAACTTTTTCTAATTCTTAAATTTTAAATTCAACCCTCAAATAAGTTTTGCGTGAATAAATTATTATTATGCGTGAATAAATAATTATTAGTACGCAGGAAAAAATATTTATATTTTTTTTAATAACTAGCAATGCATCATGCTATCGCTTGCTGTCTTTATCCAAAAATTAAACTTACTCCCGGGTAAAAATCCGTTCAACCACAAAAGTTATATCACGTAACAAAGAAACAAACGAGAACTTTTTAAATAATTATATTAAAAGGATATAAGTGTACATACGATCATCATAAAATATTATAATTATTATTAATGAATAAAATTACGCAATCTCACCAATTTTGAGATTTAAATTTAAATATTACTAAAGACATTTCAGTAAATTGTCTTACAACATCTTTATTAAGATAAAAATGTATAACCAATTTCCTATAAAGCTCATATTATTGTGACCTCTGTAGTCTATTGGAAAAATAAAAGGTCACATTTCTTTATAGATTTACGTTACCACGAAGATAGAAGCGGCGTAGCACCAATCTAGTATAGATTGGTCTCATCAGTTTTGCGAATTTCAACTGAAGTATCGTCGTCCATATTTTATGAAACGGACAACCCTGTATTGTGGTCCGAATTGTCCTATCTACTTTTATGACATGGTCACTTTAGTTTTGATATGCAATATTCAGAAGTGCGCAACATTTCGGTTAGTGAAATATAACAAAAGTAATGTTTAAAGTTAGATTATTGTTCCATGCTGTTTTTTTATGCATTATAAACAAACATTTGACCACTATCTCACCTGATGGAAAGTGATGATGCGGCTGAAGATGTGACATCTAGAAGATACCTATTCACTCTTGACTTGAAGACTCCCAAATTATACCTCTCGGGGAACAAAGACACAAGTAATGAGTTCCACTCCTTCGCCGTACGGAATTTATCTGTATTTAATGTTTTTTTTTTGTATATTTAGTAGGTATGAGAACAGGTCGATTTTTTTCACCCTCCATGAGTGCCTCTTTGGGGCCCATGTGAATAAACGATTTTGATTTGATTTGAGAATTTCGCACATATTGGATTTAAAGAGTGACGTCACTTTATTTTTCGAGTTCTCAGTAAGTTTTCAATTGATACCCATATTGAATGAGTGCATTGAAAATAATTTTTCCGCCATTTTGGGAGTTCCAACGTGGGATTTAGAATGACGTCACACAGCTAACCATGCATTGTCATCGAAACTTAAAGTGAATACAAAATTTCAGCTCAATCGGTTGAAGATATCTGATTCAAATTTGAGTTGTAATATTCCGCGACATACATACATTGCAACTTAAATAAAAGCTTATATAATTAAACGCAAGCAAATCTTTAAAAAACCGACTTCACCACTTTATCTTCGGAACCTTGATCAGATTTAATGTACTAAACACGCATATTGACTATAACTCAAAAGAATAATATTAAAAAAGAATCATCAAAATAGGCTCACAACGAAAGAAGTTATGAGGTAAGTTTTGAAGTCGGGTAAACGAGAACATCGTCAAATTACGCATTATTCTTCACAAAATAGGCATTATTGACAATATTTCAAAAACTACTGATCAGATTTTGATCAAATTTAAATGGTACCAATTAAAAAGCAACATCTTTCAAACTAAAAAAAAAATCGGCTCACGTTGAGAGTAGTTATGAGGTACCACACATAAAAAAAAATACAGTTGACTTGATTACCTCCTCCTTTTTTGGGAAGTCGGTAAATAAAATAACTAATTACGGGGCTGCATGGTTAATTCTGTACTTACAGAGGTCTACTCAACTCTCGGGCAGTTGCATGCTCTATAAAATTCTTCTACCAAAATAAACAACTGCAAGCCGTACTTTCCACTCACGAGTCTCAACTTACATGGACATGAATACAAAATCATTAGCTAATACGTTTTCGTCTTGATCTTCCTTTAAAAGGCGAATTAGGGCGCACGTGTGGTCCCTTCCTGCTTTCTTTGTCCCTTTAGTTTTTGGGTTAGTCGATGAGGGATTTCTGGCTTTAAAACTTGTGGAATAAGGTTCTAATTGCGTACCTTTATTCAAGTTCTTTGGGTGATATTTACGACGCACGTATGGTGAAATCGAGGTGAAATATTAGCTAGACTACGTATAATAATGTTAACCGGTACTAAAGCATATATGTAGGTATGTAGGTATTATTGTCGGAAGAAAATGCTATGATCTAGTTTCGGACATAATAATTATGTTGTCCTTATACTGGGAGTGAAGTATACAGGTTTGCGTTTATTGGTCTCTAAATACAGGATTACTCACTAGACGGTCAATATATCGATGAACCATTTAGATAATATTGTTCTGTTATCGAACTTAGTGTGGGTCTGTGAGTGTGAAAGCGTTTATGTTTATCCTACTAATATTATAAATCCGAAAGTTTGTGTGCAAGTGTGTAAGTATGTTTGTTCCCTCTTCACGCTTTAACGGCTGAACGGATTTGGATGATATTTGGAATGTACATAGATTATACCTAGGATTAACATATAGGCTGCTTTTTAACTTGATAATAGCGGGCGAAGCCGCGGGGCACGGCTAGTATCTTTATATAGTGCAATATAAATTTTTATTTGGCATTGCAGATGTGGTGAGTATACTCAACAAATACACTTTCCGGCTATGCAACTGTTCCGAAAGAATTGTAGCACCAAAAAACACCAAAAAGGTCGCAAAAATCTACCTCTTGTCAAGGGAAAGGTAATTGCAGGTTTGGCTTGAAACAACATATAACCCAACAATAAAAATCCAACATCGTTAACCTTAACGAGGATCCCTTAACCTGTTTAGATTTAAAAACAAGGAGCGGAAAGATTTTTTCAAACATTACGTAAACAGAAGATAAACATTTAAATAGCTATAAAATCAAAGTACTCGGAGACTTTACGATATTTCCCAACCGTGACTAAGTTATATTCAAGTGATAAGCTTCAAGCGTGACGATAACAAATGTTTAACATAAAAACAACAATTTGTTAATACTGTAAGTAGTGCTACAGTATTTTACTTCTTTATCAAAATTAACCAAGTTAAGGGCTAGAAAAAAACTAATTAGTAACATAACAATCTCTCATTAAAATGTTACATTTTGTGCTTTGTCCGGTGGGAGGCCATAATATACGCCATAATACAAGTAGTCCCTAGTTTGGGTATCAATGTCGTACAGTCTAGATTTAAGAGAGGGTTGTTTAATCTTTGTATTTTTTATGTTTAGTAATGTTTGTTAACTCAAGTATATAAATCATTAATTATTAATTAATTAATTCAATTATCCTACATAAGCTAGTATCAAAATTGTGTCTACTACCACACCGAATGGAAAGTGACAATTCGGCCGAAGATAAAACAATCTTGTCTAGAAGATATCTATCCAGTAGTGACTTAAAAACTCAGATTATACAATCACTATCAATGAGTACCACTACTTCGCTGTTCGGATGATGAACGTAGAAGTGGAACGCTTTGCAATTTATAAGTATTTCAACCATAAATGGTTGACATTTGACAGTATGTGTTGTTGTTAGAAGTTAAAAAGGACATGGTGGAATTAACTCATGTAATATCTGCGCAAAATTCAAATCAACGTGTTTTGTTTTATATTAGTATACTTACACCGTAAAATAATATAAAACCCATTATTTAATTTATTATAAAACGATTTTTTTGTTATATGTTATCACACTATCGCACTTATATTATAATTAGAAAGTTGCGAATGTGTGAGTGTGTATGATTTAAACGGCTGAATGTATTAAAATGTGATTTAAGACTAGACCCTGGAATAAGACATTTGTTATTTTATATCCCTATTTAAGTGACGCAGAAAAATAACCATTTATCATGTTATAAAAGTACTTTATGTCCCAGTTCTGAGAACTAACAGCAAGAAATACAAAAAGGTACAAACAAAAAATTACTGGCAATAGACACGACATAACAAGACGAAAAGTTGTTCTGTTGTCTAAAAATATTTTAGATCAATCCCGATTGTTAAATTGACATTTATTATATTTACCCCTTTGGTCCAGGTTTTTGTTATCGGCAAAAGCTTTCTGATCTACCCTCACAAGTATCCACAAAACATAGCCGAAAAAATGAAAAATAAACATAACACGCACTTTCGACGAGTTGTGTTGTGGGCACCGGAAACATTCACACCTAAAACCAGAAAAACAAATTTTCCTTGTAGGGGAAAAAACTAGTGCTTTCAGCATGAATCGAACCCGATATCCCGCTGCTTAGAAGGTCAACGCGCACCTAAATAAACTGTGGGTAGTTTGTAAGGAGAAAATAGTGCGACCGTTGTCGTCAAGCTGTGTACGCTGATTAATTGATGCTTGCAAAAGTAAGCGGTGTAGTAAAAGAATAGATAAATTGTTTTGTTTGTTTGAAATCCTAAACAAGGTGAAGTTTGTGTTGCAAACGTAGCAAAGGACGTCGGCCAGGTGGAGCGACGACCTGCAAAAAGAGGCCGGCAAGAACTGATCGAGAAGAGCCGAAGACCGGGCCCAGTAGCGTTCATTAGGAGAGGCCTATGTCCAGCTATAAAAATATAAATATATAAATATTATAAATCCTATATAAATCCAACTTTTAACTGCTGTGACTAACTTCACTCATACGTCATAACTTATGACTCATAAGCTTACACAAAAACGAGTGCATTTTGTTGACAGTAGTCTTAAGTACTACATGTTAGTACTACTCTGTTAACAGAAGATGTCCTCGAATCAAAACAAACGATGCGTGTAGTTAAACTGGGGTAAAAAATAAATATTTATATTTATATTTATTTATTTATATTTATATGACAAATATAGGCTGATGATGTATGTGAAAATCAAAATAAAATGATGATGATGATGTGTTGAATCCGACATCTACTCGTTTGTAGGTTGATGGGAATAGAAAACATGGTTAGTAGTGTATACAATCTTAGGGCTGCATAATAATAATTGAATATTTTCAAATATAACTCATACAGTCATAACAAATAAAAAATGTACAAAAAGCAACTTAAGTGAATCAGCAATATTAAATAATTCAGCTACAATTATGTTAATAAAGCTTCCCCTTATCACACAAAAATTGGGTCTCATTATCACTAAGACTTTACAATGTCATTGTTTACTGTATCTACTAGGTACATGTGTACAATGTGCAGTATCGCGACCCAGTTTTACTACACGCATCGTTTGTTTTGATTCGAGGACATCTTCTGTTAACAGAGTAGTACTAACATGTAGTACTTAAGACTACTGTCAACAAAATGCACTCGTTTTTGTGTAAGCTTATGAGTCATAAGTTATGACGTATGAGTGAAGTTAGTCTAGATCTAAGCTGAAGGTAAAAAGTTGGATTACTGAATATCTTGATATGAACTGAATCTGTCATCCATCATTAGCCCATCCGTATAGCGTGAAATATTTAGTTTCTTTTAAACAATACTAGGTTTGTTTGGTGATAAATATTATCCATAAATATTCAATCGACAATTATATTCGACCATCGTTCTCTATTGTTAGCCGCATGGTCACATAAAATTTAAATGTTGGCGAAAAGCCTGTCTATCTCTTGATTTAAATATAAACAATTAGAAATATGTCAAAAATATAATGTTTTCATAGTAACAATATAAAAAGCATCAGAGATAAAAATAATATCATCGACATTGCATGTGAACGTCATTCAGTTCCGAAATTAGTTTGTGCCAGAGAGTATAACCACACATAATAAAAAACTTTAAGAGATTCAATTTAAAGTTAGTTTTTCAATTAGAGAAAAGAGCACATCGATATAACATTTTCTAACCTAATTAAACATTTATCTTTCCTTTGAATAAGCTATAAAGTATCCTGGATTCGAACAGTAAACGAATACATAAAAGCGACAATCAGTACCTACTACTTTACTCCGATCACTCATAAAACAATGGCGTTATTCAAGTTTACGTCATATTTACGTTTTATTTACGATACGCGAAACGTAACTCGTTGGTTAACGATACCGTTATCCGTATAACGGCGCGTTAACGATACGGATGTTATAGTTCAATCGTTAACCGGATATAGTTTTAGAGTTGGAGTCTATAAATTTTATGAGTTGTGAATGGAATTGTTTAATTATATTAACGGGGACTCTATATAGGGATATACGGGTATGTGGGTTAATAGAGTCAGTATCGTATTTATAATAAATATATTAAACACTTAAGAAATGCTTTACATTTAGAGAAAGAGTCCAAGTCTAGCATGTGATTTTTTTATGTAGAGATAAGACGAGCTCTCGACTTTAAAAATACTTATTTTAAATATGACCGACTGTAACATATGGCCGTGGAATTTTTAATAAATTGTTGATCGAACGAAGGATGATCTCTAAGTTGACTCGGGTGGTTCGGCACTTTGTCTGTCCGTCCGTCTCTCAGAGCATCTAGCGTCTAGACCATACAAGCAAAATCTTCAAATTCTCAGAGAATATGTAAAGCTATGGCCCAAAGCCAAAAAGGTAATTAAAATGATATAAATGAAAATAATAAGGGGGCGGGCCCATACACGTCAGTGACGAGCAATTTTTTTTTTTATAGTCTTTGTTTGGAATTTTTTAAATGAGACAACTAGAGTACGAAACCGTTGGATATAAAAATCTATGTTGAAATATCGGAAGGCCACCAAAGTCACTGTTTTAAGACCTATTTCGTCCCGAGGCCTATCTCAAACAACAGCTACACTCAACAGCTACCCATTAAAAGCTGCTAATTGAGTATAGTATCTGTTATATCATTAACCGGACACGCTTACACTTTCAAGTGTATCCAGACATTCGCTCTTTTAACTAGGAGATGGCGATTAAATTTTGAATAGCTCTGTCAAACCAAATCTCATCACATGCAAGACAATGACATTTAGGACTTAACTGGCAATTAACTCCATTATAAATTCCAACTGTATTTAACAGGCAAAAGAAAATAATGTAATTTTGGAGTTTACGGGAGATCCCATTAGCTCCGAATTCAAACGATTTTCCAAATAGCATGTTTAGTGCTTCAACGAGAAAGTTTCAGATGACCATTAGCGGCGATAAAGCGCAAGCTGGTGCCGATTGCCGCTGGATCCAAGCCAGGCTGATGCTTCATACGAACTCGTAATCGACTGAGATTATCAGGAAACATAAGTGAAGCATTTTTAATACTAGTATTGCTGAACGCGGTACTGCATTAAAACAAAGATCTGGATTTATTTAACTCTTCCAACAAGGTGAAGTACAGGGTGGTAATCGACTAGATTACCTATCGTAATTCTAAATTTTGATTTAGTTAAAGTTTGGTTTCTGTAATGTTTGTATGATTGTTTTGTATATTTTTTAGGACACTAGGTTGGCGATTTGGGTCCTACAACTGTCATAAATAAATAATCATAAGCTTTATCTGAAATTTTACATAAACATAACTGCTGAGATGGCACCGTCGTCGTAAAACCGTTTTCTAAACTTGGGTCGCGGTTTCGAATCCTATGGCGGGTTTGAGCTTCCGGTGATGATAAAATCGTGACAAAATCAATGGGGGTAGGGAATTTTCTCGTGGTCTTTTTGCTAGATAACTACTGGTAGAAACGGGTAAAGTCGTCATCTCAAATCTGTTGCCATAATGACCAAAAACTATGTTCCAATAGCTATCTTTGAGAGCAAGGCATTCTAGACCTAGCGTATGTACCATCCTTAACCTCATTATTAGTTAACATCAGGAGAGATAGCGCTCAGACGCTAGCCTATAAGATATGAAAAAAATGCTTTTACACTTACAGCCCTACACTAAGTTCGAAGACTTGTGTCGAGGGTCACACCAAATTTTCACCAAATTTGTGCTTATTTTCTGAATGTGATTGTGTGTGATGTGAATGTTTCCAACACCTACAACATTGTCTTTGAACTTAATGTAGAGCTGTGAGTGTGAAAACGTTAACATTTATGCCTAATATTCATAAATAACACGATTCAATTAAGACGCCCATGTTACATTGCGTTTTAGCTACCTACAGGATTACCTATAAACAGTCGGCAAGTATCGATGTATCGGTAACTTGTTAACACGGTCGCTGACGTCCAGTGATTGCTTGTATTGTATACCTGCCCCTGATTGGACGGGCCTTGAACTAATTGGATAACATGGTTACAGCTCTAATCTAGAGATTGTAAGGAAAGATTTGTCTTGTTTACTATGGGAGTCTTCAAGTCTACAGTGAATCGGTTCAAGGCAAGCATGCTACATGATTCGCCGCGTCGTTGCTTTCCATCTGTGAGATTGTTGTCATAATTAATTATGCTTGTCTATAACGCAAAAATGATTATTTATAGCTGCTACAAACTGGACACAATTGGTTCGAACAGACGGCGCCTACGTCCCCGGGTGCGGTCGTCTACAGTGGAGCGGTGTCCGCACGCCGTCCGTTGAAACTGAATTCGTCCAGTGTATATCAGTTATTATAAGTTTTTTAGATATGATTTTATTAAGCAAGTTTTGTGTTTTTATTTGATGTGTCTATCTATATATATATCTCTGCCTGACTTGTCGGTGAGTGATAATGTGGTACAAATACGTTTCTAAGGATAGCAGACGGAATACCATACGGTGCGTAGTGGGAAATCTATACATGAATGAGGTAAGGACTTCTGTAGCTTGGTAGGCGGTGTTACCTACCACGAGAAAGGTAAAACTACTGATAGGTGAAGAATTTGTCGAGTATACGTTGACTCTTGTTGTATAACTTATTGCCTCCCTTTTGTTTGTTTTGGCGGCACCCGTGGGATGAAAAGAGGTGAACTTATTGTAGTGCTGGGTTCACACAAACTTATACAAATTTTTAGGAATATTTTATAAGTATTGCAGAAGGACATGAGGAATGGTTAAAGGATGTGAGCTATCCGAAACTAACGTCCAGGACAGAGCGAGATGGAAAGTAAATAGTAGGAAAGCTGACCCCACCACCATTTGGATATTCAGTCAGGAAGAGAGAGGGATTTTTAAGAATATTTAATCTATGCAATACGAACTGTACCAGGTTCGATTCCCGGCGGAAACACAAGTTTTCTCCCCAAGGTAAATTTGTGCTTGTGTGTGTGATGTGAATGTTACTCGCAAACACGACACAAGTCACCGAACTTACCGTGTCGGGCTGTGAGTGTGAAAGCGTTTATGTTTATGTATCGTTGTTATGTTGTGTTAATAGGGGCTAAATACTAACATAATTAAACGCAAGCAAATCTTTAAAAAACCGACTTCACCGCTTTATCTTCGGAACTTTGATTAGATTAGATGTACTAAACACGCATTATTGACGATATTTCAAGAACTATGGTCAGATCTTGATAAAATGTTAATGGGACCTATTGGAAAGCAACATCTTTCAAACAAAAAAAAAAATCAAAATCCGCTTTTTTTTTTGATAAATTGGCTAGCATTTGACCGCTATCTCACCTGATGGAAAGCGACGAAGCGGTCGACGTTGGGACATGCTTGCGTAGAAGGTTCACTCTTGACTTGAAGAGGCCTAAGTTATACTTATCGGGAAACAAGAACGAATGCAGGGTATTCCACTCCTTTGCAGTTCGCAATATAAAAGTAGAGGCAAAACGCTTGGTTCTAATCTGAGGAATATCCACCATAAAAGGATGTCTTGTTTTAGTACGCCTTGTTGTCCCATGATGGAAGGGGAGCTGGAGGAATCAAATCATGCAGTTCTGTCGCACACTCTCCGAAATGTATATGTAATGTTCACGTGGAACGAAATTATAAGGTAACACAAATAAAAAAAATACAGTCGACTTGAGTACCTCCTCCTTTTTTGTGAAGCCGGTAGAAAATCTACAAAAAAGAGAGTAGAGGATATAAATAGTCTTATTGATTTATCCAGCAATCTGTCAAAATCATCACATCACCGCTAACCATTGACGTATACTTGACGTTTCGCCTGTATGTACTTACTCAAAACTTTGAGTAGATATTACTCATAGGTATTTCTCACTTGTGATTTCGTAACTACAAACCTTGGATGAAAATAGCACTTTGTTTGCAACATTTTACAAAGTTAGGTAGTGATAGTGTTTTAGGGTTTACTGTAGTACTTAAAATAATAACCCATCATGATTATTTATATGTTTTATGATTTAGATAAGTAGCTGTTAGGTTGAATGTTAGAAACTATAATAAGAAATGGCTGGCTTACATATTACTTAGAGACTACTACTTACTATACTCTACACATACGTAAAAAACCGGCCAAGTGTGAGTTTGTTGTATGGGAGCCCCCCTTAATATTTTTTTTTTAGTATTTGTTGTTATAGCGGCAATAAAAATACATCATTTGTGAAAATTTCAACTGTCTAGCTATCACCGTTCTTGAGATACAGCCTGGTGACAGACGGACGGACGAACGGACAGCGAAGTCTCAGTATTAGGGTCCCGCTTTTACCCTTTGGGTACGGAACCCTAAAAAGTGTCGTAAATTGGACTATTCTATGAGGGTAGACTACTAAGACTTGGCAGAGAAATGAAAGATACTTAACTACAGTACGGTACTACGGCTTGTTATTTCCTCTGAGGGTACGATAGTTTAACCGATTTTTGGTTTAGAGCCACCTCTGGAATGGAACCGCTAAGTACCAGCTAGAAGCTCTTGAGTCCATCGACCGACGAGCGAAAAGACTTATTAGCGATTGTTAGCTAATTGAGTCCAAAATGCAGAGTCGCGGTTACCGAAGATCGTAAGCCTATGGGTATTATATCGTTTACATTTTGGTGAATATGCACAGGAATTACATGAGTTATTTCCCCAATCCCGTTTTACCATCTAACAAAAAGACAAACTGACAAAGTCATCCATTTATGGTTCGCATAGCCTAAGTTCGCTCTAAACGTTTTTCCGGAGGCACTACACCGGCGAGGGAGTCCCACCAGCATTCTGAATATGTTGTTATACTGCACTTTTATCGTAGAGAGCGATTTTTTGGTATGACTGGCCCACAGGCTACCCGTGTACATTCCCTGGCAATATGCTTTGAAAAGCGTAATTTTGACCTGTTCTGTACATCGGGCGAACCTGCGGGCCAGCATATTGCCACGGACTGCCAGAGCCCTACGCTCGCGTTCTATATCTACATCGTCTTTAAGGTCTTCGGTAAGATAATGCCCGAGGTATTTTAAGCTAAATATGTAGTATTTATTAAAAATATTGAAATGTGCGAGCGAGAGAGAAGACAAAAGGAATAAACCCTCTTAAGCCCTGTAAGTAATTACATTGGAAACATTACCCTATCCTAAATACAGTATCTCAATGCATTTCAACCCTAACAATGTAGTTACATTGACTGAGGCTGTTTAGGTTCGCGAATAGTACTTAACACGTCTAAATTATTGGTCTGGAAAAGCACTTAGGTCTGTGATGATTTGTCTCACTGGATTTTGATGTATTACCACAAAGTATGGGTTAGAGGAACTTTGTTATCGTTGTTAGTATCAGTTGCTTTCTTTTTTTTTTATATATACTCGATAGGCAAGCATTTGACCACTATCTCACCTGATGGAAAGTGCTGATGCGGCCGAAGATGTAGCACGCTTGCCTATAATATACCTATTCACTCTTGACTTGAAGACTCCCAGATTATAGCGTTCATGTAGTCATTAGTTGCTACCTAGATATTTATATATATATGTATAGAATGTATATGTATAAAAAGTGGAACTCATTGCCCGCGTCTTTGTTTTTTAAAAGCTTTTATTTAACTTGCAATGTATGTTTGTTCGGGTGGAATCTTGCTACTCAATTTTGATACAGATATCTTCAACCGATTGAGCTGAATTTTTTTTTTATGCTAAATTGTTTGTTGTTTCCTAAACGGTCTATTCTGGGAGTCTTTAAGTCTAAAGTGAATAGGTATCTTCTAGCAAGTATGCATCTTCGACCGCATCTTCACTTTCCATCAGGTGAGAAGGTGGTCGAATGCTCGTCTATTTAGAATAAAAAAACAACGATGTATGTAATTTAAGCAGATGACTTTAGTTTTAGAAAATATAGGCCTACATACCATAGAATAGCCAAGCAATGCTTCACACCCCTTCTTTTAAAATCCCTATTTTGGGTCAGTGATGAAACTGAAGAGGAGATGAAACTATTGAGTTCTGCAAATTGGATAATGTCCCATGCACTCTACTAGGTGTTTGAGGAGAATAGCTTTACTGGCAGGTAGACTGGAGAAAAAGATCAACAAATTGAAACGTTAATTTTGCACGCAAACAACCTCTCAGCCTAAACGCATATACCTTATCAGTTGCGTCGTGGGTGGGAACACTAAATACTAAAAAAACATTGTAAGAACTAGACCACAAAATGTTATTATGATGCCTATCTTCCATCTAGGATTAAAGGGGGTATTCAGTACATTGTACAAGCAGTAAACTGACCACAATGGTGGCATACAATGTCGCTAAGTGGTGCTTGCGGACATAACGCCGGTTCGAGTGTGATAGGGGTTCATATTGTGTATTGTTGGAATAATTGAATATAATGTGTACACGCAAGGAAAATTGGTATAAAAATCACCGTTTCTATGGCCTTTTTTTTAAACAAATACACAATCACACTTAGTTAAGAGATTCTGATTGTAGCTCCGAAATCCTACTAATATAATAAATCCGAAATTTTGTGTGTAAGTATGTTTGTTCCCTCTTCACGCTTTAACGGCTGAACGGATTTGGATGAAATTTGGAATGTACATAGCTTATACTTAGGATTAACACATAAGCTACTTTTTACGGCACGGCTAGTGTTTACATAAACCACACATTAAAAATCTAAAGCGCAAATGTCCTAAAGAGCAAAAAATGATTTTTTTATATATATATATTTTTTAATCCAACTTTTAATAAATATACAGTTTGCCTTTAAGTCTTGTTACATTTTTATTCTATAAAGTTATTTCAGAAATTTGGAAAATGACATTAAAATTACATCCTATGTACACAGTTACGATATACTTATATTAATCTTTCTAAATCTACGGGCCAATTGCCTATATTTCCTAAAACTAAACTAAAACTATGTACAGCAAAGTACTAAGTTACCTACAAGACATGGAGCTTATAGGTAACTCAAGTGCTCAAGCCCACTACGAGTGGGCAGCGTTTCCATCATGCTGGCGGCATTGCCTCTCTGAATTGCAATGCTAATATTATATTATTATTATGTTTTGTTCTGGAAATAGGACTTCAGCATTTTTATGTGAATGAAGTCACAGGGCACAGTTGGATTATAGACATATTGAAACAAAAATAATCATTTAAAATTAAATCGTGCCACTCGATAATTTCAATCCCACCATTTCCCGTAAATTGCGACACAACATCGTTAATATCCCATAAACTTCCATAGATCACTGACCGTTTATGGCAAACGAAGCAATTTCGGCACCCTCTGAAGTTTTATGAGATTTTTATTGGTTTGAAGTTGATGTGGTCAGCAGAATGGTTAAGTTAATTATATGATTGAACTGCCCATTGGTTTAGGTGTGCGTCCGCATTCTACGCTCTGGGAACACACATTTTCTCCCCAAGGGTATTTGTCTTTCTGGTTCTGGGTAGGATTGAGTGTCACGTGAATGTTTAGGCACCAACGGCGCAAGTCATTGAACTTAGTGTGGAGCTGTGATAGCAAAAGCGTTTATATTTATGTTATAATCTAGTGACGAACATTATGAAATGTATTGCCTTTTTTGTTCCTATATTGTCTTATATATAAGTATAATTATACTGTACGTGTACGTCTAACTGATGTGTGTATGTGACTGAACTCCTCTGAAACGGCTATACCGATTTTGATGAAATTTTTGTATGTGTTTAGGTGGATTCAAAAATGGTTTAAATATCGAAAAATAAATGAAAAACAAAATCTGCGGGTTACACCGCAGGGCACAGCTAGTCGACTTATAGAATCATAAAACGTTATATTACTATATAGAGATAGTGATGATCCTCCCGAAGATGTAGCATTTTCTCACGTGTCATCTATTTCACAAATAGGTACCAGATTCATGAAGTAATACACGGCTTACCCCACTAGAGGGTATCCTTGAGAGCCAGTTCAAGGCCTATAGCGTGTATCGTCTTCATTACTTTATATAAGAGTTAGTGAACAAACGCTAGCCAATCAGCGATAAAAGCAATCAATTTCTAAACTGCACTTTTAAGCTCATCATTTTTACGAAACACTTACGATTATAACAATATATTTTCTCTACATTTCATCAGAGTTATGTTCCTACTGATACCCAGGTGCGACCCACTTTTAGCCTACTTATTAGGCTACCGTGTTATTAAGCGGTTACGCTGATAGCCTGAGTTAATATTTGATCAAGTAGTTGTTAATAAAATTAGCATAAAATATGTAATCTGTACACAACATAAGCCTTTTAATAGAGGTAAAGAGGAGAATATAAAGCGATGGCACATTAACCGATAAAAACAACCACAACAAAAACTTCTGTATATATTTGAAACTTTAAAAATCGTTAAAATTTTTGGGTTTAAACACAAAATTAATTATTGAGTTGAATATTTAGAAAGAAAGAAATAAAAGAATTAAGCTTACATATCACTTTAACATAATACTATTTATAGAGCAATCACAGTAAATTCAGCTTGTACTGCGTGTCCATTTACACAGTGCTTGTTTTCAATTTACCCTATCCTCGGCCTAATGTACATACCGGAATTAAAGTGCAAAGCGAGGTCTAATTATGTTGATGCATACATTAGTTACAAATAATGACTGTTAAAGAAACAGGCAGGAAATACTTACCATGCCTTCGCTTTACATCTTTGAAAATATTATGCATGTTCGCAAAAATATTGGTAAATATAAATAAAGAAGCGACGCACACAATCTTAATACTAGATATAAGCATAAAATTACAGTGCGCGCATTTAGATTAAGCAAAACGAATAAATCTTTTATGGCAAATGGGGTTAGATTTTACAATAGAATTCCTAAAATCGTAACTTAATTACCACTGAGAAAGTTCAAATCTGTAATAAAACGGGCATAAATCTATAAAACGATCGACTATATTAATGACAAGGATACATGGAGGCAAACTGCACAAGCTCTTTCTAGCAACTACCATAATAACACCTAGTTCTTGCCAGGTTCTTCTCCAGATGGCTGTAATTTTGCGAATCTGGCAATAAAATCATTAACTTTCATGAGTGCCTCTTTGGAGCCCACGTGAATAAACGATTTTGATTTTGTTCATTAATTTATTTCGTTTTATAAAAAGAATAGTATTCAATTTAAATATTTGTCTCAATTTAAGACAGAATATTGAATAATACACAAGATAGTTAGCAACAGAAATTGGATTTTTATATAAAAAATAATTGGTGTTATTTTATATTTCGTATGAAAAGTATCTCTGTAATCTTACAGATCGTAAATTGCCAGCAAATGGAATGGAATTCCATAAGCAGATGATGATGATGATGATGAAGTAACATGTTACGTGACACTAAAACAAAAGTAGCAAACCCTGAACTTCGACGCTTAGGGTTTCTTTATATAAAGTGAGTAGTAAGAGTGTTTTACTTAATATTGCCAGTTACCACTCAATTCAAGTAGGTACACTTTTTTCTTCGCGGCCATATCCAGCGATATACTTAAATTAAATATCAAATGAATTGTTTAATTGAAAGATTCGTTAGTATTACACATATAAAGGACTACCTACGCACCAGTTTTACCCGCGGTAGTCCCGGAGCCGCGGGAATTCCGGGATAAAAATAACCAATGTGTTAATCCAGGGTGTCAGCTACCTCCATACCAAATTTCATCTAAATTGGTCTAGCCGTTAGAGCGTGAAGAAGTAACAAACATACAAACGTACTCACAAACTTTCGCCTTTATAATAATACTAGCCGTACCCCACGGCTTCGCCCGCTATTATCAGGTTAAAAAGTAGCCTATGTGTTAATCCTATGTATAATCTATGTACATTCCAAAGTTCATCCAAATCCGTTCAGCCGTTAAAGCATGAAGAGGGAACAAACATACTTACACACAAACTTTCGGATTTATAATATTAGTAGGATTATACGAATTCACTCACTTTTGGTTCCTCGCATTCTTACAAGACTAGTTTCGGAACAGTCGGAGCTACTTCATCGCGTTCCGTCTGCACGGTCGGGACGACTGATGAAGGAGCACCGACTGCTCCGAAACTAGTCTTGTTGAAAAGCGAGAATAAAACCGTGGATGACATTGTATAAATCCTTAATATCTAATGAACTGCCCGTTGGCTTAGTTGGGTGGCGTTCGCCTTCTAAGCAGGGGTATCGGGTTCGATTCCCGGAGGAATCACAAGTTTTCTCCTCAAGGAAAATTTGTGTTTCTGGTTCTGGTTGTGATTGTGTGTGTGATGTGAATGTTTCCGGCACCCACGACACAAGTCATCGAACTTAGTGTGGGGCTGTGAGTGTGAAAGCGTTTATGTTTAGGTAACTATATATACGGTATTCTATCGTATACATTTTGGAGAGTGTGCGCAGGAATTATACGAGTTAATTCCACCTAGTCCATTTTACCATCTAACAACAACACAAACTGTCAAAAGTCATCCATATATGGTTGACATACCTCAAGTTCGCTCGAAGCGTTTCGCTTCTACGTTTATCATCCGTACTGCGAGGGAGTGGAATTCTTTGCCTTCGTCTTTATTCCCCGAACGGTACAATCTGGGTGTCTTCAAGTCGAGAGTGAATAGGTACCTTCTAGGCAAGCATGCTACATCTTCGGCCGCATCATCACTTTCCATCAGGTGAGATTGTGGTAAAATGCATGCCTATCAGGCATAAAAAAAAAAAAAACTAAACACCTTGGTGAAAAATAAATTACTATCTATGTAGAAAAAGTAAATATATGGAATAGTGCTTCAATCTGTGTTTATACATACAATTTTACTATAAATTATGTTTACCAAGACCCTAAGCTTTCTTCGTAGTTCTATATTTGTAAGATAAATGATTATAGGGCACGGCGGCGGCGGACGTAAGTTGTAAGAAAATTAGCATTAATTTGCTATGAGTCCTTAATTAAGTAATCAGTAGATAGATAGATAGATAGATAATACTTTATTGATCCACTTTACAAGATGAGATAAAACAAAGGCAACAAACAAGCTTATACGTAAAGTATCACAACAGGCGGCCTTATCACTAATAGCGATCTCTACCAGGCAACCTTCGGATGGAGAGAACTATAGAATGTAATAGACGGGGTATAACAAATGGCTGTATGGAATACTTAATTAACTTAAAAATATCATTACTTATACTATGGCATAAATACAGTATGAATATACATAAACAAGTAATATATTATTATATAATACATAAAATAATAATATAAAATAAATAAATAATATATATATATATATATATATAAAAAGGGACATTCAATATGACACATTTGAGATGTTTTCCTAGACACACTTTAGTGAAAAACACAAATCTCTTGAGCGAAAGACGAGAGAAATAAAAATAAAATAATAATAATAATACATTACCTATGTTTCGGAGAGGTATAATTTTCTGACCCGATCTTTGAAAGTGTTCAAAGTAGGAGATCGTCTTATAGGAACAGGTAAGGAATTCCACAGACGGACTGCTTGCACTGTAAAAGCCCGGTCATAAAAAGTGCTGCTATGTGGAGGGAAACTAAGCATTAGATTCTCTGATGACCGTAAAGTTTGCGAGGTATCACAGTGCATAAACTTAAAACGTTCCTTGAGATAGCGTGGGGATTTCGGATTAAACAAAATATTGAAAAGGAGGGTGAGTATGTGTGTATTTCGGCGACGACGTATAGGGAGCCACTTGAGCTTACGACGAAATTGGGAAACGTGATCATACTTGCGCAAGCCAAATATAAATCGTATACAAAAGTTTTGAAGACGCTCAAGCTTGTTAAGTTGATCTTCTGTGAGATCGAGATAGCTGGCGTCGGCATAGTCAAGGATAGGAAGTAGAAGAGACTGAGCTAGTGCAATTTTAGTAGTAGTGGGTAAGAAATTGCGCAATCTTCTCATAGAAGCAGCAGAAGCGTACAACTTACGACTGGTGGCTTGCATTTGTTTTTCCCAAGTCATACAACGATCTATAGTTAAGCCTAGATTTTTAACGTGCATACTGTATGGTATTATGATTCCACTGAAACATACTTGAGGAAGCGTGTTCCAGTCAATCTTATTAATTAACCGAGAACTGCCTGTTATCATGACCTGAGTCTTAGTTGGGTTAACTTTTAAACCAAAGGCTCTACTCCATTCTTCGATTCGAACCAGGTCTACATTTGTAGTATGGATGGCTTCGGTTAGCTCATTAAGAGGAGCCTGAGTATATATCTGGAGATCGTCCGCGTACAAGTGGTAGGAAGAAGAAAGGTTATGTGAAATTGAATTTATGAATATTGCGAAAAGTAGAGGAGAAAGCACGCCACCTTGGGGAACGCCAGCAGACGTATTGCACCATGAAGAGAAATTCTCATCAAGTCGAACACGCTGCCTACGCCCGTGCAAATAACTGCGAAACCAATCAATTACCGTTGGAGATATATTAAGAGAGCCAAGTATTGCTAATAAAATGTCAAAATTTACCGTGTTGAAGGCATTACTAAAGTCTAACAATGTAAGCACAGTTAACTCACCATTTTCCATTCCGAAGCGAATGTCTTCTGTGATTTTAAGGAGTGTAGTAACTGTGCTATGGCCAGGACGGAAACCAGATTGATAGGGATTGAGAAGATTATCATAGGTTAGGAATTTTGTAATTTGGTCATGGACTAGGCGTTCAAGAACCTTAGATAGGAAAGGGAGGATGGAAATAGGACGATATTCGGAGAAAGATTTTGGGTTAGGTTTTTTGGGTAAGGGAATAACTTGAGCGTCTTTCCAAATTGACGGAAATGTTCCTGTTGACATGGAATTGTTAAAGAGGACACAGAGGATAGGAAGGATAATATCTAAGATAGGTACTATCATGTTGCGACTTATACCATCGCCACCTACTGCATTAGAGGTGATAGACAGAATGCTCTTCTTAACATCACAATCGGATAATTGATTAAAGACGAATGGGGAGTAGTCAGGAACCGGTAATGCATAGAGGTTATGAAGTGTATTACTTTTAACTGAATCACTAATATCAGATGAAGAAGAGAAATGGAGATTAAGAGAATCTATGTTAAGATCGTTAGGAATAGACTCTTGGCGTTGTTTACCGATTCCAAGTGACCTGAGGAATTTCCAAACTTTAGCTGGATCAGCCTCGTATTCAACGGATTCATGGACATGGCGGCGTAAAGCATCCCTACATACTGTATTGCACCGGTTACGAGCCTTCACATATTTGGACTTGTTATGATCGCTAGGGTGACTCTTATATTTGCTTTTAGTAGCAACTTTTTTACGCATCAAAAGTTTAATGTCGTCCGTGAGCCAAGGTGCCGGCTGATGTTTAATTTTAATAGTCCGTAAGGGAGCGTGTTTGTCGTACAACTGCGTAATAATAGAATTAAAAATCGCTACTTGATCATCAATCAGTACAGCATTGACAACGGGCGACCAATCAAGCTTACTAGCATCATTGAGAAAAGCGTCCCTATCCATACCACTAAAATTGCGCTGAAGAATAATTTTAGGCTTAGGCTTAGGAGGACGAATTTTATAGGACATGAAGATTAAATCATGGTAAGAAAACGCATCTGCGGAGTATTGACCATGTTTTGCAACATGTTGCAGTGAAGATACTATGATTAAATCAAGAAGTGAAGGAGAAGAATTAGGGAAGTGATGAGTGGCATTAAGTGGAAGAATATGCATGTTATTTGACTTGACAACAGACTGGAAAGAAGAAGCACGGTTATCTAACTTCAAGAGACATGTGTTAAAATCACCCATTATAATGGTATGCTTATATAAAGGTACAAGATCTTCTAAGATCTGTTCAAATGAGGAGAAAAAATTTATGCGTAGAGAAGGGCTATAATAGACTCCGAGCAGAACTTTCGTGTGCGAGAGAATCACCTCCACCAACAAGTGCTCGCCAGCATTAGGAGAAGGTGGCTGCGATGAGGTGCTTATTACTGTGAAAGGAATATGTGAGCGAAGATAAATAGCAACACCACCGCCGCCACAGCCAGTACGATCATTGCGGATAAGGTGAAAGCCAGACAGAGCATAGGAGGTGGAAGGTAAGCACGGTTTCAGCCATGACTCGGAGACTAAGATAGCATGAAGGTTTTTATGATCAAACGACGCCAGCATATCGGGATAGTGAGCAGGAACACTTTGCGCATTGATGTGAATTACATTAAAGTTTTTTGGAACATCAGAGAATTGAGCGTTGAGATCATCAGACAGCGATGGGAGACTATGGAAGCTCTCGTCACTGCTATTGGACTCGGAAGACAAGGAAAGATAATCATCGCTCTCACTGCTGTCAATATTTAACAATTTAAGCATTATAAGTTTTATCTAAACTAATATAATAATTAATATATTATATATGTATATTTATAAATATAATAATATATAAAAATAAATAATTAACGATTATTGTTACGGCTAGTGGTTATACAAAACCACATATACTCCAACTGCCGGTTACGTGTGATTTTGAGATGAAATTACACAATCATTTAATAAAAGGCTGCAAATTGCATAAACAAACAATCAGATGCAACTAGCAAAAAACCTATACAAAAGTAAGCACTACATTCTTAACGTAATCAAATTATAAATATCATACAATTTTATCAAGTAAAGCAGGTATTATTTTTATATCAATATTTTTAAATGCATTTCATGTTGCGAGAATAGGAATGTACTATTTAGAACTGTCAAAACGGCAATTATTCATCTGCCACTGTCTAGTCAGTGTCAAATTTCACATAGGAAAAAAAGAAGCAGAAGTTGAATGTTTAGAATTTAGTACTAGCTAAAAAAAAAGGTTTCTTACGAAAAAACACAAAATTAAAGGGTAAACATAAAAATACCTACTTAACAACAAAAAGTGTAAAGTACAATATATACGCGGTTATGCGAGGAATACCTAACGCAACAACGGCGGCCAAAACTATGCATTTACAGCAAATCACAAAGACACCTACGTTTTGCACTGAATTTACTTCCTGCCGGTCCTTTTCACCTTCGATGTCGCCGCTGCATCCTTGGCCGCTGCAGTCTTGGGTGCAGTATCTTTGGGTGGCTTCGCCACTGAAAGGACAACAATTTTCTCCAACTCTGCAGTCGAAGTCAGGCGGTGTCGAACGCCACCGGCTCCCAAAACATAAATGACGCCGCCTTGTGTCCAAGAATTGCTAATGCCGAATTTTTGACGTGCCAGCATGAAAGTGTCATGACGAGATTTGGTCAGAAATTCTGACAAAGTAATGCCAGACCCTTTGAGACAAGACTTATTTGACCAAATCTTGTTTCTAAGATCCAGGTCTCGTACCTTGAGCAAGACTGGCCTGACCTTATCATTGATTGAACGGCCCATCCGATGACAACGACAAATGTCACCAACGGAGAAACCTGACAGTTGGAATTGGCTCACCATCAGCTTTACAATCTCAGAAGAAATGTCTTCACTCTTCTCTTCTGGCAAGCCATGGAGCAGAAGCATTTTGCGGCGGCTCCTCATTTCCATTCCATCGACCTGGTGCGCTAGTAGACCCACTTGCCCCTGTAGGCTCTGGAGTGCCGTCATCATAAATGTCCGGAAAGCAGTAAATTCAGCCGACAGATTGTTGACAGTCACTGATGGTGAGGCAGCTTGGAGGTCACCTTGGAATTTATCCATTCTTTGCATAAACATTTCTTGTAGTTGAGCCAAAGAACCTTCAAAGGTGTCCATAGTGTGCAGTGGTGAAAAAGTGCTTCTTTAGGGTTATTAAAATTAAAAGAATGTAAAGTGCTGCAGAAAGGATAACACTCCCCGGCAGGTATTGTGAGCTAGGCTTCAATAATCCATAGAATTTAGTTTATATATTTTAGATTATTTATTTTAAATCAATAAACAAATAGGATTACTTAAAAAACGTGTTTAGCTTGTAACTACCCGCCCGAAAAAAAAAAAAAAAAAAAAAAAAAAAAAAAAAAAAAAAAAAAAAAAAAGAGTAGATTAATATCTAAACAGGCTGCCCGTAAATGCAGCGAGGAGATAGCTTTTAGGTCGTACTAGAGTTAAACTGTATTTTATCCGACTTAAAAAAAAGGTTAATCAATGCGGGTGTATTTTTTCATGTAATTAATTTAAATCTCCGTTACAACTTGGAATGTTCTTATTATTAATGATTTTGAAAGAATATTTTTCAGATTTGCCCCTTAGAAATTTTGTCAAAATAGGTTCAGTAGTTTTTTAAATCAAATAACAAGTAAAAATGCGTGTTTTGTTTTCCTGTAACTTTTCATCGGTGTTGAGTGTCACTAGAATAGTCTAAAAAAAACTGTCTTCTGGCTTCATCAGCAGATAATGGTTAATTAGGAAAACACCGGCTCCCTAGTAAAAAAAAATAACTCTTAGGTTTTTTCCATAAACATAAAAAACATATTTTAGCCATTTTAAGAGTACGCGAAGTCTTCAGCACACGTTGCAACTAATATGTTCTAGGCAAAGATGACCTTCACCGAGTATTTCTTCCATCCAATGAGATATAATCAACCGTTTTCGTATTTTAGTCATCATGGTTAAGTCATAAGACTAAAATAAATACCCGACATTATTAATCCGCTGCCTTCTCACAGTAACAAATAAACTCCGAAAATCTCACAGCTATCAATCGCCACTAACAACCAAATTACTCTAATCCGTCTGTCTGTCAACAGTATAATGTCAACATCCTGTATCTGTACAATTCAAAGCATCCTGTACCATTGGAGCTGTCAAACTAGTACTGGGGAACTTGTGCTGGGACCTCACGGATTTTAAACATACATAAACGTAATGTTTTAACACTCACAAGCCCCGCACTAAGTTCGACGACTTGTGTCGTGGGTGACGAAAATATTCAAAAACAGAAACACATATCTTGGGGATAGTACATGTATTTCCAATGGGAATTGAACCGGAACCCGCTGTTTAAACTACGCCAGCGGGTAGCTTATCAGTTTTTTCGTCGAATAATTCTCGGAGAGTGTGCCAAGGAATTACACGATCTCTGAACTGCTAAGCGAATATCGTAGGTACCGTATCGAACCGTTATATCGTAGTCATTCTACAAATGAGGAGCGTTTTGCTCCCACATTCATTGTGCAAGCGGCAAAGGACCTTACCAGAGTCGGTATGTTCTGATAAGCACAATTTGGGAGTCTTCTAATTACAAGTGAAGGTGTGAAGTTCAAATTTCTCGAACTCATCCCGAAGAAGAGCATCGTACATGCTAAAACCTGGGTCAAAAATATTGACAAAATAGCCATATTTTAATGATATTATAGTGTGAAGCTTAGATATATTCTAAGTAAACAATTTCATGAACGACTATAGAAATAAAGTACTATAAAAATGTATGGGATTGTTTTACCATCTTTTTTTTTTTCGAATGCTCATGCTTCTGGCTGTGTGTAGCCTCTGCAGCGTCACCGGGCGGGAGGGCGAGCGCGAAAGGCGCTCCGCCGCAAAAGAGAGGATGTAGGCAACTACCACAAGGGCCACCTAGGAGGTGCGAGCCTCGGCTTGGACCGTTGCCAGGACAGGGGGAACGGGAGAGAAACGCCCCGGTACATGAAAGTACCGTTGTAATGGGCCCTATGAATACGAAAAGTTCGATTAGATCGATTTTGACTAGAATTTGGAGAGACGATTGTTTTACCAAATTGCGAAGGATCCCGCGGCAAACCGCTAGTTATATATCATAACTACACTTTCTAAGAGATAAAAGTTTGTAGACAAAATACGTAAAAGAAAAACGCGTAAGATAATGGTAAACAGGTAAAGTTTTACGACTCTACTGAAATTTTTACAACATTTTTACGACTTATCGAAAGTCTGGAGTTCAAGGAAAAGATCCACGTTGTTTGTATAAAAATTGCTCCTCATTAAAACTAAATAACCAGAAGTTTTAGGGATGAAAGTTTGCCTATTAGATAGTTTAAAAAATAATTTGCTCAAATTGTATAACGTTCCTCACGTTTTTTACGTCCTGCGTTATTAATTATTTATTGACATAAGTACAATTTTAATCTACATTAAAAATTTTAACATCATATTTATTTGTAGCAGAGCAACGATATTCTTTTTTAATATCAACGTATATCGGGAAAACAAATTAAGATTAAATAGTTAAGGTGGCGATACCAGAATTGTATCTAAAACGCTTCTTTTTGTTACCATTTTACTAGATAGACATTTGTAATAAAGCCAGATATATAAAGTCGAGATCTGTGTGATATGATACATGATGCCTTCTTAGAATATTCATAACGTTCATAAATATAAAGGATAAACATAAAAAATCTCATGCAAATAACATCAATTTGTATTTTTGTAACCATTTCGTTCTGCCATTTTATTTCAAAACATTGTGAAAATTATTAATAATTTCTTCGGCTTATTTTTATTTTATTGTTGCGTGTTTTACCGAAATTTGAATAAAACCATAAAAATCAAAAATACCCGCATGACCTTGAGTAACCGCCACGAAGTGATTTACGGGACATACCACCTTTATGTGCAAAAGCATACGGGTGATATGTGGCTTTGACGAATTTGGATAATTGACGTATACCTGCCCCTTAATTTTTTGTAAAGTACCCAATAATGAAAAGTAAGAATTTATTTTCAATACCTTCTTCTAAATATGTTGATTATATTCTTTTTTTATTTGGTATTAAAAAAAACAAATGTACTCGTTCACATTAACCAATAAATTAATTATAATCCAAGTATTTATTTTATCTCACGGGTCTGTGCCCGGACCTTTGTAAGGCATTAACAGAGCTGTAGCCAATATATAATAAACGTTAATGACGATTGGTGTAGGGTACATGATAAGGAACATTTCAGATATAAATAACGACAGAACATGTTCCAATCCAAAAACCGCTCCATTACCCACCCGCTAGAGGAAACAAAACCAAAAAACTACGCACAGCGCGTTCAGATAAAAGGACTGAATCCGGATATTTTCGGATGAAAGCCGCTGCTCTCGGTTCAAAGCGGTACTAACTAATGATCCTGCAGTTTTTAATCCACTAGGCATTATACTGGAATATAAAGATACTTCATGCAAATGTAAATATACTTTTTGATACAGTTTTTTAATACTATTTGGGAAAAATATTCAGTACTGATTAGTACAGATTGAATCATTAAAATAATAAGTTTACAATGTTTAATAACCAGAATATATTTGCGTTGTTTATATACCACGTTTATTATATACATTTTCCGGCAGCCACGACACAAGTCATCGAACTAAGTGTGGGGCTGTGAGTGTGAAAGCGTTTATTTATTTAACTTTTTTGCTACTTACGAACTAAATTATGTGTTATAATTATACTTCAATATAATTATGTATATATGCTGTAATTTGTACTTAACGACATTTAAATACTATGGGTCAAGTTAAAACTTCGCCACATAGGACACATTTGGCTCGAATAGATCAGCGACCGCGCCCGCATCTTTGAACGCCATCCGATCGAGCCACATGCGTCCTGTGTGGCGAAGGCATTAGAAATAACAGCAACAATGTTATATTTTCATCATCTGCTGCATTCAATTAAGATAACAACATAATGCATTTTTAAACAAACAAACAAACGCATTCACACTCACAGCCCCACACTAAGTTTAAAGACTTGTATCGTGGGTGCCGGAAACATTCACATCACACAGAAATTACACCCAGAGCCAGAAGCACAAATATCCCTTGGGAAGGAATTTGTGCTCCTGCCGGGAATCGAACCCAGGACCCACGGCGCAGAGGGCGGACACCTGTCCACTGCGCCAACTGGTCGTTTTAATTGTTCTATAATTCAAACGTCAATCAGATAAGTAAAATAAAATTTAAAATAGCACTTTAAACAACAATAACACTGCATTTTAACTGTCAATTTACTCAATATATTAAAGAAGTCTTTCAGTCCCGCATTACATTTAAAACATCAGCGAGTGCTATACCACAATATTAAAGTGCATGCCTTTTGCAACAAAACTATTAAAAATTGTTGAAAATCGCTGCGATGCACCGGTGCCTTTGACATTTACTGTTCTATAACTTCCAAAATTAACTAAAGCATACGTATCAAAATCGACTTTAGCATCATGAAAATACAGTCGATATTTAAACGGTATTCGCTATGTAACATTCACGGTTATAGCCGGAAGTGCCCTGCGAAAGTAAGATAATAGAATTTTGGAAATAAATTTTGTCGGAAACTCTGTGCCATTGTGTTTGGAAAATAGATGAAATCCGGTATCACGAGTTAGTCATTATGATAATGCCTCAGTAATAACGCTTTATAGAGTTATATTAAGCCTTAAAATATTAACGGGGTTGAAGTACCGACATGGAAGTAAATATGGACAATTCGTGCCCAGTAAATGTTCCTAATTAAAGGAGAATTGCGCATAGCTTGTTGCTCATTATGAATGTAATTTTAACGTTTCTAGCTTTAAGATGAGATCGTTTGGCTAGTTCTGACCAGAACTTCTAGCGATTTGTTGTAGATTAGATTTAATTAGATTTAATAAAGGTTAACATATAGATTAAGAAACAGTTTCGGCATTTACTATTATATAAAATAGATTGAATGAATAAAAATGTAACAAAATTTAAAATGGTAAACAATAAGAATAAACAAAAAGGGTTGAACAAACCAACATTATATATATAAACAAACAAACAGTACCTGGACGGCCAAGCTTTGCTCGGTTTTATTTTAAAATTTTAAATAACTTTTTCTAAAAATAAAAGCTAGATCAATTTATCGCCCCCGAAACCCCCTGCATACTAAATTTCATGAAAATCGTTGGAGCCGTTTCCGAGATTCAGATTATACTCGTATATATACAAGATTTTTTTGATTTTTTTTATTTGTGACAGGCTAGTGTTTGACCACTATCTCACCTGATGGTAAGTGACGATGTAATCGAAGCTGGTAAACACTCTGCTAGCTGGAATACGCAGGCTCTCAATTGCTCGTTTAAAGGTATTAGAAGAATTATTTTTTGTTAACAACCTTAATTAATTACTTATATTATTTTAATTAATCAATTATTATTTTATTACTTACTAGCTGCGCCCCGCGGTTTTGCCCGTGTAAGTCCCAGACGCGCGAAAATTCCGGGATAAAAAGTATTATGTCCTTTCCTAAGCTCTAGTCTATCTCCGTTCCAAATTTCATCAAAATCGGTTCAGTGGTTAAGGCGTGAAAGCTTAACAGCCAGATAGAGTTACTTTCATATTGAAAATATAATAATATGTAGAGATTTTATTCTTGACGTACAAATGATTAAATTTTAATTAAGCATGCCTAGAATAACGATCACTGTTATTAAAACGTTCTACGCTGTAAAAGTCGGTTGAAATCGTTACTCAAAATAACGAAAATGTTATAAATATATACATAAACACGTAACCAAGAGCTGAAGCTTGAAAGGGCGTAATTGTATTAAGCTGCACTGATCCAATTAAGATGCGCTTAAGTTAATTATGTTCGCACGCAACTGCTTCTCTTTATTATGAATCCCGTCCGGAAAAGCAGGGTTTATTAAAATCTTAATAATATATTAAAAAATAACACAAAAGATTTTACTGTCCTAGCCCCACACTAAGTTCGAAGACATCATGAGTGCCGAAAACATTCACGTTACACTGTGATTGTGTAATCACACCCATAACCAGACATCCAATTGTCTTTGGGGCGATAAATTGTGTTCCCACCGGGAATCGAACCCAATACCCGCTGCTTAGAAGACAGACGCGCAACCAACTTCGTAAACAGTTACAAGTTGCATTCACATTTTTATTGAGCATAGTTTCAAAATTAAATTAAGACTAGAAATGGCCTGACATACGGTAACGTGTCGTCGATATCTAGATTAATTATTGTTTCTTTTATCTTTGATAGGGTAGCGTTTGGCCACTATCTCAATAAAGTCAATAATGACTGGCTGTCAAGGATATATCCGGAACGTAATTTTTAGTGATTTTGGCGGCAGATTTTATTTTCGACTTGGCACCATTATCTGTTTTACACACACCACGTTTTTGTACTCTGTACATAAATACCTAAAGATGTTTTTCTTATGTATTGAGTAAGTCATAGTTAGGTTTTTCGTTTACTTAAATCAAAACAAAACAAACGCTTTCACACTCACAGCCCTAAGTTCAAAGACTTGTATCGTGGGTGCCGGAAACATTCACATCACACACACATTACATCCAGAACCAGAAGCACAAATATCCCTTGGGAAGGAATTTGTGCTCCTGCCGGGAATCGAACCCAGGACCCACGGCGCAGAGGGCGGACACCTGTCCACTGCGCCAACTGGGTCGTCAAACTTAGCTCCATGTAATGATCTTTTTCACTGTAAGTTGTATATTATTTGCTATACATTTCTAGAAAATTCAAATGGAGTAGGTATATCACTTGTAAAAACACATGCATATGGAATAGTTATCAGTTAAATCCGTATTAATTATTCATTTTTCAATGTGTTTCAATGTATTCACTATTTAATGTAATTAAAACTCTCGCAAAAAATATAGCGTACTAATTTTTTCACCACAATGCAATGGTACAGAATAGTTGCGCAAGCGCATAATAAGTGCGAATTATCGAAACGCAGGTAATTGTTGATTGTTTGCAATTACACCACGCATCCTTGATAGGAAGAGCTACAAACTAAAAACTGACCTCAATTTCGATACTCTATTATGTAAATTTTTGGTAATAATCACAATTTCGGCTTCGCAATCTTGTGCATTTAGCCAGTGTCATAATTTATTTCAAGTGTAATAATGTATTTCATATCAAAAGTCCTAGTCAAAAGTCAGAGTCAGAGTCAAAGTCAAGTAAAAGAGTCAAGGTCCAGTCATAGTCAAGTTATGCCCTAGTATAGTGGTAGAAACTTTACTAGAACTTCTATTGAAGTTTTGGAGCGAGGGCAAAAATCAAGTTTTTCAACTTTGTATGATTTGCCTACACTTATGCACGTTTACTAAGTATTAAAGGTAATCCTCCATTATTACACAATAACACTCGAAGAATCACGGTTTTGGAAAAATATATTAATCAACAACTTCGTTTTTTCACTTTTGAGTTTAGTAGTATGTAGTCTTTCATATTGAAAAAAGCACCTAATTATCTAACATCCAATTAAACGGCTGATTAAATGTCAAACATAGTTTTTCACCTCCGAGACGCCGTCTCGCGCAAACGGATGTAATATTTTAAGTCGTTTTTATCAGAATTAAACACGGTATCATTAAAGTCGAATTTGTCGTCTGTCGGTGAGTTTGTCGCGGTTCGTTGACCCCGATTGTTCCAAGTTTTTGCCGCGGAACGGGATCGCCACCCGCGGGAAACCGGGCTAGGGCTGCCACTGCACTATATTTGATTTATTCATTTTTAAGCCATTATTTCATTGAACGTGCTAGACAACAATATTTGTGTACCGGAAACGGTAGATTATGTGGAAAAAATAACTGCATTCTAACATTTATACCACAATCTAAAAAATAACTTTATTCATTTTATTACTATACAAACGTGTTATTTACGACACTTGTATTATTCTAATATTTGCTTTTTTCATTATCATACTTTACTTTATAAATGCGAAAGTTTGTCAGTGTCTGTGTGTTTGTTACTCCTTCCCACTAAAACGGATGGATATGGATTTTTTAAATTTTATTAAAGCTTTACATTTAATCTGCGGGGCGCAGCTACTTATAAATATATATATATACATATATTTAATAAACATTTTGTGTAGTTGTTTGATTTTGAAGCAATTACCTTTTCGCGTTTTTGGTTTTGATTAATAGGAGCCAATTAAGCAACTAACCAAGTAATAAATAGGATAAGATACTTTTTCTATAATAATGTATTTATTTAATAATAATAGTTACTAGAAATAGCTTAATTCTATGAAGCATTATTTACCAGCTTTCCTGGGCGTGTAAGAAAAGTGTTTGGGCGTGCAGCTAAAAGATACGCATATATAAAAAATAAGGAGATTTTATAATAAATTAGATCAAATAATTTGAAAAATATACAAAGAAAAATACGACACATCTAAAACTAGATAAGTAATTTAAACATTACTGACACTTTTAGTTATTATATAATATTGATAGCATGCTTCAGCTTTTTACCCGACTGCGCAATGTAAAGGTTTAATATTTATAAATTAATTAAAAATAATACTATAGATATTATTATCTCAGCGTTATTAGCAATTATTTACAATTTATACTGGTGTAGCGACATATTCAATGACATTATATTATGCACACATTATTATGACTATCCACTTTTAGTTATGTGACTAAGTTATTAATATTATTGTTTTATGGTATTATTTGTTTATCAATAATTGTTAATTAGCTTGTACTTATAAATTTTATTTGGTTTAAGGAACAATATGACTTGCCCAGAACAATTTCTGTTATAGTAAAAAAATTAAAAATTATAAAAAAAACCTTCTTGGTTTATTACTTATATTATACTTTATGTGTGGTATAAATGTTTCCAGCGCCCACAACACAAACCTTTGAACAAATTGTGGGGCTGTGAATGGGAAAGCGTATTGTTATTTTTTATCTTGAATGTCTAGTTTTACAATAACATGTAAAACATTTAATCCAAACAAACATGTCATGGAATCATAAAACAGTACGTGTCACGGAAAACAAGTAGTCGCAAAGATATGACAGGGATTCTCGCTAAAGCAGATGCAAATATATTGCAATTATGTAAGACTTACGTGAGAACATTCAATAAAATATTTCATCTACCTAAGTTTTGAATTTGATACTTCAGTAACTAATAAATATGGGCCTTAAACATGTAATATGTGGTGGTATACCTTTCACTTAAAACCTGCACTTAGTCCTCACTAAGTTCATGTTTTAAGTGAATTAAAGTTAATTTACACACTCACAGCCCTTCGGCTGTAAGTGTGTATGCGTTAATGGTAAATTATTTATATATATTTATATACCTGCCAATATAACTACTAACTTATTATTCACAATTATAGAATGAACAAAATTTCTCAATATGCATAGACATTTCAGAATGTTGTTCATAATTATTATATCTCAACTTAAAAAGCTATTCATATCAGGTTTACATTATCTGCGTTAGGATATAAAAACATTTACGGCTTACAAAGTGATTTTATAATTCGTATAATAAAAGCACAAAACTGTTACAAAGTAGGCCGTGTCAACACGTCGTAAAAACTGACATGACACGCCCCTCAATTTAAAGGCTAGAAAAAAATACAAAAAGACAATCTTTAATCGTGGGTAAAAAATATGATAGCTTTTTATGCCGCGGGCTTCGAGATCTGAGATAAGCTTGTATAAACTTAGTTTAGATGTTCGATAAAGTTTTTGTTTTTGTTTGTCAAGGCTTCCCCTGTATATGAGGTGTAATGGGCATCTATAGATTCGTTTTTTTCAACTCTGTATTTTTTCAACTCTAAGCAATGGATAGCGTGTCTGCTACTTTTTATTTTCGTTTCTTATCGACCATTTCCAATACCACTACTATGAAATAAAAAAATAATAAAAAAAAAGACGTGTGGCACTCGGGGACTGCCGCGGTTAAGCTATTGCATAGCATTTTTTATTTTTCAGTTTCATTTTTCTTCACAAAAAGTTTTTGGTCACGTTGAGACGCGAACTCCTTACCGATGCATACGATTCAGTATCAATACCAATCGGCTACCGAGTCTTCTAACAATAACTTCGAAATAAGCATATAGGTCCTGACGTTTACTTTAAAAACGTAAACGTCAAAACCTATACGCTTATTTCGACGTTATAGTTAGAAGACTCAGTAGCCGATTGGTATTGGAGACTGAATCGAATGCATCGGTACGGAGGTCGCATCTCAACGTGACCGAAAACTTTTTGTGAAGTCGCGGGGGGTGTTAGGTTTTTTCGTTACGGAATTTCTGGATTAGGTCTCCACGCTCAAGGCCCGCGATAGAAGCTATGCAATAGCTTAAAAATGTCGTAAGTTACAAACTCCTTAATTATTCACAAAAGTATCAACCCTAACGAAAGAGGTAGGCGAAATACCTATATCCCGGTGCCGCGTTCCTCAGCTTTCGTCGCTCACTTGAACTTGAGAATTTTAATCACCCACTCAGTGCGAACTCAGCTCGGCCGCTTGACATACATGTCATATTGCATAAACGACATTCTGTTCCCATAGAACTCATGGCTGATGGAATAGACGCCAAGCTGAGCGTCACTTTATTTGATGAATGGGAAAAGTCACATGCCCTATGTATTACATATTCAAAAGTGTATGACGCGAAATGGCTTGAACATTTTAACGACTGCTGAGAAACTAGAGATGATTTTTATTGTTGATGTTATTCGATACCTGATATACTGTATTAAATTTTCTTGCTTTAATTTTTTAATCTTAACATGTCCTTATTTAAATATTTGTATTACATTTGTATAAGGTACGATCATATATAAAACTATACTTAAAAACGTTTAGCAAAGTCTTTCTATAGATATTACTATATATACACTACGTAACAACTATGTCATAAGGCTAATAAACAATTCAAAAAAATACTATAGTACTCTAATTATATTCGTATAATTCTAAAGGTAGTACTTTTGACCTTGTATCTAACTTAATAATGATATTACTTGGCTTTTTATATTAATAATATTGGATTGATAAGCCACAATACAGCATATGATCGTAGGGCTCTTTCAAAACCAAGACATATTTTTAAGATATTGCATAGCTTCTATCGCGGGCCTTGAGCGTGGAGACCGAATCCAGAAATTCCGTAACGAAAATAACCTAACACCTCTACTCCGACCGGCACAGCGGTGATACTTTTTAGTTTTGCCTTCTATCGATGAATAGCAGAACTTTTAATTACTTTTTGAAATATCACGCTTGTCTCTTTAGTTCAGCAACTCGCCTCTAAGTGGCAGGAAAAAAAATACTGCATAAATAAAATAAATAAATAATTATAATTGCATGAGTTGATAAAAGCTGCTATGCAATAGCTTTACCGCGGCAGTTTCCGAGTGCCACACGTCTTTTTTTGTCTATGCAAGGTCAAAGCAAGGCATAGTTAATTTCAAGCATTTCACTATTTGATAACCGTTTCGAAGAATTCCAACACGATCTCCTAAATTTTGAGCAAAAAATGAAGTAGACTTATGGTTCATGGCTTGTGACTCATAGAATGTCAATGATTCAAGGAATTGATTCGAAACGCTCGTGGTGGTCATGGTTGAAGTTGTCTACTACCTTAGTACTTGTTGAGATCAATGATCTCATGATTATAAGTTCTTTGAAATTCAATAAATTGAAACACCAATAATTGCGAGCTAGCGTGATGCGTAACCGTTGAGCTTAGGTAAAATTGTTTTCATATGTCCGGATTTCCGTTTGTTCTCTTCTAAAGGTCGCATTTTCAACTGATTTTTGTGAAATTTTGTGAGCAGGTTTGATAATTATACAGAATATGTTTTTGGATCTTTTTCTAGATGGCTATTTTATTTTAATGGGGGTTAAAAACCTAATTGAAAATCATATTTCATAACGCGAGGTCTTCAGCTCATAGATCACTAGTATAGACCAGTATGTTGGCTATTAATTAATTTAATAATATTTATAATAATTAATTAATGACACATAATTAACCCAATTTATTACGAAATACAAATTATGAATACAGTTCTTTGTTGTAGTAACAGTAAAAATATCCTTGTAACTTTCTATTAAGCATTAAATAGCTTTGCTTTTATTGCTCAACACATAATATATCACTTTTACAATTTAAATATTTTACAAAGCCTTAGCACAAAGCTAACAAATTCTACACATTTTGAGATGACATAATATATACACGATAAAAATCACACCGCAATCACGCTTCCTCATAACCGTGAGCCCTAAATACCTGCGCTCGCGCATGTGCTCCGATGTTAATCTACGTACCTATATGGTTTGATGGATATCCGCTTGAGTTAATTTCATTGTAAGTAACAATTCGTATTTTAATAGTTTTTATTTCTAAAACCATAAAAATGTTGCGCACCGAACTCAAATTTATAATGAAACCTATATGAGATGATAGAAGTTCTTTTGAGGTTATGCTAATTTTAATTTAGTTGGTACCATCAATGGTAATACTAATGGTACTGATTCTGAAGGTACTATTCTTTTGGAGTACAATTTTGTATCAAATGTGGTAAAAATAGAAGTAACATAACATAAACATAAACGCTTTCACACTCACAGCCCCACAGTAAGTTCGATGACTTGTGTCGTGGGTGCCGGAAACATTCACATCACACACACAATCACAACCAGAACCAGAAACACAAATTTCCCATGGGGAGAAAACTTGTGTTCCCGCCGGGAATCGAACCCGATACCCCTGCTTAGAAGGCGAACGCCACCCAACTAAGCCAACGGGCAGTGCAAGTATAAATTTATAAGCCAGACGTCTAATCTGGCAAAGGATTACATCTTTGGTTGATGTCCAATAGTCTTAATTCTTACCAATCTTTCTTACTGATATAATAACTCCGAAAGTTTGTGTGTAAGTGTGTGTGCAAGTGTATAAGTGTGTAAGTATGTTTGTTCCCTCTTCACGCTTTAACCGCTGAACGGATTTGGATGAAATTTGGAATGTACATAGCTTATACCTAGGGTTAACACGTAGGCTACTTTTTAACTTGATAATAGCGAGCGAAGCCGCGAGGCACGGCTAGTTATAAATAACACATTGATAATTTTCTCTGAAGAAGGTAATCACAGAAAAATGCTTCAATCTTTAAACACTCTACTTTGCATTGGTAATCAAAATGAAAACCAAATATAAACCAGTCCAATAAATAAAAACATCACATAAACGTATTAAAATAACTAGAATACCTACTAGGTTAAGCGGCACTGGGTCAAGATTATATCGTAGGAGGCATATCAATTCCAATTCTATAAATATTACATAATCTTAATTAAACCAACCATTGGCAACCCTGACGTTACATAGAGACAGAAAAGGCGCGAAACGTAATTCATTCACGCTTCTAGATTTGAAATTTTAACGTTAACCTTGAACCGCCAAAACTTGGTAGCATTCGCGGAAACGAACACGAATTTAATTCGAATGTATCTGCTAATGTCATATTATTAGGATGTTTATCTCGTATGTATTTTCAGGTATCGCGTAGTCAGAAATATCAATGTTGTTTTTGCGGTTCATATAATTAGAGATCTAGCTCTAATTCTGTATATATTAATCACAATGTGAGGTAATTTGTTTTAAAGAAACACCACACGAACAGACTAAACTAAGCATGACTGGATTTTAACCTAGTAACTTAATGGTAGAAAATATTTCAAAAGTATATAGGATTACCTTTACTTACAATTTACTTGACTAAAACAATATATACTGCAAAGTAACATTTTCGTCTACCTACGGGCAAATGCATATATTTCCTAAAACTATATACATTTATACTGCAAAGACTCAAGTTACCTAAAAGGCACCGAGCTTATAGGTAACTCAAGTGCTCAAGCTCCCTACCAGTGTTTGGTGTTCTCATCATTCTGGCGGCATTGCCTCTCTGAATTGCAATGTTAATACGTTCAGCCAGCATTTTGATTACGTCAAGCAGGCGCTCTGATAAAGTTTGAAAATAGAATGAGCTCTACTTATAGTATCTACTTGATTTAAGCCTAAACGCTTTTGCTATTGTAGCTACTTCTCGCCATCTCTCTAGCCCTATCTCTCGCAGCTATATTCCAACTAAACCAACCAAGGAGTCAAACATAAAATTTATTCATTCTTGCCAAATTATTCAATACATTAACTTCTTAGATGGCAAAAGAACTATAGGCGCCAAAGCCTTATTAGGCATGCAGTGTTTACCGTGTCTTCTCCGTTCTATCATATACTCATTATATTGCAAATTCTGTCTTTTCTTCCTTCTAGGCCACTATTCTCGAAACTTTCGAATGTTTTCGGTAATTTTGAAAACAAAAGTATAATTTGTAGGGCTAGTTATACTCGTTATGTATAACAATAGACTATTGTTCAAAGTTCTTTGTGGTACCGCTACAGAACAGATGGCTTTGTCAAATAACTGTTATGTTACGGTCAAGTTCATGACTTTTGTGATTTTTTTGTTCAGTGCTGTTTTGGGAGTTATGTATAACTTTTTTTAGTTTAGTTCAAAGAAAAGTTCTTACTCGTATGTAAATGGCCTTATTTTACCTTCGCTATTCAGTAAGAGTTACAATGTATGATATAGCAGAATGTTTCAGAATTTCACTTATAAAAGATCAGAATGCAAGCTGTTGGTTAGGTAGCCATTTTGCTTAGGAAACCGCGTTTTGAATTACTTAATGATATTAATTAAATACATTCCAATTTAATGTACATTTGTGTGAAGATACAAAAAATATACAAACAACCCATTTTTTTTTTAATTTTATATTGAAGGGACTAAAATAATAAATCTGAAGCCAGTCTTTATTGTTTAAGTAGTAAGCAATCGCTGCGTCAATTCTCAATGGTTTTGTATACGCATATTGCGGTAGCCTTACTATTTATTGATAACATCTAAAAAAACGAAGATAGATATGCAATATATCATGCCTAAAGCATAGTTACTATACATATACTACACTATACATTATCTAAAATTACTAGCCTCACTTACATAAGCTACGTCAAAGTTTTCGTACATTTCAAATGAACTATAATTAATAAATTAAGCTTTTAATTAGCACTAATAAAACAAACACGAATCTTAATTTAACAGGAGCAGATAAAAACAAGGATAAAACACAGTTTTAATTCATTCATTTAATCCCTTACATTGCTCAATTAGCGTAACATTTCTAATTTCTCCACAAAATAATCATGCACCATATAATTAAGTAAATTAAAGTCCCGCCCACGTGGCAACCCTAATAACCCTGTACCGTGGTCATGCGTGACCACAATTGACCTCTGACCTTTGTAGGGTTAACTCTGGATTAGAGTTTTAGGAATTAAGGTACTTTCTGGATCAAATAGATTATTATATATCAGCTTTATTAACATCATGTCTGCAGTGTTTTTTTGTAAAATAAAAAATTTTTCGAATCTGATAATAATTGAGCCATTTGCTATGAAAAGTGTCAGTTAAAATTTTAGGCATTCCACTGCACACTCATTAAACACAACAACAATAACTGAGGTAAAATAATAACATGAGATCATTAGATGAATGTTTAACAAATTCTAATGATGCTGCAATTCACAGTATTTTAAATGTCATCATCATAATATTACATCATAGTACAGTAGATAAAAGGTCTCATTCTATTAGGGTTGATAAAAGGACTAATTTTATAGTGATACAGTTGATTATAGACCTTATTCCATCATAATAGAGTTAATAAACGGCCTTATTCTATCTTGTTACAGTTGACAAACAACCTCCTTTGCATTAGTGGCTAAATAAACCAGTTTGGAGGAAATTAAAAAAAAACCCATGTCTTTAAATTAAAATAATGTTACGTAAAATCCATCATTAAACAAACGCATCCACACTCACAGACCCAATCTAAGTTGTGAAGTCTTGTATCACAGACATAACCAGAAGCACTACCATCTATTCTGAACTGTCTCTCAAAACATTTTTCTAGAACGGTATAATTTGGGAGTCTTCAAGTCAAGAGTGAATAGGTATCTTCTAGGCAAGCATGCTACATCTTCGGCCGCATCTTCACTTTTCATCAGGTGAGACATAGTCAAATGCGTCCCTATCGAGAATAAAAAAAAAAAACAAGAAGCACAACTATCTGCCACAAATCGAACCTGGGAGCAGCGGCGCAGAAAGCAAAGACTTACCCACTGCTCCAACTTAGTCACCTAAAAGTAAATGTATACTTTAATTATAAAGTTTTCCTTTTACAGTAGTCGACAGTAAGCTTTGTTTGTACTGTCCAATTACGAGTACTTACACGTTGGTGTATATTGCGTATACTCGTACTGCACAATTATGTAAATAAGTTTATATGGCCGGCAAGGCAATACAAATTATTGTTTCTACAATCTAACTGTAACGCAATTACAGAGCGTAAAATTAGATACTTATATGTACTTGCTTTTGAAACCTGTAGCTTTTAAAACTTTCATGTCTTTTAATACTTATTTACTGTAACTATCAGGTATATAAATATCTAGAAAATAACTCTTTGTGCGAATAAACCGCCTATTAAACTATATATTACTTGAAGTTATTTTTCTAAGATTGTATTTATTTTGTTTCTGTTAATGTTGTTCAATGAAAAAAATCAGAAGTATATTACATCTTAGGCCCCATCATCACTTTCCATCAATTGAGATAGTGGTCAAATACTTGCCTATCCAGTATAAACAAAGTACATAGTCAACTTATGTCCAATCTTATTTATAATATGAGTTCAAAAGTAAGTGAAGGAAGTGTTACTACATCAAAATATATAGATTATTCTTTACTTTATGTAGAACCGTGATTTACAGCACTGCATTGCTCTGTAGAAAAAACACATATTCTTTATATGTTTGTAAATCTTTCTAGCATATAAAAAGTTTTCCCTCTTTAATTTCAATACATTTTCTCTTATCCGGTCAATGTTGATATAGCAACGCATGGGATACCATACAAATCGCGGTTCGAATGACATGACAAGAATGTTTGTACGATATCTCAAAAACCATTGCCATCTAAGGCAATGACCTCGGCTTTGAATTTATAAATTATCCACAAATTTGAATACGCACAAATTTTTCTATATCTTTATTACTGCTATTATAGCCTTCCGCCCACGGGTTCGCCCGCATAGCCATTGATAGGGCACTCCCAGTCAAAATAGGGTGATTCATACCGGTGAATTGTATGCTTAGTGGAAACAAAAATTGTTTTGATTATTTCAGATACTTACTACAATATACATATTAACGAGTAAAGGACACCATTAGCAATTATAAAAAAAAATATTTTATCAAATTGGTTCGTATAACTTAACCCTATACCTGTAGCCAGGTACCTTTTATTATATTACTCGTTCACCCGAACTGAGACCTCGTTTCAACGTTTTGTCTACTTTTCAATCATTGAACATTCCTTTACTGCTTCATCCAAAAGTATTTTTTACTTGAAAATATATATCAAAAGATTTTAAACATAATAAAAGAACAACAAAAAGCGACAAAAGAGTAAGATTAATTTTGTAGTAAAGATAATGAGTTTATTCCATTTTTTTCTGAGTTCCGTATACTGCTAAAAAATCTGCACTAAAGGGGTCTAAACCAAATTTTACAACGAATTTTCCAGATAACAAAAACTATCTAAATAGATACTCTTTATTATACACCACTTACAGAAACATAAAAAGGTACTATGTATTGTAGTTATGTGAATATCTATGAAAATATGGACCATTCTTTGACCATCTTAGAGAGATCATATTTTAACAAACACAGGTATTAAAATGTATATGGAATTATAGACTCCGTTACTTTATTAAAAAAAATGCATAAACAACAGGCATCTAGTGAATAGTTGGAATGAAAATACGTTTTTTTTTTGTAGATATATATATCTCTGATAGGCCACAGTCTTTGTCTCTAGCATCTCTGAATACTAGTGTAATTAAGGTAATTTATACAAATAGACTTGCAGAGAGACGACCCAGTGACGCAGTGGACAGGTCACCGCCCTGGGCCTGGTGTCCCTGCGCCGTGGGTCTTGGGTTCGATTCCCGGGAGGTGCAAAAATTCCTTTCCTAGGAATATTTGTGCTTCTGGTTCTCGTTGTAATGTGTGTGTGATGTAAATGTTTCCGGAACTCACGTTACAAGTCTTTGAACTTGGGGCTGTGAGTGTGAATGCGTTTGTTTGTAATAATACTGTAATATACTTTTTATTGTAATGTACTTTTTGTTGTAATATACTAAGGGAATTTTGCCAGCAATTATATTTTTAATAACGCACACATTACAGAATAAAATGTTCTAAAGAAGGCTTCCCCATCATAATTGACCTCTTTAATAACAGAACATAACCGCCTATTTATCTAGACACACAAAACATTTAGACTTCTAATGATTTCCACCTATGGCAAACAGCAAGGTGAAATCATAAGTCACAAGACACAGCCGAACCAAAAAAACACGACGATGTTACTGTGGGCTATGTATCAAAAATTCAATACCTAATGAGCAAATTTATACTTATTATCACGGCTTTATATATTGTATATAGATCACAAGGATCTAGATTCTAGATACACGTGTCCATTTGGTGAAACTAGAAATGTGTAACTTAAACCAGACACACTTACGATTTTAGAGCGTGTCCAGATGGTGAAATATAAAATAAATCACTTTTAGTACAGTCAATATATAAAATTGCACGCATACAAGAACGTATCACAGAGCAAATAAAAAATCTACAGAAAATACTTTCCCACAACAACCAACCATAGTCAACTTTTGTTCTAAACAAAAAATTTAAACTCATCTTTAGTCTTCGGTTCAACAATTGAATTTGCCCATTATTCAGCCAATCAGCTGATACAATCAAGCTACAAAAAAACTCACCTAACAAAACGCACGGATGAATGGGCATGCCACATGCATGCGCTTACGCCGAACGTAAATCCATTGACATGATCTCTGCATGAATGAGGAGAATAAAACCTTTTTGTAAAAAAACGCTGCACTGCAACCTTTTTTTATCACCACCTTTTTGTTGGAACCACAACACAGCACTTGCCGGCACTTTACACGAAAAAAAAAGGAACTGTCAATAAGAATAAAGCGCGGGAATTCCTGATTTTTGACAAATAGTACACTCGCGGTCACAGGTGTTTCGTATTTTTTTCTTTCTTTTTTGTTGTTGTTAGTTGGCACACGGTGTTCGCTCATGCGGCCAGCTATACTGACTAACGGCTCGGTGCGGTTGTCCGTCGGTACGTCGCTTGCGTAACGTTAACGGGGCATAGAGTAAATAATTTTTGTGTACAGAACGGTTGTCGATGTATAGATGGTAAATAGCTTATCGGTATTGATTAAGTGAGAGCTTGTGTGAACTTTACGAAAGTTAAATAAATAGGGTTTGTGAGTAAAAAAGTTTGACATATCTAACGTTGGCGTAGTTTTGGTATGTACAACTAAGATATTAATTATTTTCGTATTGTTACCAACGAATTTCGAATTTTTTGTGCCTAAATAATAACATTATTAAATAATGATTCAAAATCAAAATTGATTATTCACATCAAAGAGGACTCATGAAAGTTAATGTGTAATAACAATTAAAATATTTTACCTTGTTAGTTTCTATGTAGCTATTAGCTTTAATTGTACACCCCCGTTACATCGTTCTATTAAAAAATCTACTCCACCCAAAGGTTGTCTGGAAGAGATTGCTGTTAGCGATAAGACCGCCGATTGTACACTTTATTTTACTTAATTTATTTTATTTTTGTATTTTCTTTTTGAAAGGTGTTTCAATAAAGAGTTATCTATTTAACTATCTAAGATTTTGTAACATAATTCAAATATTAACCAACGGCTGTGAATGTGTGTGTGATGTGAATGTTTCCGGCAACAAAGACACAAGTCACCGACCTTAGTGTGGGGCTGTAAGTGTGAAAGTATTTATGTTATGTTTTTTTTACGTGTAACAATTCTATGTTATTTTTTATATAAAAAGCAGTTCGTTGCTTTCTAACTATGTTCTCGCCCACACAAAACGTTCAACATGTCACATTCTACAACAATAACAATATATATCACTTGGTACACTGTCTATAAACGATTCTATACTATGGAGTTAAAGTTGCTCTGTGGCACCGAGGTAGGCGACTTTAGATGCGCATACTTAACTGAATAATTACGGTGTATGGAACTTCTTTTATTATATTTATTATGACTCCTAATTATAATTGTACCATTTGATCAATTATGATATTATCATAGATAATTGAGATTTTTTATTAGTCGGTAGTAGATATAATAATAATTGCGGAAACAAACAAATAAGTATTCGAGTTAAAGTAATTTTATAAAAAACATAACAGATTCTAGAATCATTATTAACGTATCTACGCTTAGTTTTAAGGTTTAATATATTACACTAGGTTGTATTTATTTCACTCGGTTGTTTTTTATATTAAATTTAATGTTATTATTATTAAAGTGGATATTTAATAGTGGTTAATAATTCTACTCACACTAATATCAATAATCATAATTAAAATTATTATTAAATTATATGCTTTCACACTCACAGCCCCAGACTAAGTTCGATGACTTGTTTCGTGGGTGTCGGAAAAATACACACACAAACAGAACTAGAACCAGGAACACAATTTTCACGCCGGGGATCGGACCCGATATCCCTGCTTAGACGTCAAACGCACACCCAACCAACGGGCAGTTAAATAATAATGGTTCTGGAAGTGTGTTCGTTTTTCCTTACGCAGCAATGCCTAAACGGATTTGGATAATATGAAACGGATTTAGATAATATGAAATGGAAAGATAATTTTGTCAGTCTTGAGCATAAGATAGCTCAAGACTGACGAAAAAATCTTCTTTTCCATCTACTGTTTTTAAAATTCAAGATTGGCATCTTTTGCTCACCTGAGGCTAAGCGACGATGTGGCCGACGATGGAGCAAGTTTGCCTAGAAGATATCTATTCACTCGCGACTTGAAGACTCTTATTCTTTTCCGGTTTATATTAGCCATCTTTTAATGGGCCAGTAGAACGATAATCTATTTTGAATTCCAATTCCATGGAATAATTATATGTGTACTTAATAGTAATGTGATAGAAATTCACCCCATCTTTTGATGAAACCAATCCATATATAATTCCTGTTAGAATTCATCAAATATATCTGCTTTTTTATGGACACCATTTCTGGGTCGTTACACTTTTTATGTTAAGTTATCAAATTTATGTCTTCCATTTCATTCATGAAAAGGTGTATAGGGCTAGTTTTATTTGGGGCACCATGATAAACGCAATATAAAAAATGTATATTTCAATTTCTTTATCAACAGCTAGGGATAAATGTTTAGATATGTGTCTGCTACTCAATCACGAGTTAACGGCTACACACATTTTAGCGATTATTATTAAAGAAACAGTACTTTTTTTGAGAATCAAACCCAATTCAGAAACTTAAATTTTCCGTAGCAAAGAAAATGTTGTTATTATGATTAATCGAACCTGGTACCAACCGCGTAAGACTGTACTTCTACACAAAATGAGTAATCAGATTGTTTACATGCATTTTATGAATAAATACTATCCTACTAATATTATAAATCCGAAAGTTTGTGTGTAAGTGTGTAAGTATGTTTGTTCCCTCTTCACGCTTTAACGGCTGAACGGATTTGGATGAAATTTGGAATATACATAGATTATGTATAGGATTAACACATAGGCTACTTTTTAACTTGGTTATAGCGGGCGAAGCCGCGGGGCACGGCTAGTTTACCATATTTTGCCCTTACTTTTAATAGACATTTATGTCAAAAATTTGAGAGTAAGCTGTTTTTAACTAACAAACTGAGTTTTAAATCTACTGCATATATAATTATAATGATAGTTAAGTATTAGTGAAATTATGTAAAATAATTAATTTCACTTCTCATGATAGTATTATGACAAACTTCCGTTAGCACGGTTTTACTTCAAGCCAATAATTATTTATTTGACATACGTCGGAAGTCATAAATTAACTTAAGGCAGATGCAGTCTGTCTTCAACTAAGAACACTTTAACGTAAATAAAATAAAACGATGTCTCGATCTAGTAAATGTTTAAATTTGCATCAAACTGAAGAGCAATTGAGATGCAAAAATTAAATAGTTAAAAACTTTTTTTATCGCAGTAAGGAAGCCATATCTATTAGTAACATTATAAATTAGCATAACGAGATTTAAGATCTCAGGTTTTGCCAACCTTGGTTGCAAAGGTCACGGTGGCCTAATGAGAGGTACCAACAACTCTTGTGACCTCGACTGTACTTGTAGGCCTATTGTAAGTACAGTAATATGATTTCAGTGCTATTATATGGTCATGATACTTAGTGAATATAATGTAGTTAGTCTATTACAAGCTTTCGAGCGACCATAAAGCATAGATTTATAAAAAAAAATATCTAAACTGGACAAAAAACGGCTGTAAGTAATGACGTTAAATAGCATCGAACAACTTATTACCCATGTACTATATATGTAATAAGTTGTTTTATCTTTTTTTAGTTATTTAAGGTGATGACGATAATATTAGGCGCAAAATTAATTTTATTTTACTCATATTTTGTTCTTAATCATGTAATTCGCAACGGTCGACGTAGATCCAGTGTTTTTTTTTGTTTTAAAAGCATAATTTTAATACCCAACTAATAAAAAAAATATGACCCCATTGCGGAAGAACAAACATAGCATTCACCAGCCAAAGCTATGTCAATATATAATTACTCCAAGCAAACTACCAACACCAATACACTAATCCATATTCCTAGTATTCCTAGTTCTCAAACAGCGACTGTATTTTATTAACTACTATATTTTAGTGTTCATTTTCAAAGACCTAGTTTCTACGTGATGTTATTGTAAGCTCAGCATGTGCTCTATATCCGTGTTCCTGCAATATGTGAATGTTTACTTACGATATCGGATCAAAGGCGACTGAACTGTTTACCTGGAAAGAAAAATAAATGTTACATTAGTTATATTTATTTGCATGCATCCATTATTATTTTCATGTATAAGATTTTTCTGTATAACATTCTCAATTTCATCTAAATCAGTTCAGCCGTTACAGCGTAAAAAGAAAACAAACATACTTACACATTTACACACTTACACAAAGTTTCGGATTTATAATATTAGTCTGAAATGTGATTTGTGCCGATCAATGATACATAAATACCTATATAAATATATATATTTTGTATAATTTTTCTCCATGCTATAGAAACAAATATTTTAAAAGACAATTATAAAAATGAATACAATAACAATATTTGTTTTGTGTGGCGCAGTGAGCCGAATATCTTCGCATCAATTGATCACACGAATCATTTTGTTCCCATCTCTAAGATATAGGTATTTTTACAATATTTCTATATAAAATAATGGTCAATCTCAAGTGATGATGCGGCCGAAGATGTAGCACGCTTGCCTAGAAGGTCACTAACACAATTCACTCTTGACTTGAAGACTCCCAGATTATACCGTTCGGGGAACAAAGACGAGGGCAATGAGTTCCACTCCTTCGCTGTACGGATGATAAAAGTAGAAGCTAAACGCTTCGAGAATGAAAAAAAGTTTTGATGTTAATGTTTCCCGCACCCACGATAGAAGTCTTTGAACTAAGTGTGAGGCTGTGAGTGTGAATGCATTTGCGTTTATAGTTATGCTTGAAAGTCAGATTTTTTATTCCCACTTACCATCGGGTGAGATATTAAAAAAAGGAATTGAAAAACTAGCAGAATTAAATAGGACATGCTCCTAAATTCAAAACTAAGCTCATAATCTCCATTCCTAACCCTAAACCGCCAACAGCACTCGCAAAAGCTTTCCGATGTAGCAACAAACACACGGCTTTCATGGCAATGGTGTCAAGTGCGATCGATCGGCTTGCTCCCACATAGGTATCGGGGATTGTGGGCAAACTGGGATTGGCTTCTGGATTCCGGGATAGACGGGAAATTAAGTACGCGTACTTTATTGGAAAAAATATTTCGGTGTTTGGAATAGCTTACTAGATGATTTTTGACGCTCCGAGTCGCTCGCTTACAATATTAAATTTTTGATCTACAAACCCTGCTACGAAAAATCGTAACATAATAATGTCCTTGAACGTGTAAAGTGTTAAGATGGTTGATTTTTTTACCGACTTAAAAAAAGGAGGAGGTACTCAAATCGACTGTTTTTTTATGTGTGTGTTACCTCATAACTTCATTCCACGTGAACCGATTCCGAAAATGTTGCTTTCCAATTGGTCCCATATAAATATGATCTCTAGTTTTTGAGTTATCGTCAGTAATGCGCGTTTAATATATTAAATCTGATCAAGGTTCTGAAGATAAAGCGGTAAAGTCGGTTTTTTAAGCTTTGCTTGCGTTTAATTATCTTCTATTTATAGCCCAATTTCAATCAACAAAAATATTTTGTATCTATAAAAAATAATAATATATTTTGTAGCTAAATAGGATTAAATGTTTTCGGTATGAGATAAAGTTCATATAGCGATATCCCGAAACAATTTTTCTGTAACCGATACTCTATCTAAATAATTGTACTCAACTAAAGCTTTGTTAAAACTGAATCAGCATTATAAGCTCAAAATAGGAACAATGTTGATATTTTACTACTAATAATAATATATAGAACATTGTACACAGTTAGATACAATATAAATATTTTATATTCTAAAGTTTAAGTTAAAACTATCTATCTACCAAGAACACAAACCAAATCAAAACAAACAGAGGTAGGTACTCGTATATCCACGAAATCTCCACAAAAAGCGTATTTTTCTCCCATTTCACCGAGTCGAACAAATTCGGTAGATAAACCAGTCGATTGATTGATGGCCACTTGTGGACGCGCCGGTACTTGGTGGTGACAGATAGACAGACTGCTTTAGGGACCTTCTGGTGTTTTAGGCATCGACGTTTTTGGATTTCACACATTTTAAGAGCAAACCTAAAATTTTAATATATTGTACATTGATAACATGAGTCGTTCACTTATTCTATCAATGTGTATCTTTAATATATAATTTTCAGAATTTTTTCGTTATCAATTTAGCCTGTTTCACGATTTAATTAGTTTCACTCGGTATATTTTTTGAGTTTATTTCGGTTTTTTCGTATTAATATGCGGTAAATGATAACTAATTTGAAAACATTCCTTACTATTCGTTATTTCTACTATTTTACATTTTCATGTATTGACTGATATATAGGCTAGATTAAAATATTTTCATGTTAAAAGCTTTTTAAAAGACAAGCCTCCTTTAGAAGTCCGCCATAATAATATTGGATTTCAAGTGACGTCACATTTTATTTTTCGAGTTATTCTCTGCAAGCATTTGATACCCTATATATATATGGTAGGAGTGATTAAATTACTTGTCCGCCAATATGGGTGTTCCGCCATATTGCATTTAGAATGACGTCACATCCCGCTAACTATGCATTGTCATCCAAACTAAACGTGAATACAAAATTTCAGCTCAATCGGTTGAAGATATCTGCTTCAAAATTGAGTTGCAGGATTCCACCCGGACAATCATACATACATTGCAAGTTAAATAAAAGATTTTAAAATAGTAGACAGTTTGTGTTTCTACACCCAATTTCCTGGTTCTCATTTACTTCGGCTGAAAGTAAACAAATTTCAAAGAATTCACTCCATCACTGACGCGTTGTTGCTTGCTCAAGTCATCTTTCTTGTAGATAATCTTTTTCCCACTAATTTTGTCGAAGACAAAGTGTCCGTTACTTAAAACTAATTAGACCTATAAATCTGTATTGACCGTGACGCCTGGTTGGAAAGCGTGTGAAACGATAGTTTCAAACACTTTGGTAACCGGCATGGCCCTTTTGACTTGCACTACCAAATTAGACAGACCTCATCTCCTGCAGTAAATTTTGATAATTTTAATAAGCACTGGACCACAATCTCATATCCTTGCTTGCTTGTCGTATGCTTCCGACAAGCAAGTAAGTCCTAGTGTTAGAATCATTCAGGTAGCCTTGATTGTTGTCGTTTGATTAACAATCTAAACAAAAATCTACACTTTCTTGAGAGTCACATTCGCATCTCAATTTTGTTACTAGCATTACGAAAGTGATGATGCCGCCGAAGATGTAGCATGCTTGCCTAGAAGATAATAATTCACTCTTGACTTGAAGACTCCTGTATTATAACCGATTGGGAAACAAAGACGAGGGTAATAAGTTCCACTCCTTCGCTGTACGGATGATAAACGTAGAAATAAAACGCTGATAAGTAAAGATCATAGGTTGTCTGGTCAGATTTATTCGACTGAAGGCAGATTTGTTCTTTTAAATATAATTGTACGTCGGTAATGGACATTTACTGTTGAGTATTATAAGACTAAATTTGTATTATCATCTAGTATACACAGTTATATGCAATACATGAATCTCATTCTGAATCCTTCTGTGTTACCGTTCTCATACATCATCGCTTACCTAAGATATCGCTAGCCTATCATAAAAACTATTACGAATATAAGAATCTATAAACGCTTTCACACACATAACTCCACACTAAGTTTGATGACTTGTGTTGTGGGTGCCGGAAACATTCACAGTCACTACCAAAACCAGAAACACAAGGAGAAAACTTTTGTTACCGCCGGGAATCGAACCCGATCCCCCTGCTTAGAAGGCGAACGTGTAGCCAATTCAGCCAACGGGCAGTTCAATAATTCTTATTACATTTATTATGGCAACTTAGTCGATCACATTTTCAAATTACAGGACAATTATCTCTATTTACCTTGCAACATGGTGTTAAACAAGAATTAAGAGATTTACTTGACCAGTAGACCAGGGCTTGCGCAACCACCACGTGGGATGTTTAATTAAAAGAACATCATTACTAATCCCCGTAACGCTACGAGGCCCCAGGCTTGTATTATAAAGTCAATAGAATATAGAAACGACACTAGATACATCTATTTGCTCTGGTATTGATTTTTTTACTGAATATATCTCAATACATCTTATACTGAAATACCACAGGCTCGTGCCATCTTATAACGGTTTCCTCGCAGAACGTCCCATTCTCAAACGGTCCCAGTCGCAGTACGTCCCATTCTCAATCCGTCCCATTCGCAGTATGTCCCATTCTCAAACCGTCACATTCGCAAAATGTCCCTTGCATACATCACATTAATAACAATTTCTGATAAGTAAATAAATAATAAAAAAAGGTTGTCACATTCATAGCCCCGCTCTTAGTTCGATTAGTTTTGTAGTGGGTGCCGGAAACATTCACGTCGAACACCACCAAAACACAAATTTCCCTTGAGGAGAAAACTTGTGTTCTTACCACAAATTGAACTCTTGCATCGCCTGCTTAGAATGGGAACGCCCACCCAACTAAGCCAACAGACATTTAAATTCGCAGGAGCTCGGAGCTCGTATCCTGAGCAATATTATCCCTAGCCTTTTAATCCGATCACCATAATATACGACCGAGGCTCCAGTTGCCCTAAACACATATTCCCATGGATGGTGGACATCATCGGTTCTGAAAACTCATGCCAAATGTTATCCACCACTTTAGTTCACAAGTAAGGCACGCATCTAATCTTCACTGCCACTGAGTAAATTTGTGGCCGACTCCACTAGAAAAGGGAGATGATGGTATTCATATTGTTGCAAATGTTGTCTCTATTCTGTTTGGTAATTACTTCAACCACGGCCTGGTATAGTAGCCACGTGGGCGCTCCATTGAGAAACCATCAGGTTCGTAACGGTTGTATGATCGCCCACGGTGTAAGGTCAATTTTGGATTAGCAGTAAGATAACTTAAACCCAAGCAAAGTTAAACAAACTGACTTCACATCTTTATCTTCGGAACCCTTGATTAAATGAATGAATACGCAATATTGGGGATATTTCAAAAACTACTGGTCAGATCTTGATCAAATTTAAATGGGTGGTCCCATTTAAATTTGATCAAGATCTGACTACTGAAAAGGCTTTTTTTCAGATGTCACTCCCAAATGACTCGGAACGAATCGTTCCTATACGGACAGAAAATTTAAAACACGTGTTTGCGAACGTCTATTTCCACACCTTACCCATACTGTTTGCTTAAAGATATTGTTCCTCAACCTGTTTTCGAAGACAGAGGATGGCTCTATCTGTATTTACAAAAGAATCCAATGCGAAAATGAACCTTAAATCAGATAAATAGAATGCAAATTCGCCTGGTTTTCATCTGTTTAGACGTGAAGTTGATAGTAAACAAAATGTGTGAAAGTAGTGAATTTTTATGAGGAAGGAAACAGAATACAGTCATAAAGTAGTCTACGTGCTTTTAAAGTTTTAGATGTATGCTCCAGAATGCAGCAGCCTTGTATCTTACAGAAGAAAGTTGCATAGCTTTATTGTTGATTAGAAATGTATTGTTGTGTGAGTAACCCTATTCCTGCTGCATATTAACGATCTGCTGAAACCCGGTGTATTTGGGCATGCAGATGACAGCACGGTTGTAAAGAGTTACGTTTCCGACGGGCGCGCTGGTGGAGCACAAATCCAGTCCCAAAGGGAGGAAATGGTTGAGCGTCTAAGCTTGTCCTTAATGGCAGTCTCCGATTGGGGCAATGCCGACCTGGTGAAGTCTAATGCCACCAAGACACAGGCGTGTTTATTCTCCGCTAAACAGAGTCAATTTGAACAGACTCTAACTTGTTGAAATGTATCCCTACCATTAACTGACCATGTCGAGTTACTCGGTTTAACTCTAACTTCAAAGCTCAATTTTGGAACTCATAGATTCGAACGTCCAACTAGCTGCAAAAAAGCTGGGAATCCTTGGAAAGGTGAGACGGTACCTCACACAGGGACAATTGCTAATTTTGTATTAAGCACAAGTTCGTTCATGTATGGAGTACTGTTCTCATCTTTGGGACGGTTCAGCTAAGCAGCTTGAGGCTCTTGGCACCATTGAGCGTAGAGCCAAGAGACTCATTGGTAGCGAGCAGCTGACCTTGACTTATTCAACGCTTTAGAGCTTAGGTCATCACCCCATGGTTCATCATCCCTCATGGTCTCTCGGTTTTTTATCGGATACATTTCGGAGAGTGTGTCAAGGAACTGCACGATCTAATTCCCCCTTCCTCCTTCTATTTATTATCTGACAAGCAGACAAACTGCTAATCGGCACCGCAATATGGGTGACATTCCACAAATGCGAACGAAGCGTTTTGCTTCCACATTCATTGTGCAAACAGCAAAGGAATGGAATTGCCCAAGTCGGTGTTTCCTGATGAGTACAATATATAAATCTTCAAGTCGCGAGCGAGACTAATTGGACATCGGGAAGTGGGTTTAATTTAGCTTACAAAATTTTATTACAGTCCGACAAATATATAGACAATGGGACAAATATATAGACAATGTAACAAAATAAAAGCTTGTAATAAATATACGTGAGCTATGTTGTTATTGATGTATGGCTATGGGTGAAAGGTCCTCGCACCAGATATTCCAATACCCACCGTCTATAAGACAACCAAACAACCAATGCATTGAAACTTCAATCAAAAACTAAGGTTTTTTGTAACTTAGATAAGCACTTGTCAGCCATCTATCAATCTGTGTCTATCATACAATGATAGAAAAGGATTTAGTTTAACTAGTTTTTTATACATAACAGTATACATTTACAATGGTGAAGTACTTGTGATATGTATGAACTAAATTAAAAATAACTAAATATGGAAACCTCGGCAGTGGTTACATATTTAAGCCGTTTGGTGTTGAGACACTGGGTCCATGGGGATCGGGAGCTCATTCTATTTTCAAAAATCTATCAGAGCGCCTGGTTAAGGCGACGCGTGATCAAAATGCTGGCACTTATTTGGCTCAACGTATTAGCATTGCAATTCAGAGAGGCAATGCCGCCAGCATGATGGGAACGCACTGGTAGTGGGCTTTAGCACTTGAGTTACCTATAAGCTCGATGTCTTGTAGGTAACTTAATTCTTTGCTGTATATAGTTTTAGTTTAGTTTTAGGAAATATAGGCAATTGGCCCGTAGAAAATGAAGCCAGAAAAATAAAGTTTAGATAAATACATAGAACATTCTTTATTCCACAAGATGAAAATGATTCATAGGCAAACTTATTGCTAATAAGCATTTTCTTCCAGCTAACCTTTGTGTATTATGGTTTTGGTGGTAGTACTATGCGCTATATATTTGTTTTATATTACAGTATATACTACAAAAAACGCTTTTACACTCACAGCCGTTCGATGACTTGTGTCGTAGGTGCCGGAAACATTCACGTCACACACACAATCACAACCACAAGTAATAATATTTCATATATATTCAACTAAATAAACTAATAAAAACTAAATAAATAAAATCCTATCGATGTCGTTATTTATTGATAAGTAAATATAAAACAAAATAAATACTAAATAATGTTCAATGTAAAAACATTAATACATTCTTCTGAGTTTATAACTAGTGTTTGTACGTAGAAGGCTCATTGAAGATCAAAATCTTTAAAACAATAAATACCAAAATTGTTTTTACTTTCACCCTAAAAAAAATATGCATCTTCTAAAATGCCGACAGCACACGATATTAAGGTCGAGGGCCATATTTTCATTAGAATAAAAACACTATTAAGAGTTAACGAGCAAATAAATGAAAACATACTTTAAGTAACGGTTTCAAACCCACACACGCATTCTACGATGCATGAATGAAAAGTGGAGATGCTACCTTTGGTTCAAGTCACTTTAGTTGTAGAGTTTTCGAAATGAGTTAAAAAAATACATAATCAATCAATCAATCAATCAAATTTTTTATTCTCTCTCTTAAGTAAACATTTTTTGCCGAGTCTAGGACTTAGATATAGAGGGATAATAATATAATAATAATAATATAATATAATATTATATGAGTTTAAAAATTAATAACCTTTTTTTTTTTTTTTTTGTGGGGGGGAAAATGCCTTGCACTTCCCTTCCTTCCCAGGGGCGAAGGAAGGGGGTATGTGGGGCTCGAACCCACTAAAAACCCCCCCGTGAGCAGTCCCTCGCCGAGGTGGGGCAAGATAGGGTCGCGCTAGCAGTCACTATCTTGCCCCGGCGGTAGGCCCGAGTACAAACCGGGCCACTGCGCCCATGTAGGGGTGACCTTGCTCACCAAGGCCACCCCTCAGACTTGTAGGGCCGTGCAAGCCAGTGGAGAGCTCCCTGACTCTCCACCGGTGACCCCACTACAGAGGAGGAGAGAGGAGGCGGGCGAACTGCCTCCTCCTCCCCCCCATCCGTCTGCGACGGATCGGGTCAGAAAGGGGATCGACCTCTCTGGCCCGTTCCGCCGCCTCCTTCTGTGCCATCACCGCTTCGCAGAAGGAGACCACCGCCTGCCACAATCTCTCACTGCCGAGCATGGCGTCTACCACGCTCGGCAGGGAGAGATCACCGCCTATGATCGCTGAAAGCGTGTGCCGCTGCGGAAAAAAAAAAAAAAAAAAAATTTTTTATTCTCTCTCTTAAGTAAACATTTTTTGCCGAGTCTAGGACTTAGATATAGAGGGATAATAATATAATAATAATAATATAATATAATATTATATGAGTTTAAAAATTAATAACCTACTTCAACCGCAAATATCACCGAAACTCTTCATCATATCTTGATTAAATTATATTGGGACCAACTTATGCTCTTTCGAAATCAGATAATAAATGACGGAGTTCTGAGGTAACATACAACATACAAGTATACATAAAAAAAGATGCCGAAAAAAGAAGACGAATGAAGAACCTGCTCCTTTTTTTGAAGTCGGTTAAAATAGCATCTTACAAACTCACTTGTTTCAAATTTAGTTAAAAAGGAAGTTGTGATTAACTTTTTTTCTTTATAATAGTTGTAAAATTTTTGTAAATGTTGTTCAAGTACAGGATATAACGGATGCTATGTGTCAGTTTCAGCCTTCAGAGTTAATATGTTTTGAGATAGACTTTGGGACATAATAGGTCTAAAAACAGTGATTTTGGTGGCCCACCAAACTGTTGTTTTCAAAAATATAATTTTTCAATAACGGTTTCGTACTTTAATTGTTGAGCTAATTTCAACGACAACCCGGCATATACGGGCAAGACGTCTGGATGGATAAACGGACGGACAAAGTGCTGCACCACTCAAGTCAACTTGCGAGATCAACAAGTGCAAAAACTAACATTTTGAAAATACTCCTGACGCTCTATCTGGAAAATGGCTGCACTGATTTTCACTCCCAAACGGATAATGATTTAATTTTTTTGTTTGAAAAATGATTTGATCGACAGTTCTTAGCTATGTTTTGTAAATCGGTGCAGCCTTTTACCAGAATAAGCGTCGGAGGTATTTAAAAAAAAAATGATTTTGGTACTTTTTAATTTTATTTCATCTTCTAGCACGATTTTACGGAATGAAATGCGACTTTAATCTTGATTAATCTTCAGGTAAACAAAAACAGCTTGTAGTAAGGATGTATATAGTATTAGGAAATTGCCTATATTTCCTTTCTCTATTGGCCCGTAGGTAAACAAAATATTTCACTTTTTTTTTATAAGGTACGCAATGATTTTTGTAACACTTAGTAACCTCTATGGCTTTTCTTATCTATGCAAAATATCGGTCATTCAAATAAATTTCGTAACGAAATAAGCATACGTATTCGCTCGTGGGTGTTAATAATTTTATATCTATGAGCCTAACACATTAAATGAAATGTGTACTTTGTCACAATACAATGTCTTACAAATACATACAACTCTAACAGAATTTTCTTGGACTTTTATTAAAACAGAGTTCTAAAGAGATTAGATTTATGTATGAAGCTTAATTAAACGGTGTCTCGTGTTGAGTTAATTCTAATTTATTGTTTGGTTTGATTTTAATGTTTTACCGAAATCGAGTGTGGATAAATAATGGTAATTAGATGTTTTTACATTAACTTTAATAGTTAATTCTAAGCATTTGCGTTACCTATAAGCTTGGATTGTAGTGAGCTATTTGGCTATATATTATAAATAATGATGAATCCTAAAAAAAATTTTGGTATTTAGCCGCAGCGTAGAATTTTCCTGCGTTAGTACATTTATGTCGAATCTCTTAAACTGAATTATCGAACTAAACTTTATAAACATATTTCGAGGATTTGGATTAAAGGAATCGAAATGTTTAAGATATCCAGATCGTATTATTTCAAATTAAAACCATCTGCGCGTCACCCTGTTTTCGAATATATATATATTTTTCAAGATAAGCAAACGTTTGACCGCTATCTCACCTGATGGTATGTAACGATGCGGTCGACGTTCACTCGCGACTTAAAGACTCCCATATTGTATTTATCAGGGAACATAGACTCAGGTAAGGAATTCCATTCTTTTGCAGTTCGCATTTTAAACTATGCCAGACTAGCAAATCCTAGTAAATGTCCGGTTCACTATCTAGCTACATTCCAAATTCCAGCCAAATCCGTTCAGCCTAACTGCGTAAAGAGAAACAAACATACTTACAGATTTATACGCACACTTTCGCATTTACAATATTGATTGATTGTAACCGATTATAGTAAAAGCTTTAGAGGATACCTCTAGATAAATTGATTATCTTACTATAGCATAGTTGGGAGTGCGTTCGTCTTAAACACCGAGTATCAGGTTCGATACCCGAATGAAACAAAATGTATTCAATTAGTTTCTGGTTCTGGGTATGATTGTGTAAATTATGTAATTGTTTGCGACACATGCGACACATTGAACTTAGGGGCTGTGAGTGTGAAAACTTGAAAAAGGATGCAGTCCTTGGCCGCCACTTTCAAAGAAGTTCAATTAGACAATTATTTAATACCCAACTAAATTAGACTCAATCTAAATACAATGTAGAACACGTTAGTAACACATGCTACTTAACTATGTCAATGTTAACTTTCTATCAGATTGATCAATCAGCTGTCGCATCGGAATTTGTAGGCTTCGATTAATTGATTGATAACGATTGATGAATGATGAATGAAAGGTTTATTCAGTAGTCCGCATCTGATAACGAAATAGCGGGTACTACACATAGCATGGAAAGGAGTGGATAACGGTGCTATTTTACTATATACATTTTCGAATGACAATGCAGAATGAGACTACCGTGACGCTTGTTCGGCGATTGATGTGCATGTTTCTTCTTTTATTACCATAAAGAAAATATTTTAATTCTGTAACCAGGATTTCGCGTAATTAAACATTTATATACCTCCAGTTCGCAAGCGTTTCGCTTCTACGTTTATATCGTATCCGTACAGCGAAGGAGTGGAACTCGTTGCCCTCGTCTTTGTTCCCCAAACAGTATAATCTGGGAGTCTTCAAGTCATTGAATAGGTACCTTCTAGGCAAGCGTGCTACATCTTCGGCCGCATCGTCGCTTTCCATCAGGTGAGATTGTGGTCAAACGCTTGCCTATCGTACATAAAAGAAAAGGTTTTAGATGGTAGATAATAATTATACGTATCATCATTATGCGTTATTTTAGTTACACAGTAGATAGACTACAAAAAATGCTTTCGCAGCCCCACACTAAGTTCGATAACTTGTGTCGTGGGTGCCTAAAACATTCACGTCACACACAATCACGACCAGAACCAGAAACACAAATGTCACTTGTGGAGAAATCTTGTGTTCCCGCCATGAATCGAACCCTATATATATATAAATATTAATTTTAACGCTAGATAGGCAAGCATTTGACCAGTATCTCACTTGATGGAAAGTGAAGATATATAGAAGGCGAAAACCCACCCAACTAAGCTAACGGGCAGGTCGGCATTTTCTTTCTTCTTTGATCGTCTTTTTACGTCTTAATAACGCGAAAAATAATAATAGCGTTACGTTTATTTGCTCCCCATCATCCCTGAAGATTTATAGGTCATAAGTAATTCCCAGGGTGATCAATGGTCCCACGTGAAACCAGGTTACGGTGCTAGTTCACTCGAAGCTTTTCACTCAAGAGTTGCACATAATAGAGGCAGGAGGTTAGTGCTCTCACCATGCATTGTGTATTTTTTATAATTCCTTAGCGAAAAATATTTATATACTAGTGACTCTGTGTGTGGGCTGAAGACCTCACGTATTTTTCGAAATGGCTGGAATATGGTTTTTGATGTTTTAGACCCCCATTAACCCCATATCTCCGCCATTTTCAAATAATTCCAAAAACTAAATCGCCAAAAAAATATATATAATATATATATATATATATATATATAATATCTTACTGCTCACAAAATTTCACGAGAATCTGTTGAGAAATGTGACTAGTTGAGGAGAACAACCGGAAATCCACCGGACGAAAGCAGTTTTTCCAAAGAAACGAAGACGCTTTGCTAGCTCTGCTTGTTTGATCAATAATGTTTGAGTTTTTTTATACTAGACAAGCAAGGATCACTATTTTGTTCTATGGAAAGTGTTGATGCACAAAAGTAACATGCTTGCCTAGAAGATACCTATTCACTTTTGACTTAAAAGACTCAGATTATTCCGTTCGGAGGGCAATGAAGAGAACTGACTACTTCAATGTACGGACGTTAAAAGTAGAAGCAAACTGAAGGCATATCAACCAACAAGTCATTGTACTAAAATTATGAAAAACCCTTGACTACGTATAAAGTAAAAAAAAGGTACTTTTACCTACATTTTAAGCGAATCAGAGTAACTAATACACCTGTTCTAATGTAGTAACTCAAAGCTGCCGCAATTCACTTTCCTCGAATCTCCCAAAATTCATTGAAGTATTGTCACCCTACTCCGTTAGAACAGGCTTCAAGAGCACTCCCGCATCCCGCCGTATCCGCTAATAACCGGCGGCGTGGTGCCACTACGTTAAGAGTAGGGATTTACTAAACCAGGTGTTAAATTAACTAAAGCACTTTTAGAGGGATACTAAGTAACAATGATATACCCTTTACGTAAAAGGTTAGTTTTAATGTGACACCCTTTAATACTTTTTTTTAAATATATTTCTAAAATGCTATTTATTGTGTGTCTAGTAAAAATATGGAAAATACAAGAAACTTATATGATAAAATGATTGTTACGTATAAAAGCATATGCTATTATTGAATTAGTCTCAATTTTACGACTAAGTTTATTGACCGAGCGAAGCGAAACCTCTATGTTGACTTTGATGGTTTAGCACTATGTCTGTCGGCCTATCCATTTGTCAGAGGCGGCGAATAATTGAAGTGGGAGAAAATTTTTTTTTTTTTATTCTGCCCCGTTGGAAAGAACTAGGCAAGTAGAGTACGAAACCATTTAAAAAAAACTATTTTGAAAAATAACGATTGGGTAGGCCATCAATGTAACTGATTTTAGATATATAAATACAACGCATGTGGTGATAAAACTATTATGCTCAGAATTTTTTATGTTAAAATTTAAGAAAGCTATTTTGTGGGTAATAATCATTGAGTTTCAGTCTTTAAACTTTCTTCGTGTTAAAAATATCAATAACAGATCCGTGGAATAGTTAAAGCGATAATAACTCACTCAACTGTGGGCGCCTGCCTATCGAACAATCGCGGTTTCGAATTCTAGGCCATCTTCATTGTAGGATCTGAAGCTTTCGGGTTCCGGTAAGGCATCATTGTGATGAAATTTACTGTAGGTAATTTTCTTACAGAAACTAAAAATTGAGTAGGTAAATGGTAAGTAAGCTATTTGAAACCAGAGTAACGCCTTATAAGTTGTGTTCGCAAAAGCTGCTGCGTTTGCTATAATAAACTATTCAGGAGGTAAGAACTCGAACTTAACTATAATAACTGCATTCATTTAATTATCTGTGCTTAATAAAAGAACAGATGATGGAAAGAGATAAGTGCTTCGATTTAATAGTATATTCAATTTTATTTATTAGTATAATATATTGCATAGTATATATAGTACATGCATCATATTATGATTTTGTTCATGTGCATATACACGGGGTATAAATACTGAAAATTTTACTTAATATCGTGTTCATCTGGTAGCGTTTAATACAGAAAAATCTTGAATAGATAACCGTTAAGCGGAAGTTAGAAGTGGAAAAGCGTATCTTAGGGCAACGTTACGCCCTAAAAAACTATTGAGTATGTTGTTTACCAACTATCATGTAAGCTCTACACATAAACATAAACGCTCTCGCACTCACAGCCCCACACTAAGATCAATTACTTGTGTCGTGGGTGTCGGAAACATTTTCATCACACACAAAATCACACCTAGAACCAGTAACACACATTTTCCCTTAGGAGAAAGCTTGTGTTTCCATCGGGAATCGAAACCAATGCCCTTTTTAGAAAGCAGACGTGCATCAAACTATCAAATAACAATAGCGTATTATTAACAAATGTAAGCAAATATAGCTTCTATACTTAGAAGTCATCCAAGACCGATATTCAATGGCTATTCCGTACAATGGCTGGGAGATACGATATCTGTCGCGGAGGCCCCTTGACGGAGGTATTGTTTGTGAAATAATATTTTTTTCCACTTCCCTTGCTTGCGATGATGTGACAGTAGGGAATTTATACCATTTTTATCTTTATTTTTCTATTTTTGTGTGGGTGTTTGTGCCTGTGGCGCCGCATTTTTTTTCTGGTCAAGATCCAACATTTTGATAAATTTTAGTATGGGCCATGTGAGTGTGCGTTATGTTGTTATACCATATGAAATATATACTTTCTTATTTGAGATTATGCGAGTTTTTATATAAGTACCTACTAAGAAGTGTACCCCGTAGGTTTTGATAAATCAGGACAAAAAGCACCCTATGTTCTTCGCGACTATATAACTACAAAGCCGTGCCTCGCGTCTTCACCCGCTATAATCAAGTTCAGAAGTAGCTTATGTGTTAATCCCAGATACAATCTATGTACATTTTAAATTTCATCCAAATCCGATCCGCCGTTAAAGCGTGAAGAGGGAACCAACATCCTTAAACTTTCGGATTTATCATATTGTAAGTAGGATGTCTAACTTTGATAGGCTAGTGTGAGAATACCATTTCACCAGTAATTCTTAAGTGATGATGTAATCAATTCAAAGGCTGATGATATGGATGGTAAATACGCCAAGCTGGACGAATAAGCCAAGGACGGACATGATTAGCTGCCGGTATATCATACAGACTTAAATCTTATTTCTACCAGAAAGTCCTGGTAGAAATTAAATTTTAGTCTGATGATCAGAAACTCCTTCTTTGATTTAATAAGTAAGCCATACAACTCCCCAATACAGAACGGGTCACTTGATCTACTGTAGGACATGTCGAATCATCTTACCCTCACTTCCTGTCCGACGAGTATTTGTTGACGTGACGGAAGGAAATGTCACCGCCTGTCAGAAGTCATGGTTATTTTACTGATTTTTACCCGAACGGTATTCACACCATGTTTATACAGAAATGTTTAAAAATAAGGTCAAAGAATACATGTAAAGCATTTTTCTGATGTTCACTCAAAATGTTCAAACATTAGGACATGATCAAATGCCGTTCGTATCGTTTTGGTTTATGATTTATCTTTTGATAGGCTACTTATAGCCGGAGTTCAAACTAGGATCTTACAAAATAGAAAAAACCATTTGAAATATCTGTTGGCTCGGTTGGGTGCGCATTCGGCTTCATCGCAGGGGTATCAAGTTCTATTCCCGGTGGGAACACAAGTTTTTTACCCAAGGGATATTGGTTTTTATGGTTCTGGGTGTAATTATTTCCGGTACACAACACAAGTCTTGAACTTAGCGTAAGGCTGAGAGTGTGAAAGCGTTAAAATTGTTTATATATTTTTTTCAAATGTTAATTGTATTGGTTGTTTAATAAGAGGATATAATGGATATATAATAATATGGAAGTTACACCTTTAAATAAGAAGCCGTTTATGAGATAGACTTGGGGACGGAATAGGTCTTGTCGTTTGTATATGTCGAAAGTGGTTACATATTTAAAGCTCAAACTTACGTTTAATATCCGCTATATGGTGTTCTTGAAAGTTTAAGTAAAAATGTAAACAATTATCGTACTAATATTATACATTTTAAATAAAAAAGTTATAAGTACATATTTTTTTAAACAATAAAATCACATTTTAATTTTTAATATTTTTTTTTAATAAACTAAAACTAAACACGTGAAGGCCGTTTAGTCGCGGAATGTCCAATTCGCAAAATGTCCAGCGGTCGTGGAATGTCCAATTCGCGGAATGTCAAATTCCTGGAATACCAAATAAATGTAAAGTAAGATAGGTGCCATTGATGCCATTCTGATGTTGTATATTGTTACGTACACGTGTTACGTAAACGTAGAACAAACTCACTTTACGAAAATTATTGAAAAATCTGTATCACAAAATAAAATTTACTTCGTTATCGACCACAGTTGAACAAAATTTAATTCGTGCGATAAAAGCTCAAACCTAGATGTATGGCTCATTCGTAGAAACATGAGCGAATTTGGCAGTAGTCATTAACTTTCATAAGTGCCTCTTTGGGGCCCATGTGAAAAAACGATTATGTTTTTAATTTTAATTTTGAGATAAAAGCTGAGATATTCGGTGCTTTTAACGCAGCACAAAGTCGCTAGAGAGTTGGTATTATCATAATTCTTTAAACTGAGGATTGAATACCGGAATCCGTTCAAATCGTTTAAAATACGAACCACTTACCTGATTGGCTCTTCCCCACCCGAGGCTTTAGACGTCGCATTTATTTGCAGTTTTATCGCACGTTTGTGTCTTCAGTAATTGAATCCAGTGAGAATGTGTAGTCATAGGAAAGGTATTCGTTAGGATTCAACCCTTTATAACCTACTGCTGACGCTCTGGATTCCGGTATACCTACTCCTAGTAATAAAATTCAATTACTATTTTTATTGCAATCAGGCTGAAAAGTTTAGATTTTTTCTATTCTCTAATAAACAAGACCACTTTCTTACCCGAGAAGGTGACGATGTGGTTGAAAATAGAGCACGCTTGCCTAGAAGATACCTGTTCACTCGAGATTAAAAGACTGTTTTGTCGTTACAATTCTACTGTATTTTTGTATTTGTGACAATGTTTTATGAGGTGTAATGTTTTTAGAAACGAGATATACATGTTTTTTAGTTTCAGCTACTTTTACCTGGATTATTACGGCAAAGTTAACATTATTTTGAACAGTTTATACCGACTGCGCCATGTAAAGTTATTTAATATAAGGGAAACGAAATGAGAACACCGAGTGTCATGCAAAGACTGGTTTATTCAAATACCCTATTTAATAATTACTAATCCTAAATAATAATTTGATCTACCTACATTTTTATATGTGATAGGGCATTCCACTAACGCGGAAGAAGCTTTTTGCTTTCACATTAATTATGCAAAGGAATGGAACTCCTTCCCGAGTCTGTGTTTCCTGATAAGTACAATATGGAAGTATTTAAGTCGCGAGAGAATAGGCATCTTCTAGTCAAACGAGTTGTTTCGTCGACAGCGTCATTGCTTACCATCACAAAGATATAGTGGTAAAACTTTTCTCTATCTTGAATGATTAAAAAAGAGCGTGTCATCTCACCTATTGGAAAGTGATGATGAGCTAGTTTCTTATGCATCTATAATGTAATTGACTATATAGTCCTCAAATCGAAATGTGTATGTCATTATTATGACCAAGTGTGTGAACTATTGTTACACTAAACCCTACATCTGTTTATTTGAAGCATAAACATAATAAACATTAACGCTTTCACACTCACAGCCCCACACTCAGTTCAATGACTTGTGTCGTGGCTGCCGGAAACATTCACATTACACACACAATCACAACCAGAACAAGAAACACAAATTATCCATGGGGAGAAAAACTTGTGTTCCCGCCGGGAATCGAACCCGATACCCCTGCTAAGATGGCGAACGCTCACACAACTTAGCCAACGGGCAGTTCTAAAGCGAATAAATGCATTTCATTTTATTTCAACAAAGAGCCTGTCGCGATAAAAATGTCTTGTGTAAAGCCTCTACACCTTCTTGATAGATACGTCTATTTATCCTATTTGGTTATTTATGGCTACCTTCAAAAGGTTTCGGTGTTTTATTGAAGATTTATCTGATATTTCGTTAGAACCGGTTATTTTGCAGCCGTTAATACAGTACATATAATTCGTATAATAAAAAAACAAAATACATAACACAAAACGAATGGGAATCAAAGATATCGTTTCTGGATTCTATATTGGTTATTTACTTTTATATATTTTTTTTAAATACTGACAGTGCTACAATATGTTTGAAGACTTGTAAGGTAAGTGCTAGAAACATTCACATCACACACACAGTCACACCCCGAACCAGAAACAAATATTCTTTAAAGAATATCTTATATTTTTACCGGAATCGAACCAAACACCCGCTTTAAAGCCAGACGCCCCATCAACTACGCTACTAAGCAGTTCGTATCAAAATAATACTTCCTAATAAGCATAAGCATCTTCTATGTAAGCATGCTACATTCGGTCGCATCATCGCTTTCCAACAGGGTAGATGATGAAAAGAATATTTTATCTCGATTGAAGCGATAAAGTAATCAAATTTTAAAATAGCACCCTGACAAAGACTGCAACGAAATGTATTGAAAAGCCCCACTGCCACTTGATAACCTAAATTGATACAATACTATTAGGATAGTATATATTAAGCGATGTCTGCAGGTAACAGATTTACTAGTTAAGACTAGTAAATCTGTTACCTGCAGACATCGCTCATTTTAAAACAATTTTAAAACCTTCATATAATGTTCATTTTGAAAAATTTCTAGCAATTGAATCGATACAAAAAAAACATATTATTGATGAACCTGCTTATAAAATTTCACGAGAATCAGTTGATAAATGCGACCTGTATCACCTCTACAACCGGATATCCGCCGGACATACGAAAGCATGCAGTCCAAGCTGAAACAGAGACCACCATCTCACCTGATGGTAAGGGACGATGTGGTCGACGATGGAGCAAGCTTGCCTAAAAGATAGCTATTCACTCGCGACTTCAAGAAAGTTATATTACTTTGAAAAAGAAATATGGTCATCAATTCCTAATTATAAGATGTACTTTCACGTTCATTTCAATAATATATAATACCAGTGGACAGTGGTACTCACGGTACACCTGCCAATCAAGATAAAAAGTAGCCTGTATCCTCCATCTCAAACAATAAAACCCATTCAGCTGTATTGGAGTGATTGAGTCACAAACATTTACCTTTTCCCATTTATTACATCAGGATTTTTAACTTCTAATACTTCCAGCCAAAACATAATTTATATTCATAAAACCGGGATCCCTTCCCAAAAGTCCCGAACTCGTCAAGGGCAACTTCGTAACTAACAGCTGGCAGAGCTGTCTTCGCAGGTGCTACTTCATACTCTACCGGTTTAGAGCTCTACAGTCCGTGCTAAAGGATGATTTGATACTTTTGTCGTTATAATTCTTTTAGGTTACATGGTCCTTATGATATTGAATATGTACATGTCTTGGATCCACGTAACTGCAGGATTTAGTAAGTGTCTGCGCTAATACCGAGGGTTTCCTCTTGTGGTGTATAAAAAAGAAGACATGGATTCACGTTAGTTAACATATAATATTCAATAAAAATTTTACAGAGATACGGTTAGCTCAGATGATAAGTACGAATTTTGGTTGACAGCAGATGTCAAAAAAAGGATATTGACATTGACGTTTGACGTTTGTTCTGATACGCGACAGCAAGAATGAAATCGCGATATTTTTTCATGATTTTGTGTGCAAACGTAATTCACAAGACTGCTTACAGCGATGGCCCGGAATGTGTGTGTGTGACAAGAATGTTTTGCTACTACTTAACACGTCAAAACTACTAACTTTTTAGCTAAGACTTAAAACGCACAGAATAGTTTTAATTCTCATCAACATACGTAAAATGCGAGGAGCTAGTTGAAGCAAGCATTTCCATTTTACCCATGTATTGCTCAAAATGAATACAATCATCGCCCTGTTACTGTCGTCCAGTAAGAAGTGCAAACAGTCGGCATTCATAACGCAGAAACTTCGCCTCGTCCTCTACTAGAAAGTCTCAAGAAATCCAGAAAGTTCCAGAAGGTGCCTTATTAGAACTTTCTGGAACTCGAAACTTGTATTAATTGTTGTGGAGTCGTCTGCTTTATTAACGGCTTGCAATTAATAGTTTTCTCCCCCAGTTTTGTAGGAAAATGATGAGATATTCTTTTAATAACAAGCAGAGTTTCAAAGCAGAAAATAATCTTAATTTGTAACTAACAAAGTGTTCTTTGGAAACCGCTGGAAGTACTTGCTGTGAACTTGCCCCTATCGACGATAATAAAGAAGATAGTAATTATTTTTAAAAGATGCGCTCAAACTAATTTAATGAATATTTTTACAAGTCGTTTTTTATTTCTATTTTACAAAAGTTTTTTATTTCTATTACAATGCAATACAATAACTCTTTTTTGACACCAATAATAAAAAATACAGAAAATAAATTATCTACTAATAAATAGGTACAATGTCCGGTCTTATCGCTAAGAACGATTCATTTATTTGTTTTCAAATCCTTATCAAATGACTTAATTTATAATGTATAATAATGTGAATATATTGTTAATTTATATTATTTCAAACACAATGTATGTTGTACCTAATTCAATAAATACTGAATACTGAATCTTTAAAAAAACTTGGTAAAATATTTCAAATTACGGATTTACTTTGTACAATCTAGATAAATAGATTTATGTATTAAATTAGTACCTAAATGTATACATAGGTACATATTGTGTAAGGAACTGTCTACTAGAAAATTTTAGTAGGAATGACAAATATTTTTTTCCATACAAAAACGAAAATATAATTTTTTTATAATTTTGACGTGCATCATTGACCGTACATTACACCAATCGCTTGGCTTTTGCAATATATAGATTACAAAAAATTTAATCGATTGAATAAAAAAAATATTTCCTGGAGAAGAGAAGTATCTCAAACTTTCCCAGCTTTAAACTTCTTTTAACTCCGTCATCGCAAACTTATAGCAACTCTCTAATATTCAAATGAATAAAATCGAACCCACAAAATAACAGCTCAAACTTCAGAAAGCCCTCCAAACCAAAACTCCCTCGTCCCTTCCTGTCCAAGCAAGTTAACGCTGAGCCCTTCCTGACCGGAAGTAGCCCTAATGAGGACCCACCTTATCTACCTTACGACTATCGATTGGAAAATGGATAGAAAGGACGGAGGATAAAATGCAAAGTTGTTTTCGGAATCATGTTTGATAGCTATCTCACCTGGTGATAAGCAACATCAAAAAAGAGCGCCTCTTAAAGGAAATGGTAATCGGAAAAAGTACCAAAGCAGGATGAAATAAAAGGTCTTTTGAGAATTCGGCTAACTTTTTAATGAACGCTTTTATCGTGGAGGCTGAGTCATCCACGTCCGTAGGAGGATACCCCTTAAGTCTGACTACCTACACGTGGTCCCCGGGTGGTGCTAATCAGGTACCATTTGAGAGGTGGTAGAGCATTTTGTGAGTTGCTCGCCTGGCTTGCTGCCAAAGTAGCTTACCACCATCAAGTTGAAAGTCTGCCGCCAAGCCAAATACGGTGTTCCGGCAGTTATCCTTGAGAGCCTGCGTATTCCAGGTCTAGTGTGCTTACCAGCTTCGATCACATCGTCACTTACCATCAGGTGAGATAGTGGTCAAACACTAGACTGTCACAAATAAAAAAAAAATATATATTCTCGCTATCGTATGCCTAAATGCAATCGACATTATGTGAAATATATGTAAATAATACTTCAATGTATAACAGTGTTCAATCAAAAACAGAATTGATTTTGATTCATGCAATAAGTCATTAAGTAACTAAATGTAACTTCAAAATATATTATGTTCATACTTCATAAATGTTCATACCTACTTATTTTGTACTGGGTTAATTCTGGGAATAAAGTACAATATCTTTAAACGAGCAATTCTTGTATATATGTAGGTATATACAAAAAGCGTGAGCTCGGCGAGACGGCTGCTTAGTAACGATTTCTTTGATAATTAGACTCAATTGTTGAAATTATTTACGCTATTCTGATTATTGTAAAGACAATATATCCGAATAGTATATATAGGACCAGTAATTGGCTTCGGCTATTGGTCTACCTTATAAAAAAAAATATATATAATCTGAATCTCGGAAACGGCGCCAACGATTTTCATGAAATTTTGTATGCAGGGTGTTTCGGGGGCGATAAATCGATCTAGCTAGGTTTCACTTTTAGAAAACATTTAACATTAAAAAAAACCTCGGTTTTCAAAAAACAAAGATCGGTCATCCAGGTTCTTTTTCAGTTGTAATTTGAAACCTATGATAATATACTAAAAATTGTTCAATATGACTAATAGCATTAGTTATTTTTGTAAAAGCATGCTCTATCATGCTATTGTATAAGGCTACCGTTATATTCGAAGACATATCTCCTAATCATCTTAGACAAAAAAGAAATAATAAAAAAGGACAAAAACTTTTTGTTCTTTTTAAATATCTTCTAATGAACTAAGAAAGAAAAGAAATAATTATAAATACAAAAAAAACTTTTCATTTATCTCTGAAAGAATAGCGTTTTACCACTAGCTCACCTGATGGTAAGTGATGATGTGTTCAAGGATAATTAGCACGACATCTTAAACTATGCTTAGAATAACTGGCTATTAATTCATCTGATACATAAACTCTGTACCATTTAGAATTTATCTAGTTGATAGCCTATAAGGGCATGGTGATACAGACCTTACATATACATATACAATGTGTAACAAAAAGGTGTAGTAATACTCAAGTCACACATCTAGCTACATGTATGAAGTCTAACAGGAACTTCTGCATTCGCGGCAGCACCATTAATATTGAGTTATGATGAATTAGAGTTTCTAAAAAAATATGTCACTTGCAACCCTATTTCATTAGCTACCGTTCTACACCACATAGCCTTTGGACCTAGACGACTGATAGTGGTGGCAATAACATAGGTCGAGGTCACGCGCCATAGATGTAATCGTAGGTTTGGCAAAAAAATAAAAAAATTTGTACGGAACAAATATCTCCAATTGCCGCACATGTAACTGTAGGGTTGTCAAAAGTATTTTAAAAATATAATATTTAATTTTTGTACGGAAAAAATTATGTCCGATTTCGACTTTCGTTCTCTGGCAGACGATTCCTGGCACGACACACATACACAACACCAAGTATTACTACTTGTTACAGGTTTTATACTTCATGGGTCTCACCCCTTCATAAGTATTCACAGTTCACACGCAGTATCTCAGAAAATTTCAAATAACATGAATTGTCGGAAAAAAACGTGCAAATGAATGGCAAAGATGACCCTTCAGACCGGATGTATGGTTAATGAGGGTCCGTCCTTATCGTCCTATCTGATTGTGCCTTTGATGTTATCTACGATCTGAATATATTCAGGTGTGGGTGAAACGTGAGAGGAAATACTATCAGCTGATTGGGATATCTAAGTTACATTTTGAGGTCGTACTTCTATTGGCGCGTTTGGGAAAAAATATGAAAGTGAATGTTTATGATGCGCACAATGACATTTAAAAGCGATATCATGAAGTTGGTTGGTATATTGTCTAAGTTTTTGTGAGCACTGATAACTATATTTAAGGTAGTCATTTAATGTTTTTTACAAACAAAGAGTGCTGGCAATCGGGATAAAAATATTGATTATTTTTGTTTCTTTACGCTAACGAAGTTTAACTTTTATCATACGTGTATAAACACACACGTTTTAATTGGTCTTCAAGAGGTTGATTATTTTATTTAATCAAAATTCTAGATAATATATGTTTGTGATAGTTTTTTTATCTGATTCGTTATCAATTTTTTTTAAACGTCGAGGTATTTAAAAACAGTTTTTAGCGCGATTAAGTCCCGAAATATTACCTAAACAATTTATTTTATTTGTAATAAGCAAACTTTTGATCACTATATCTCTTGATGCTTTTATTATGAAGTTAAACGTTGTAGCATGATTGCGTAGTGGATCTATTCATCCTATTTCTCTATCGTCTGATACCAGTTTCAGGCCAATTGCCTATATTCCCTAAACGAATCTAAAACTATATAGGTACATCTATACAGCAAAACCTAATTTATTTACAAGGCATTGAGCTTATAGGTAACTCAAGTGCTCAAGCAGCATCATCATCATTCATCCTATATCGTTTCTTTATCAGGTGAGATCATCATCAAATGATTGCCACTTGCAAAAAATAATAATCACTGCTACTGTTTATAATTTTATCCTAAGAAAAGAACGAGTTAGTTAAAAAATTTAGTATTTTATTTTTTATGTTGTCGCTACCACAAAAAGATTTAATTTGAAACGTAAAATCAAATAAAGTAAAAAAAGTTCTGATTCTGTGCTAAGCTAAAAAGTTTCAAGTTACGATGCAAGCGCTCGAACTCACTTTAAATGTCAATGCGAATACAAACTTAAAAGCATCACATACGCAACTTGAACTTGCAACTTGGTAACTATCGAACTAACTTAAAACTTGCAAAATCGCAACGTTGGCAACACTGACGTGCAATCAGAAACTTGGAGAAATTTATCAAAGTCAATACAGCTAGGTGCGTGTAAATGATTTTGGTATTTTGTAGCATAGAAGAACATTATTTAATCTAACACTGCTCATTGGCTTTGTGACGTGCGCATCCGCCTTCTAAGTGATCGGGGTATTTGGTTTGATTCCCGGAACACAAGTTTTCTCCGCAAGAGGAATGTGTGTTTTCGGTTCTGGGTATAATTGTGTGTTTGATGTTAAAATTGCCCGCACCCACGACACAAGTCTTAAATATCACCCGCGGTATTGCCTGAAAATCAGTGTCGAGTTTTGTGCTTGACTTTTTTGTTGAGGCAAACCCATTTCGGCATGTTTAATGATAAATTGATTAGTGTTTCAATATTTTTATGTTATATTTTCGTTACGTGTCAAAATAAATAATTTTTCTTTCTTTCTTTCTTTCATTCAAGTCACTGAACTTAGTGTGGAGATGTGAGTCTGAAAGCGTTTGTGTCATGTTTTATGAGTTTATAGATTTTTTATTGTTTTTTATATTTATGCTTATATTTATATAAAAAATATAAAGAACAATCATACTTACACACTTACGCACATAGGTACTTTCAGATTTATAATATAAGCGTGATTAACAATAGGTAAGAGTTATTGGCTGAACTGATTCTTGACGTCAGTTAAAATGTTTTAGATGGCAACGATTGGTCAATTTTCCTTTAGGGCAACCGTGATTGGATGAACATTAAAAAAATTGCCTCATTTCAATTTTCTCAAACATACTCGCATCTTCAAACAATTGTTTTGATAAAAAAATGTTTTTTTTTTCAAAATTACTTTTTACTTTCTGCAATGTGTTAACGTAAACAATCGATCAAAAGCTTAAAAAAATGCATATTTTCTATAACTAAAGAACAAGTTATTGACAATCAATATAAAAACATACATAAATTCACACACACCGGTCAAAAACATAACCCTTCCTTTTGCTCCGCCGTAGTCAGGTAATAAAAAATACACTCAGTTTTATTTTGGTATGGAACCCTAAAAATTCAAGATGGCGGGCCGTGCGTCATATGTTCCGGGCGACAAAGTATCAAATGGCTCGTAAAAGGCACCCAACCTCAAATCGGAGTAGCGTCTCTGGAGGTAAAAACTGAAATATCCAAAAATTTACCAGCTCGCTGCAATTTTAGGATACATTTTAGGAACCGGGATGCAGTTTTGTTAAATATTCATATCAGTTGTAAGCTTGTAGTAAAGTAGACAATGGCCTCGATTCTGATGTCACACCTAAATTAAATTTAAACTATTCCTGTTTTTTACAAAATAGGAACACAAGATAGAGATAGCATACTGCTGTGCTGTCAAGTTAGTTAGAACTTAGATGTCTATGCAAGCTTAGTTGAGTATGTTATTGGTGTTGACTAAAAACACGCGCCTTTCTGCTTCTGCTGTTCATATTTTAATTGATAAACTAGCGTGACAGCACTCAAATGTATGCTATCTCTGTCTTGCGTCTCTATTTTGTAAGAGACAGGGATAGTTTAAATTTAATTTAGTGAGTGTACATCAGAATCGAGGCCAATGTCGCTGTCGATTTTGTGTTATTTTACCTAATACCCTCAACAGTTCTTGAACGTGCATGAGTGAGCAAAGATACATAAAACATAAACGCTTTCACACTCACAGCCTCACACTAAGTTCGATGACTTGTGTCGTGGGTGCCGGAAACATTCACATCACACAATCACAACCAGAACCAGAAACACAAATTTTCCATGAGGAGAACTTGTGTTCCCGCCGGGAATCGAACCCGATACCCCTGCTTAGAAGGCGAACGCCACCCAACTAATCCAACGGGCAGTTCATGAAACAAAATTAAAAACGTGATTTTCGTTAACTTTCCAAAATTCAAATAGGAGTTCTAGAACACTTCCTACTACTTTAGTAGGGCATGACTTGGCTGTCACCAGACACAGTCAAAGTAAAGTAACTACTTACTTAACTTTGACTTAAATCTTGAAATATATTTATTACTTGACTCTGACTAAATTCAAATAGAATGCGGAGCGAAACAAAAAAAAATTGGGCAATATGCACTTTATACTAACATTGTAGTGAGTGCCTCTTTGGGGCCCATGTGAATAAACTAGAATTAGTAGATACCCTGGTTGTTTTTCTTATTGATAAATAAACAGTCTCAACAAAGATCTTTTAGCTATAGATATTTTATTCTAATAAATATTATCATCTGTTTAAATACCTTTGGTGCAAATCGGTGTAATTGTTTTCAACATATAAACATCACTTCAAAATGTTTTATTGCGGCTTCTAACACAGATAATTACCACACAACCACATTTATTATTTCTCCAAACTACTTATTTTATGTCATATACTCGGTTATAGGTCTCGCCTCGATTACTAGAGCCATAATGATATTCTTGAGAGATACTTCACACAGAGATTGTGCCTCTACTAGAGCCATAATGATATTCTTTCTGTATTAGTCGTTATATGTATCAAAAAGTTTCTTGTACCTACTCCACTACAAAATTATTTAACTAAAGCTTTGAAAGCTTAGCTGATAACTTTGCCATTCTAGAGCACCGCAGAGCTTCCGAAAAGCTGTACATTAATCGTCTAAATCCAAGCTTTACAAAAATAACTTTTGAAATTGCTTTGAGTAGATGTACACAAGTTTAAAAATCATTGCTTATTGGCTTAGTTGGGTGGCGTTCGCCTTCTAAGCAGGGTATCGGGTTCGATTCCCGACTTAAACACAAGTTTTCTCCTCAAGGAAAATTTGTGTTTATGGTTCTGGTTGTGATTGTGTGTGTGATGTAAATGTTTCCGGCACCCACGACACTAGTCATCGAATTTAGTGTGGGGCTGTGAGTGTGAAAGCGTCTATGTATCGCATAGCATTTTCGAGAGGGGTTTAATTTTGGGTTATTTTGCAGCGATGAAAGTGGTAGGGACAGTTGTTGCCTGTTGTGTTTATTTCGATTTTTTATTATAGTTTATGCCACTGTTTGTCAAACTTTTTCGAACTATATCATCATCCAGAAAACAACGTTGCATATTAGAATCCGCAGCAACGTCGGTAAAGAAAATGAATATTATATGAACTGCTCGTTGCCTTAGTTGGGTGGCGTTTGCCTTCTAAGCAGGGGTATCGGGATCTATTGCTGACTGAAACACAATTTTTCTCAATATAAACTGTGTTTCTGGTTCAGGTTATGACTGTGTGTGATGTCAATGTTTGCGGCACCCACGAAACCAGTCACCTTAGTGTGAAGCTGTGACTGTGAAAGCGTTTATGTTATGTTTCATGTTTATATCCATTTAACTAGGACTAGGACTAGTACTAGGACGGACAAGCAAAGTTACTTTTGGATTTATATAATAATAATGAATAATAATATTTCGATCGAGCAGTTTTCGTCGTGGTTATATTTATAATGCATACTTCGAAACGTATATAATAAGCGCTTACAAAAATAACTATCGAAAATTAGCAACACGGATTACCAGTATCTTCCATTCTCATACAAACTTTGCATTTAGCATTGTCATTCTGCTTTTGTAAAATGGAATTGAAAAGTTCAAATTGCACTTTCAGATCGGGCGAAACGCAACACCTGCACGAAAACCCCACGGCGGGAACTTTCGGAGCCATGTTGAGAACTTTTGGCGAGGCAAATAATATTTTGGAGAGCAAAGGACAACATAATATTCTATAAATAACAACGAAACCTACTACGAGTGTTTCGATAGCGTAATAAAGAAGAACTTCAATAAAATAAGACGAGGATGCATGGAGGCGAACTGCACAAGCGCTTTCTAGCGACTACATAACATAGATATAATTATGTATTAGTGTTAAGGAACGTATAAAAAAATAATGAAAAAATGCGCCGCCGAATTTCTTGCCAGGTTCTTCTCTCTGTAATTTTGCGAATTTGGCAGTTGAGTCATTAACTTTCATGAGTGCCTCTTTGGGGTCCATGTAAATAAACGATTTTGATTGATTTGATTTAATTGATTGACTTACGTAACCGTGGAGCATTCCTTGTTGTTTAATGTTTGTATTACCTGTAACAAAATAATAAGTATTTAATTTCATTTATAAGGTTATTTATAACATAATTATATGAGTACAGATATAGAGTAAATTATATCCTTAAAACTATATCGAATTAATATTTCAAATGCGTTTAAAAGCCTTAATGCTTATTTAAACTTATAAAAAGAAGTAAATGGAAGGGTATAGCACTTATTTTTAATAAAACAATATTTTATTTTATCATGTTTTTGTAAGCTTTTTGGTGAGCAATTACAATTGTGGCTTAAAAAGAAAGGCAGAAGTTAATAAAATAACACCATAATTATTATTACGTAAGTTACCTGGCAGCGTAATTTAAATATTAAGTGTGATTAGTATTATTAATATGTTGTTTCCTTTATGTTCTTTCTTTGATGTAATAAAAACCCACCATAATTTATTAAAGTTTTCTACGAATAATTTATTACTGATACCAACAACTAAAAATAATAAAAAACAGTTATAAGGTTATATCTTAGTATAACAATAATCTATTTCTAATATTTAAAAATTAATTAGAGTGTAGGGTTGGGGCAAACGTTATGACCGCTATTTTCTTTAAATGTTTGGTGCCAAAGTACCAGCATTTAGATCTCACGTCGCCTCAATCAGGCGCTCTGATAGATTTTTGAAAATGTAGCTGTGCACGCACTTATGTCAACATTGTCTAAAACTACTCTGTCTAGTCCATATTTTACCCAATAAACGGGTTAAAACACCCTCGCCAGCAGTTCAGTCCCGACGGACGTAAAACAATGGCGTAAGGGCAAAACGAAGACATATTTATGTTTTGCGGACGAAGCTTTCTCCAGTTCGGGTCGGATTCAAAAGAATTATGGTTCGAAGACTAGAGCCAACATATATCAGCATGGAAACAACGGAGTTGGGATTGTAAAACATTTAAATGCCCGAAAAGTGTTGTTCTAGTGACTTTAGCAGAAGATTAATGTAATTAATATTTTACCATTACAATTAATAGAAAATTTGCAGATGATTGCAGGTATTTAGCATTAGAACCATAAGATTTTCCATCAAGCGAGAAAGTGGTCAAATGCTTGCCCATCTGGCATAAAAAAAGTTATTTTTAATGTGACTAAGTATGTAACAAATATGAAGCGCAACAATCCTCTTAACATTCCTTGCAAACATTCAAAGATAGTCTATCACTACAGCAAGAACAAATATAATAGTTGTTCTCTGCTCTAAAATTGTCGACAGGATTTATGTTCTATTTTGTTTTTTTTTAATTGTATTCTACCCGTATCAGATTTTGAGGAAGCAGTAAAGATTTGAATTTAAATATAAATTCAACTTTGTAGAGATGCTGTCTGTGTTTCTTCGGGCAGTCTGAGTAAAGTCAAGAATTTCATGACTCCGGCATGGTTAACAATATTTACCTTACAGCTATCATTCTTCATCACATGTCGTAAGAATGACCACACTTACGCATATCGAATGCTTTGGGGCGGCTTTAAAAATCCTGACACTCCTACACTAGGACTGCCTATTAGTCTATATGACCAGCAAGCCAGCAACCGCACTGGCATCTGTATCCTTTTTTACGGCAAACTTATATTCAAACTTCAACATGACATAAATAGCTAAGTTCAATAGTAAATCCCATTCTCCTGGGGACCCGTCTCGTTTACTTGACTGGAAAAAGGTTTCAACTCACCGGTATTCCCGGCACTGACTTGCAACGGGGACGATGGTACAGAAGTTCCATCGTTTTTAACATACCTGATGTTTGATTTCCAATTCCAGTATTTTAAAAGATTTACTAATACTGCTACGTCATCGGGAACGTCATCGACGCACTCGTACCCTCACTAAGATGGATGAGTTAATTTTAGCCGGTTATAACTGCGAGGGGTGGCGGAACACGGTTTTGATTTCAGAATTTCGTACTATACGGTATGGAGGGTGAATGGTTTAATATGTATTGAGAAGTCTCGTTCTATGGCTTTTCTGCTTCACTTGACTTGCTTCTTAATAAATAAAGTAAAAGAGTGGTTAAACGTTTCCCAATCTTGAATGAAAAAAAAAGTATACTTGTATGATTATAAAAATTCTTACATTTCATTCGAGCTTTCAAATCACAATCTTGGACGAAGATCAAAATCTCATGTCGCAGTTCCCCAAAATATTCAAATCGTAACCAATCATAGCCAGAGCCAGAAATTACGCGTATTGCAAAGTTTTGCTCCTGCTGAGAACTGACGTTATTACTCACGACTAAGCAGTTTACTAGTTAAAACACAGGTAAAACCCCTAAACTTCTACGACAAATCATAAGTACCAATTACCAACCTACACTCTCATTGGTTTATTCTCCTAACTCAAATTCTCATTACGAAGCGAGAAATTTGGCCACGAGCTTGGAAATAAGTTTCCCCCACTCTCTATGAAAAGTATTGACAATTCGCCAATTTCACAACAACCAATAAAACTCTGACGAGCAACCGCAATACACCTTCAACTACTGAATTCTTTTCGCCACACGTGAAGCCTGAAAAGAATGGAAAATCAAAACGAAAACCGAAACATCCACCGTAGTGCCACCGTCATTAGTGGGTCGCTTCCGGTTCCGCCAGGTACCCGCGCTTCCGGGAGAGAGAGGGGGAGTGTAGAGATGTGATTGTTGTTAACGAGAATTTTAATGTGTTTTGTGTACGAGTATGAGTGAGAATGTGTATTCGTATACATACATATGCATGTACGCAAAGAACTAACACAGATTAACATATGACTTTACACTTGGCTACAAAGTTCTGTTAGTTCAGCCCATAAATAGACACCCATCCAGGTTTATCCTCAAGATCCTCATTACTTGCCAATAGATAGATAAATAATGATAGGAGAAAGTAGTCAAACACTAACCCTTTAGGTGAAATGGCGATATTTTTACGCCTGATAGTCAAGCATTGTGTCACTATCTCACCTGATGGAAAGCAATGATGCGGCTAAAGATGTTAGATACTTAGATAATACTTGTTTTTTTTTTATGTACGATAGGCAAACGTTTGACCACAATCTCACTATAGACTTGAATACAACCAAAGTATACCATTCGGGAAACAAAGACGCGGGCAGGTAGTACATTCATATGCAGTACAGATGATAATTAATGAAAAAAACTGCTTTGAACGGATACGAGGTATGTCGCACCAGGTTGGCTCCTCTCATTAGGAAACTCTTCGACGTTAAAGCTAGTTTTTATACTATCCATTTATGTAAGAAAAGAGATAAGTAAGACGCTTGCATACTGGGAAGAGACACGACAGTCTACATGCATCTCCAGTTTACCTGGTGACACCGCTAACTGCGTGTGATGCAATGGAGCGCATTCAGTCTTCCTAAGACATACGAAAAAGAGTGTTACATTTCATATGACCAGTTATGTCAGTGAGCAATTCGACCTTTCAGTCAAGGTACTGTTAGCGCAGTCCTGCTATTCGGCCTTTAGCCATAGGGATAGTCCCTTATCTGCTTATTGTTTCCCTCCACGCCACCGCGGGACTCTGCCTATATTAAATCAAGAAGTGTTGGATAATAGGGATTTTTATGCTTTTAATAAATTGTTTAAGTTGTTACAATGCTAAAGTTACATAATTAAACATTATATTTCGTTTTAAAATAAGTGTTTGAATATGAGAAGAGATTCGAGCAATTTCGGTGATATCTGATTATAATTATGATACAATCATAGCTGCTGTAGAAGGTTAACCAATCATTAATATCGAAACCATTATATTCTAACTTTTTATTCATTGAAATTCCAAAAACTAATTTAAATAAAAAATGTGTTTTTAAGTGGAACTCTGTAGTCTGTGTAGTTTAAAAAACGGAAAAAGAATACTTGACCTATATTTAAATCTAGACTTGCTTACTTTTCGTTATAGCACTAGCCTGGAAATTTAAATCTCGTGCATATTCCCTATTATGAAACAAAAACAATAATTCTAAACTAGATGCCGAAAGGTCTAAACAATATCACAAGAAAACCTAGAAAAAATGTCATGACATCTTAATTCGCATTACCAAAAAATAATTAAATCCACGGCTCGTTTAAAATGTATAAAAACTGTATTAAATATATTTTAATAAGTTAATTCATTCGTCGCACCTGTTAACGCACTACCTGTTTAAGTATAAATAGGAGGTAAATGAGAAAGGATTTATCTTCTGCAAGGAAGCTAGCTCTTGGAAACAAGAGCTGACATCATGAAGATCCTTTGGTTGATCGGTTTGTTGATAGGAGTTTCGGCCAGACCCGATGGTAAGTCTATTAATTATTAATAATTTTAAATGAAAATCCATGTTAATGTAGGCAAATCTATATTAGCCACCATTTTTAGGGTTCCGTACCTCAAAAGGAAAAACTGAACCCTTATAGGATCACTTTTTGTCCGTCTGGCTGTCTGTCAAGACCCTTTTTCTCAGGAACGCGTGGAGGTATCAAGCTGAAATTCATATCAAATACTCAAGTTTACTGTCCCTTGGAGCTGTGAAAAAATCTAACTTCTAAGCCAACGCAATCAAAAGATACAGCCGTTTATGCTGCATATTTTAGAAACTCGCAAGGGAAACCAAACGGGGTAACAAAACGGGGTTCGTAAGATTCTGAGTTTACGGGTACTTCCCGTAAACTCAGAATCTTACGAAGCAACATCTTATAGTACAGATAAAGAAAATGATGAATGCTAATAGCATACATTTTTAGTTACATCATATAATCATTTTATTTAGCAATAAAATACCATAACTTTTACTTATATACCTACAATTTTATAAAAGGGTATAAAGGGATGCATTTCATATCCATCTAGATTAATCTAGAACATAACCAAAATGCTGGTTTAGGTACATTCACAATTCAACACCTAAACAAAAACACAGCTTTACACCCTCTCGTACACACCTATTTTTTTGTTACCCTCACTTCAAATGATAGATGATCTAGTAAATATTAAAAGATAAAAAATAATCAGCTGTCTACGGGCCAATTGCCTTTATTTCCTAACTAAACTTTATACCTACAAGGCATTGAGCTTATTGGTATTTTTCAAGTGCTCAAGACCAGCGTGGGAAGAAGGTGTGGTAGTCAGTGGGTAGCGTTTCTATTACGCTGGCGTTATTGCCTCCCTGAATTGCAATGCTAACATTTAAATCATCAGATTATTTAAATTATCTTGTTATTTCAGTATTTTTTTGTTGCGATATATCTTCTTATTTATACAATTCTTCTAATAATATAAAAAGATTTGTATTTATATATTAGAAGATTTTCGTATATTAGAAGAATTGTATAAATTGTATATGTAATATATATTAGTATAGAATTGCATATATAATACTAGCCGTGCCCCGCGGCTTCGCCTGCTATTATCAAGCTAAAAAGTAGCCTATGTGTTAATCCTAGGTATAATCTATGTATGTTCCAAATTTCATCCAAATCCGTTCAGCCGTTAAGGCTGAAGAGGGAACAAACATACTTACACACTTACACACAAACTTTCGGATTTATAATATTAGTAGGATATATTATATAAAATCTCGTGTCACGGTGTTTGTGGTCGCACTCCTCCTGAACGGCTTGACCGGTTTTTTTGTATATTTGGTATGAGAATAGGTCGTAGAGTATTTTCACCCTCCACCCTATCCCCCATTTTTTAATTGCGATTTTAGTATTTTTTATGATCAATATCCAAATAATTTAACCGTCGTTCATTGGCGTGCAGTTATTTACATAAAGTGTCACGTCACTTCGACATCTTTTCTGCATTTGGTACATATGCAAACTCTTCGTGAGTAAAGTTATATAAAGATAAAGCATTAGGCAACTAACTAATAAACGTGAAAGATGTTATATATTTTTTTTCTTTACGTGGCATTGCATCGCATTTGGGTACAGCTAGTATTATAAAGATAAAGATAAAGATAATTTATTTGTAAAACATGCGTTTGCATGTAAGTGGAATGCTATATAAAATAGCTTTATTATATTATATGTATATTTTCAGCAAATCTCTCCGGCTCTGAGGAGTTTTCGGAAGAAGAAACCTCACGGTCTCTCATCCCTAGCGACTGGATTAACATAGATGGAATAGGTGAGTCTTTCCATCCCAATCTAGCAGGTTTGAAGGCTAAGGGCTCACAGCTCCCTTTTTAACCGACTTCAAAAAAAGGATCAGGTTCTCAATTGAGAAAAAATACGTCGAATTTGACGTATTTTTTTTACCTCACAACTTTTTTCTAGGTGAACCGATTTTGTTTTTTTTTATAGCTGGTGCTTTCCATGTGATCTTATTAAAATTTTATGAAGATCGTATCCAGACGTAGGGTTTGAGTTATCCTCAATAATGCGTATTTAATTAATTTCATCTGATCAAGGGTTCCGAAGATGAAACAGCAAGACGCAATAAGCAAAATCTTATTAGAAACAATACATCATATATAGTAATACGCTCGTGGTTTGCCACACTAGTGTTTAGAAACCTTTTGATACTGAATCGACACCTATGAAAGTTAATGTGGCCAAATTTAAATATTTAGAATATGCAAGAAATCAGGTAGCGTATATTTTTTCCATCCCTTTTCGTTACAAATTCTTGTACATACTTATTATTCATTAACCTATTTTTTGCGCCAGAAAGCGCTTCTGCAGTTTGCATCATTGTGACCCCAACAGTCGATTTTATAATAATTTTTTCATTGCTAATTTATGCTAGAGCATCTCTGAAAGAGTCAGCTAAAACCAAATTTGGTTAAAAATATGCTTGTTCTAGGAGTGTCACGATGCCGGCAAGTGGGAGACATGTACATCGCGCGGTCTTGGGGTGAATGCTACATTTGCGGATGCTTCCCCTCGTTGTACACCGGCAGCATTTTCGCTAAGTGCGCACCTTGTCGCGAATGCAACTGTAAGTGTCTTTTAATTGAACTGCCCACTGGCTTAGTAGGGTACGGACCCACCTTCTAAGCGGGTATCGGAATCGATTCCCGTTGGAATACACATTATATCCCCGCGGAAATCTTATTTGTGGTTTTGGATGTGATTGTGTGTGTGACATGAACGTTTCCTGCGTCCACGACATAAGTCAGTAAACTTGTCGTAGGACTGTAAGTGTGGAAGCTGTTATGTTTATGTTTATGTTTCATCCTTATCATAACTAAAATATAAGTGCAAATGCAAGTTTGTATGTAGAAATGTTTCGATTTCTCTTCACGACGTAACGGCTGAACGGATTTGGATGACATTTGAAAAAAACATAGCGTATGCCTAAGATTACACATAGGCTTTTTAATTTAATTAACGCGGGTGAAGCCGCAGGGTACAGGTAGTTGCCATGTTGAAAGGCAATGTCAAAAAATGTATATCTCAGGGACAAATAATAATAATAATATAATAAACCTTTATTAGCACCAAAAAACTAAATTACCAAACTGTAGATCCCTAGGTCCCAAACTAGGACGACCTGTGTCGTGGAACCTAGTCTCTTCCCTATTTAAAAAAATATTTAAGAAATAAAAATAAGAAATAAATAATGTGTAGATAATAAATAGATTGTGTGTTTGATTTTAGCGCTGATACCAATACCACCGTCTCCGATACCAATAATACCACCTGGACCATGGCCTATGCCAGAACCATCGCCAGCACCGGAACCATGGCCAATGCCAGAACCCTGGCCTTCACCAGAACCGTGGCCAACTCCAGAACCGTTTCCGAACCCTTGGCCCAGGCCCGCACCGGAACCGTATCCAATCATACCCGATTGTAAGTAAAACCTGACCAGATTTGCTTATGCTGATTTTTAAACGTGGACAGTATATTCTGAATTTTTATCCACATATCTGATAAATGCAATTTAAGGGACATGATATACAAAGCGCCCGAGGCGCGCGCCCTGTACTGCCACCATAAAGAAAAAAGACGTAACTGAAATTATTGACAAAATTTAGTTATAATCATCAAAAGACATTTCTTTGCTATTAAGTATATGTTATGACTTGTAGCAGATGCGTCTTAATTAAAAGTTGGGTTTAGTAAGATGCGTTTGAATAGTTTTAAATAAAATAATTGAAACGCAATCAAAGTTTAAAAAAATCGACTTCATCGCTTCGCATATTTCGGTTTTGGCTTGACCGATTTCATTAAAATTTATATAGGACCACATCTGCAGTATACTCTACCAAACAAAAAAAAAAATCAAATTCGATTCATAATTGGCGGAGATATCGCGTAACATACATACAAAAGTAAAACATACAGTCGAATTGAGAACCTCCTTTTTTGAAGTCGGTTGAAAATAATAGTAGGTGCGTCTATTTTTCCTGATTCCGATAATTTGTATAATTCAATTTTAACAAATATGCAGTACCCCTATAAGTTCAAAAATTGTAGCAGTTCTCGTTTCGTCTCTAATATAAAAAAAAAACCTATTTTTTGTAAATTAGGCATCAATTTGCACTTTTTGTAGTTCTGTTTTATCAATCATTTATTTTGTTACGATATAACACTGTTAATACACATAATATCCGGATGACCGAGCTTTGCTCGGTTTTTGGTAGAATGTCTTTGAATTTGTAGCCTTAGAAAGCTCCATCTAGTGTAGAGTAGAAACAGTTTTTTACATCGGTCATGGCGTAATAGATGGCGCTGATAGTTTCTTAAACCCGGTTTTTCAAATGCAGTATGGGAACCGAGCATTTCTCGGACCTGGAACGTTGATAAATCGATTCCTTGGGCCGAAAAACCCCTAATCTGTAACTTTCATGAAAATCGTTGGAGCCGTTTCCGAGATCCTGATTACACATATGATGTATACAAAAATTGCTTGTTTAAAGATATTAGATTTTACAAATAATATTACTTTACCTTACAAAAAGACATAATTTCGTACTAATTCTTATATTATTGACAAATTAATTAGATAAAGTATCAAGTTGTATTCAATATCATTAAATTTATTTTAGGTTACCATTCATATCGTACTAGATAATAACGTTATAATAATTTCACCAGGATACCCACCAACACTCAAAAGTTTATTATATATTCCAGGTCCACCACCTGTAGTCATACCAGGACCTCCACGCCCCTACCCAGTTCCCGTACCAGTACCGGGTAAAAAAATTCTAGTACCGATACCGGTACCGGTACCTAGTCCACCGGAAAAGATCTACGTTCCAGGACCATCTGTACCCGTCCCGGTTCCAGTAGAACATCGTGTGCCTTTCCCAGTACCTATTGACCACCCGTATCCAGTGCCGTCTCCCCCTAAAATAATTTCTACTCCCGTGCCAGTGCCCGTACCCGGTCCAACCGTTAACGTACCAGTTCCCGTACCGGTTCCTTCACCGCCTGTGAAGTATCCGTACCCCGTTAACAGATACATCACCTTACCTGGTCCTGAAAAGTTCGTACCTGTACCTATACCGGTACCGGTCGATAGTAAGTATACTTTATAATATGTCATAAAAAGTGATTGATATCTTTTAATAATTTAATATTACGTAAAAGTTTATAACTAACTAGCTGCGCCCCGCGGTTTCACCCGCGTTGATAATGATGAAAAGTGATGATGATGATGATGATGAAAAATAGATGTTGGCCGATTCTCATAGATACCGGATAAGCACAAAAAATTTCATCAAAATCGGTCAAGCCGTTTCGGAGGAGTATGGCAACGAAAACTGTAACACGAGAATTTTAAATATTAGATTTTGTATAAAAATGCATTCACTATTTTTCTACTCGTCGTAAGAATTAGCGGATTCAAAATATTTCCTCTGTTTTCAGACCCCAGATACTACCCTGTACCCTTAATCTATTATATCTGTAAGTACTAATATTTGATATTCCTTGTTTTGAATATTTACTTTTTATAAGTTGTTTACACTTCTATCTCGTGAAAGAATGCATGTAAATCATTGCCGCACCACCGATCACTTTTCATTAAACTTTTTTATCCTCTCAATCCAAAGGTTGCCTGGAAGAGATCACTGCTTAGCGATAAGGCCGCCTATTGTACTGCTACATTGTTATTTTTTTCTGTTGTTAATCATTATTTTTCTTAGTGTGCAATACAGTGTATTTGTATTGTATTGTATTGTTTATTAATAAACATAAAACGCTTTCACACTGCTAGCCCCACACTAAGTTCAATGACTTGTGTTATGGGTGCCGGAAAAATTCTTCACACCCGGAACCAGAAACAAAATATCCCTTAATTATATTATTCAAGTAAATAAATTGCAGAAAAGTAAGAGACATTTTGTTTTTTAATTTTCCATTGTTATTTAGGTTATGTAATAAAACAGTAAGAGTCTTAGTTACATACATTTTATTAGATTGTATTTTTTTTTAATGTTTCAGCACCGATATGCAGAAACAAACAGCCCCTGCAACCATTCAAAGTTCCTGGAGATGAGTGCACCATCTACGTCTGCAAGGTTCAATACAACTACGTCTATGTGGAGACCAGGAACATACCATACTGTAAGACATTTACATTCAAGGTTACAAAATCATAGGAAAATATCTCCAATTGAGCATACAAACTCGGCTTCCTACAGAAACAATGGCCCATAATATATACTAGTATTACGCATATAATATGTAAAATACATGATAAGGTAATGAAATAGATTTAAAAAAAGAGTTTAGTTTAAAAGATCTTTAAATATGGTATCTAAGATTGTCGAATGGTCTGAGACTGTTACTAGTCTTGATTTTATTGTTGACATTGCAAAAAAAAAAATGTGCATTCAGAGTATCGGGTATACCTCAAGTGTTGGTTCTTTAGGCAACATAAATTATCTGCCTATGCCCGGTTTCTTTAGGTACGCAGACGATAAGTCGAAAGATATATATCCAATGCACGAACTTGAGAGGTACAAGTCTAGTCACGGAGAGAGAGGATATGATTGAACGATTGAATTGGCTAATATATTTGCCGTAGAACTGATAACCGATGGGGTAGACGTGTTCTAGAGTGGAGACCGCGTCTCGGCAAACGTTTGCGAGGACGCCCTCTGGCTAGGTGGAGCGACGACATACGTAAAGTGGCTGGCAGCGGTTGGAAGAGAAGAGCTGAAGATCGAGCTTAGTGGCGTGCATTGGGAGAGGCCTATGTCCAGTCTGATGATGATGATTATGTGCATTTAACCAGTGTTCAGTAGTCCTTAATAAAAGAGTCATAGCTAGTTCTGTAAAAGAGTCAGGGTCCAGTCACAGTCCAGTCATGCGCTAGTAAAGTAGTAGAAACCTTACTAGAACTTCTATTGGAGTTTTTGAATGAAAACAAAAATCACGTTGTTTCAGTTGCGATTGAATAAATGAAACTTGCAATTAACTTAAAAAATCATTAAACACCAGCAAAGCTTAAAAAACCGACTTCACAGCTTTATCTCCGGAACCTTGATCAGATTTAATGTATTAAATACGCATTATTAACGATAACTCAAAAACTAGTATTCAGATCTTGGTCAAATTTAAATGGGACCATAATGGAAAGCACCAATTTCAAATAAAAAAAAACATCAAAATCGGCTCACAACGAAAGAAGTTATGAGGTAACTTTTGAAGTCGGTTAAAAACGAGAACATCATGAACGTAGTCCACAGAATACGCATTATTAAGAATAATTAAAAAAATACAAGTCAGATCTTAATTAAATTTAAATGGGACCACATGGAAAGTACCACTTTTCAAATAAAAAAAATAATCATCAAAATCGGACATTCATACAACGAAAGAAGTTATGAGGTAACACACATAAAAAAATATATACAGTCGAATTGAGAACCTCTTCCTTTTTTTTTGAAGTCGATTAAAAATTACTTTTTATCAAAACTTAATGTCACTTGTTGTACTTGACAAAATGAGAAGTAACAATACATTTTATTGAACGCGAATAAAACAACGTTATTTTGTTCATGTTTTGTTCTATTTTGACTAATATCAAACGTTAAAATTAGCCCACGAATTAAGCAGCCTTATAACAATAAACAAAAATAATACTTTACTAACCTGCATTGACTGCTTATAGAACGTTTAATCTTTTTAAGAATAAAGAGGTTATGTAAAAAGGGTTACAGTATGACAAAATAACTTATATAAAGCTAAAAAGGAGAATAATAAAATATTTGAAATAACAATGAATAAAAAAACATATCAGAAATTATTAAAGCCAAAGTTAGTTCGACGAGTAACAGGTGTTTATCTTTTGCAGGCAACGATGTACCCTACTATCGACCTGATCAGAAAAGTAAGTAAATCATTTTTGAAATGGCCAAGAATTCATTGCAATAATTGTATTTTCTCTGTACACTAAATTATTTTGTGTAATAATAAAACTATACCGTTTGTGTTTTTAGTTGATGGCAATTATATATGTATTATTATGATTTTGATGTAAAATAAGTTACATTTTGCTTTTCTTTCGCATAATTAATGATAAATAAAACATATTTCTACTTTACTTCCAGTACATTATAATCCACTAAACATCGGTGGACTTGGAGGAGCTAACGCAGTTGCCAATGCTGCAGCAAACGCTGTCTCAAATGGTGGCGGATTTGGGCCATGGGGTGGTGGTTATGGTGGATCTAACGCCATTGCCAATGCTGAAGCTAACTCTATCTCTGGTGGAGGATTGGGACCATGGGGTGGTTATGGTGGATCAAATGCCATTGCCAATGCTGAAGCTAACTCTATCTCTGGTGGAGGATTGGGACCATGGGGCGGCTATGGTGGATCAAATGCCATTGCCAATGCTGAAGCTAACGCTATCTCTGGTGGAGGATTGGGACCATGGGGCGGCTATGGTGGATCAAATGCCATTGCCAATGCTGAAGCTAACGCTATCTCTGGTGGAGGATTGGGACCTTGGGGCGGTTTTGGCGGATCTAACGCGATTGCCAATGCTGATGCTAACGCTATCTCTGGTGGAGGGTTAGGACCATGGGGTGGTTATGGTGGATCTAACGCCATTGCTAATGCTGAAGCTAACGCTATCTCTGGTGGAAGATTGGGACCATGGGGTGGTTTTGGCGGATCTAACGTCATTGCCAATGCTGATGCTAACGCTATCTCTGGTGGAGGATTGGGACCATGGGGTGGTTATGGCGGATCTAACGCCATTGCCAATGCTGATGCTAACGCTATCTCTGGTGGAGGATTGGGACCATGGGGTGGTTATGGTGGATCTAACGCCATTGCCAATGCTGAAGCTAACGCTATCTCTGGTGGAGGATTGGGACCATGGGGTGGTTACGGTGGATCTAACGCGATTGCCAATGCTGATGCTAACGCTATCTCTGGTGGAGGACTAGGACCATGGGGTGGTTATGGTGGATCTAACGCCATTGCTAATGCTGAAGCTAACGCTATCTCTGGTGGAAGATTGGGACCATGGGGTGGTTTTGGCGGATCTAACGTCATTGCCAATGCTGATGCTAACGCTATCTCTGGTGGAGGATTGGGACCATGGGGTGGTTATGGCGGATCTAACGCCATTGCCAATGCTGATGCTAACGCTATCTCAGGTGGAAGATTGGGACCATGGGGTGGTTATGGCGGATCTAACGCCATTGCCAATGCTGATGCTAACGCTATCTCTGGTGGAGGATTGGGACCATGGGGTGGTTATGGTGGATCTAACGCCATTGCCAATGCTGAAGCTAACGCTATCTCTGGTGGAGGGTTGGGACCATGGGGTGGTTACGGTGGATCTAACGCCATTGCCAATGCTGATGCGAATGCCATTTCTGGCGGAGGGTTGGGACCATGGGGTGGTTATGGCGGATCTAACTCCATTGCTAACGCTGAAGCAAACGCTCTGGCCGGAGGATATGGAAGATATGGTGGAATTGGAGGAGCCGAAGCAAATGGTCAAGCCAACGCTGTAAGCCTCGGAGGTGGAAGCGCAATCTCCAATGCTGATGCAAATGCTTTATCTAACGGGTTAGGAGGAGATGCTGTAGCAAACGCTGATTCAAACGCCCTTGCCGGAGGATTTGGAGTGATTGGTGGGTACAAAAGAATGTATTATCCATGATTGGATGCTCTTAGAATAAGAGAAGCAAAATTTTTAGCGTACGCTAATCCTTATAGTCAATCTTCGAGCAACGGAGGTTCGTTAAATACATTCCTAATGCTGCAATCAGAGCAAACAAATATCAACAATAATGCCATTGCCCAAACTATACAGGACTAGGAAGTAGGAGCCCTGCAGTGTTTAGACGTATTAATATTATTAGAAACTATTTAGTTTGGCTTTAGCACAACATCAAAATTTAGGTCCACGTGGAATTATTAATTATAATGCTCTATCAAAAGTTGTCATAGCTGAATCAAATGATTCACTTTGATCAAAAAGTGAACCTGAGGCAGACAAGATTTCAAATACTAGGTGTGGATATGCTAATGCCATTGCCTTAATCCAAGCCAATATTGTAAGTTGGGGTAGAATTCTTTAGGGATGCTATAGTGGAAGAGACATCTCTGCAGCAACAAGAAATAGGAGAAGTATATATAAAAGATGATCACTTCTAAACTGAACGAGCATCACGAGTCACTGAGAAACTGTAGGTACGAATATCTGGCTTTACCCTTGAATTGCTGGCACAGGCTTCTTCTTGACTTCGACTTCTAAAGCACGGTAAAATATTGTCACTTTTATATGCATGTACACAATATTTAGTGTATATCCCTTCAACTTATAAACAAAACATTTTTATTGGTTATGTTGCACGTTACAAAAAGTACTTTTTTCAAAAGTGTATGGGCATGATCTTTTTACACTCTAGAACCTTTTGCATATCTTACTCAGCAGTAAATAAAAGTGCTGTTCTATATCACTAAAAACACTTACAGCCACAAAAATAATACGTAACACTATACACCACTCCGTAAATCTTTTCTAAATGATCAAAAACAAACAAAAAACCAATCAAACGCATTCATACTCACAGCCCTACACTAAGTTCAAAGACTTGTATCGTGGGTGCCGGAAACATTCACATCACACACATTACACCCAGAACCAGAAGCACAAATATCCTTTGGGAAGGAATTTGTGCTCCTGCCGGGAATCGAACCCAGGACCCACGGCGTTGAGGGCGGAGACCTGTCCACTGCACCAAATGGGTCATATTACCTATGCCAAAGACCCGTACATTATTATTTATTTATATAATAGAATAGAATATTAATTTATATACATAAGGAACGAAAGAACAGAGTCATAATACCGGAGTGCCATATAGACCTCCCTCCACGTGCCTACTGATTTCTCATTGCGGCCATAATTGATAGCAGTGAACATTATAATTACAAAATATAACATCTAGATACAACCACTTTATTTGGTATTCAGATCATCATACTCAGCCTACCTCAGATCACTGTTGGACATAGGCCTCTTCCAAAGAGCAATGTTACTCTTTTGCAGTCGCATAAATAACTTAACATTATTGGTTTTTTTCTTATGCTCGATAGGCAAGCATTTTACCGCTATCTCACTAGATGGAAAGTGAAGATGCGGTCGGAGATTTAGCATGCTTGCCTATAATACCTATTCACTGACTAGACGATTCCCAGATTATACCATTCGGGGAACAAAGATATAAAATTTGTGTTTCTTGTTTTCCAGCTCGATATTATGTATATTTTCTACGAGTATAGACTTATTCAATTCACTATTGTTATTATTAAAAATTTTGGCTAAAGGAATTAATTTGAATTTTCTAAAAAGCATTATTGTCACAATATTGAACTATTTTATTTTCATAATAGATAATTATTTATTACATTTTCAGGATAATCGGCTGACCTCAGTGATCTCTCAATGACGACGACCTGACTTTGAAAAGACAAAGAAGTAATTTTAAGCTTGAGCATTAAAAAACGACGGAACACTCTACACTTATATATATTTACAGTAATAAAAGCATTTAGTGGGAACATATAAGTTTTATTATACCTTCACAATATCCCTCAATAATCAAAGGAAGTTTCAACTCTGAAATGGTCTATAAAAGTTTATTTAGCGATAATTTATGGTTAATTGACAGGTGTTGCTAATTCGGCTAGGTTAGAATAATTAAAAAGTCACGCCGTAAGTTTAATACATCAAGAAACGCCGTACGTCAAGTATTATTCATGGTTATTAAATAAACTGTATATAAGATTGTATAAGCGGAAAATTTATTTATTTGAAGTGTGCGATCTGGAAGCTAACATTCTGGCTAAAGGCCGTAACTAAGTTAAAACAAGGCCAACATGCCTGGAGGCCCCGGCTGGAGGCTTTGCCTCTTTGCCCTCATACTATCCGTAGGGCGACCTATTTCCGGTGATCTCAATAAGGGTAAACATTTATTTATATTAATAGAATATCTATCTGTATGTATCCTTTCTAAGGCACAAGATACTACAACGAGTACTAAATAAACAGTCTTTTAGACCCAGAGCATTCCCATAATCCTTACTTGGGATTACAGTAGATTGTTACGATTACTTAAATGTTGGCTCTCATTAAGAAATAACAATGTTCTTTAAAACTTCTTGTAGTTCCGTGGGTCTTAAGAGGTAATACATTTTTAATATTCATATTTATTTATTAGAAACACATACAGTCACATTTTGAGTTAACATAGAAATCGTTGAAGAAGTAATTAATAAATACGCAGAAGCTTACCAACAGACTACAGCATCAGAATGTAGAGGCTGTCAAGGTCCTTGACGAAACAGACATAGTGAGAAGACTTAAAAGAACAGTATCAGTGTAAAAATTGAAAGTTGCCAAAAACACATGAACAAAATGTCTTAAACATGTAAATGGAAACATTCTTAGTCATAGCAATGTAGCAGTCTAAGTTAAATTTTAATTATGCCTAATTTGGCTAGATTTTAATTAACATAGGAACGCTTCTACGTTTCTTTCGTTTTCATGCGAAAAGCGAAATAGTGGAACTCTTTGCCCGCGTCTTTGTTTCTTGAACGGTATTAATTAGGAATTGACATGTTTGAACTAGATATATATAAAAAAAAATTATTCCTTTGTCAACAAAACACACTTTTGAGCGTGTTCAGATAGTAAAATTAATTTATGTTCTATAATATACGTACATACCTACATTTGGTACTTTGTAATAAGTTACAGAACTTTAAGTTATTATGTAAGGATCAAAATTATGTATTCACATTACATGTAATGTCAATGAGATAATGTTTTCCGTTTGTAGGTAGATCAGTAGGCAGGCATATAATAATATTGAGCACCTTTGTATAATTCGTTACCCCTAACCAGGTTGCTCTGTGTTAAGGATATCAGCTGTTATTATAAATTAACTTCATATTGTTACAAAAGACATAGCAACAATAAAACACAAATTTTGTATAATTCACTATCAATAAAATAATATATACATCACACGAGAAACACTCACACACACTACACCCAGAACCAGAAGCACAAATATCCCTTGGGAATGAATTTGTACTTCTGCCGGGAATCGAACCCAGGCCACACGGCGCAGAGAGCGGACACCTGTCCACTGCGCCAACTGGGTTGAAAGATGAGGTACCATACATAAAAATACGGTCGAATTGAGAACCTCCTCCTTTTTTAAGTCAGTTATAAGCTTCCGTTACCTTGCCGCCGACTATAGTGACAAACAATTCTTGCTCAATTTCAACTAATACAATTTATTTTTTAGGTTTTCTTAATTCTTAATTCATAAGTTTACCATCTACCTACATGAAAATAAACGAATTGAATAGAATTAAATGTAAATAATGCGTATATATATACATAATTTATGTATTTTTAAATACGTACTGTATCCCATTATGTATATCTATGAAAATTAATATTGTAATCATACTCTTAATATATATATATACTTATACAAAATACATTATTGAGACTAATAGAAGATATTTCTTTCGTTACATTTTATACCTATTTGTATACCTAGCGTGGCTCAGATTGAATGTCACTTAAAAAAAATCCATAAAATAATGCCTGGTTATTTGATAAACTTTAACATTTTCACACTCACAGCCCCACAAGACTTTCTAAGACCTGACCTGTTTAAAATCTTACATCCATTTTAATAACAGAAGCCCACAAATCAATTATATAAGCAAATCAATTCAAACGACGCAAAGGAGTTAGTAGGTACGTTTAATAACCTTGAGATCCGCAGTAATGCCTCAATTAGTTTCCTATTAGTAACGTTAATTTATAAATCTAGGTGATGCAGATTCCAGGTCTGGTTATCTCATGGATTTATTGAACATGGAAAGTGAAGGTAAAATTCCACATTTCGCTAATAAAATAATCGATTAGAATGAAATATTGAAACTACATATAACATTTTGATTTGCCTTCAGAATTTGATGATGATAATTTTGATCATACAACATCTTACGATAGATTACCTGACTTATTAAATGGAATTGCAAGAAACGAGATTTTTCCTGGACCTCACGTACAAGAACCAATGATATCTGGTAAGTTTAAAATGTGTATAATAAATATGTACGAAATTTAAATAAAGGTAATGCATTATTATTTTTAATCTTTGCAGCTATAGAATCACTACATAGTATAAAACAAAGTCGCTTCGCACTGTCTATCTGTCCATATGTATGCTTAGATCTTTAAAACTACGCAACAAATTTTGATGCGGGGTTTTTTAATAGGTAGAGTGATTCAAGAGGAAGGTTTATATGTATAATACATGCATAATATAGTAGAGAAACACAGATAATTATATAGTTTTCTAATGTGATGTCGTAAATAAACACATTTTTTTGCCTTTACATTGGAAACGCTGGCTGAAGCATACGAGATAGATCAAAATAATGTACTACAGTATTGTGCACCTTAAAAGGGTCTACAAAAACGTTAGTATTTATCTTTCTCTTAGGGATAACCCACAATAAACATTTTTTATCTTTTACTTTTTACGAAAAATAATGGCTTATTTACGAAGCGATTTTAAGCAATACAGCATTAATCCTTATCCAATTAAGTACCTTAAATACATTGTGTATTTAATATAGATCAATAAGGCACTTCACAGCATGTAACTTAAATGAGTCTTTTTGAAGATATTACAGATTTAAAATGCAGGGACATAGCGGTTGACTATACTGCTAACGCGCACTGTTTCATAATATATTTTGCACATCTGTAGCACTTTTTTATGTAAAAAGTTCAATAAGATTATAATTATCCAATTTTCTTTCTATATAGAAAGTTCGAATATTGAAAAAGTACATCCAGAACTTTGAACTCATCTCTTTTTTATTATCTCACGCGGGCAAAACCGCGGGTAATACAGCTAGTTACATCTATAGTATTACTTTCTTATTTATATGCTTGCTAATAAGGAATTTTAATGAATAATAAATGATAAAAAAGCATACTAAATTCGAAATAGCAAAACGCACACATTGACTGAACTGATTCGTGTCAGTTTCAAGGTTTTTGCAACTAATACAAACCGTAGGTGTGTCTCTTATCTCGATGGTGAATTCACATTTTTTACGTAAATTATCCTTGCTATGTTTGGGTAAGCGCGCATTGCTCGCTAATTATATTAGTCAAGACAAAAAGTAGCAAAAATCGCTTTTTTGAATTTAGCTCCTTACCAGATACTATTTGCTAAGCTGTGTTGGAGGATATTGAGTAACAAATATAATTGTTTATTTAACAGAATAAATAACTACAACGATAGATATATAATAGATTATTGAAGGCCTCCGTACTGGGGCATGTCTGTCTTGGGAGACCGTAGTCATCCTACTAATATTATAAATCTGAAAGTTTGTCTGTAAGTGTGTAAGTGTGTAAGTATGTTTGTTCCCTCTTCACGCTTTAACGGCTTAACGGATTTGGATGAAATTTGGAATGTACATAGCTTATGCCTAGGATTAACACATAGGTTACTTTTTAACTTGATAATAGCGGGCGAAGCCGCGGGGCTCGGCTAGTTTATTATATTACAATTTAGATAATATAGCAAAAATTCATAAAACATAAAATTGGATTACAAGATTAACTGATATTTGATTTCAAAATGTAAACATTTTGTTTTCGAAAAATATCCCGAAAGAGACCAAGCACTTCAGAAATTTAGAAATAGAAATAGAAATAGAAAAGCATTTATTGTATAAACTGTGTACAGGGTTCTTACTAAAAATACAAATGTATAAATAATGAATCAACAGTTTTCCCCATTTCGGGTGTACAATATTGTTACAAAAATACAGTAAAGTTTGACAACAAAAAGATAAAGTATACCAATCAAAACACAAAGCTAACAATTAAAATATTCATTGGTGTTATAATATACTTTTAATATTAACCACTCTTTTAGGCACCTTTTAAATTTATTAACTTCCAAAAGTTTTAAATGTAAGGGGAGATGGTTATATATTTTAACAGCGCTTATATATGGACTTTTATGGTACATTGTATTATTGACTTGCGGTATAGATAAATTATACTTGTATTTGTTCCGTAAGCTACCAGTGCGATTTGACTTATTGTTAAAAAATGATTGCTCATTATTTTTTATAAAGACACAAATTTCTAATATATAAATTCCAGTTAAAGTCAGTAAATTATTTTGTTTAAAAATGTCACGTAGAGATTCCGTGCTTTGTAAATTATAAATTGACCTTAAACAACGTTTCTGTAGCAAGAAGGTGGATTGAATATCTACAGAATTTCCCCAAAATATGACTCCATAACTTAATTGTGGATAAACAAAACCGTAGTACGCATTTATCGCAACAGATTTATTTGATATTCTGGATAAAACGGATAAAGCGTAGCAATATTTTGAAATTTTTGTATTGATATTGGAAATGTGCGCTTTCCAGTTTAGATGAGAGTCAATGTATAAACCTAAAAATGTTGTCTCATTGACCTCATCAACTGGACTTCCTTTGCTGAGAATATTCATTTGTAAGGGTTTCGTTTTGTAATTTCTAAATTGTATAGATTTCGTTTTCTTTATATTTACTTGGAGGTTAATTAAAGCTAGCCAATCTATAACTGCAGTAAGTGTATTATTTATTTCAATTTCAAATTGGTTGCGACTTTGATTATCTTGTGGGACAAATATGGTCGCATCGTCGGCAAACATAACACAGGAGTGTTTCGTGACCGACGGTAACTCATTAATATAAATCAAAAAGAGCAGAGGTCCAAGGACACTGCCCTGAGGTACCCCAACGACTAAATTTTCAAAATTTGATGTGACGCTTTCGATAGTTTTTGTATTTCTATTAAATGTTTCCACTACTGTTGCTTGACTTCTATTACTTAAATAGGATTTCATTAGTTTTAGTGTTGTCCCTCTTATACCAATCGCTTCTAATTTTTGTAACAGTATAACATGGTCCACACTATCAAAGGCTTTACTTAAATCTATAAGTAGACCTATGCCCGCTTTTTTATTATTAATATTTTCAAAGACTTCTTTAAGTATTGTGAAAATAGCCAACGAAGTACTTTTTCCTTTCTGAAATCCAAATTGGTTTTTATTTAATATGTTGTTGCTATTTAGGAAAGATAATAATCGTACGTAAATGATTTTTTCAAATATTTTGGAAAAACTTGGAAGAAGTGCAATAGGTCGATAGTTGCTCATATCAGTTTTGGCACCTTTTTTTTTATATAACGGTTTAATCAAAGCCCTTTTTAGTTCATCTGGGAAGATGCCTGTTTCGATGGTTAAATTTAATATGTAAGCTAATGGTTCAGCAATGTAATTTATAGTGCTTTTTATTACTTGTGTCGATATCTTATCACAACCTGCACTCTTCTTGTTTTTCAGATTTTTTACAACATTTTTTAGTTCCTGTGTACCTACCGGGTTCATAAAAATAGAATTACAATTTCGATTCAATATTTTGGGACTTAGCATATTGTTTGACGCATTTGGTTTTGTCAAATTAATAAAGTAATCATTAAGGGATGTAGCAATTTTTTGGGGATCACTAACCTCATTAGCTCCAAATATTCAAGTTATTGACAGATATTTCCTTCGGTTATTGGGCTCCCCTATTCTCGACAAATCATTCCCTTAATTTTTTGATGAAAAAAATCTAAATTTTAGACAGAGTTTAGATAGTTTACTAAAAATGTATACTCATATGGCCCTCACGCTACTCAAATACTGTCTTTTTGTCCCAAAATTTACATATAATTTACGATTTTGCCAGCTATGGAGACATGAAAATATTATTCAAAATTTAGACAACATTGTCAAAAACACCATCATTTTGAATAAGAATTTAAGCGAGAGAGCGTGGTTGCAAGCTTCACTGCCAGTTTAAGAGGTTTGGGAGGCCTTCGCATCCGTTCAATTTCGGGAGTCGCCCTTCCCTCTTTCTTGTCATCAGTACACAGTACTCAAAAATTGACTAATAAAATCAACCAGAGCTGCTCGTAATATTTTATTAGTAACTACGAAATATAATTTATAGACGAGGCCAAGAAATGCATTGGTAGCCTGTTCAGGCACTGAATTTCCAGAAAGTCTGTCTTATTAGAAGCTTTGGGACGGGCCGCTCTGCGACAAAGTACGGAATCATTTATTTCAAACGTGCTTAAGCTCCGCAGATCGTGCCCGTCTTTTTGCAAGTTCGGAATGGGAATCGGGTATGTGGCTACAGGCTCTCCCATCGCCAAAAACGGCAACGCTACTGAATTCATCGGCTTTCCGTATCGCAGCATCACTTCGATTGGGCGCATCGTGTTGTGGTCCACATTGCTGTCAGTGAGGTACTGCTGTCGACCGGCTCGGTCATCACGGTCTATTGCTCTAGGAGTGCAGGACGTATTCCCAGCGACGCCAGTCTTAATTATATCATACGTCACCGCCAGCTGTGCCGCTGTTTTGGAACCAAATGGTCTAGCACGTGATGATGGTAAAATGCCAGACGGAATGACCCTTATTCCGTGGAAGATGGGACGGTTTTTAGTTTGGGATGTGACTTGCGTAGACACCCTGGCACTGTCTCATCTCGTGTTGCGGCTGAGTCAACAGAGAATCTCGAAAGGCGAAAAATATAGTAATCTTGATAGTGGTTATATATTTGTGCCTTTTGGAGTTGATTTGAGCAACTCGTGACCAAAATGCTGGCAAATATTTTGGAAAGAGATTGAGCATTGCCATTCAACGAGAAAATGCTGCCAACATTTTGGGTACTTTGCCAACCGGCAGAGGTCTTTTAGATTAAGTTTTGTACATTTTTATAACTAGTTATAGTTATTTTAAATTTAGTTAAATTTATTATTATTAAAGTTAAAGACTCGCCTTTGTACATCTTTTGTTATGGTCTTATTTTAATTTTTTTTTATCAATGTGTGTACAATAAAGAATATAAGAATATAAGATAGTTTTGATGTCAATAAAAATGCAGATTTAGGGATTATCAATTATAAAATATTAATTTACACTGGGTTTACTTGTTTGACGCTGATAAATATGAAGTTAACATTTCTGGTATCTGAGTAAAAGTAAGGACGGTTTGAGAAGATGTAAGTATTGATGTTGTGTGTACGTTTGAGAATGATTAATCTCTGAACGATCAGAAGATGCTCAATTGCCTCATAACCTGATTTGAGTAGCCAATCCCTAACTTTTACTTTGACTAACTATCAGTAATAATGCAGTACGTCATTGCATGATTATGAAAGAAAATTATGACATGTTAGCTGAAACGACTAGCAAAGGTGGATTTATCAAAGAAGACAATAGTTTTGATGATAAACTGGTGTGTTGAAGGCAAAGAACGAAGCAATCTTTCAAAGACTATGAATTGTTGAAGGGACCGTTGGCTTAGTTGGTTGAGCGTTCGCCTTCTAAGCAGAGGTATCGGGTTCCATTTCCGGTGGAAGCACAAGTTTTCTCCGCAAGGAAAATTTGTTTTTCTTGTTCTGGTTGTGATTATGTGAGTGATGTGAATGTTTCCGGCATCAACGACACAAATCTTCATTCATTTCGCACTTTTTTTTTCAAATAGACTCATAAATCTTTCTGAAGATCATTGTAATCTTATCTATGTTTCAGGTTATGCTGGTCCAGATACTCGCAATGAGATTGTGCTGCCAAGATTTCCTACTGATAAAGAGCGTGTGGATACCAACAAATATCCTCTAAAAGACCTGGGAACACAGACTCCAAATCTCAGTCGATATAGTAAGAAAGAATATTAGGGTTCGCTTTGATTTCTTGCGAAAATAAAAAATACGGACTTAACATATTGGATGATTTTTCCAGGTTTCACTTCGAGAGTTATTCCAAGTAGCGAATACATACTGTTACACAATATACCAGGTGAATATAGTTTGTATTATATAATAACTGTAGCTATATACGTATCGAACACAATAAAGAATAGATGTCGGAAATATAAAATTAAAATTAAAACGGGAATAAGCGTGACTTACGCGTTGTCGATGACAAGATCGACAATTGTTTCGGCTTCATTCGGCAGCCTTCATAGTACCCTTAATAATTCAAAATGTGCGTGAGTAAATTATAAGATGTCCTATTTATTCTTTTGAGCCAGTTATTCCAAGTCTAATGTGTTTACAATCCTCGACCATACATTTACCTTGACTTTAGTGGTCAAACAGTACTTTACTGCAGACGAAGAAATATGTGTTACTACAGAGTGTGTCACTAAGCATCAAGGTGATCAAGCGACTGTTGTATCTTTTAGTTTAATTTGTCATGTAAAAAAATACGCTTTCGCTTGGCAATGGTTTATAAGATCACAAATCATAATTTTTTACTCTCAGTAGATAATTACCAATTATTTTAGCATGATTAATCTTACGCGTTTTTCTATTAAGTATCTTAAAGTTTAGAGTTAAAGCTTACTTTGGTGTCAAAATAAGTGAGAAACAAATAAAACTGGTTACATTGACCTTCCAGATGGTCACCAAATATTAACCTGCAGCAGAGAGGGAGAGCTCCATCATGTCTGGTCACCTGGATTCCAGTGTTTCGTATGCGCATGTTTCAACCACTATGGAAGATTAAGGCCTGTCTGCGCCTCTTGTTCCACTTGTTTGGCACCTGAACCTTCGCCTCCAAGTCCTCCTAAGCCGGATAAAAATAGTAAGATATTTACTTTCATTGCAATTTTGTGTGGATACGTTTGCTGCGTTTATGATTGATGTATAAACAACATTTTAAATGAGTTGATATGGTAGGTTGGTGGTTCTTGTATTTTTAAATTGAGTATTTACGTTTGCATTTTGTCTCACACTAACAGGCGTAATTATTTATTTTATTTAACTGTATGTTTAGAGTTGATGCTTTAGAAAAAACAATTCAAATCAAACCCAAGGACTCGATATTTTTTAAGGTAAAATATCAAATGTTTTTTTTTCAGAATCGTGCAAGCCTTTGCCTACAGGCATCCCATTCCAGAGCCCCCTGGATCCATGCCAAATCTGCATTTGCACGGAACGAACGGACTTATGGGGAGAAAATGACGTGAACATCCAATGTCAACACAATCCTCAATGTGGTAATTATTTAAGACACACACACAGGCCAAGAAAGCTATACATATCTTCTTTAAGAATAATGTGTGCCAAGTTGAGGCGACGTGTGATCAAAATGCTGGTACTTATTTGGCACAACGTATTACATTGCAATTCAGAGAGGCAATGCCGTTAGTATGATGGGTATGTTACCCACTAGGAGTGGACTTAAGCACTTGAGTTACCTATAAGCTCGATGCCTTATAGGTATCTTGAGTCTTTGCTGTATATATGTATATAGCATATATAGCACGTAATATATAATGTCTTAAAAAATTACATTAAAGATACAAATTTTAAAAGTGTTTATCCGACTGTTCCCCGTACTTAATCAAACTTTGTACTTATAGCTGATTTATTTAAATCTTATTTTTTTATCATCTTGCATTCTTAAAAAGATTAACGTCGGATAAACCTTTAGTTGTTGAAACATATTTTCTTATTGCGTTCCAATAAGGCAAAACATATCTACCCTATATCTATAATTAATTAGGGTTAATTATCAAAGTTTCTTATTTATTTACTGATAAATTTTTCTTTGATTTTTAGTCACGCAGCCATCCACACGTAAGTATTTTTATTCAAACACAAACAAATTTATTTTCTTTATTTATTGATACGTAGTTAGGTAGATTTAAAAATAATCTATATTTTATTTTCAGAGTCTCCTTATCCGACTCCTATACCACCACGTAAGTTAAAAAAATACTTTGATATTCGGTTTTTTTTCCTTGCTAAAAGCAACATCAATGTGGTAAAGATATACAGATATAATATCACTTATAATTTTGTTTTCTAGGGCCTGTTTGTGATAAGTACCCCCAGGACGTACCCTTCCCTCACCCTCATGATCCGTGCCAGTCGTGCAAGTGTACGGAGACCCTGTCACCTTATGGCTTGCCTGAGCAACGCATCAGATGTGTGATTATTCCCGAATGCCGTAAGTTAACACAAATTTTCCAAACTAAATCAACAAAGAAAAAAACAATAGAGAGAAATATGATTTTGCAACAAAAACCTGAACAAAATTCAAAATATAATGTGTCAAAAAGCGAATAATGTTGTTTATTTGAATTAAGTATTTTTGGCAGGTATTTTGACTTAAAAACCAAATTACATATTCGATGTCAATGAAATTTCTATGGAACTTATCTGGACGTATAACCTATAAAAAAATACATATCTAAATCGGTTTGTACAGTTCTGAAATGTAAAATAAAAAACGAATTGAGAACCGGTTAGAAGGCAAATTTGTTACAAGACACCTTAAAATATGCAAAAAAAGTCCTCCCACGAATTACGCGAACCAACCGCAGATGGCCTGTTGGATTACCTGAGCAGTAGGTATAGATTTTGCGAAGTGAATGATGTGGTACAACTTTTACTTGGTACTTTTACTACTAATTCTCAAAATTACCTATTCCAAAAATGAGTAATTCATTTAATTTTCAGGACCACAACCTACAACAATAGCTCCGTTAGAACCAGGTATTTAAAGTAACATATATAAAAAAAAACATATTAATAAGATACTAATATTCTAGAATAGAACGAAGGAATATCACGTGCTGATTGCTTTTGCAAATTACTAATGCTGATAAGTTTAATGGAAGCTAGATAATTATATTAAAGGGCATAAATAATTGCAATTGCTTGCAAAACGCTAATTATAAAACGATGTTTTTTTCAATGAGAGAAAATTGATATAGTTTTTTAGAGTTTAATATAAAAATGAATTACTTACAATAAATATTCGTATGCTTGTATTGTGGGTGTGCAAGAAACGTTCACATCACACACATAGATGGATAAATTATTTATTTGCACATCAAAAAATAACACTTACAAAGAAATCTTAAATATAACATAGGAGTACATAATCACACTCCGGTAAGATAAACCTCTTGCTTCTTTTGAATACTTCCAGAAATCTGTGACCAGCATCCCTTGGATATATACTTCCAACATCCTTTCGACCAGTGTCGAATGTGCAAGTGTGTGAGCAATCCATTGAGCTTCATCAAGAAAAGGATGGTCTGCTATGTTGTAGAAAGCTGCTGTAAGTACACATTCTATCTTTTCAATGCTATTTTTACTTAAGCAAAAGTGCTAAAGTAAAAAAAGTATATCACCTGATTGATAGTGATGACGCGATTTTTTTCAATTGGCATTGGATTATACAATTCGTTATTTTTGCTCTCAGTTGGATATTTACAAATAATTTTAGAATTAAACTTACTAGTTTTTCTGCCTTACCTACTATTTATCGAAATTGTGACAAAGAATTCTTAAATGTTAGAGTATACAATGTTATAAAAAATTAGAATAAAGGTACAAATTGTGTGTATCGGAATAATTCCCGTACTCACTCAAATCAACTATATTATACTAATAGCTGATTTATTTAAATTTCGAATTTATGAGCTGTTTCGTGTTATCCTTAATCCTACTAATGTTATTAATCCGAAAGTTTGTGTGTAAGTGTGTAAGTATGTTTGTTCCCTCTTCACGCTTTAACGGCTGAACGGATTTGGATGAAATTTGGAATGTACATAGATTATACCTAGCATTAACACATAGGCTACTTTTTAACTTAATAATAGCGGGCGAAGCAGCGGGGCACGGCTAGTGTTAATATAAAATATAGATACATAAAAACTCGTTATTGAACACCTTCTTGAACACCAACAAAAAATAATTATTTACAAAAAAGAAGTGTAACAATAGGCGGTCTTATCGCTAAAAGCGATCTCATCCAGACAACCTTTGGATGGAGAGGAATTACGCAATAGAATTGGACATCGGTGTTTAAGAAAACAACATTTTAAAGAGTGCATGAATCTAAAAATAATACATTTTAAAATACTTAATTATAAGTAATGATAATTGACAAATTAAATAATATATACCTCAATAATGATCTAATATAAATACATATTAATATGATCGTTACACATATAATATATGCATACGCACATACTGCATAATATAAGTACATAAATATTAATACTAATTGGATTTTATAGATATGACACATTACAACACAATTAAATTACTAATTAAAAAAATATATACGTAAGATAAACCTTCAATAGTTGATATTTGTATCGCGTCAAAATAAGACGTAATATATCTATCTTATATCTATAATAATTGATAAAGGTGTCTTATGTTAAAAAAAAACTTTCATTTTCAGTCATGCAGCCATCAAAACGTGAGTATTTATTAAACGTAATAAACAATCAGAAACAAACATCTTTTTCTTAAATTATGGTAGTGATAGCTAGGCTGATTTAAAATAATCTTTCAAAAATTTGTTTTTCAGGGCCTCCTCCTCCGCCTCCTTCACCACCCGGTAAGTTTAAAAACACTTTGGCATTACTTATTTTGTCATTCTTAAAACAGCATGAATATGAAAAACATATCACATATATATATCATCACTATACATCAGGTGAGATAGTGGTCAAATGCTTGCCTATCGAGTACCTATAATACATATATATATATAACTTATATTTTTTTCTAGGTCCAGTTTGTGATAACTTCCCCAAAAACATACCATTCCCCCACCCTCAAGATCCGTGCCAGTCGTGCATCTGTACAGTGAGCCTGTCACTTAAAGGCTTGGCTGAACAACGTTTCAGTTGTGAGGTTATTCCCGAATGCCGTAAGTTCAAATAATTATTCTAAAGTTATTGTATATAATCCCTCAAAGACATGAACGGCAATTAGTGAATGTATAAAAAGAACAGAATCAGGCAGAATATATACAATATTGAAATTAAGTAATTTAAACGTAAGCAAAGCTTAAAAAACCCAACTTCTCCGCTTCATCTTCGGAACCTTTGATTAGATTAATTTAATTAAATACGTATTTTTAACATACATAAACGCTTTCACTCTCACAACACCACACTAAGTTGGATGACTTATGTCGTGGGTGCCGGAAATATTCACATCACACACACAATCACAACCAGAACCAGAAACACAAATTTTCTTTGGGCAGAAAACTTTTGGTCCCGCCGCCGGGAATCGAACCCGATACCCCCCTGCTTAGAAGGCAAACGCTACCCAACTAAGCCAACGAGCAGTTCATTATTGAGGATAACTCAAAAACTGCTGGTCAGATCTTGATCAAATTTAAATGGGACCACACGGGTAGCACCAGCTTTCAAATAATAAAACATCGAAATCGGTTCACCCAGAAAGAAGTTATGAGGTAACACAAATAAAAAAATGCAGCCTAAATGAGAACTGCTTCTTTTTTGTGAAGTCGGTTAATAAATGAAACCAATTGAATGATGTGATTTTCAGAACCACAACCTCCAGTACCACACCCCACAACAATAGCTCCGTTAGAACCAGGTATTTAAAGTTAAATATAACAAATATATTTAATACTATAATACCACTATTCTAGAATAAAAAATAAGAAAATTGCGGGCCCATTGTCCAATGCTGATGATATTTACTTCCAATAAAGTGTAACCGATGTTAAATATTTTTTTAAAGGGCATTAATAATTGCAATTACTTTCAAAACGCTTATTATAAAATAGATGTTTTTTTGTATGTTAGTGAATTGATTTAACATTCGCTTTAATTTTAAAATCAATTACATACAATTAATATTTGTAGACTTGTATTATGGGTGTAACGAAAACATTCATATGAAACACACAATCTCACTCCGATAAGATAAACCTCTTGCTTCTTATAAATACTTCCAGAAATCTGTGACCAGCATCCCTTGGATATATACTTCCAACATCCTTTCGACCAGTGTCAAATGTGCAAGTGTGTGAGCAATCCATTGAGCTTCATCAAGAAAAGGATGGTCTGCTATGTCGTAGAAAGCTGCTGTAAGTACAAACATTTTTTTTAATACTATTTTACAAGCTTTTATTTAGCTTGCACTGTATGTATGTTTGTTCGGGTGGAATCTTGCAACTCAATTTTGAAGCAGATATCTTCAACCGATTGAGCTGAAATTTTGTATTTACGTTTAGTTTGGATAGCAATGCACGTTTAGTTTTGTGACGTCATTCTAAGTCCAACATGGCGGAACACACAAAATGGCGGACAAGTAATTTTTAATGCACTCCTACATTATGGGTATCAAATGAGAGGGCTTGCTGAGAATAACTCGAAAAATAAAATGACGTCACTTTAAGTCCAATATGACGTAGGCTGCCAAAAGCTTGTCTTTAAAAAAGTTTTTAACAAGTAACGTATTACTTTGGCACTCGACCAGCCCTCGATACGCAGGCGTCTTTTCACATATTCGAATCAGCAGGGCATTTATTTTATTATTATTTGCTCGATAGCTCAAACTACGTTCATTATTGATTTCGGAAAATTTCGAGAGGTCAAGATGTCCACCAATTATTCCTAATTTTATTGTTCGTATCAAATAAATATTAATAAGTAGTAATTGTTTGATAATTAATTAAACGCAAGCAACGCTTACAAACCGACTTCACCGCTTTATCTTTGGAACTTTGATCAGATTAGATGTACTAAACACGCATTATTGACGATATTTCAAAAACTACTGATCAGATCTTGATCAAATTTAAATGGGTGGTCCCATTGGAAAGCAACATCTAAAAAAAATCGAAATCGGTTCACGTGGAAAGAAGTAATGAGGTAACACAAATAAAAAAAAATACAGTCGATAAGTACCTCCTCCTTTTTTGAAAAGTCTGCAATAAATTTATTGCATATAACTGTGTTTACACTAATATGATAATATTAATTAAAAATTACATGGCTTTTTTGGATGTACAATAAAATTCAGAGAACTTTGTTTCAAGAGTAAAATTTTACAATATTAAAAAGTTAAAATTATTTAATAAAATTGTTTTACAGTATCGCCCTCTACCTCCTCAACTCCTCAACCAGAGAACGGTGAGCACCTGAAGTATTATTTTACTCTAATAGACCAGGTCTTTGTTCCCCGATCGGTATAATCCGAGAGTCTTCAAGTCAAGAGTGAATAGGTGTTTTCTAGGCAAGCATACTACATCTTCGGCCGCATCATCGCTTTCTATCAAGTGCAAAATCTATATAGTGGTCAGTGCTTGCCTATCAAGTTTAAAAAAAATGGTTTCTGAGCTCATAGATGGGTCGACGATAGAGATGGAGGCAGTTAAAGTTAGGAGTGGAACTCATTGCCTGCGTCTTTGTTCCCTGAACAATATGATCTGGGTGTCTGTAAGTCTAGAGTGAATAGGTACCTTCTAGGCAAGCATGTTCCATCTTTGGCCGCATCGTCACTTTCCATCAGGTGAGATAGCGGCCAAATGCTTGCCTATTTAGTATAAAAAAAAATTAACGGATATGGAAGAACTAGATTCGTTTGTACATAAGCTTTATTTTTCTTTTTTGTCGTTGGAACTCATAGATTCAAAATATGTACTTGCAATATCTGACGTAAGCTTAAAATATATAAGTACACATCTAGAAACCATTTTCGTTAAAGTCGCAATTAAACTTAGTTGACATACTTACAACTAACTTAAGTTGAATAGAACGGACAACTTTTTTAAATACTTTTTGAGTATAACTTAGATTTCTTTTCAAAATGGTTTCATGTTTCACAGTAATACTAGCAGGCTATTGATCGTATCCAATTAGTCAAAATGACTAGTTTCGAGCGTATACGACGGTCGTCTGGGAGTAGGACGTCAGTTTAAAAGGGAAAAATCACGTTTTGATTCTGTAACTGAATAAAGAGCCGTTTCGCAAAATGTGGGCGAGCAAAATAGAAGTAAAGTAGGGTTAAAATAGGGTTTTTAATTTGTTTTTTTATTAATCAACCTGAATAAAAATCAAAATTCCGCTACATTAAGTGTCAATAATATTACGTGCCTGATGTTTAGGCATATTTAAGCTTAAATTTTACTCTGTTGTCGTTTTTACTAAAACTAAGTTTTGAAGATTGACTATTATAAAATAATTAGAGATATAATAAGAAATCGGTTACATTTTGTGACCATTCCAAAGATTGGTCTTTATTTAACTAATATAAAACAGTATGACATCTTTTTTTTGGTGTAATATAGTGAGTGCTATTAACAAGAACACAAGAACAAAGTGTCTTCCTGATAATAGAGACAGTAAGAAAAGTGTTATTGGACACATTCTTAATATACTACTCTACTTAGCAGCTTAGGTCAAAATTATATAACCTATTAGTCTTAAGGCTAGATCGTAATTCCAATGGTGTTCCAAACGTAATTGGTACATCATTATAAAAAAAAAATATTTTCCCAAGATAGTAAATTAGGCGGTCATAATCTTCGATTATTTACTGAACGTGCGAAATGGCTCTTAACATTTTAATTCCTATCAATGTGTTTAATACTTAATGATCTTATGTCCGTTTCGCAGCAAAATGTGCACCTTTGCCCGTGGACGAACCGTTCCAGAACCCCATGAATCCTTGCCAGATCTGTATTTGTACCGAGCGGAGAGACATTTATGGCAAAGTCGACGTCCACATTGATTGCCAGGAAAATGAAAAATGCGGTAAATGTGAACTTAAATTGTTTAAAATTGTTAACTAAATATTATAAAAATACTTTATGTATTACTAGTCGTGCCCTGCGGCTTCACCCGCTATTATCAGGTTAAAAAGTAGCCTATGTGTTAATCCTATGTATAATCTATGTACATTCCAAATTTCATCCAAATCCGTTCAGCCGTTAAAACGTGAAGAGGGAACAAACATACTTACATACACACTTACACACTGTATACTTTATGTAAAATATTTTCTTAATAACAATATTGTGCAATACTCGAGATTAAGATATTTTCAGTAAGTCTCTTTTACATATTTTGTTCTTATTACATGAAGCCATTTGAGTAGTATTTGAATGATTAGATTTTTTTTTTAGTTTCTAATTTTGTTGTTTACAGTTTTGCCTCCCGATGCGACAACTATACGTGAGTATTACTAATTATTAAATCACTATAATTAAAATAATGATACACAAAAGGAAAACTAAACCTGAAACAACATTTCACAATCACCCAAGATACACTAACATTCGTGTGGCATAGGCCTTTGAATCTTTCACCAAGATTCAAATTCTGATGCTTCGAACATTTAAAACACACTCACAACCACTCAAGAATTGGACGCACAGATGTTAATATCTCTTGGGCATAACAATTGTGCTCATTCCGGTAAACGAATCCAGAACCCGCAGCATAGACAGCAAAGATTTTCCTACTGCGCTAACAGGGTCGCTTTAAAATTACAAAGTTAAAACGAAGTCTTAATTGATGATTTTTAATTTATTATTATTAACTGACTTAAAATTTTAATAATTATTAAGCAAGCAAAGCTTATAAAAAATATACTGCATCGCTTTGCCTTCGGAAGCTTTCACAGAAAATCGGTTCACCTAGTAAAAAATTCCAAAGTAGCACACATGCAAAATAAATACAGTCAAATTGAGAACCTCCTGCTTGTTTTGAATTCAGTTAAAAAGGAGGATGTTCTTCGGAATATTTTTTTTATACCTATAATATGTTACCTCAGAAAGGGAAAGTATACGATCTATTTGGTCCCATTATAACTTGACCAAGATCTGATGAAGAGATTCGGAGATATTAGAGATTGAAGTCGGTCATTCGTTTTTTTAATTTGTACATATATTAAAAAATAATTATGCAATCTTATACTGTAGCCTTCACGCTTAGGAATGCTTGTGTTGTGAAGAACTTATTCGAATCACTCGGGCAGTTTAAAGGGTACACATGGGTCATTATTAATAAACAAAATAAAACATAAATATTAATTGTTATAATATTTTATGCTGACGACTGAGTGTTAAATTTATTTGTTGAAACTGATTATATAGAAATATATAAACATACCATTAATTTACTGTTTTGTCCTTAGCACCACATCCAATTTCACCGGTACCATGTAAGTACTAATACATTTTCTTAAGTCTATTTTGCTGTCGTTCAATTGTAAATATTATATGACCTTTGAAATTGACAGGGTCTCTTTGCGGCAAGTTCCCAGAAAACGTACATTTCCCGCATCCCAAGGATATCTGTCAAGTGTGCAAGTGTACTGTATACAATGATATGGGCGTTCCTTTACCACACATCAGCTGTATCACTAAACCAGATTGTGGTAAGTGAAAACCAGTGTATAAAGAGAAAAAAAACGTTCATATACCATACTTGACGACCCAGTTGGCGCAGTGGACAGGTGTCCGCCCTCTGCGCCGTGGGTCCTGGGTTTGGGGTCTGGGTACGATTCCCGGCAGGAGCACTTTTTCCTTCCCAAGGGATATTTGTGCTTCTGGTTCTGGGTGTAATGTGTGTGTGATGTGAATGTTTCCGGCACCCACGATACAAGTCTTTGAACTAAGTGTGGGGCTGTCAGTGTGAATGAGTATTTTTTTGTTTGAGTGATGTAAATGTTTCCCACAACGATGATACAAGTCTTAAATTAACTTAATGGGAGAGTATGAGTATGTGTGGATGAATGTTATAGTGTTGTTTTATACTTAGTTATATATTTGAGATAAGAGCTTATATGTTTCATGTCTTTTTTCAACAATATTATTTGTTATTTTGCGTTAAACGATTAAAAAGATCGCTCATTGCACTTGATAATGACTTTACTAACTTAATTTATAATATTCTATATTTAATTTATTATAACCCCGATAAGATTGTTAGGCTTCAAGCAGAATGCAAAGCCGCGAAAGTTAGTGATACCGGGGTGCGAACGTTAGTATAAGCATCGTGGGAATTCCCTAGCCTCTTGTTGCAATTTAATGCTAATAGAGTTATCAAATTTACAAGGTATGTAAAGAATATAAACACATTTTTTGTGAATATTTTACAGCGGCAACAACCGTGCCACCGACCTACTCAACACTTAAACCAGAATTAACTACGAAATCCAAGCCACTGCCTCCTCAACCAGAAAATGGTAAGAAATAATTTCAAAAGATTCTGTTAATAACGTAAAAAATCATTAATATTATAAACTAGCTGCGCCCCGCGTAAGTCCCGGACCCGCGGGTATTCCGGGCTTATGTATACATGGTGTTAGCTATCTCAATACCAAACTTCATCAAAATTGGTATAGCCGTATGAGCGTGAAGAAGTAACAAACAAACATACTCACAAACTTTCGCCTTTATAATATTAGTGATTGGTAATCTTCCAGATTGTTTAATAAGTTATATTTATTATCTTTAACTAAAGTTTGACAACTATCTCTCCTTTTTTCAGCCCTTATCTTTCACAAGAGTTTGCTAAGCATCTTACTTTCTGTTACAGCGAGATGCGTACCTTTGCCCGTGGGCATACCTTTCCAGAACCCTTTGAATCCTTGCCAGATATGCATCTGTAGCGAGCAGTTAGACATATACGGTCGGATCGATGTTCAAATCGATTGCCAGGAAAACCCGCAATGTGGTAAATAAATATCTAGATTTAAACGGCTTTATTACTTATTTTAAGGCATAAACTGTTTAAAATTATATAATCAGTAAATAATAAGAATCTTTAATTTGATTTTGAATTAACTATAAGTATGACAGATAGCTGTTATAGAATTGTAATCAAAATGTTCATTACTTTGTTTTCAGTTTTACCTCCGGAGACTTCGACATTACGTATGTATCTACTGCATAAAACTTTAAATAACATCTTTATAAGTATCAAATAATATTATAACTGTTATTATGGCATTGATTTTATATTACAAAACTGTTATTTTTAGTAAAAGTTTAATAATATTGTTTATATTTCAGCATCCATTGTTACTCCAGTGCCAAGTAAGTAGATTATAATTGAAAGACAGTTATTTAAACTTATTTAACATTACTTGTATAATAATTACTAAGTAACATTTCATCGAATATGTTTTGTCATTATTTTCATATCGTATTACTTAATTCAAAATTTTGTATTTTTACAGTGCCAGCTTGTGGAGAGTTCCCAGAAAACGTGTATTTCCCCCACCCCTCCGATATTTGCCAACTCTGCCAGTGTTCTTTACAAATTAACAAACACGGTTTACCTGAATCATACATCAACTGCTTCACTAAACCAGAGTGTTGTAAGTTAACACTCAATATAATAATATTATGGGACTTGTAAAATTTTAATGAAAGTAAAGAATGACTACGTTGTATTTTAACAGTGACGACGCCTGTACCAGATGTTACAACACCTGAAATACCTTTATCAACACCCGAGACGGAAACAATCACTACATATCCTCCACCAACGGGTATGTTATTTTCAATAAGGATATTTTAAAATTATTTATTTAAGTTCATGTTTGAAAAACGTCTTAACTATAGTAAGTGATATTAATATGCAGTTAATGTTTTACAGAGATCTGTGACCACTACCTCTCCGAGGTTTCCTTCCAACATCCTAAAGACCGGTGTCAAATTTGCAAGTGCATTGACAACCCGAATATTTTCATCAATAAGAAGAAGATAATCTGCCATGTGATAACAGACTGCCGTAAGTTTTAATAATAATTGTGAAACTTCTCAATTGTACCACAATATGTTGATCATAGCAGCAAAAACAAATAATTATTTTAAAAAACATAAAAAAAACATTATTTTGTTCACAGTGGAGCCAAAGCCCCCAAGCACGATGCCTCCCCAACCAAAGAACGGTACACATTTTTTAAAGAATTAAGTACTATTTTAAATGTCAATTATAACAATATCCTGAACTATTGCTCATAAAAGTGATAACTATTTTCACAACAGGATAAGCATTGTAAAATTTTCAATTTATTTCAGTAAAATGCGCACCCTTGCCCGTGGACATACCTTTCCAGAACCCTTTAAATCCCTGCCAGATCTGCGTCTGCACTGAACAGTTAGACTTGTTCGGTAGAATTGATGTCAAAATTGATTGCCAGGAAAATCTTCAATGTGGTAAATATACTTATAAAATATGTATATAATTTTTAAAGTTGCAATATTTTTCAAAAACTTGATTGCATTTGATTGTGTATTTGCGCATACGTTTTATCAGTTCAGTTTCATTGAACATTTAAAATACTTTTTAGACGACATTTAGAATTTTGCTTTTCTAACCTAAAGAACTTTTTCAATGTTTTTTACTACTGCAATATTACTTAATACATTAATTTTACTTCAACGCGAGTATTAATAATAATATTAATAAATAATTTCAATTTTCAATATCACCATTTGTTTCTCATTAGTTATATTTTATAAAAAGTTTGTATTTAATATCTTATTTGCAGTTCTACCTCCTGATTCAACTACTTTACGTAAGTACAAACACAATAATAAAAATCATGAACAGTCTGATTAATCTTTTAGTAAATAATAATAACGACGAATTAATAATTAAATACTTGCTATTTTCAGTTGCTATCTATGAAACTATTACTGTTACGTTTGCTTTTATTTGCTAAGACTATTATTATATTAATATATGGTAATAACATGTATATTGTATTTTACAGCACCGATTGTCACTCCTATACCATGTAAGTATTTTTTGTTTTTAATTTACACTAATTAATAAATTGGTTTTTCTTTAGATTTAGATGAAGTTTTAAATAATTAAATAAATATTATTATTGTTTTGTCTTGTTATATTACAGTGCCAGCGTGTGGAGAGTTCCCAGAAAACGTGTATTTCCCTCATCCGGAGGATGTTTGCCGAGTGTGCAAGTGTTCTGTCCTGGTAAACGCTTACGGCATTCCCGAGCCTCACATCAACTGCTATGCCAAACCAGATTGTTGTAAGTAAAAAATAAGTGCAGTGCAAATAAATTACACCAACATTAATGAAGTTAAGTTAAACGTTTAGTTAGAAAAAATTATAAACTTATGCCATATACTTATATTGATCTGCCAATTATGATAACAGATTGCCGTAATTCTTTATTGCAAAATTTCTCAATATCTTGCACTTAGCCGTAAAAACAAAAAATACTTTAGAAAACATAATAGAAATACATTATATTCTTTACAGTGGAGCCAAAGCCAAGTACAACGACTCCGAGTACGTTGCCTCCCCAACCAAAGAACGGTAAGCCAATTTTTATTTAATAGTTGGTTTATTAATCAACTACTATTTGTTAAATCAATGAAGAAAACGCAAAAAATCAGTCTCATTAGTAGAAACCGTGATGGCGCCATGTAGATAGCTCTAAACACGAGCCGGGGTTTCGAATCCTACGACAGGCTTAAGCTTCCGGTGAAGATAAATTTGCGAATCTGGCAATATATTTATTAACTTTCATGAGTGCCTCTTTTGGTATGCCTCCATGTGAATAAACGATTTTGATTTTGAATAAAATCCTTGGAGGGAAGGCAAAATCCTTTCTCGTCCTCGTATACCTTGCTTCCCTGTTCCTAAATAGAGTCGTTATCATCACACTCAAGTAAAAAAATATGTTGTCATAATCATAAAAAAAATTATAACGGCAGCTATTCTTGAGAGCCGGTCATTTGAAGCATAGCGTGTTTAGCATCCTCGAACACATCATCACTTACCATCAGGTGAAGTAATGGTGAATCGCAAGTGAATCGCAACCTTTCAGAGATAAAGAAAAATGGCTTATTTTTTCAATTTGTGCTAGATACAGAGTCAAATCTAGACCTAAGCTTCGTTGAACACGTAGAATAGTTTTGTTTGTTACAAGAAAAGTACATCCTTTGAAGTACTGCGGTATTTTGTTAAACTTATACTATTTATTATATTGCAGCTAAATGCGCACCTCTGCCAGTGGACATACCTTTCCAGAACCCTTTGAATCCCTGCCAGATCTGCATCTGCACAGAACAGTTAGACTGGTTCGGTAGAATTGATGTCCAAATCCATTGCCAGGAAAATCTTCAATGTGGTAAATAAACTTAGTAATAATCTTGCAATTATGTGTAAACCTAAGTTTCGACTGTATCCTTGTACTTATATCTATTTTTACGCATAATTTTTGTCAGTTTTACATCACACACTTAAAAGACAATTTACCAAATTTTTTTTATGCTTTTTTTTTTAATTTTCGATTGTTTTTATTTCTACATAAGTCCTTGTTACATTTATTTTAATTAAAAACGAGGATACATAATAATATAAATATGACTTAATGAATAATTTTATATTTCAATATCAGTATTTTTCTTTCGTTAGTTATATTATGAAAATATATCGGTGTATTTCATATCTTTTTTACAGTTCTACCTCCTGATTCAACTACTTTACGTAAGTACAAACACAATCATAAAAATCAGGTCATTGTATAATCTGATTCAGCATATAGTTAACAATAAAAACAACGAGTTAGTATAATAATATACTTGCTATTTTCAGTTTCTAACTATGAAACTCTTACTGTCACGTTTGCATTTATTTGCTAAGACTATATTATATACGGTAATAACATGTAAATTGTATTTTACAGCACCGATTGTCACTCCTATACCATGTAAGTATTTTTTATGAAAATTAAAACTATCGTGAGTTGTGTACGGCTTGAAACACGTCGAAAATTTCGACTTACTTTGTAGTCGACTAGTTTCAGACAAATTTGTTGTCCGTTATCTTCATCCTTCATCATTACACAACATCAATTAAGTATTTTTTGTTTTTAATTTACACTAATTACTTATTATTGGTTTTTCTTTAAGATTTAGATGACATTATAAAATGACTAAATAAATATCATTATTGTTTTGTCTTGTTATATTACAGTGCCAGCGTGTGGACAGTTCCCAGAAAACGTGTATTTCCCTCATCCGGAGGATGTTTGCCGAGTGTGCAAGTGTTCTGTTCTGGTAAACGCATACGGTATTTCCGAACCGCACATCAACTGCTATGCCAAACCAGATTGCTGTAAGTAAAAGAGAAGTGTTGGGGAAGCACTTTTTCGTGTGGTTAGCCAATTATTTTGCACCAACATTAATGAAGTTAAATATTTAGTAAGAAAAATGTACAAACTTATACTATATACTTCTATTGTCTTCATTACAATACTTCTCAAAATTTTGCTCTTAGCAGTAAAAACAAAAAAAATATTTTAGAAAACATAATAAACATACATTATTTTCTTTACAGTGGAGCCAAGGCCAAGTACAACGACTCCGAGAACGTTACCTCCCCAACCAAAGAACGGTAAGCTTATTTTTCTTAAAGTATTAAGCTCTACTTTAAATATAAATTAATACAATAGGGCAATAAGCTCATAAAAATAATAACTTTTTTCACAACAGGATAAGCATTCTAAACATTTTTAATTTATTTCAGTAAAATGCGCACCTTTGCCCGTGGACATACCTTTCCAGAACCCTATGAATCCCTGCCAAATCTGCGTCTGCACTGAACAGTTAGACGTCTTCGGCAGAATTGATGTCCATATCGAATGCCAGGAAAATCGTCAATGTGGTAAATATACTTAAAAATATAATATTAATAATTTTGCAATATAATTATTTTAAAAACTAAGTTTCGACTGAATTCGATTGTGTTTTTGCGCATACTTTTTAGTCAGTTTTATATTAAACATTAAAAAGACTATTTTGACGAAATTTATATCCTGCTTTTTTAATTTTCGATGTTTTTTTCCTACAGTAATCTTTAAAATTCATACTTACCTATAAAAATATGATCTAATACAAAATTGTTTGTAAATAATTTCAATATCACTATTTGTCTCTCATTAATTATATAATAAAAATATATCGTTTGTATTTAATATCTTATTTACAGTTCTACCTCCTGATTCAACTACTCTACGTAAGTACAAATACAATCATAAAAATAATGTACAGTTTGATTAAACTTATTGTTACTAATATTTACGAATTAATATAATAATATAATTGCTACTTTCGGTTGCTACAACACGTTTGCTTTTATTTGCTATGACTATTATTATATACGGTAACATAAAATTTTATTTTACAGCACCGATTGTCACTCCTATACCATGTAAGTATTTTTTGTTTTTATCTACACGAATTAATTAATTGGTTTTCCTTAACATTAAGATGAAATTTAAATAAACTCAATAAATATTAGAATTATTTTGTTTTGTTATATTACAGTGCCAGCTTGTGGAGAGTTCCCAGAAAACGTGTATTTCCCTCATCCGGCAGATGTTTGCCAAGTGTGCAAGTGTTATGTTCCGATAAACACATACGGCATTCCCGAACCACACATCAACTGCTATACCAAACCAGATTGCTGTAAGTAAAATATAAGTGTTCGGGCCAAACATTTTCATGTGGTCAGAAAATTACTTTGCACCATATTAAATTATTATTATAATTAAGTGATCGTAGTTGGTTCGCACTCGGACTCTTCCCAGCATAGTATTATCAATAATCGTATTACAGACAATTTAATCAAGTAAGTTTTACTTGTACCTTGTACAATATGTCGCTTACCATCAAGTGAGATAGTGGTCAAATGTATACATATCGCGAATAAAAATTCTTTTTGTCACCATAATTATTAAAAATTATATTTCGGCAGATAATCTTGAACGTTTTTATCAACCTCAACTTACCATCTTTTTCTATCTGATGGGATAGTGTTCGAACGCTAGGATATCATATTTGAACACAATATAATAATTGTCCGATATGTAGTGAATATAAATAATAAATGGATTTAATGTGGATTCAAATAAATAATTTAAATTTAATAACCAATACAGTTTTTTGTATTTCAGTAACACCGACAACCTCAGTAGCAACTCCGACTTTACCAACTATAAGCACGTTACCTCCTCAACCTAAAAACGGTTAGTTTATTAATCAACTAATGTGTTAAATCAAATAAACTCCTTGGTGGAAAGGCATTTTCTCTTCCTCGTATAGTTTGCTACCCTGTTCCTAAGTTAAAAAATATGTCGTCATAATCATTAAAAATATATACTAACGGCAGCTTTTTTTGAGAGCCAGTCATTGCTTAGAATGACTGGCTCTCAAAAAAAGCTGCCGTTAGTATATATTTTTAGGCTTGTTTAGCATCCTCGAACACATCATAACTTACCATCACGTGAGATAGTGGTGAACCGCAAGCCTATCGGAGATAAAGAATAATGGTTTATTTTTTCAATTTGTGCCAAATATAGAGTCAAATCTAGACCTAAGCTTCGTTGAAGACGCAGCACAGTTTTGTTTGTTACGAGAAAATTACTTCCTTTGAAGAACTGGATTTTTTTAAAACTTAATCTATTTATTATATTGCAGCTAAATGCGCACCTTTGCCCGTGGACGTACCTTTCCAGAACCCTTTGAATCCCTGCCAGATCTGCATCTGCACTGAACAGTTAGACATGTTTGGTAGAATTGATGTCCAAATCCATTGCCAGGAAAATCTTCAATGCGGTAAATAAACTTAGTAATAATCTTGCAAAATATTTTTAAAACTAGGTTTCGACTGTATTTTATTGTGTTTTTACGCATAAGTTTTGTCAGTTTTACATCAAACATTTAAAAGAAAATTTTACAAAAAAAATAATTTTATGCTTTTTGCATTCATGCAAGAGGACACAATAATATTCCAATGATTTAATGAATAACCTTATTTTTCTCTTATTAGTTATATTATAAAAATATATGGTTTGTATTTCATATCTTATTTACAGTTCTACCTCCTGATTCAACTACTTTACGTAAGTACAAACACAATCACAAAAATCATGAATAGTCTCATTAAACTTATAGTTAATTATTACAAAATCAAATAAATCATATGATAATATACTTGCTATTTTTGGTTGCTATTATTGTCACGTTTGCTAATTGATTGATGATAAAATGGTTATTTTTATATACAGTAACATAAATATTGTATTTTACAGCACCGATTGTCACTCCTATACCATGTAAGTATTTTTTGTTTTTAATCTACACGAATTAATTAATTGATTTTCCTTTAGATTAAGATGAAATTTAAAAAAACTCAATAAATATTAGAATTATTTTGTTTTGTTATATTACAGTGCCAGCTTGTGGAGAGTTCCCAGAAAACGTGTATTTCCCTCATCCGGAGGATGTTTGCCAAGTGTGCAAGTGTTATGTTCCGATAAACACATACGGCATTCCCGAACCACACATCAACTGCTACACCAAACCGGATTGCTGTAAGTAAAATAATATAAGTATTCGGGTCACACATTTTCCTGAGGTCAGCAAATTACTTTGCACCAACATTAATTTAGTAAAACATTTAGTTAGTTCCTTCCGGCTCCTTCGTTAAGAATAACCATTCAACAGATAATTCAATCAAGCCAGTTTTATGAGTACCTCGTACAATAAGTCACTTACTTTAAGGTGAGAGAATGGTAATTTTTTTTTAAAACAACTCTTTTTGTCACGAAAATCGCTAAAAATGTTGTTGCGACAGTTTTCATTTAGCGCCATTCTTTTTGGATATTAGAATGTTTACCATAATCGAACCATACTAATAACTACTACTAATCAACTCATTGTCAGGAGAGATAGTAATCGACCGATAGGATATCGTGTTTAAGCAAAATACAATTATTATCCGATTTGTAGTGAATATAAATAATATAGTTTATGTATTTCAGTAAATCCGAGAACCTCAGAAGCAACGCCAACTATAAGTACGTTACCTCCTCAACCTAAAAACGGTTAGTTTATTAATAAACAACTATGTGTTAAATCAATGAAAGCGCAAAAACGTAACTTATCCTTAGTAGAAATCGTGATGGCGTCGTCGTAGATAGCCCTAATCGTGGGTCGGAGCTTCGAATCCTACTACAAGCTTGAGCTTCCGGCGAAAGTAACATCGTAATATTTTATTTTCCGATGGTTGTACTTTGGTGGTAAGGCATTTACTCGTGTTTGTATGGCTTGTTACCCTGTAGTTAATAGAGTGGTAATTACCACACTCAAGTTAAAAAATCTGTTTATTACAAGAAAATTATTTTTGAAGTACTGGAAAATTAATAATCTTGTACTAATTATTGCAGCAAGATGCGCACCTTTGCCCGTGGAGGTACCATTCCCGAACCCCATGAATCCATGCCAGATCTGCATCTGTATCGAGCGGTCAGATGTGTTCGGCGAAAACAACGTGCAAATTGAATGCCAGGAAAATCCTCAGTGTGGTATATAAATATCGCATTATAATTATCATATTAATTACTTATTTGTCACTTTGAATTTCATGATTTCATAATTTCTTTCCATAGACCTAGCCTAAATATCTTCTTTAACTATGGCTTTTTTTATTGAAAAGAAACTAAACTAATGCTACCATAAAGAAAACTACAAATTAATTTTACTAAAATTGTTTCTTTTATATCATTTATTAGATAAATGTATTAATATATTTATTCAATTTTTACAGTTCTACCACCTGATTCAACTACTTTACGTGAGTACAATGATAACAATAACTATAAAAAAACTAAAAAGTAGGCTAGTTATTAGCTGTCCAGTCAATTGCTGTCCAGTCATTAGCAATCCAGATATTAGAGACTCATATTTTGCGCAGGAATTAAGTCCCTCTTCTCTCAGATATATAAACTTTATTAGTTCATGTTTTATTTCTGAACAGATGTATTTCTTTCACAGCACCTATTGTTACTCCAGTACCATGTAAGTAATTTACTTTACCTGCGTTTAAGATTAATACTCAAGCTATTTTGTTTACATTCTAGACATAGTTCACAATCTTTGATAATAGACCAAACATTTAAAAAGTTTAACGCTCTATCAGATACAAACAAGTTATTATTTTATTTATTACCTAGAATTAACATGAAAAAAGTTTGTTACTGAAATCTCTTTAACTTATCATGAAATAATCATAAATCAAAATTTTAAACATATTTTTATCCTATTTTATAAAATATGTACGTTTCCACAGTACCAGCTTGTGGTCAGTTCCCAGAAAACGTATACTTCCCTCACCCGGATAATATTTGCGATGTGTGCAAGTGTTCCCTTCTTACAAATGTAATCGGTATTCCTGAACCACACATCAGCTGCTTCACTAAACCGGAATGCCGTAAGTTAACATACATCGTTTGTCATAATAGTATGCTGTATGTAATTAACCGGACATCAGCATATATGAGATTAGGATGACCGGAAGACGAAAGTCGGAAGACCGACCCACAAGGTGGACGGACGACATAATGATGTTCGCAGGCAGCGAACAACCGTTCTTTTTGGAGATCTTTGGGGGAGGCCTATATCCAGCAGTGGACTACTTGTGGCTGTGATGATGATGTATAGTAATTATAATAGATTTTAAAAGCATTATGCTTTTAATTTCACTCGCCTATAATAGACAAACGAATGGAAAGAAATATGCGCCACCGATTTTCTTGCCCAGGTTCGTATCTGAATCTGGCATAAGAGTCATCAAAGTTCATGAGATTATGGGGCCCATGTGAATAAACAATTTAGATTTTAATAGGATTTCATTGCGAGTTCGTTTGTGTCGATCCCGTTTACAAACAGTCACACAGCACTCAGAATGCAGCACTGGTTACGGTTAAGGGGGTGGTGGAGTAGACTATGAGGCACAAAAAAGCATACAGTATCATGCGTGCCTTTAATATATCAAATTTCAGGTGGTACCATGGTGGTGCTCATCATTAAGAGATTAACTACATTGTGATTATTTCAACTTTTATTGTTTAATAGCTGACCCGCTGCGGGCGTACCAAAAGGTACTATAAAATACGTGTACTGTGGCACTACTCCTCATGAATTACCTACCTGCTTAACTAAATAGGCTATGTTGTTTTTGAGATTTTGTCAATAGTCAGTGAATCAGTAAATTTTCCTTTTTTATTATCAAAATAATGTATAGAAAAAAAAGGACATGAGGATCCTAGAACCATATAATACATTACATTTGCGATTAATTACAGTGCCAACTCCTAGACCTACACCAGACGCCATGGAATTAATAGGTAAGATCACAGTATTAAATCTTTTTTTACTTAGAATGGTAAGAAAATTGATTATTATTTTTTATTATTTGATATTCCCTGGTAGTATGTGTGACTTGAGACATGAGATGAATTAATAGTGGGTGATTGATGGTCGTCGGGTTGTCTAATGATGATAGAATGAAATAGAAGCGAATCCGATGAGCTAAATATATTTTGCAATAATGCATAATTTGCGATGACGCATGGAGGCAAACTGCACAAGCGTTTTCTGCAAATTAAAGAACACATAAGTTAAGATAACTTATCCATTAGATATAGAGCGTTAAAAGGTACTTTCTAGGCAATCACGTTCCATCTTCGGCAAGCATCTTCATCTGTATCGTCACTTTCCATCAGGTGAGATAGTGGTCAAATGCGTTTTTATTAGCAAAAAGAATGAAAAAAATGCGCCGTTTTTTCCAGGTTCTTTTTGAAGTGGCTGTAAATTTGCGAATGTGGCATTGATCATTAATTTTATGAGGGCGTATACACAAATTTTAAATGTAATGTTGTAATAAACAAACAAACGCATTCACACTCACAGCCCCACACTAAGTTCAAAGCCTTGTATCGTGGGTGCCGGAAACATTCACATCATACACACATTACACCCAGAACCAGAAGCACAAATGTCCCTTGGGAAGGAATTTGTGCTCCTGCCGGGAATCGAACCCAGGACCCACGGTGCGGACACCTGTCCACTGCGCCAACTGGGTCGTTATCGAATATATGGGTGATTTATTAACAATTGAAGTAAGTATTGGCAAAACAAAACAAATAGTGGCAAACCTTCTAAGCACTATCGGGTGATAGTGCTTAGAAGGTTTCCGGCCGAAATACAAGTTTTCTCCCCAAGGAAAATTTGTGATTCTGGTTCTATTATTGTGTGTGCCAATATGGCGGTAGAGTCATTAACTTTCATGAGTGCCCCTTAATGACCATGTGAATAAACGATTTGAATTTGAATTTGATGTGAATATTCCCGGCACCCACGACACGATACACGTGGGGCTGTAAGTGTGAAAGCGTTAATGTTTTGTTATGTTATATAATATTTTATCTTTCGATTTCAGTGAAATGCGCGCCTTTGCCTTTAGCAAAGCCTTTCCCCAATCCCTTGAATCCTTGCCAGACCTGCATTTGCGATGAACAAGTGGACTTGTTCGGAAGAGTCGAAGTGCAGATAAAGTGTGAAGAGAATGCCGATTGCAGTAAATATACATTATAAATATTTTTTTTTATAACTGAATAAGCAAACGTTTGACTACAATCTTACCTGATGGAAAGTGACGATGTAGTCAAAGGTGGAGCACGCTTCCTCAGTAAATACCTATTCACTTTATTTCGAACACACTCAAATTGTACCTTCGGGAAATGCAATTTAAAATTACTAAATTGACTTGATTACGGTGAAATACTTATTATTTCTTCTTTTTCACCTGGCTCATGTCATGCTATTTGATTCCGAAATTACTAAAAACAAAATTTTAATTCCACTTTATTGAATCAAGTGAACGCAGTGGACTAAGAATCAAATCACCTATGACTTATTCCTTTGTCATTGAACGAAACCAAAGGCTTATCAAAAAATTTACATATTATCACTAGCGACCCGCCCCGACTTCGCACAGGTGTAATTTGGACAAAAATTAAAGAAATGGTTACTATGAGTGAACCGATGTGATATGTCAACAAAGTGATGTCATCCCGGAGTTTTAAGTTGGGTTTTAGAAAAACTACAATTCTCTTACTAGGACATTATTTTTATGTATTTCTTAAGGTTTAGCCTAAGTAAGTCATGTAAATTTATCTTTTGGCTACTTGATGGTAAAACATTGCTTGTTAACCGATTTAAAAAAAAGAGGTGGTTCTCAATTTTACTGTATAAATAATACATTAAACCTGGCCAAGGTTCCGAAGATAAAGCGGTGAAGTCGGTGTTTTAAAGCTTTGCTTGCGTTTAATTATTTTCTACTTACATTTGAATTTTTAATTTTTTACAGTTGCACCGCCAGACGTGCCCTATTTGCGTAAGTGTATCTAAACTATTTATACATAATGACACCACTGAATTCTCATAAATTAATTGTTTTAAAACTTACTGTATTTACAAAATAACTGTTTATTTTTCCAGCACCTTACATCATAGAGCCAATAAACTGTGAGTACAAACATTTTGAAAAATTTAATGTTAATATTCGATTGTGGGTTGTAAGTGTGAAAGCATTTATGTTTATGTTTTAGTCCCGGGTTGCACCGCGTTCCCTGTAAACGTACCATTCCCCCACCCGAAGAATTCCTGCCAATTGTGCAAGTGCAGTCGCGAGACATCACTAGTTGGCTACAAACAACCCGTGATCTCTTGCATTTCATTACCAGAATGTCGTAAGTATCTGTTTTATAGCTTTTATTTAGTTTAACCGATCCCGTTATCTCTCGATCTTTAATCAAAATCAAAATCGTTTATTCACATGGGCCCCAAAGAGGCACTCATAAAAGTTAATGATTCTATTGCCAGATTCGCAAAATTACAGCCATCTCGAAAAGAACCTGGCAAGAAACTCGGCGGCGCATTTTTTTTCATTTTATTTAAAACATTCTTAATCTCTAATACATAATTTTATTAACCTAGGTGTTATTATGGTAGTCGCTAGAAAGAGCTTGTGCAGTTTGCCTCCATAATATATCCATAATCGAATCATGCAATCTAAATTAGACCCACTTCCCGATGTCCGATTACACTCAAATTAGGTGTACTTATGTATCTTCGACGACAGTACAATGATATAGTACCATGGAGTTTGATAATGGAGATGGAAGATGGCCATAGGAACTACTGAACTTAACAAGATAAACTCATCGAGTTTGAGCTCGTTTGATTCGTCTTGACAAGTTCTCTGGTTATGATATAACTTTTCAGTCCTTTTTTTTTCAACTGGTAAAAGCCTGATTTTATTATACTTTTTAAAGCATTACTTGTGTTTTTTTTTAAATTAATATACTAAAATTACTAGTCCTTCCTTTTTATTTTATTTACACGTATACGTAAGCGTTAATTGTTTTTAGAATACATTAGTTTTTATTACTTAATTTGCAGAACCGACTGCACAACCTATAACTGTACAACCATCAACATTTGAGCCAATAACGCTTCCAACTGAGCTACCGCAACCACATCCTAGTAAGTACCAGAATTATTTTCTGATATTGTACAAACGTACAATCTCCTACGAGTTGGGACAAGTTGGGAGTAAATGTTCTAAGCTAACGTGCTCCATCATCGAACGCATTGTCATTTCAGTTTCTTTATGTCTGACCACTTTTATCTGATGGTAAGTAAGTGGAAAAAAGATAGTGGAAAAAAATTGCTTATCTATTCAATATAACTACATAATTTAAATTATAAGTAATCAATCGCCGTATGTTCGAAGTGATGACACTTATAATATCCATATCGGAAAATATCGCTTGAGATGTGGTGTGAACCCGCGGCCATAGGATGTCATGTCCTATAGTTCTAACTGCTGAGCTACCCAAGCTCCGCTTCAAGCAACGAATTTAATCTTAGAACGTGCAATTTCAATTCTAAAATTTATAACTTTAGTTTGGCCTTATATTGCTAATGCTATAGGAAATCAATCATAAATGTCTCTGCATACTCCGGTAGCATATATTTTATTTTGTTGTCACAGGAGATATTTGCGTATATCATCCCATAAACGTGCCGTTCACACATCCCTCCGACATGTGCCAGATATGTATCTGTTACGGAGCAGTTCCAAGCCAGCTTCCTGGTCAATTGGTGTCTGTACCAGCTGAGAGGATATACAAGTGCATCTTGAAACCAAATTGCTGTAAGTTTATGTACCGATATACTGTATGTTCAACGAACTGAAGAAATAGCGTTATAAGTATAGATCCTATGTCTGTCTATGAATTGATGGTAGATTTTGTAGCCGTAGGTAATGCAGCATGTTTTGTAGCCGTAGGTAATGCAGCATGTTTTGTAGCCTAGACAATGTTAAAATAATTACATTAAATTTTATTGAACCAGTGTTTATTTTTATAAAGAACTGATGAAGGTATTCAAGTCGAAATTAATATCTAATTATTAACGTCATAAAAAAGGCCATTTTTGAGGCAACATTTGCCAAATACCTGCAAAGTGCTTCCACCAGATCTAGAATAATGATATTTAGGAAGTAGCAGAGATTTGCTGCGGAAAAAAGGAGAAATGCGATTGGTAATTTGTTAAAAAAAGAACGAAATACAACAGACATAAGGTTCTGCACACAAGTTTATTAGGAACCCTTGGTGGGTTAGTCAGAAACGCGCTTGTCGCATTTATTTTTGAATTATTTTTTTAGATTTTTTTAATATTTATAATATACCTACAGGATGTTTGGTAGAGGGTTAGCTAAACGTAAAAAACGTATAGTTGGACATATTTGAAAAATATAATTGCGCGTAAAAGCTGCTAGGTGTTGTTGTTTCTTTTATCGTTAATTTTGTTACTTTTTAGAAATTCCTTGGTGGCATTTAATATATTTTTTTAATTGAGTAGTAAGTCTCCCACTTTATTTTTATTTTTCATTTTCCTAGAATGAAGAGCTTAGAGCGAATAATTTCGGCATTGTAGAGATCTAAAAGAGCATTAAGTAGACCAAAAGTACATCTGAGGCTATTACAATAAAAAAAAAAACAGAAACATGCACGAAAATCAAAAGGCAAAAGAGTACGTTTTAGGAAATTCTAAATAATATCAAAATCAATGATAAAAAACCAATAACACCTAGCGCCTATTACACGAACTTGTATTTCCCAAATAGGTCCAACAACACGTCCACCACGTTTGACTAACCCTCTACCAAACACCCTGTATAATATTTCAACTTTATACGAATCAGGACTTTAAATCTACAATATGTTGACTTGATTTTGACTGTTTATTTTCTAAACAGACTCGCCAGAAGTATCTCCTGTAACGCAAGCAACACCGCCATATAGTCCTTTGCCTGATAAAGGTAAGATTAAACTTTGTTATTCCACATCATCATCAGCCTTAACCAGTCCACTACTGAAAGTAGAAGAAGAAGCTGTGTAGTAAGTACTACACAGCTTCTCCAAGTCAGCTCAATCCTTAGCTGCGATCCAGCTCTAGTAATATTGCTAAATAAATAAATTGGTTTTATCGTTGTACGCAATCTAAATATATATAACTCAAAGGTGACTGACTGACTGACTGACTGACTGACATAGTGATCTATCAACGCACAGCCCAAACCACTGGACGGATCGGGCTGAAATTTGGCATGCAGGTAGATGTTATGACGTAGGCATACGCTAAGAAAGGATTTTGATTAATTCTACCCCCAAGGGGATAAAATAGGGGATGAAAGTTTGTTGTACTTCTTAACGCGAGCGAAGCCGCGGGCAAAAGCTAGTCAGTTATATGTATGAAAGTGTTTCATAGAAGTTTTTTTTTTGCAGCATATTGCGAACCTCTACCAAAGAACACACCATTCCAGAGCCCATTAGACCCATGCCAGATCTGTATCTGTTTAGAAACTATAGACCTGGTAGGAAGACCAGACGTGATCATCAAATGCCAAGAAAATCCACAATGCGGTAATATTTTGCTGATGATTATTTTAAAACGCTTTAATGGTACAAGCGGGAGATTAATATATACATCAAGTATACATGCCACCTAAAATATTTTTAATCAATATTTTGTAGGTAAATAAGATTTTTAATAAATAAAATGAGTTAAATTTAATTTAAATGCATCGGAAATTAAACATACCAAAACGCACGCAGTTGACGAGATTCTTGAGGTCAGTGTTCGCATTTTTATCAATGACTTTTTAATTTTCACGGCTGTTTGGGTCGTAGACTTTGATGTCCCAAAAAATGTCAAACAGGCCACGTTTGAATTGCCTGTTCTTGACTGCAATTTCATTTCTTTTTGGTTTGATATTTAAATGTATTTTTTTTGGAATATTTTCAAAACGGCTATGCATTTACTTAAACAATCATAAATATGCATATTCCCTATTTTCATGGCGTTTGAATCTCCATGCCGCCATTTTTGTATGAGTTTTTATAAATAAACATAAACATAAACGCTTTCACACTCACAGTCCTACACTAAGTTCGATAACTTGTGTCGTGGGTGCCGGAAACATTCATATCACACACACAACCACAACCTAAACCAGAAACACAAATTCTCCTTGGGGAGAAAACTTGTTTCCGCCGAGAATTGAACCCGATACCCCCTGATTAGAAGGCGAACACTCACCGAACCAAGCCAACGGATATTTGAAATTAAAAGATGTGAGATATATGTAATTATAATTTGTATCAGTGCAGTAGATTTTAGATTCCGCATGCAGATACTCGTTGAATGCGTGCTTAAAATCTTACATTAAACAACACAGACAATATTATATTAGAAATATATTTCCTACTACTATATTTTATAACCATTTTTTTTCAGTTTCGCAGCCTACGACCCTCCGTAAGTTATAAACGTAAACGGTTTCACACTCAAAGTCACACTTAAGTTCGAAGACTTACATGCTAAGAAGCCAACAAAACAGTACTTATGACTCATACATAACACAAAGCTTCAGACTTACTTTGTCATCCAATAAAGTTCAGGGTGGAATTACAGATGGCACAGACAAATGTAACAATTGCTTGTTTTATCTCATAAGAACATACAAAATCAAATCTGTCATACTAGATATAAAGGCAAAGTTTACTGTTATCATAATAAATATTACTATTCAATATATTAGACTAGAGATGTTAGAGTCCACTACCTGTTCACCTGTAAATAATGATGCTGGCTAAATTGGCACAGTAGACACTATACGCCTAGTAGTAGGCCGCGTAGTAGGCCTACTGTGCCAATTTGGCCGGGAAGTGGTTTAAAAATAGCTGCCTGAATATCGTTTTCTGCTTGGCAGCAGAATTTACACTTAAATGTAATTTTTGATCATACTACTTGTCTATACGAGTGTACTGGCGTAGCCACTGAAAAAGCAAAAAGCGCCGGTTCCATACTAAATTAGTTACAAAACGACAAGTTTAATTTTCTTAGCTACCTATTAAATTTATAGGTTTAATTGACATTTGAAACATCCTATATGCTAAATTATGAATGTGTTAAAGTCAATACATTTTATACACTTATTCATTCAATTAGGGTTGCGCTAAATTTAAATAAATTATTTCAGCATCGACGAGTACACCAATATCTACTACACCTTGTAAGTTTTGAAAGTATTTAATTACATAAAACTTAAGTATTTAAGTACATACCTCGGCAGCAGTTTCACAGCTACTACACACTTTACGACTGCAATATCTCACCGGTCAAATGTGTTATTCCTTACCTGTAACAAAATATAAATAGGATTAAGCATGGTTAACTATATATATATACTTGAATTTATTTCACTTACTTGTATTTGTCAGACATACCTCTCAGGGATATGAACTGTTTATAACAAGATCTAGTTGTAGATGTATAGAACCAGTTTTGTTTGAGAGATCATTAACAAAGAAGAAAGTATCAATAGTAAATATGTGTCTAAAACCATTTATTTTTAATCTCTACTGATCTGATGATGAAATAAAGCAATCCAACGCAACTTCATTTAATAAAATTTTAAAAAGTTAACACCTTAATGAGCTCCGGCGCCAGATGACACCCTTGGCAAATACCGCGACAGTTCAGTTATTAATGTATTTGTGTTTCGGATTACAGCGCCCTGGCCGCCTACACCACGCGGACCTCTTCCTGGACCTTTCCCGCGTAAGTTATATAACACACAATTTGAAACGTCAAGTATTTTTGCCACATACTAAACATATGAAAAAATAATTTGACATAATTCGTATAAGAAACATTAATTTTCACAAGTGCTTCTTTGGGATCCATGTTTTTTTTCCTTTTCTAGGAGACATTCATAAACATATTTCGATTTGTACTAAGTAACTAAGAATGTGTACATTGGCACTTTACTTATTGTTTCTATTGAAGGGACACTTTGTTCATGTGTTCTTTATTTACTACTATATTACACTATCACATTGCCATGCAAATAAAGAAGTTTGAATTTTCATTACAATTTGAATGTTGTTTTATTAGTCAAGACGTAATTAAAGCTTTACCTCATGTTCTACAGAAAAAAAGATTTTCCAATAAAATCAAGCTATAAAACATTGTGTGGTCTGTAAGCTGTAATTGGTTATGGTGCTTGCGTAGGTTTCATAATCACGTGGAATTATCATCATTATCACTTTCAACAGTTGTGTGTGTAGTCAATCGTTTGCCTTTTTTTTATGGTTATTGAGTGACTAAACTAGCAAGTCACACGCTTGCCCATAGCTTCCCAGAGTTTTGAACTTAGGTCAAAATCCTGCTCGGCAAAGCACTGTGTTCGTCACCCTGAGATATTAGATGTTAAGTCTCATTTAGCCTGTAATTTCACTGGAAACATTGCACTTCAATCCGAAATACAGTTATTTTTGCACACTACTGCTTGGCGGTTAAATATCTCTATAATGGTGTGGTACTGCCCCAGGCGGACTCTGCAAAGAAGTCCTACCACTAAAAAAGTAAAGCTTAGTCAGTTATTCGAATAACAAAAATAAACTATGCATCATTATAAGCCTTTAGTTGGCGAGAAAAGCTCCTGATTTATTATCTACTTATCGGAACGACTCAAAGCTCCGTATTTCTCAAACATCACATTTTATAGAACTCCTCTAGAACATAACGCTACGTACTGGAGAGACGCTTTTTGGCTACCATTAAGCGATTCTCTAGAATTTTACGTAAGATAGGGCTCGGAAATGTCATTTTCATATTTTTTAGCGCTTTTAATATTAGTGCTGTCGTAAAAAAAGATTTTATGCTAAGGCCTTTTGATAGCCAGTTCAAAATGTTGCTGTTTTACAGACGAATCCTGCAGACCCTACGTACCGAACAAGGCCTTCCAGCACCCCTGGGATGACTGCCAGGTGTGTCTCTGCAGAGAACACGTATCCATGGAAAGAACCACGATAGAGGTCAACTGCTATACCAAACCTTCGTGCTGTGAGTTAATACAATTACTTTGAACCCGTGTTTTTATTAATAAAAAATGTGTTCTGATCAACTACTAATGTACATACCGCTATGTAACAAAACATGCATACAAAGTAACATAAACAATTAATATTTTGACCCACCGGTTTTTTGACGGTACCAGCTGAGATTCATTTCAATTCTTATAATTTGCTGTTCCAGGAAATTTCCTGGAAGAGCAAATTATACGATTCTATAAATAATTATGGCACTTAATGGTCTTGTTAGAAGTTTTGTTAATTTATTTTATGGTATAGTGTAGGGTATACCATATTATCTGTATCATCGTGTACGCCTGCTATCATCTATTTATCCTTCTTATCAAGTCAAATCAAGTCGCAAAAATAATTGTTAGAACTCCGATATTTAAAAATATCTGCTCTGTTTCATATCCTGAAAAACTGTATCTGTATCGCTTTGGTACCAAAATATTATCAAAGTAATGAAATACATGTAAATATTCTGTTAGAGTGATAATGAAATGGTTATCACTATCTTTTTTCTGGCGCTACATTTTGTAAACACTGTTTTATATATTTTCAGGCATTGAACTTCCACTTGACTTCCCTGGAGCCGGGGGTTTGTAACAGTTTTTAATAGTTCGAAAACAAAATAAGATTGTGCAAATCCCTATGATCATATTCATAGGATTTTTTATTGATATCCTCAACAGATTTAATCCTTCAAAAGACTCGTTTAAACCGCACACCTGTAAACTCCAAAGTAATTTATTTCATCCCATCTGCAAACGATAACCTAAACCTGAATGTCAGCAATAAACACCTGCCGATCCCTTACAACACCTCCGAGCCATATAAAAACCCGCGTTTAAAACAACAAAACGTATATAGTAAAAATTTACGAGCAAGCGACACAGCCGTCAGAATTGACAAATGTAAAGCCCCAGGTGGGATACTAAACCTTTGGCAAATCCAATATCTCGGGCAATAAGGGTCGGCAATCAATTGCGAGCGATCACTTGGCTATAAGCTATTCAACGGGAAACTAACAGCCAAAGATTGAAACGCCCTACATTGAATACCCCTGGAGTGCGACAAGAACTTATATTTAGACCTGTATATGCGAGTAACACCAATGTTTAGAAATCTGTGACGTACTCAAACAACTCGGTCCTCGATAAGGCCTTAATAAAATTTCCGTCCACCTCGATAGTCCGTAACACTTTATAGGTAACTTTACCTCTGTGCCAGTGTTGTAAGGTAATTCGAAGGGATCAGTTCAAGCTTTCGAATTTTATGATGCAATGAATTTTGTTGCTGTTTTATTTGTTGGCAGATGGAACTCTTTTATGTCGGCTGCGGTCGATGATAATGTTTTTGTCCGGTTTCTTATTAAAATAACGTTTTCTGGGCGTGGCTTTTATAACCAGATCCATTAATAACTAAAGCTTTATCTACTTTTGAAATATTTTATGGTATGGTAATGGTATTATCTCACGGGCCAAATTATTGGCTTTTGCCCCCCAACAGCATATGGTATGAATTTAACAAAACTACATGTGCTCGTACAGGTTTACTTCGAAAACAATTATCTACCACTACTTTTACAGATATGTATTAAGATTACAAATTTGTAACTTTCACTTAAATTATTTAGGGCTTCCACTTTGCTCCCATATTGTGGTTTACAACTGTAATTGCAGACTTTCGATAATGTAGATTAACAAAACCTTGTTTTATTACAGGTATCAGCAGTTCTGGCCCTATTGTTATTGGAGCTAATTCAGGAGAAGGGAAAAATATTGGATACTATCCTGGTGATAATACCGCGAAAGCTCCTGGTGGATATATTCCTGGACACTACAGTGAAAACGTGTATACAAATCTTCCAAACGAACATTTAATTGGACCTCCTAATGGAAACGTAATTGCATCTCAGGGTTGGAATGCTGGTTATCTGACTGGTCCCTATAGTGAAAACCTGTCAGCATCTGCTAGTACAAATTTAAATCAAAAGTGGAATGGACCTGAGCCTTGGCATTCAAGTTTCATTGATGTCGAAAAAAATAAAAATCTTCAACCAATACTCAAGCCCTCGGATGCATATTTGCCGGACCTTTCAAATGACAAATACTTCAAAGGAGCTAATGAATTGAAATGGACACCAAATGGCGGGATCGATTCCAAGCTTAGACCATTTGATGAGAAGTTAGTCGGATCTGACGGTATAAAATGGACTTGGCCTCCTAATGGACAATTGATTGATTCTCAGAATGAACCTTTTAATGGAAACTTAAATGAGTACAATGGGATTAAATGGTCTGACAGAAGTAAATTAATAGCATCTAAATGGAATTTGTCTCCAAATGGACACTACATCAATTCTCAAAATATATATCCAGATGTAAGGATAAACGGTCCTGGTCCTATCAAATGGATATGGCCTCAAAATGGAGAACTGATCAATACTGAGACTGATTACAACCTAATCGGACCTAATGGTATAAAATGGAATGTGAATAAAGTGTTACATGAAGATTCTTTTAACAATCCAGGTGGCAACTCATATGTTCCCAATAACCTACTGTATAGGATGCCCGTAACCTATCCTATTGTTAATGACCAATGGAGAATTAAAAATCTCCTGGCATCTGAACTCTTGTATCCCCCCCATACACCTTACAGTACACACAGCTCACTAGTAGTGCCTGGAGAACAGCTCTATGGTTCTATTGGATACAACGAAGGAGAAAATTCAGTTTACAGACATGATGGGTTGGTAAACCCAGGAGAATTAGCAGTTCTTGGGTCCAGTAAGTTTATATTTCTAAATAAATAAAATTTAAAACCTTGATAAAGTATTGGAATCGATCCTGACCTAGCATTTTGCGCGACAATTTTATTTTTATTTTTGTAGAAAATATGCATTGATTGTTATTAAATCTTCGGATTTTCTGGACGGTTCATACAACTGGAAAGGAAGTCTCGCTTAGGTTAGCACATTTTTAAAGCGTTTTCATGTGTAATTTTTTGCAGATGCCAAACCTAAATCTCAAGTGATACTTAATCCAAAGACCAAATTAAGGATGCGGACTAAATCTGGTAAGCACTAGTAAAAAAAAAATGCAGACACGATTATTTTGTATTTAAATTTAACAAGATCAAAGTCTTTGAATTTTTTTACAAGATTTAATTTAACTTGCAATGTATGTTTGTATGTAAGTAAATATGTTTGTTCGGGTGGAATCTTGCAACTTAATTTTGAAGCAAAATTATTCAACCGATTGAGCTGAAGTATTTTTAATGTACTCCTACAAAATTGGTATCAAATGAAAGAGGTTGCTAAAAATAACACGAAAAATAAAGTGCAAATAAAGTTTAAATACAATATGGCGGACTTCTAAAAGCTTGTTTTGAAAAAGTTTTTCATAGATATTATTTCTTTCTCAATTTCCTCCCACAAGGAAGTCAGTGAAGCCTCGACAAGTTGGATATAAATTAAAAATAAATTACGAACCCATCTGTGCCCAGCTCATGCAAATCCATTTTAATCAAACTTCTGTAGATCTAAAGCTCACTTCTACTTATTGGATTTTTTCCTTATAACTTGATTCGAAAGCCTTAGGCTAGTTAAAATAGTTCACTTTGACATTTGCACAGAAGGTTTACAAACTTTTTTGGAGTTAGAGACGGAAATTAATTTTGGGCGGGTTTTGACATTTGGCAATTTTTAGGATCAGTTTTTTTTGGTAGTTTTGCTGATCAGGTCTCTCGTATTTAGTGGAGTACATAAAAATCAATAAGTAAATTGCTAAAAAAGTTTGTCGATCATTGTGGTGATACTTCCAGCTAGCTACAGCTAGATTGAAGTTTGAATCACGTCTTATGCGTAGATTATAAAATATTACTATTATTTTATTGCAGGGAAACCAACGGACGGGAGCGACTCATTGGAATACGACTAGAAAATAATTTATTAATTATATAAGTAAGTATTCTTTGATATTTGGTAACATTTTAAGAACATTTCCGTAAATAATTAAAATCTTTTGAATTTCTATACAGTTAACAAGCCATAATTCCCTTTTAGCAATGAACAAGGCGATTGATGTATATCATTCTTGATGATAGTAAATGTCTCTAATTATTTACAGACCGAAACATTACCTGCTGTATAATAATTTGTGTGCTATATGTTATTTGGGTTACGTAAGCGGGCGTGAAACTGTCCGCAACTTGTACGAGGCCTCAGAGTAGACTATAACCCACTTGCCCCTTAGCCACTGCTGTCCGACCAGCACGGCGGAGGATCTCACCATATTCTATTATCTAAAGAGCCACGCCAAATACTCAGTACATACAAAGTCTAATACATGTCACGATAAAACGAAAAATATTTTTAAGGTTTTCCCTTTACATGCGATGGTCGGTAGCAAATTGTTATATCAGCATACCTGTAGAAAGCATTGCATTTGGAACAAGATGATATTTGATATTATCTGCTTTTATTTTTATGTTTGCTGCCAAAACTATTCAACGTATTCCAATTATTCATATAAAGATATTTCGTTTAATAAATCTTCTCTTATTTATATGTTATTTGGACGCGTGACGTTTAATATCTGTTAACATAAAGACAAAAATATGAATGAATACATTTCAGTTACATTAATAAGAAGAAAAATTAAAAATCATTCCTTTATTTTCAGTAATTAAGACGATGAAACGACGACGAGGCCTGAACACGGACTGATGTAGCTTCCATAATATATAAGCAAAGTGTGACTTCAAAGCAAGAGGCGCTTTCTGGTGTATCAATAAACGATGAAGTGCCGTACTCTGGCGTTTTATTTTTAGCCATTTCTATGTTATTTCAATGAATGTTTTAGTTAAAGGCAATTTGAAAACAATTCAACACACATAAACGTGAAATGTAATTCTCACCTTAACACAAAATCTGGAAAATTACTAGATCTACGAAGCTGATGATTACTAGGCAGGTAGATTAAGAGATTGAAAATCCTTGTTTTTTTCTCATGTTCCCCATAAAGACTTGTGAAAGTTAAGAACTAATTACTAGATTCACAAAAATTACAACTATCTCGAGATGAAGCCGCCAAGAAACTTGAAGGCGCATTTCTTCCATTCTTTTTACATCACAAACTAGTTTTATCTATATTTTGCCGTTGCCAAAAATTGTTTTGCTTCAGTAAAACTGCAAATTTTCTAGAAAAAAATACAAATCAGGCAATCTAGAGTAAAAATACTATAGTTGGCTAATAGTGGATGAAAAGCAAAAATCCACTAATATAATCGATTACATAAACTTTTACAACAGCCCCACACTAAGTTCGATGACTTGTGTTGTGGGTGCGGGCAACCTTTACATCACACACGCACACACAATCACAACCAGAACCAGAAACAGCACGGTGAGGGGAATGCGCTGAAATACGCCAAGATCACTAGCATTAAACCATTTTATCATCATTAACATTTGGATAAATTACCGAATCCAAATTTTGCGTATTTATTACAAAAATAATTAATTGCCCGTTGGCTTAGTTGGGTGGAGGTTTGCCTTCTAAACAGCGGTATTGGGTTCGATTCACGGCGGGAACACAAGTTTTATCCCCAAGGAAGTGTGTGTTTCTGGTTCTGGTTGTGATCGTGTGTGTGCGTTGTGAATGTACCCAGCACCCACGACACAAGTCATTGAACTTAGTGTGGGGCTGTGAGTGCGAAAGCGTTTATGTTGTGATTACTTAAGTAAAGTCCATTACAAATTATTATTAAGCCAGAAAAAGTAGATGTCGTAACCGTTTTCACTTGGAAGTTGATAGAGAGATGACGATTGGGATATTGAAATACAAAACACGCATTCTCAATAAAATAAACAATCAAATAAAAATAAAATCCATTATATAAGCCTGCATAGCCGATTTAAAAATAAATCCAGTGCACAACATAAAACATTTACGAGCGCTAAACTATGATTTTTCCTTTCAATGTATGCAACAATAATGATCATTCAAATTGTTCTGTTTTTATTCGGTTAGTGTACATATTTTTATATTATTTTAACCTACTTTGTAAAGTCATACCTACGCTGATATTTATTAATACAATTTCAGCGCAAAGAAACTTAGTAACAACTGCTTATGACATCGAATACAAGCAAAGATTACAAAATGGTAAGCCTTTTATTTGAGTTAAATAGAGACTTTTTAACTAGGAATTTTGAATTAAAACGTTTATACACACACGCTATTGCCTAGACCGATTGATTGTGACGTCGGTTTAGGCATTTCTGATGCCAATGATTGGTAAATTTTCCTTAGCTGTACGGTCGTAGTCTGAAGTCATATAAATAACCTTAAAATAACAAATGGTTCCGTTTAAAACTGTCCCAACCTGATTACAAATCAAATCAAATCGTTTATTTGCTAGAATACATGTATATAAGATCTTAATGTGAAAAGTGACACAATAAATTCAGTCTGCAAGCAGACGTGCAAATGGTAATGTCTATGTCTACTATAATATCTAGACTAGCCTGTAGCCTATAAGTTTCGTGGTTCTTTAGTTGTACAATTTATGTTTTATTTTAGAATATCTATATTTTCTTTTAAATTTATATATACGGGCCAATTGCATAGGCAATTTGTGTTTCCACCGGGAATCGAACCCGATACTAAGCTTAGTTAGCTGCCCGTTAGCTCTAATATAATATGTCTTACATGTTTAGTTCATGAACGTAAGTGAGGGACTTATTTAACATACAAGTACGCTGAAAAAAGTGAGACAAAATCATAACAGGAGTAGGCAGGAAGTCGGTGAAAATTTAATAATTATAAAATATATATCTTATATAGTATAGGTTCATTCAGACAAACTTCTCAGCATATTCATATCGTACACATAATTGTATGCGCATATTTTGAATTATGTATGAATTTAATAAATTTTGTATTAATTTGTATGCAAAGAATGAATACATAATACCCGTAACTAGGGGGTTGAGAGAACGGGCGTGGAGTTAAAACAGCAATTTTGTTAATTATTAACTAGAAATAAACTACAAATGTACTTAACTAATTATAGTATACAAAGTATAATATTATAAATATTGGATTCTAAAAAAAATTACATTTTCTATTAGGTACATTGGAATGGTGTTGCCGCCGCGGCAACTTCGGCACAGTACAATAGTGACGTTTGTAAACACTGATTCTACGTCAAAACTGTCCATCACTTCATTTTCATCGACCTTATGGAGCCTTAAAATTTCGACAAAATGGCGGAGATCCTTCACGAAAAAGGTTTTTCTTCCCACCAAAGGCTGCAACACACTAGCTACATGCTTTGCAAGTTCATACGTTGGTGAGTGAGTCTATTTGACTCACAATCGGTCGCAGGTTTCGTTTATGTACTTTTGGGAGGCCATACAGTTTAGGGGGTTGGAGATTTCTTAGCCGAAGAAGATGTTTACGGTTACTTCACCAATTGCATGCTTACACTTTCTGACAGCCTTTTGGACAGCCGGTGTTCCGGTTCGTTCTTGCCGTCGATTTGTATTTCACTTTTTTGTACGTTATGTCATCATTAAGTAAGTTACTGACTTTGTCGTCATATTATATAGTGTTGACAACAACAGTCGTATTTCCTTTATCTGCTCTTAACACAAGGACATTGTTATCGTAACGTAGGTCTCCTAGCGCGGAAAGCTCGGCAACAGTTAAATTTGGTTAAGGGGATTTTGCTTAACGCAAATAAACAGCAACATCCTGCCTTAAAATCACTGCATCAGCAGCCGGTTTTTTGTTGCGTCGAACTACCTCCTCAACATTGCCAATCACTTTACATATTTGGGTCGTTTGGTGTTGAGACACTGGGCCCATGGAGACTGGGAGCTCATTCTAATTTAAAAAATCAATCAGTGCGTCTAGTTGAGACGACGCATGTAAAAAATGCTGGAACTTATAAATTTTTAATGTATTTTAGGAAATAGAGGCATTTGGCCCGTGGCCGTCTGTAGGTTTGTTGGTTGTATATGATATTAAGTTAAGCTAATACCCCCGCAGCTCAAGAAGCTGTAAAAGGCAAATGGGTGACAGAATCACATATTGCCACTCCACACCTCGCTGATATCGATGATCTTCCCAACGTGGCTTATTTGAACGATGCCCAGCACAGAGGTCCCAAGTGGTATGACGACACTTCCAATTCTGATTCGACGGATATGGCGTCTACGAGTTCTGGTTCACAAACGTAAGATCTTTTAAACCTCTTCAAGCTTAGTTTGAAACGCTCGAGTTCAGAAATAAAGAAAGAGAAGTTTGCACGGCGCGAGATTTGAATCTCGGATCTCCAGTACAATATCTTAACGAATTTGGAAGCTTATATCAGGCCCGGTCCTTCGGAAGTGGGTGAGGCGGTTTGAGTCGCTGACCTTCCGAGTGCAGGTATTTACCGGACTTAGACGTTTCGAAAGTACCAGCACGAAATCACAAGACGAGAGCTGTTCCGGCCTGCCACGAAGTGGGCCGGAGGATACGGCAAAGATATATATTATATCCTGTACTTGAACAACAAATACAGAAATCAAACAATTATTATATGGAAAAAGTTATAAGCAAGTAATCTTATAACATTTTTTCTATATAATCAAAGATCAAAGTACTCAGTTTGGCGAGAACGACTATATAAACATTTGCTAAACATGTAAATGTATAAATATAATAATTTTCTTATTCCAGAGATATATCTTCTTCAGTTAACCATGAATCTGACGAATCAACATCAGCTTCTTCTTTTGAAACTAGTGAGAAGAAAATGGCGTAAGAATTATTTAATATTATTAAGTGTATTAATTAAACATACGTATTCATTTCCAAAGTCAACACTAGCAGTGGGAAAACTTCTGATCCTGATTGTAGAAAGTAAGTACTCTAAAATGGAGTATGAAGAAATGTTGAAAATACTATGCAGTTTAGTACCACGCAGATTAGAACGAGCATTCCCTATCTAGATGTAGTTAGAGGTGGATGTGAGTAGGTGTGTGTATATTCAAAAAAGTATGATGATTATTCGTAATTTATAATCATCATCATCATCAAATATGATACAAAAAATGAAATCACTTTATACCTTAAAGTTTCAATGATAAATGACAATTATTATGTTTATTATCTAAATTAGGCTATCTACGGGCCAATTGCCTTTATTTCCTAAAACTAAACTAAAATTATATACATCTATACAGCAAAGACCAAAGTTACCTACAAGTCATAGAGCTTATAGGTAACTCAAGTGCTCAAGCCCAGTACCAGTGGGTAGCGTTCCCATCATGCTGGCGGCATTGCCTCTCTGAATTGCAATCCTTTTAATTTCATATTCTCTTCTAGACGTAGAACTTATCGGGAATGCGTTGCATGTCCGCGAGATATGATGAAGTCTTACAAAAATATTGGCATCAAATGGATCTGCGGCGGGTATCAGAGAGCCAGAAGGACATTTAAAAGCGAGTGCATGATGCGGTATAGGAACTGCGAAGATGGGACCTGTAAGAATATTTAATTCTTATTTTTTATTGTCCGAGTCTCTCGAAACATTGGGACTGAGACACGCTTGTCTCACTGAGACGTTAAGAGCACTCTAGTTCCACACAGCAAGGAATTTCTTGCCACACTCGATTAGTAATCATAGAGTAGTGATTCAGTACTCTACGCGTATGTTATTTTCGTTAAAGTTGCACATAGCGCAGCAAAAATAAGGCAACGTGCGTGGTTGCGCCTCTCAAACATCAATTGGTTTGGAGGTTATTTTTTTTTTTTGTGACAGGCTAGTGTTTGAACACTATCTCACCTGATGGTAAGTGACGATGTGATCGAAGCTGGTAAACACACTAGACCTGGAATAATAGGTTTTTCTCATATGTTCGAAAAGTGAAAAAACAAAAGCATTTCTATTTTGGGAGGTGTTAGTTGATTGAGCGAAGCGAGATCTTTAAGTTGACTTGGGTCGTTTAGCAATTTGTCCGTCCATCCGTCCGTCATTCTGTCAGAGGAATCTAGCGTCTATACCATATAAGCGAATGACTTCAAATTTTCTTAATTATAATCTTTACTTAATTTAATTATATATTTATACTTTACTTAATTATATGTATAACGCCATAAATGACATTTAAAATTATATAAATGAAAATACTAACACATGTAAGTGGAGAGCAACTTCTTTTTTTTTTAATCTACTCTTGTGGGGTATCGTTAAAGGGGCTAGACGTGTAAAGTACGAAAACGGTTAAAAAAAAATCTACGTTGGAATATAATGATTTTGTAGGTCACGAAACTCACTGTTTTTAGATCTATTTTGTCCCGGAGTCTATCTCAAAAACGGCTTCACACTGAACGCTGAAACTTACGTATAATATCTATCATATCATGTACTTCAACAACAAATACAGAAATTAAACAATTATAAGCAAGCAGCCTCAAAAGATTTTCTCAATGAGGCAGAATGTAGGCGCGAGATCTCATTTCGGGTCGTACGACTAGTATACAAAAAGGGCTTTTTTGTTGCTTGCCGAAGAAAAAGTGCCCAGAATACTGGCTGCGTTTTCATGTTGAATTGCAATTTTCCTACCTACTATTTTTTTAAGCTGAATAGGCAAAACAAGCAAACATTTGACCGCTATCTCACCTGAAGAAAAGTGATGATGCGGCCGAAGTTGTGCTAAACAATTTAAACGTTAGAAAAGCTTAAAAAAACCGAATTCACCGCTTATGTTTTGGTTTTGGCTTGATTAATTTCGATAAAACTTATATGGGACCACCTCTGAAGAATAATCTATCAAACAAAAAAAAGAACTTTGAGAATCGGTCCAGAAATGGGGGAGAATACGGTGAACATACATAACAAAATATATATACAGTCGAACATAGAACCTCCTTTTTTGAAGTCGGTTAAAAAGAGTCAGCATTTTGGTCACTTGTCACCTGGATAAACATTTGGATATTTCTTGAAAATTTCATGTGCTCCCGATCCAATATTTAGACAGATTTAAAATCAGAATTTTCTACACAATTGTATCCTTTTCCAGTGTTTGTGAAGATATCCAATCATCGCTGCAAGGACGACTCGACCCACGGCCACCACTGGTTTTATGTATACAGGACTTAAATATTTACATGTGAAAGTAAATAGAATAATCAATACCATGTTTTTTTTTTTCATCAAAGGCCTGCAAGTTTTTGCCCATTGTGCTTTAGTGGGACCTAGAACTTTAACTTCCTTTTTAGATAGGCATGTTATCTCATATCTCAATTTTATTTTGCGTACATTAGGCGAGACAATGTTTTATCATCATGAATCGCGGCGAAACGCGAGCAACCCCGGCATCTCCGAACTATTTTTTATTCAAGATAGGCAAACTTTTAACCTCTCATGGTACGACGATGTGGTCGCAAATGAAGAGACTTATTCACTTGCGAGATTAAAGATTCCCATATTGTTCTTAGGAAAGAAGTTCCATTCCTTTGCCGTTCGCAAAAGAATGGAACTCCTTGCAAAACCTTCCCTCCTAAGCAAATCGTTTCGTCCTCATTTGTGGAATTCCTACCATATTGCGGTGTCGCTTAGCGATTGTATGCTTGTCCGATGATACAACAGAAATGAGAGAACTAATATGGGAGAGAGATCATATAGTTCCTTGACACACTCTCCAAAATATAACCAATTAAACTCTAGGTTTTTTATTGGATATTTTTTTATATAGAGCTTAGAACATGGTAGCTACCATGCAGCGATGTCCTGAGCTCTGAAGCTTTGAATTAGTCAGCTGTACGCTGCCAACAATTTTCTTGGCTCTTCGTTCAATAGTGTCGAGAGCCTCAAGCTGCCGTCCCAAAGATGAACAGTACTCAATACATGAACGGTAGTTAGGATTCGAAAGTGTGTTCAGCTTCTACAACTGAGCCTTCGAGACTAGGGCGCTCTTTTTCTCCTATTCTTGTTGTAAAATTGCACAATGATCGATAGTCTGTAATGTCTTTAACCGAGACTCTGCAGTTTGAACTCAACCATAACTTGTTATCGCGTTTTTACTATTGGAAAGTAAAAAAATGAGTCTTAGTCTAATTATGTAATTTTATACTCATAATAAATACAACGGTATAAAAAGAACAACAAGTGTTAGTTACATCTTTGTTGCCCAAGGGGTGTAATTTGGGAGTCTTAAATTCAAGAGTGAATAGGTATTTTATAGTCAAACATGTCCCTTCTTCTGTTTATATAGCACACAGAAAAAGTGTTTGACACCCGATTGGAACAAAGTTCCTCTCACTATATGTATTTAATAATATTAATAAATATATATATATATATATATATATATTCAATACACAATCACAATTAATTAAATTAACGACGTTTGAGAGTATTTAAATGAACTAATAAACCAGGCTATTTCTTTCTTTTCAAAAAAAATCCACAAATACCCAATCCACTAAAAAGTATTTTTAAAGTCTGGGTTCAAACCAGCTTCCTTCGGCATACTTTATTACAAATACCTTATTATTATATACAACAAGACGACAATTTCGATACTTTACCGAACATTAAAGATATAATAGTCTAAACCATCTTTAACCTCTTTTATTTTCTTTTTATAACAAAACAATAATCACAGTAATATCATATATCTGAAAATTTGTGTGTAAGCGTGTAAATGTGTTTGTTTGTCTCCTCTTCACGCTGTAACGGCTGAACGGATTTGGATGAAATCCGAAATGTACATTAAGCTATGTACACTCCCTAGGAATAGCATATAGGCTACTTTTTCACTTGATAAACACGAGCGAAGCCGCGGGGCATGGTTAGTTATATCATAAGACGATAAGTAACGTCATTACAAAAACTTGTCCAATACATTTTTTTTTATTTAAATTAGTATAGACAATATTATTGCACAAAACTTATAATCGATATATACCGATATAATCCATACTTTTTCCACAAACAAAAACAATAAAATTCCCAGCTGAAACTTCCAGTCGTAAAAATACGAAATGGCGAAACTATAAACAACAATATAGATTTGTTCCACCATCATATTAAAATACAATCATTAAATGAAAATAAAGTAACAAACGGGACGAATGATGTTAGATATGGTGCGATTGGAATTATCCTTCGTAGTTATAGTGACGTGTTTTATAAGTAAGTAGTTTTATTTAATATCTCGTGAAGAATAGGCGGATTCTTTCCGATCGGTCTTCAAGAAGATTTCTCGAAGTGATACAGACTTATAATTAATTATTGAAACTGGTTAGCAATCTTATTCTTATAAGATTATATCAGAATCCTCTATAGGAAATGTAATAATAATAATTATTAAACCAGCTATGTCCTAGAAGTTCTCTTAATTAGACTTCTCAACTAATCAGCGGAGAAAGAGGCGAGGTATCTGAATAAAGCTGTAATTAGGTAGACTTTAACTATACAAAATAATCAATCGCTAGCCGTTCTACAAATGGTGATTCGGTGCGACCAATTAGCTACCAAAAATGACCAATACTAATCTATCTACTGAGAAACCTAATAATGACATAGTGTTTTTTCTGTGATAAACAAACATTAAGTATAAACAAGCGAAAATTTTATACAAATAACAAAATGGGCGATAATGAGTTAGTTGAGTCGAAATTGCAGAGTTTCGGTCACCGACGTAAGGTTGCAAGCGTATTGGTGTTCTATCTTGTGTATTTTGGAGAGTATTAGTTATAACTCCCCTATACTTTTATCATCTATCAACCAGACTAACTATCAGGATCAACTCAGCATTAGGTACCCATTCGCACATATGCAGACCTTTATATGTAATTTACTTTTCTTCTTTGCACACACACATACTCATACACACACGCACGAAAACACACATACACACCGAACATTTCGTAGTTAATGGTTAGGTTATTTATTTGAAGGTATAATTAGAAATAGTAATAAGTATTTAAAAAAAATGATTTTTTCTTGTTTTAAATTTTTAAAATCTCATTAAATTGTATTTTCCGCTGCCCGCTGATCACATTTTTTTTTTCAACTCAACCAACACCCGAGCTCGAGCAATATGGGATGCACTGAAAACCAGTCCTGCGTAGACGTTGTTTGCGCAGCACAGTGCTGAGTGTTTCCTAAATTATGCATATTAGAAATAGCAAATTGATTTATTTTGTTATTTATGATTACTGTACCCACCCAGTTGTTGAGTTTGAGTTTGAGTTTGAGTTTGTATGTTCTTTGTGTAATTTTGGCAATATATATTGTTATATTTTATTTTTAGTTTAATTGAAAATATTTTTTTTCTGTAGATTCCGCCTTCCTGTCTTCATCAGATTCTGATAAAGTGACTTCTGAAAGCTCAAGTGACGCGAGTGAGAATGAAGAAAGGTATTTTTTTATAATCTTCAATTCCTTTTGAAACGTTATCCAAATAGCAAAGAATACATACTGTGCGGTCTTCCACACAATAGAGTCTTATTATGAATATGTAAAGAAAATGCTAAACTAAAATTGACAAATTTAAGAAGGCCTTAATTTTTTATCAAAAAATTTAAAGTGATTTATGAAAATATGATAGGCCACCCTTTTGTTTATAGCTCCACCGATGGAAAAGACAGTTTTCTTTGCCTGGATGTATCTGAAGTCACTTGCAGATGATAAAATATTTTATACTGGTCGTAGTAATAGGGGTAAAGTAATAGGGCGAATTCTGAGGATGCTATAGCCTGCCAATCGAACAAATGTATCGATTCTTTCTCAATTCCGTATAAAAACTCGATTATCCACTATGTTTGTACTGATTTTGCCCACATGAAGCGAAATGGAGATGAGAGCTTAAAAAAATTGGCATTGTTGGCAATACCAAAAGGAAAAGAGGTTGAGGTCGGTTGCCAGCACGATGGTCAGACCAAGCAAAATGAGCTACATCCTCGAGCAGGTTCAGACAATGAGAGCGACAATGAACCAGAATCGATGGAGATTATTATTATCATATTGTCAAATTGAGGGAATCACAATCCTCAGAAATGTGAGACCGTCTATGCAGAGAGACAGAATCAGGTTTTAGATGATTTTGAATTTGTTAACTTCAAGTTGCGCGCGCGTCTCCACTACGTTTGCTTTTTATCTGTTACACACGTTTTTACGTGGAGACGCAAGATGGCGCGAGTCGTTGCGATTATAGCGAAATTGTATTTTGACAAGAGATTTGAGTGGTATTACTATTAATACCAGTAGAATCTCTTGTCAAAATGGTTGATACTACCCTATGCTTTATACGTACTTTAACTAGGTTCTAGTGGTAACAATATTAATATTCATACCATAACAGTTTAGACAATATTCAATGATGGGTGATTACTTAGTAGGTCGTGTTTTGTGGGATTGTGTATCTAAATAGATTTTTAAAAGTTTGTTATCTACTTTCCCCCTTTTGTCAAGTTTGAGCCGAGCCTCTGACAAAAACTTTTACCAAAAACAAAAACCCAAAAATTAACAGGAGTTGGGCGCCAACACCTTTTACTTGAAGCGAGGCATGAACCCGCAACCATGTCATGCCTGCCCCTTTAACGACTGAGCTATCCAAGCTTTGCTGCAAGAGATGAAATTTATCCATTCTAAATTTTTTACACAAGGTCATGTGGCGCCTTTTGCTTGATCCTTGAACAAATGTCACGTGAAAAAAAACTTTCTTGAAATCTAGGTTGTTTGTCTTGATAGTCAATACTTATTGCATACTTATTGCACACTTGCAACTTATTGTAGCCTTTCCTCGACTTCGGAAGATAAAAACGATGTGGCGGCTTCATCCTCCGTGAGTTCAGAATCGGGATCCTCCGCGGAGACAGCCGAAGCGAGAATAGCGTAAGTTTCTTCATCAGAAATACTACTAATACATAGAACTAAGCGTTTTGCTTCCACATAAATTATGCGAACGGAACTTCTTGCATGAGTCTGTTTAATGATAAATATGAGAGTCTTTGAGTTTTGAAGTTGCAAGTGAATAGGCATCTTCTAGGTAAACGTTCTCCTTCGTCGACCGCATCGGCGCTTACTATCAGGTTAGATAGTGGTCAAACGTTTGCCTATCTATGTGCATATATGTGTGTATGTGAGTGTGAATTTCGAAAACATCTGTAATAAGGTAAAGCGTTGGAAGCTTACCTGTCTTTGTTCCCCGAACAGTATGATCTGGGAGTTTTTGGAGTCTTCAAGTCTAGAATGTATAGGCATCTTCTAGGTAAGCATGTTACATCTTCGGCCGCAATGTCACATTCCATCAGATGTGATAGTCGTCAATGTGATGATGTTTTATAAATGCGAAAATATAAAAGGGCCTCTTAGCATTGGCTATGGCTCCACTAATGCCTAATAGAGGTCTGGACATATACCTGAGCTAAATAAATACGTTGGTAATCAAATCTTTACTTTTATACATTTTACAATATGAATAATCAATTGATTATTTTTTATAATTATCATTCTTTCAATTATTTATTTTATTTTTTAATTAAACGTCTCCTTAACGTTGTTTTTATTTCGTTATACTTTTTAGTAGAAGAAGGCACCGCGAATGCCATAAATGTATTAGTGACGAAGATCTAGTAAAAAGGAAATATAAAGGGATCAAGTGGATTTGCGGTGGCTACCAGCAAGCCAGGAGGACCTTCGCGAGCGAATGCATGATGCGATTCAGGAACTGTGAAGATGGGACCAGTAAGATGTTCCTATGCTATGTTTTATATTGATTAAGTGCTGGCTGTACTCATATATTGTTTATTATGATCAAGAAACTCGACCGGTGTTCGGGCGATATAGACGCCCATCCTCGGAAGTATGCGCGGCGTGTGAGTATGTGTGTTGTAAGCCAGGTCTTGTCAAAAGTTACCTCAAACAGATAAAAATAGGTAATTTTTGTGTGAAAAAAACCTTCATATTTTTTTCCATTTTAAGTTGCATTTTAAAGTATTACTTTAACTCTACACATTTAGAAATTAAAGACACAAAATGTTTGTTTACATTGGTACGAGAGAGATAAACGTATTATTAGGGAATATTGGTACAAATAGTATTTCATTTTCATGCGTGCTACACGAACGAGGATAAAAGATGTCGAAATTGAAAAAATATTAAATTAAATTCTACAAATTCCATAAAATCACCAAAAGTAACCTTTTGAGTTGTGTAACCTGAAAGTAACCCGACGCAGTTGAAAATTACGTAAAAGATTACATAAGAAAACTTCTGGCGACGTTGGCGGCAGCGGCAGCGACAGCGTACTGTGTTCCTTTGCGCGTGTAGCTCGCCGCTGCGGTGGTGGAGACAACGGCGGCGGCGCGGGCGCCAAAAGCAGTCAGTCAGAAGGCGGCATGGTGATGGAGCGCGTGCATCATCATGGATCAAATCTTTATCGCCCGAAAATCGATCGAGTTGACATCCTAGGTCATGGTAACCACATCCTAGTTGGTATTGAAAAAAATTGCAGAAAGAACCTCTAATGATATAACTATACTAAAACTATTTCAGAAAATTAATTGAATTACTTTTCGGAAATCCATAACGACAAAGTTAATTTATTATATTTAGTGTTAATCCCGATAATGTTGTTAGGCTTAGGCGAACAGATGCTTCGGCGGAGTTCCCACGATAATAATAGTAACGTTCGCACCCCAATAACACTAACTTTCGCGGCGTGCGGGCGGGCGGGTGGTGCATCCTGCTTGAAGCCTAACAACATTATCGGGATTAACACTAAATATAATAAATTAACTTTTTTGTTTGTTAAAACTATTTCAGTGAGGGTGCTGTAAGGCAATAGTAAACTTATTTATATTGTTTGTACGTTTATCATCCGAACTGCGAAGGTATGGAACTCACTGCCCTCATCTTTGTTCCATAAACGGTATAATCAGAGGGTCTTGAGGTCAAAAGTAAACAGGAATCTTCTTTTCAAGAGATAATGGTCAAATGCTTGCCTATCAAGCATGAAAAACGTATAAGCAAAATATATGTATAGGGTGGTTAAATATTTCTCTACATACGAGTATAATGCATACAAATACAACATCTCCATATAATATATATATTTTCCTTAGCTCCACTTATTTTTTTATTTGGCATCGCATATTTGTGCATTTCGCCAGTGTCAAGTAATAATACATTTCAAGCGTATTTCATTTTAAAAGTTCTAGTCTGAAGGCACAGTCAAAGTCAAGTAAAGTATGATATAATATATTCAAATCTTACCCATCACAGCCACAAACTTTTTGAAATCAGAATCATGCCTCAATATAAAAGTCAATGTCAACTTATCAAAAGAAACAAATCACTACCAAACTAGTCCCAACATCCTCAAAACAACTCGGTACATTACCCTACCTTCCCCACAATTTGTCCCTATGTAAGTATATCTCGGAAAACATTAAAATTGGCTAGAACAACAAACATTTTATATACGTAGACGTACTAGCCGTGCCCCGCGGCTTCACCCGCCATTATCAAGTTAAAAAGTAGCCTATATGTTAATCCTAGGTATAATCTATGTATATTCCAAATTTCATCTAAATCCGTTCTGCCGTTAATGCGTGAAGAGGGAACAAACATACTTACACACAAACTTTCGGATTTATAATATTAGTATGATTTACCCTTTTGTCATCCCTCATGTTACACCGTATAAAAGCTCTTCAGCTAAAAAAGTCGGGTGTCAGTTGGCTTAGGTAAAGAGTCAAGGAACAACTCCATCGGCTTGGACGGTCCCACAAGTCTGGGGGTTGGCCTTAGCGAGCAAGGTCACCCCTCCATAGGCGCAGTGGCCTTTTTTGCATCCGGGCCTAATACCGGGGCTAGATAGTGACTGCTAGCGCGACCCTATCTTGCCCCACCTCGGCGAGGGACTTCATACGAGGGGATTTCTAGTGGGTTCGAGCCCCATACACCCCATTCCATCACCCTGGAAAGGCGTTTAGTTCAGTATATCCAATTCACAAAAAAGAAGGGAAGTCCTCCCCACAAAATGAGGCCTTCTGTTGCGGCGAGAGAAGCACAGTGCAGTGTTGCGTAGGATTATTCTAAGTTATAGATTTTTTCTCGTAGCGTATTATGTAATTTGCCTAGTTAAATGTTAAAAGTTTTTTTTTTCCAGTGTTCGTGAAGATCTTCAACAGAAAGTGCCCTGACAATTTAAAAGAATTAGGTCACCATTGGTTTTACGAAGACATCTCTTCAAAAAAAAAGAAAAAAAAATTCTAGAAAAATATTGCAGTCTAACACAATTTTTTATAATTGTGCCACACGTTTTATAAACGCGGCCATAGGGTGTCATGCCCTATTGCTTTCTATAAACTATTTCGATAGATGACGTCACACGTCCCCGTAAGACGTTAATAATAAGGAAAGGTTAATTTTGTCGCTTCAGGCGGGGCTTGAGTAGCTCAGTGGTTAGAGCAATAGGGCATGACACCATTTGGCCGCGGGTTCAAATCCCGCCTCAAGCGATAATTTTTCCTTTCTCAATTTATTTATCACTATAGTTCTGCCTAGCATGGCTAATGCTATATAAATAAAATCAAATAATTCTAAAATTGGTTGTTTTGATTTCTGTTGCTCTAATAAAGACCCCCATATTAGTTTTTAATCAATATCTTCAATGTACAGACATCGGCCAGTTACAATTTTATTATAAGTATAGATATAAGAAATATTTGAAAAAAGAATGTAAAAAAATGCACCACAGAGTTTGTTGCCAGGTTTTTCTCAAGATGGCTGTAAATATATAAATCTGGCAATTAGAGTCATTAACTTTAATGCATTTTAATTTAATTACATTTTGGACTCCTTTAGATTTCTGTAGCAATTTTTTATTGCTATATTTATAGCTGTATAAGTTTTTCAGTAATAATCGTTTATGTAGAGCAGGTCACGGGCGGTCGTTAAAAAAAAAAGTTTATCGCGCGGACAGGCGAGACAAGAATCACTCGCGCACCCGGGACGCTTGAGTGGCTTAGGGGCCTATGTAAATAAACGATTATGAATTTTGCGCTGGCAACTCGTTCTTTCAGTCTTTGAGAGTCACTGGAAACTTGTTCGTGATCGGCAGACACACCACGTGCATGCGAGGCCGGCTCAGAAAGATATATGTATAATCCTACATAACTAATTGAGGCATTGGAGTATGCCCGCGGTTGAAATCTGAACTGAGCGAGTCTGATTTGTCGACTTAGCAAACAAGAAATAGAAATAAAAGTCTTATAACATATATTTATTTTTATTATGTACAAAAACAATAAACCTCAACAAAACAATAAACCTCAACAAAACAATAAACCTCAACCCAAAATTCGTAATGTCGTTAAACAGTGGCTGAGCCATAAATTTATATCCCAACTTGATTTATTTCTCGTATAACCTATTTTGGTATTATAGTGTATATTGGAATTCATATATAGATTATGACGCCTTCATTTATATAGGAGAGTAAAAAGAAACTTGGAGATGGTGAACCTTGGAGTATGTCTGGTAATGCTCGTTCTTGGTAAGTAACATCTTGTTGAATAACCGCTTTTTTAAAGGGTTGATTGCGGGTAACCGGTTCTTTTTTGAACTGCCTGTTGGCTTAGTTGTTTGAGCGTTCGCCTTCTAAGCAGGGGTATCGGGTTCGATTCCCGGGAACACAAGTTTTCTCCCCAAGGAAAATTTGTGTTTCTGGTTCTGGTTGTGATTGTGTGTGTGTGATGTGAATGTTTCCGCCACCCACGACACAAGTTATCGAACTTAGTGTGGGGCTGTGAGTGTGAAAGCGTTTATGTTTATGTTTTTATTGTGTTTGTCTGTGTCGGTTAAACTAGCCATGTCAGGAAGGAAATACAATATCTCTCAGGATCGTAACACCGGATATAAAACTCCAAACAAGGTGATTGGGGTTATTGCGAGTCGAAAATGAGATGAGGATGTGAGAGATACGAGTCAGTTCATAGAGAAAAAAATCTCAAAGACTAATCCTATGAACAAAATTTTGTTAGTAGGAATTACTCACGATGGAACGGAGAAATTAAAATTGTGTATTAATCGTAAACAGATTAATTGATCGAGCGAAGCGAGATCTCTAAGTTGACTTGAGTCCTTCAGCACTTTGTCCGTCCGTTCGTCCGTCTGTCGGAGGTATCTAGCGTCTAAACCATATAAGCGAATAACTTCAAATTCTAAGCCAGAAATGACATTGAAAATTATATAAATGAAAATAATAAGGGGGCTCCCATACCTGTAAGTAGGGAGCAAACTATTTATATATTTTTTATCTACCATTGTAGGGTATCGTTGAAAAGGACTTAACAAGTAGAGTACGAAACCGGTTTTAGAAAAAATCTATTTAGGAAAATAACGATTTGGTAGGCCACCAAAGTAACTGTATTTAGATCTATTTTGTCCCGGGGTCTATCTCAAAAACGGCTTCAAAAATATATATAGAATAGCAATCGCGATAGTTTTCATAATAAAATATCCATCATATCCTGTACTTGAATAACAAATACAGAAATCAAACAATTATTATATAGAAAAAAAGTTATAAGCAAGTAATTTCAAAAGATTTTCTCTATGAGGCAAAATGTAGGCGCGAGATCTCAGTTCGGCGCGAACGACTAGTTAATTTAACATAGAAACGCAGCAAGTTTTCTGGGCACTTTTCCTTCGGCAAGCGGCTTACATTTTTTTTTATTGCTATTTGTTTTATTAGCCTTAAATTTGTATATAACTGTTTAATATTTTATAAAACGATAAAATATATCGTAAACATGCTGCATGCACTTAATAAAGTTATAGAAGTAAAAGTAAAAAAAAAAAATTATAATTAGTTTATTTACAGATGAATTAACACTTAAGTACAGTTGATTTAGCATACATAATATAGGTATTGTGAATCTTATCTGTGGGCCCCAAACTAGGCAAAGCCTGTATCTTGGGCGCCCGAAGAGAGGTATTATGTGTTTAGTGTGTGAGGTTCCTCGTGTGCAAAATGAATGTTCCCATTTATTTCCAAAAGTGGTTGACTATTTTAGATAGCGTTATTAATGGTACCAACATAGTATAATATATTCTTAGCATGTTTGCCGAAAATAAGTGCAGCCGTTATCTATATATAATTATTATTTCTGGTCATTGCAAAGCACATGGGTACTTTCAGAATATTAATTTTACCCACTCGTTTAGGTACTGATTCTAGAACTAGTTTTATTATATATCTGGTATATATTATCTCTGTGACTAACTGTATTTGGTGTACAATAAATAATTTTCTATTCTATTCAATTCTTTTCTGGTATGTTTAACAGCGGACGTTGTCATGATGAAATTTTTAAGTTCCGATTCTAATGAATCCGGAGGAAAGAGAGAAATCAACAATGAAGATGATGGTAGGAAGCTTTCTAAATTAAAGAGGAAATCAAAAACAAGATCCACATCGTCCTCCGAGGGGGGAAATAGTACGTAAACTTATAATAATATTGTCATAAAAAAAATATCAGCGTTTTGCTTCTACATTTATCATCGGTACAGCGAAGGAGTGGAGCCCTCGTGTTTGATTCTTTAAAGGTAAAATTTAAGAGTCTACAAGTGCAGTGTTAGAAAGTATCATCTAAGAAAGCATGATCTATCTTCATAATGGGGCAAGGTACATGTATGCTTGTAATTGGCTGTTGGTATGCTTGTGATTGGCCCATGCGACACTTGACAGTTTCCAGCGTCAGTTGTGACATCACCTGCAGAACAGCCAATCATAACTTTAAATCGATGATACAAAAGGCATGTTATTTTCGCGAAGGGGTATAATATGTAGTCTACTAGCTAAGGCATTAATTAAAAAAGCTTATTGTAAAACGAATGACTTCATTAATGACGAGGGTGCATGAAGGCAAACTGCACAAGCACTTTCTGGGGACCACATAATTAATTTAGATATACTCGTATCTAGGTTATTTTGTTTCTGCCGCACATCCACCGCTTTTCGTTCACAGCCAGGATGGCTGGTAGAGAATACTATTTGGCATTAGGTCATTTCTTGTACTTTGATTTGTGCAAAATAATAAATACATTGAGATAATCTCTGTATAAGAAATTTAAGATTGTTTGAAATTAAAATGAATGGAAAAAATGCGCCAAAGATTTTTTTGCCAGGTTCTTCTCGAGATTGCTGTAATTTAGTGAATCTGGGAGTAGTAGTTAACTTACATGAGTGCCTCTTTGGGGCCAATGTGAACAAACGATTATGATTTGATTTAATTTGACTAGCTATTTTGTCTGTGGGCTACCCGGATGGTTATAAATATCGAGCTATTCGTCATAATTCAGTGTAATAGCAAATAATGAAGCTTGCTCCATCATCGACCACAGCGTCGCTTACCATCAGGTGAGGTCGTTGTCAAGTTTGCCTATCTAGAATTAAAATAATAATAATATTTTTTTAAGAGGGCGACGACAACGTCAGCGGTGTCGCTGGTGATTCCCTGGGTATGTCTGATTCTAGTGAATCAGACACGAAGAGCGATGATAAAAAAAAGCAAAAGTCTACAGAAGAACGGACAGGGTGGTATGTTTCACTTTGTTGCTTTATTAAGAAAACAATTAGTGTGTCAGAACAGCGAAAAGGTTTTTTTTATGCCCGATAGGCAGCCTTTGACCACAATCTCACCTGATGGAAAGTGATGATGCGGCTGAAGATGTAACTCATGCTTGTCTAGAAGTTATCTATTCACTCCGGACTTGAAGACTCTAAGATTATACCGGTCGGGGAACAAAGACGAGGGCAATGAGTTCCACTCCTTTGCAGTACGGAAGATAAACGTAGAAGCAAAACGCTTCGAGGGAACTGGAGGTATGTCAACCATATATGGATGTCGTTTTGCAGTTTGTCTTGTTGTTAGATGGTAAAACGGGCATGGGGGAATTGACTCGTGTAATTCCTGCGCACACTCTCTAAAATGTAAACAGTGGAACACCGATAGGTTTGCGACCTTACGTTAGTGACCGAGAATCTGCAATTTGGACTTGACGCGGTCTAAGCTATTTGGGAGTCTTTAATGATACTGCCGAATATATGTTAGGAGTTTCTATATCAGGAACGCCGAGAAAAACGGTTTCTTAGTCACACGATTTAAAAAACATTCCGTTATCGCTCCACAACAACACTGGAAGAACAGGTGTTTGCTCGAGGGTCCATAACTACATGATCGATTAGCCGTACTCGTCTTTATCAAAGTGAATACCTATCAGAGTATACTCTCAAACAACACAATATTCTGAACCGTATTTCTGCCACAGTATATTCTTTGAGAGAACTTATGATCCAGGACCAAATACGCTCTCAGCTAGTGGTGGTAAGCGTGTTCTGTTGTGTAATAAAATCTTGCAAGCTAAATTAGACCCACTTCCCGATGTTCGATTGGACTCAAATTTGGCATACTTATGTATCTTTGGTGACAGTAAAATGATATGGTACCATGAAGCTGGTCTGATGATGAAGACGGAAGATGGCCATAGGAACTTCTGAAATAAACAAGATAAACCCATCGAGTTTGGGCTCGTTTGATTCGTCTCGACAAATTCTCTGGTTATATAGTTTTTCAGTCCTTTTTATTTACAAATGGTAAAAGCTTGATTAAAAAAAAAATATATAAATTATAATTTTTTTTTTAGTTATTGTTATTAAAGTAGAGGTATGACATACCTACAGATTTAAAAATTTTATGTTTTAAGGAGAAAATGGCACCGGAAATGCACGAGATGTATAGAAGACGAGCAGAAAAAATGGGTAGACCCCACCATCAGTTGGATTTGTGGCGCTTACCAGCAGGCCAGAAGAAGCTTCAAGAGTGAATGCATGATGTTTTACAGGAACTGTCAGGATGGAACTAGTAAGACACAGTCGTCGTTACTATGGTTACATAAATTTTGGGATGTGTTTTTAATCATGTGCCACAAATTCTAACAGTCTGGTTTTGACCACTATCTGTTGGTAGGTTGTGTGTGTTGTTGTGTTATGTGGTTTAGGGTGATGATAATAATAATTATTATTACCCTATCAATAATGGAGTGCCCTATTCTATTATTGTGCAGCTGAACATTTATTGATTTAAATTCGACCTTCTGACATTGATGTGATTGGAGGTCTCCCTAACGGCTTTCAGGGCCCCACATGTATACCCATATGGGCGCAATGGCGTCGGGGCCTACCGCCGCACTATGGAAAATCGAGGTCTGTTTGGGATCATAAATCTGTAACTTTTTTATTTCTATAGATCATTTGCAGAAATATAAGGCTTTAAAAATAATGCATAATAATGTATTATTTTAATACAATGAAAATACGAATGAAAATAAAAAAAAAACATGTTTTTTTTCTCGATAAACAAGCATTTGACCACTATCTCACCTGTTAGCGACATTGGTAAAAACCATTTTTAATATGTCGTTGTTCCACCATTTTCCATAGTGCGCCGGGGCAAATTGGTGACTGGACCTCGGCGAGGGACTGCTCACCAGGGGTTTCTTGTAGGTTCGAGCCTCACAGACCCCTTTCCTTCACCACGAAAGGAAAGGAAGAGCTAAGCATGTTCCCCTCACAAAAAGAAGTCTGTCTGCCTTCGTACTAGCATAAAAAGCATAATGATCAAATCATTGCATATTTCAGTGTTCACCAAGATTCGAAACCATCGATGTCCCAACGACACAGCTAATGCGATACCCCGGCACGGTGACCACTTTTTCTACGAATACAAGGTGGTGCTGAGTGATAAGGATAAATCTGATGAGTCGGTATCCTCCGACAATACAGAATCGAGTTCTTATTAAAGTTTAAATTATACATTTGATTACTGACATTTATTTTGCGAAAATATATAGTATTGTGGCCTATTAGTGGCAAAAGCCCAGCAGTGACAATACAAAGCTATTTTAAAAGTCACAGTTCTAAACGAAACATCTTTTGATTTAATTAGTAATTTTACTAACATTAACATAGATGCTTCTAAACTCACAAGCTTCACAATAACTTTAATGACTTATGTCACGGGTACCGGAAACATTTACACCCAGACCCGGAAACACAAATTTCCCTTGGGGAGAAATCTTGTGTTCCCACCGGGAATAGAACCTGATACCCCTTATTAGAAGGCGGCCCTGCACTTAACTAAGCCAGCTGGCAGTTCTGTGTAATTGTAAAACTGGCTCAGTAAAGAAAGAATAAATTTAAACAAGCTTATATTTAACATTAACATTGATGGGATATGTAATTAATTCAGAACATTAATGTGAGACATAGTAGCTTTTGAGGAGCTCCAAAACAATCTGACATAACAATACTTGTAACAAACAACTTATTCGAACTCCAGTGACACCTCATACACATCATACATGAACATACATCAAGCTTTCTCTTAGATGCCATAAATCTATGTGACGTCATATCCATTAATCGTTTTGCTACGTAATTTGTCATACAGACGAGAGAGGGGATGAAAACGTGAGTTGAGACGTAGAGTCAGTTGTTAAGGTCTTGTGCAAAATTTCAAGTTAGTAAAGTAGTATTATTTTTTTAAGTATATTTAACGGTTTCACACTTACAAATTAGTGTGGACACTTAGTTTAAAGACTTGCGTCAGCGTCATGAATGCCGATATCTTTCTTAAATCTCACGCGCAATCATATCCATAACCAGAAAGACAAACCCTTAGTTAGAAACCTTTATATGCTTATTCCCTCTTGACTTGGAAGACACCCAGGGCTTCGATTTGTCTTCGCTTCGATTTATCGATAAATGAATGATGTTTTACAGTCTTGTTGTTGTATGAAAAAAGGACATGAGAAAATAACTCAAAGAAATTCCTCCACATATTTATCGAAATGTAAACCATAGAAATACCTATAGGTTCGCGACATTACTTTCGTGACCGAGACTGCAGTTTGGACTCAACTAGCTTACTATCGCCAATGAGTCTTTTGGCTTGTCGGTGTAGGGATTCAAGAGCTTTAAGCTGGTACATTCCAGAGGAATTACGATCGGACTAGAACTTGATTAAGAAACTGTCCTGGTGTGAAGTGATGTTCGACCTTTACGATGATATTATTATGTAAAAAAATATATCGATTTCAGCATTCAAAAGTATGAATTAATGTATCTATAAAAGTTTTATAGTTAAAAGTTCGTCTCTTTTTTTTTATTTGTGACTCAGCCAGCGATTGACCACAATCTCACCTGATGGAAAGCGACGATGTGAGGATTAATGTCGAAGATGGAGCTGCTCAGTAAACACTTAATCTCTTTTTGAACAACCCCATATACTTTTCGAGAAAAACATTCAGGCTTCTTCTGCAGTTCTTATATTGAAGTTGATGATCGAGACTCTGTAGAAGAAACTCAACTAAGAACTATTTTTTTGAATTACTCTCATACATGGATTGCATTGATAAAAATAAATAATTCTGTTCATACTTAAATAACTGTTTTACACAGCGCCACGAGACATGAAACCGTAAGTGCATGTCTGGTGCTGTCATCAAACTATTTTCTACTCTATTACCTCGACAGTTATGTGTATTTTTCAACGTTAGGCTTTTGATAAATTTACTACTTCCTTTACTGCATCTAACTTCAAATTGCAGCTTTATTTTTGATTACATTAGGTATCGTTTTCTTTGTTTTAATTGCACAAAAAAGTGCAAATGCGTTAGCAATGAAACGAAGTGTATATAACACAACTGTACCGTGTCTGTTTTAACTTCAGATAGAGCTGCTGCATTTTTAAGATTATACTTTGTAAACAAATGCACTCACACTCACAGCCCCATTAAATTTAAAGACTGGGCAAGTATCGTGGGAACTGGAAACAATGACATCCAAAACATGGATAATTATAGCAAGAGCTTTTTAAAAGTTTAACATGTAAATCTAATCAAATCAAATTGAGAGTATACTAAACATTGCACAGATATAATTTTATTTAGCTATAAATAAAATTACATGTACCTATTTCACTGTTTTTAAGATCCGCCACTTCTGAGTTGGCTCTGAGAACCAGCGCATAGAGCTCTATAACAATTGTCAAAAATATCGATGATGGGTTTTTTACCCGACTGCGCGAAGCAAAGGAAGGTTATGTGTTTATAAGCTTATGTATGTATGCATGTTTGTTCCTTTGTGGCATTCTAGAGACCAAACGCGTGGCCCAAGCTTGATATTTCTTAGGTCATTTAATTTGTCTTAATTGTGCGAGAGTCACTAAAGATACGACAGTAATCAAAGTTTATAATATTGACCGCCAGACGTCATAGGAAGAAGAAAAAAAATTTACGAACTGTATCAAGTGGAGTATCATTAAAACTGTTTTCTTATTAACTTTATAATGCAAAGTCAGGTTTACATACAAAATGGAATGAAAAGATAAATCTTAACATCAGGTTATAAAATTAACACTGAATACTATAAATGCGAAATTTTGCGGGTGTAGGCGTGTATGCGTGAATAAGCATGTTAATTACCATGTATTCTTAGATATACTAACGTTTAATTAATTTACTAAGTATTAAATCAGCAGATAAGATAACAGAATGGTAGCAGTTATTGATAAATCTGAGGATTCCAATTCTTACCGAGCCTAATAAAATAGGTTTAAATTATACATAATTATGTAGAATCCAACGACCAACCAATTCCAGTGCCGCATTTTCAGCGTAAAATGTTACGTTTTCTCCGACACATCTATTTTTCTTACTTATCAGAGGTGATAGGTCTCATTTTGCGGGTACTTTTGGACTCTAGTTTACTTATAAAACAAGATTTTAGACCCTATTTTGTATATACAAGGTTGTTTTTGGTATAGCATTTAACGATGACATGTGCATTTTGTAATGTGATATTATTCTGAAGTCGTTAAATTAAATTTTGCTATGTCGAACATTATCAAATTGTATGAACAAGATTGTTGAACTTTTAGCTTTTAATAGAAAAAGTAAGACATGTAAAAAAAAATATATATATTTAAATATGCACAAAGAAGTGAAGAGAAAAAGTAACAAGTGCTTAAAGAGAGAGATTTGAAAAAAACTCAGATATTTTTATACAATACAATACAAATACTCTTTATTGAAAAACCAATTCAAAAATCTTAAGAACTAACTAAATAAATAAATCTTAAAGAGGTTTCACAATAGGCGGTCTTATCATATAAAGCAATCTCTTCCAGACAATCTCAGCATGGATGTACATTTTTTTTATAATTTTATTTATTTAATAAGCTGACATATTTACTTGTATTCGGCGTATTCGTAATACTTAAAACTATATTTCCATTTTTGTAAAAAAATATTTACAAAATACACCAAATCATTACGCGTTTATATTTAATTAGTTAATTAAATTAACACCTAACGCACCGGTTTAATCATTCCTCACGCTCCCACTGGGGTCCAAATGACCCCACACGAACCTGGGGTCATGTGGGGTCTCTCGGACCCCGTAACGCCGACCAATCAGCAGTAAGTCCCATGAGAGTACATCGTCCAATTACCGACCGTCAAAGTGAGCAAACACTCGAACAATATGTGACTTATACGGAGTTGGAGGTAGATTAATTTTGGCATTAATTTGTTAGAGATTTATTAGTTTTTGATTTAAGATATAAAGTAATACATAAGTATGTATTAGATAAAAGATATAAACAATCTTAAGATATATTTAGGATTATATCTTGATTAAAACAACAACGTCTATCGCGTCAGTTTATGCTGGGGGGCTAATCTCTGTCTTCTGCACCGTGGGTCCTGAGTTCGATTCCCGGCAGGAGAACAATTTTCTTTCTCAATGGACGTTTATGCTTCTGGCACTGGGTGTGATCGTGTGTGTGATAGATAAGTCAACTTAGTGGCATGGGGCTCTGAGAGTGAATGCGTTTGCAAAATATTTCATAGTCTAATTTTGGTATTATATTCTTATTTTATTTTATGTTGTTTGAAGGGCTTACAACCATTGATACAAAATAAGTCTTAATATACCTATATATTTGCTAGTTACAAGCATTCGCGGATAAAAAACAAATATTATTGAAAAAAAGCTTACTTCAAGAAAAAAAAAACTGAAACATGATTAAAATATGCAATTTACACGCTATGTCGTTTCAGGCGCCTCAGGAGACGCCAAACACTTCGTAGAAACTATCGATGATAAAGTGAATAAGTCAAGAGTCGTAAAATTAGACTTCACCAATTTGTTGGATGATTTTGTAGAGCGTAGAATAAAAATATTTCGATGGTAAAGAGTGCGAGTAAGTTATTCGCATAGTATATTGTTTATTTAAAGCTAATAAGCGAACGTCTGCTTTTTAATATATTGGCAGTGCCTCCCAGAACCTTGTAAAACAATGTTCTAAGCGAGATTAATACACTTCTCTTCACGAGAACATATCAGTAGTATTACGCTGCCAACTCTCTCTTTAAGCCAAAACCAGTCCTGCTAGCTCAGTCGTTCTTCTCCTTTATGATTCTCAGAGTAGTCTCTTCATATCGAACCATACGTTGGTTTAGATTGGTCCGTGTTTGCCTTCTAAGCAGGGATACCAGTTCGGTTCCCGGGCGAGACCTTAATGCCCCATTTCTTGTTCTGGTTGTGATTGTGTGTGGGATGTGAATGTTCTCGGCACCCACGACACAAGTGTGGGGCTGTGAGTGTGAAAGCGTTTATTTTATGTCATATAATGTATTCCGAATTTACCTAGTCTCACTTCGTCTGACGAACACGTCGGGTCTATTGGCCCAGTTATTGGACGTTGATTGCGAATATTGAAACACTGGACCGGACCCGTCATAATACCGTGCACAGTGACGGCTAAAATAGCGGGAAGTCGAAGGGTTAATCATTTGCGAGTTTTGAAAATAGAATAAGCTTTTTAATTCTTATTTTGTTTTTAGGAATGCATTTTTTATGAATATACCAGCAATCCGGGCTCAGGCTTCGCGCGGGTTCAATTTCCGATGGATTAAAAAAATGTTACATACAAACTTTGCCCTGACAATATCAAATACAACAAAAAAGAATCAGCCAAATCGATCGAGCCGTTTTCGAGTTTTTGTGATACTAACAAACGTCAATTCAATTGTATATATATAAAGAGAAGATATAGATATATGACTTACCACAATCAATCAACTTTTCTTAAAATCTTATTTTATGAGGTCTTACCTGAAAGCAAAAGAAAATTCATTATTAATAAGTACAGTAATAGTGATTAGCAGCATCAATTAAAAACGAAAGGTGAAAGTAACTATAGTTATATGTTAGTATAGTATTTATATCCGTACGTTATATAGTTGTTCTTCAAAATATATTCTAGTTAATCCACAATTTCTGCACATTAACGGTAGCGAGACTGTTTCGTTATAATTATTATATGATTGAATTTGAGAGTAGCTTACATTGAAAGATAATAATAATTTTACCAATGTTGGTTACGCCTAAAAAATGGATTATTAAACTTACGATTCGACATCCACATTCATTTAATTGTTATATAATGCAGTAATATTAGAATTTATTATATTATTTTAGCTCTATATAATACCAGAATATAAGGAAAATGTTCATAATATGTGAGCAGTTATTTTTTATCGACCTGCACGAGCCATAAGCTTAGTGGACACGAACGTAAAATACAATGATTGCACCTGACCACTACTTACACCGAGATTAAATTAAAAGTTTGCTTAATATATAATAATATGTATGTATACTAACCTATTTTAATGTTTACTATTAAATATTTAATGCTAAAAACAGCACGAAATGCTGAACAACTTTATTTATCCTACTAATGTTATAAATATGAAAGTTTGTGTGTGTGTGTGAATGTTTGTTACCACGTATCGCCGTAACAAATAAACCGATTTTGATGAAATTTAGAATATAGATAGTTTAGGTTCCGGAATAACACATGGGCTATTTTTTAACTTAATTAACACGGGTGAAGCCTCGGGGCACGGTTAGTATTAAAATAAAACAAACATAATTTTTAATTAGAGTTAAGAGTTCATGCATTTGAAATAAAAAAAATTACGGACGGAATTTCAGGACGGGATTAAACTACAATTATTAAAAAAATACATGCGCTTATTTTATATTCCACTAAAAGAAACTTTTAGTTATTTGAATTGGAATAAGTTTTTTTATTTGATGTAAGCAAACGTTTGATCATTATCTCACCTGATGTAAAGTGAAGATATGGTCGACAAAAGAACAAGTTGACTTTTATGTGAAGTTATTATATTTAATGAATATTAATGATTAGATTAGAATACAGTAGTTTATTTTTTTTGGTAGGTATTCGTAATGTTGCTAATAGGTAAGAATAAATTTATAACCCAGTAAGATAAAGTATTTTACATATTTTACGATATTAGCCAAAACGTTGCTTTAGTACTTATATTTTTACCACAAGTAATTATCATGTTTAGAAAAAACCTTTTAAGCTATGTATTTATGAATACATCATATCTTTCAAAACAAACGTCCTCACGCAAATAACCAACAATACAGGATCGCGACAGCGTAACAATAACGCGACTGGCACTTTTGGAATAATAAATTAGAGGTTGACGACACAATATTAATGTGGGTAAATTCTAGTGACGAAGTTGGGATGTTTTGTCACGAATAAATGATATAAGGGTTTAAAGGTCTGTGTACCCTTGATTCACATGGAAACAATAAATATTTTTTCATCTACAGCATGTTTTTAGTTTCCGCATCATACACTTATCATTTAATGTATTTCGATAACCACTTACCAATTTTGATGATTGACCCAAAAAAAAGACATAACATTATTCAAAATAATTGTCATTATTAAAGCAAAAATGTAGTTAAAAACTAACAAACGCATTCACACTCACAACCCCACACTAAGTTCAAATACTTGTATCGTGGGTACCGGAAACATTCACATCACACACACATTACACCCAGAACCAAAAGCACAAATATCCCTTGGGAAGGTTTTTGTGCTCCTGCCGGAAATCGAACCCAGGACCCACGGCGCAGAGGGCGGACACCAGACCACTGCGCAAACTGGGTCGTAGTTAAAAGTTTACAGTGGATTTGGTAGCATATCAAACACCAATAGCCAAACGCACTGAAAAGTGCGTTTGGGTATGTAATCAATGACGTTGGTATTTAATTATTTTCCCCAATTCCGATTACGTATTAATGAAAACTGAAATACATTTTATGTTATGGTACACCATTTCAATTTAACCAAGTTATATTTCATAATTATTTTATTGCCAACCAGACTCCGCACAATGTTACAATACGGTGTGACGTACATCCCTACCGCCATTATACTAATGGCTCGCCGTGTCTTTTCCCGCTGACCTCCACTTTATAATGTTTCACCCCCTCTCGCTGAAACATGCCGTAAACGTAAATACTGCTTTGGTGCTTTGAATACACATTCAGGCCATCGATTGATGTCAGCTGGTAATATTCAAGTATTCCCAAATAATATTGAAATGATGGGGCTGAGTCACCCACGTCCGTAGGAGGATACCCCTTAAGTCTGACTCCCTACACGTGGTCTCCGGGTGGTGCTAATCAGGTGACATTTGAGAAGTGGTAGAGCTTTTGTGAGTTGCTCGCCTGGCTTGCTACCAAAGTAGCTTACCACCATCAAGTTGAAAGTCTGCCGCCAAGCCAAATACGGTGTTCCGGCAGCTATCCTTGAGAGCCTGCGTATTTCAGGTCTAGTGTGTTTACCAGCTTCGATCACATCGTCACTTACCGTCAGGTGAGATAGTGGTCAAACACTAGCCTGTCACAAAAAAAAAAAAAAAAACCTATTCCCAAATAATATTGAAATGAGGTTTACGGTGGATCAGAAGAAGTTATGTGAAATCTGATGCACAACAAAACCACGAGTAAGTGAATAATCCATTACCTTACAGGCAACGAAGGTTATAATGACTGGCATCATTAAGGCGCTAGAATGTATGTTAATTTCTTTAGGTCAAGTCTTGAAAGCTGAATAAGAACCACTTCCTCTTATCCTACAAAATTGAGTTTTTACATGTTGGTTGAGTTCGGATGACAATACATGTTTATGCTTAGCATGACCTAAATGTACATCCAGGATTAGCTCCAGGTAAAGTAATTCTTCAACGCTCCCAGACACGACACTTTTTTTATGCATTTAATTAACCGGTTTTAAGTTTTACAATGACATTTTTGCGGACTCAGAGTTAAGTCCTGACTAAGGAACTCCTCAATGGTTAGCAGCACAGACACTAAATGTTGTATACGAAACTAATTTTAAATTTTTTACCAATAAGAGTGTAATGTCTAAAACTATCCAATGTCTAATGGTGCTTCACAATACAAGAGATAGGTATTGAAAGCTGGTCCGAATTGCGACGGTATACAAAAATATCCAGTAAATAATACGGTGTTCGATGGGTGCTCGAAACAACCCATTCAGAATCTCGTTGGTAATGAGAAAGCCATCTTAACCTTATTTTTTCATTCCGGATACAAATTGCCTTAAACACACAAATCCCCGAGCTAATTCCCCAAGGAATCGAGGAGGTAAACAATAGTTACCTAACTCGGAACTTGGCGACCGTGATTCCGGAAGCGTGTTTCCGGACCCGGACTAGGACTCGATTTTATTCGTCTATTTCGTCGGATTTTATTCCGGAGCAGGGCGCGATGTTAAGTTGTGTGCGAAAATTGGGTAGGTTTTGGCACAGATTCATTAAATACTTTTAGCATAGGTATTATAGTTGGTTCGTAATAGTTTGAAAACATGCTACGGTATTGTATAATTATATCTTGTATTTCATCCGTACAGCGAAGGAGTAGAACTCATTGTCTGCCTCTTTGTTCCCCGTACGGTACAATATGGATGATTTCATTTGATTCGTCTTGAGTGGATACCTTTTGGGCAAGCATGTTCTATACTCGGTCGCATCGTCAATTTCCATTACGTGAGATAAAAAATCAAAAGCGTTTATTCATACGAGCCCCAAGGAGGCATTCATGAAAGTGAGAGGCATTCATTCCAGATTCGCAAAATTACAGCCTTATATAAATAGTGTACGAGTAGATATATGTATATAGATTGTGGTTAAAAGCCTGCCTATCCAGAATAAAAAAAGAACCTGATAACCAAACCAACCTAGAGATAGCCAAAAGATTTTTTACTGAGAAATTTAATAATCGTACTCGTTTCTCGCAAGATAAAAAAAAAATAAAAAAAAGATAAAGGCGACTATTAAGGCAACTCTGTTACTTTTGCTATATTTTTTGATAAAAGCATATTCCGTAAACTCTTGCTATTTGCACCACATGTCTTAGGCGAATCTTTAAATAATATATGCGGCCCACGAATGACCCGAGCTTCTTTATCCGTCCAAAAATAGCTGAGACTGATCAATACTACCCAATTATATATCGATCAATGATGAAAAGTAGTCCTGCGATAAGGTGATAAATGATTTCATTACGGATTTATTTATTAGGGCTATAAAAACTAGACATAGTAGCGTTCTCGCTAAATTCACAACCTTTTACACAAACACTTCGTGGTACTTAGAAAAAGATAGATAGATAACGCTTTATTGTCACACCTTACATAAATCACTTACAATAATTTTAAAAACTTAAATTTAAGTGTACAATCGGCGGTCTTATCGCTTAAAGCGATCTCAATAAAAGATACAACAATTCGAGAAGCCATAAATATTAAACAAAAATAATATTTTTTAAACTGCTCTTAGGCTTTGTTGGGTGCGCGTTCGCCTTCTAAACAATAAGCGGGGTATCAATCAATCAATCAATCAAAACATTTATTAAAATAAATGGAGAGGATACATCGGGTTCGATTCTGTGTTCAGTTTTCTCCCCAAGGAAAATTTGTGTTTCTGATTCTGGTTGTGACTGTGTGTGTGATGTGAATGTTTCCAGCACACAAGTCATCGAAGTTAGTGTGGGGCTGTGAGTGTGAAAGCGTTTAAATCATTATTAAAAATTAATTTGGGTAAATAGATTAAATTTAATTAATGCTTACATCATAAATCGATTGATAAGACAGTTCAGTAGCCTCATAAATATCTCGTTTAAAGTAAAAATAATTGTTTGCTGAAAAAAACAGTATATGGCTCAAGATAACTAGGCTTACTAGAACTAGCTAGAAAAAACGGATAAACATTATACAATTTCCAACATGGTATTATTTTTCTAACTTGCAGTATACAATCTATTCGTCATGCATTTGAGCTAAATCTGCAATAAACTACTATTTGACAGAATGCCCCGCACATTCTGACAGTTGATTAATGGCTTTCCGTAGTCCATGTAGGACACGTATTGTAGTTTTTTTTTTTGTGCAAGATAGGCAAGCATTCCACCACCATCTCACCTGATTGAATGGTGATGATGAGGTCGAATATGTATCATGCTTGCCTAGAAAATTAAATATAGATGGAGACAGATCAAGTCGAAAATGAATTAACTAATTTAATTATTTTTAAATGACCTAACCATACAAAGTTGAAAGTACAGAATGAAAATTTAATTTTAGTTTTTTATAGAAGTGTACGTAGATTCACTAAAATCATTTAGCGTGCTAATATGATTAATTTTATTTCAAGGTAAACAAATAAATAAACGCTTTTACACTCACAGCCCACACTAAGTTAAATGACTAATATCGTGTGTGCCGGAAACATTCACACCGCACACATAATCACACCCAAAACCAGAAGCACAAATTTTCCTTGGGGAGAAAACTTGTTTTCCCGTCGGGAATCGAACCCGATGCCCATGCTTAGAAGGCCGTCGCGCACCAATCTAAGCCAACGGGCCGTTCAAAGGATACTAATTTATTTTTTCCTTTGTTTTCTGGCCTACATTAGCGACGACCCAGTTGGCGCAGCGGATGGGTGTCCGCCCTCTGCGCCGCGGGTCCTGGGTTCGATTCCCGGCAGGAGCACAAATTCCTTCCCTTGGGAAGGAATTTGTGCTCCAGCACAAATGTCCCTTGGGACAAATGTGCTTCTGGTTTGGGTGTAATTGTGTGTGTGATATGTAAATGTTTCCGGCACACTGTTTGTTAGAGTGGGGCTGTGAGTGTGAATGCGTAAAAAAAACAAGAAAAAACATGATTTTGACCTATATAAGTTTAAAATCTCTGGGTGATATTGAACTGCAATAGGCAAGCGTGAGGCTTACATCACTGATTTTATCGTTTAGTCTCTCAATGATATAAAAAAGTGTAATAATTTTTAAAAAAAATCTCACCGCACGCTTTCCTCGATAGTTCCAACAATACATAAGACACATACACAAACGTTTGCACATTTAAAACCCAACACTAAGCATATGATATTTTCTTTATATCTATTATTCTAATAGTTCTAGAATAATTTTATCCTCTCTTACATTTTCCTTTTTATCCACACCTTTCTACTAAAAGCCAATAGAGCGAGTTAACCCCACTCCAGCTCTAGGTAACAGAATCACTCCTAGATCTAAAACCAAGAAGTCAGTGGTACGGTAACCTATTTAGGGGCAAGTGGGGCGGAGCAGGCGTTTAATATTTATGAGGTGTTCTCGAGCCTGGCAGGTCTGGCTTGCACTCAATTTGTAGTGCATAGACACGGGTGTGATGTTGTGGTTGTGATAGTTGAATTTTAGGTTTTCATATGTGTCTATTTCTGAGAATGTACCGAGTCTGTATCATTGAAACATTGATAAGTGTTGCCTTGGGCATTTATAAATTAGCAATCGTTAATATTTAATTTAATTTGTGTGTTATGCGCGCTTTCTTAGCTTTCTACATACACATAGAGTCTAATGCTCAACATAATGTTCTTACGCTACCCCTGGAGCATATGGAGAGCTATTTTTCTGCTATAATAAATCATCTGTAACAATGTAAAACGTTTATAAAACCTTTTAAAATGCTGCTACACCTGAAGATATAATAAGTATGATTCAATGCTGCATACGACTTAAAAAACGTAACAATTTCGATTTCGTTTGTTGTCGATTAATTTCGGTCATCCTGATGTAGGAAACTAATTTGTCGAGAACAAAGTAATTCGACATTGTTACGTTTTTCAAGCCATATATAACATTGTTTGTTGCAATACTTGTGATAGTTTTAACCTCCATATATTACAAGAACAGTATGGAACTATTTTAAAAACAAAGAGCACTTCTTTTTGTGTTTTAGTTGCATCCCGAAAAAAACATTGTGAACCTACAATAAAAGAAATAGATTCTTATAATAAGTACATACCTACACAAAAAACACTTATCAATAATCGCTTACAACAGTTAAAAGTTTGCGTGGTCCTTCTTCAGTAAGAAATTATTTTCACGTTCATTTTTTACAACAAATTTTAAATAAAATCACTTTGAATAAAATTATTTTGACTATAAAAAATATTAAAGTTTAACTTTACAGCCGAACGAACGAAGAACGAACAATTGTCCATAAATATTGCTCTAAGTGTATTTTATCAAAGAACTATCAAAGTGAATTATGAAGGTTGCCTGGTACAGATTTTGAGTGATAATGCCTCCTTTTGTGATACTTTACGTATAAACATGTTTGTTACCTTTTATTCTCATCTTATGAAGTAGATCAATAAAGTATCGATATATCTATCAACGCCCGAGGACGAAATAGAACGTAAAAAATATTTACTGTACCATAAAGAAAATATACATAAATAAATTGTTTGTTTTGAGAGGGTTAACATTTATGGTGTGTTAGACATTTTACTGTTCTTCATGTTCATGAGTTTCGAAATAACAAAGAAACACAATCACAATAATTCCGAGCAGTTATTCTAAGCATGGCGAGCTTACCGACCTGGACTCTATCATCACTAACCAGCACTTAAAAATAATATGAGACAATGGTTAAACGGAAAGTCCAAATATACCAAGCGACTTTCTGTATCTCTGGGTCTAGTATGGGGTTGTGAGTGTGAAAGCGTTCACGTTTATATTTTAACATGAGATCCATCCTTTTTTGCTGGCCTTGTATTGTAATTAATACCAATGTTTTGACACATTACACTAAAATTATAAACCCGAAAGTTTGTAGGCATAATTTCGTTTTTATGTTGCTGCGCCGCGCGGTTTTACCCGCGTTACCCCCGGACCCGCGGGCATTCCGGGATAAAAAGTAGCGTATGTGTTAATCCAAAGAGTAAACTATCTCCATACTAAATTTCATCAAATTGGTCCAGCCGTTTGACCGTGAAGAAGTAACAAACACATTCACACTCACATATTCTTTTTTTTTTTAAACACATTCAAACACATTCACAAATTTTCGCCTTTATTGTATGAGTATGAAGTCTGATTTATTTATTGATAATTAGAACGACCAAAAACCACTTACACTAATTAACACAACATTACATTATAAGTTAAAACATGTATAAATGAATGGTAAACTTAAATTTCAATAATAATAACATCAATAAAAATATACCTAATAGCATTGAATTATTTTACTCACATATAGGCCTCGATTCTGATGTACACTCACTAAATTAAATTTAAACTATCCCTGTCTCTTACAAAATAAAACACAAGACAGAGATAGCATGCATTTTAGAGCTGCCACGCTTGTTTATCAATTAAAATATGAACAGCAGAAGCAGAAAAGCGCTTGTTTTTAGTTAACACCAATACAACACATACTCGACTAAGCTTGCATAGACATCTAAGTTCTGACTAACTTGACAGCACAGCAGTATGCTATCTCTGTCTTGTGTTCCTATTTTGTAAAAGACAGGAATAGTTTAAATTTAATTTAGTGTGTGACATCAGAATCGAGGCCATAATGTCAGTATGTTATAGTGTAATTCAATTCTGCAGGTCTTAAGTCTTAGGTCTTAAGTCCAAGCCTACCTCCTAAATATTTTAGTCAGCAGCGTCATCGACATTATCACAAAATATAATCACCTCGTCTCCTATTACCACTTTGGAAAACTATGATTCAATTTCTACCAGTTACTCTCCATGTAACTCCCTCCCCTATCGAAATTCACCACAACGTCATTTCCGATTATAGCCTTGTTCGCGGATGGGTAAGTGCAATGGATGGAGGAAAATCCAATGGAGGAGCCGACTGGATTTACTCGCACTTTATTTAGAGATATTGTCAATTTTGCGTGTAGAGTGGGTTTCTGAGTAGCATTATTAGATTTATTTGTTATAAGGTGTATGACTGTATGTGTAATCCATATGAATGAAAATCAGCTTGGCGAATAATCTGCCGAATTTGAGAGGAATGTCGCGATTAAATCGACCGAAGAGCAAAAAGAATCATTGGCGATGATAAGCTAGTCGAATCCAAATTGCAGTCTCGGTCACTGACGTAAGGTCGTAAGCCTATCGCTTGAAGCGTTTCGCTTCTACGTTTATCATCCGTACTGCGTCTTTGTTCCCCGAAAGTTATCTTGGAGTCTTCAAGTCCAAAGTGAATAGGTATCTTCTAAGCAAGCATGCTACATTTTCGGCCGCATTTTGACTTTCCATTTGATATGTGAGATAGTAGTCAAATGGTTGACTACTATCTCACATATCAAAAGAAAAGTTCAAAGTTGATCCTGCAAGCTACTCCTTATTAGAACCTTCCTATTATGAAATATGACTGCACAGCATAATGAGAAGTTTTAGGTAGGTACTCATAGACGTTATGCAAATATTATTTACAGCCTATTATTAGATAATTTTAGTTAAAAGCGTATGCCCTAAAAATAGAGATTGTCAATTTTAAGAAACTGTCAGGTTTGCAACGGCTCCTGCCTTTTAAACGGAATTTAAAGAAGGAAGAGGTTCTCAATTTCTCGGTATCTTTTTTTATAGGTATATGTCACTTTAAAACTCCTTTATTTATTTACCAATTTGGAAAATTATTAGTTTATTGGCAATGGTATTGTTCTAGTTGGTTATATTGTAATTTGATCAAGATCTGATGATGAATTTCGGAAATATTTACGATTTGAGTCGTTTATTAGTTTTTAAAACTCGTTTGTATTATACTGGTGATATATACATCGCATTTATCATTATCTCATCTATATCGACCTATATTACACAACATACATTTTCTTATCTGCATAAAACTATTATATCACAACAGTAATTCAGCTTACAAAACCCCCAGTACGCGCTCCTGTGCGTCGCTATATACGATTCGTGAAATAATGAAAAGTATTTTAATACAGAGTGGTTTAGATATCAAAAATTCCGTATAAAAGCTGCCGTAACTCGCGAAATCTCTTTGATGGCCATGTTAACGCATAGCCCGGAGGTTTTGGGTCTGGTAGCGGTGCAAGTTATGAGAGAATTCAGGTTAAAGATATAAGTGATATAGACTTATCTAAATATACATAACTAGACTAAAAAGGTGACTGACTGACTGACTGACATAGTAATCTATCAACGCACAGCCCAAACCACTGGACGGATCGGGCTGAAATTTGGCATGCAGGTAGATGTTATGACGTAGGCATCCGCTAAGAAAGGATTTTGATTAATTCTACCCCCAAGGGGAAAAAATAGGGGATGAAAGTTTGTATGAAACTTTGTCAATTTTAAAATAATACTTCTTAACGCGAGCGAAGCCGCGAGCAAAAGCTAGTTGCATATATATTTGGAGTAATCCAAAGTTTAAAAAAATTCAGAAGTTAACTTATTTTTCAGACCTATTTAGAAATGTAAAAAAGCAATTTAATAATTGTATTGGTTGATTTGTATTTTTGTCAAAATCGAAAACTATTCGATTTTGTCACTAGTTTAATAATCAGGCCAAAAACTCGCTTACCAAGACCAAAAAGTCAACTTTTAATTTTCTTTACTATTGGTGACTTATTTATATCTTACAAATGTTGATATGGTTACTAACAACTAACCATATATGTCGTTTTATGCAATAATTTTCAGACTGCTTTCATCGATGCTTAGCAATATTCTTATTAAATTTTACTACCATTTATTGCAATTATAACTAAGCTTATCGAATTGACAAAATCTATTTAGGAAGCTTAAAATTTTTATAACAATTTTTTTTTGTAAGACTATCACGTTTTCATTTTACACTGCTTATCTACACTATAATAACTGGTATTCAGAACTCGCTTCCGCCTTATCCTTGTCCCAATAACCTTCTCCACCGCGCTTAAAACGCTTTTACATCGCAGTTATTTTTAATAAATTCCCGCGTGAAGTCTGCGCTAATAATTGTCGATATTAAACAGTAGCCGCCTTTAGGGAGCCGTCTTTTGGTGAAAACATGACCCTCCTTTTAGCACCGTGGGTGAAAGGCGGTTACCGTCGCAGTCTGCTTTGTAATTCAACATTAGCATTTTTTTCATTTTCACTTTGGCTAAGTTTTTCAGGTTTGCTGAAAGTGTTTTAGGAAATAGGCCTACCTTTATGCTCAAGAAATGAATAAACGCTTTTAGTAAAAATTTTGACCTAAAATTGAGTTAATATTTCGGTACCAAAAACTTACCGCCACCACCTCCAGAACCCTACATAAATCTTGATGATATTTTAATGGAACTGAAAATTGTCTGAAAAACGTTCTGTTTCTAGACTATGTATATGTATATCTCTCTACATTCAAACCAAAATACAGATACCTTGATGCAAACACACTCATTCGTTTGGTTTTATTACATAATTTTGAATTAAATGACATATTTCACATAGCGAGTTATATTAGTACTTCTATTATAAAACAACGAAGCTTAGATCTTTGCCCTGAACAACATAATAAGTTGTACAAGTTCGCAAAATCCGAAAATACTCCGATCGGAAGATATATTTAAAATACGGCCCTACTGATTTTCACCAAACGTAGTTAAAAAACTCTCGATCATGTATCCTTTCAAATAAAAAAGCAACTAAATCGGTTTTACCGTCTGACATTTTTATAAGTAAGACTGTTAGAGATAAAATCTATAAACGCATATAGGTATCTACATTCCTTCTCCGTTCCGTCGTGTAGAAAAAGAAGTTACTATAATATACTTCTAAGTAAATACTTAACAGTTAAAACTATTTAATCGATGAAATAATATTCCGTTTGTAACAGAGTTATTTATATTTAAAAACTTCTAATAGTCAAATCGCATGTGTAAAAAGTCAAAACAATGATTTTCATCCTTCTCAACGCAGCTTCCAGTTCCTTAGTTAGTTTATGTACGAGTATACCTATAATTCACCCCTTGGAAGACACGCACAGGTAAGTTTCATAGCTATCCCTCCAGGACAAACGTTATTGGAAATAAATTGGCCGAACACTACCTAAAGAATGTTACTATGTTATTGGGAAAAAATGAGATCGTCCGCCCCTCTCGGGCTAGGGCTCCCACGCGAACTATTTAAAATAAACTTTGGTTATGTTATTTCCCACAACAATCGATCTATAAATCGGACTGAAGAATATCGCCTAAGTATTTTACAGTATTTAAACACAAAACATTTCTCCATAGCAATTAATAGATTTAAAGAAGTAAATGATAACAATATTTTATTATCTATTTACACATCATAAGTACCAGTATGTATTGCAAAATTATTTCTACAGATTTATCACTTTGTTCAAAAGAATCTATAAGTAAAGATTATAATATGTTGCGATCAAAGACTTAGTATGTGATACATAATAGAATCTAGATTTGCAGTTTTTATATTCAAAATAGACAAAATTTTGATCACCGTCTCACTATAGTAAGCGACGATGTGTTGATATTAGTTTCTTAAATTACTATACCATTCTTACTTTCACCGATGAGTATGTAAGAAACTCAAGAAATAAAAATCATAACGTGCTTGCCTGTGTGTATCTATGAAATTAAGGTTTTTTTTATAACTAGCTAAAACAGAATGTAATTGTGTGAATAACATTTACCTTTCCACCCCAATTAACCCGAGCGCAGTACCCGAACATAAATAACATAACTAAAACGATTTCACACTCACAGTCCCATATTGAGTTCGATGAGGGTGCCATTCACAATCACAACTAGAACCAGAAACAAACAAACGTCTTGGAGAGACAACTTGTGTTCCCGCTGGAAATCAAACCCAATACACCAGCTTAGAAGCCAAACGCGCACCTAACTAACCCAACGGGTCAACTAAGCCAAAGAAATCTCGGAACTATTATATCATCTATAAAGTTTATTGATTTAAAATAGTACTGCCACATCAAAGGTTGACTGGAAGAGATCGCTTTTAGCGATAAGTCCGCCCATTGTACTTAGATATAAATAATATGATTGTTTTTTATGTAATTTTATTTGGTGCAATAAAGTGTTTTGTATTGTATTGTATTGTATTAAAATTATAGGTACAATAAGGTAATATTCTAATAAAATAAAATTTTAAATAATATCTGTAGCAAGTTTGGCAACCCTAATCTCAGCTGATAGGTAATCCTCGGGAATTCCCGAGGATAGTCGGGCATCTTCGAGATTCTTAGGGAATTCTCTATGATAGGTGAGAATACTTTCGCGGGTGCGAAATTTTCTATTATGTTTTCGATATAGGTGATAAATGATCGAGCGTTGTTTTTGCAATTTGTTGAACACGCTGTTGGAAAGCTTTTAAACTTTGTTTTGAGTATATTGCAAAGACAAATAAGTTATTTACGAGCGCGTATACTTGTTTACTAGGAATGTTGTTTGCTCCAAAATTTGTTGTTTTGGTATACGTGTTTTTATGGTAGATTCCATTTAGCTACGCGTTTGATCTTTCTTATACGTGATGGAAAGCGAAGATGCAGCTGAAGATGTAGCATGCTTGCCTACAAGATACTTATTTATATTTGACTTAAAGTCTACTTTTTTGTGATTTTATTATATCCGATAGGCTTGAGTTTGACCTCTATCTCTTGTTGGTAAGTGATGGTGTGGTTGATTGTGGTGATCATGATTGTTTTAAGAATAGGTATTTACTAAGCAAGCATCAAGCATGCTCCACCTTATACTTCATCGTCACATCCCATCAGGTGTGACTATAGTCAAAGCTTAGTCAGTTATAAAAAAAGATAAGTGCTTTTAGATATAGCATAACTAGTCATCAATGCAACATTTTTTGTTCATGTTTCAGCGTAATGCCCTGCTCTACCTACATCTAATTAGCGTCTAAGCTAACGCTAATTACCTAACCGTCAATATGCGCATAAACTAATCAACGGGGTAATCACGTCGAGTGTACATAATTAGACTACACGGTCCAACGGTGGCATTTACGTATTGTCACATTATATAAACATTATAAATAATAGATATGTGCAATTGCAGATGAAAAATATCCAAATATTGTTCAGAACATATTTTTTTGTGGCAGTAGAAATCTATTGCACATATTGTCTGTGAAAGTATCCTTTTGCCAGTCATTCAACTTTAAAACAGTAGTGAGAAAAAAATACCATTGTCTAGATTAAAAGGCAAACTTGCCAGTAACAATAATAACTGAGTGTAAAGAGATTTAACATGTAAAATCTCAATGTAAGAACTGATCAAGTTCTATATTCTGGACAGAATTGTAACTTTCTGGATGATTCTGGATGATAGGGAAGCATGAAGCTAGCCTTCAGGCGTTCAGGCGCCTCAGTTATGTAAATAACCTGCTTTCCCCCTTAACATGTTCATTTTAACCACAAATGCTCGTAATTGCACAGGCATTGTTGAGTGACAGGGCGTTCGCCTAATAAGAAACAAGTATTGAGTTCGATTCCCGGTGGAAACACAAACTATCTTCCGAAGGCAAATTTTGTGTTTTTGACTCTGGGTGTGTTATATGTGTTTGATGTGAATGTTACAGGTACCCACGGGACAAGTCATCGAACTTGAACTTGACAAAACATACGTGTGGGGCTGTGAGTGTGAGAGTATTTATGTTTATTTATCTCCAAACTGTGCCTAAATAAAACCTGTGGAGTTCTTTTCATTATAATTGTTTTCAAGATATATAAACACAATTTTGCAAACATAAATTAGTTTCCTAAAACAAATTCAATAACCGAGACAGAAACACTGAAACATTTCCGAACTGTCACTCTTTAAGATATCAATTTAACTCTGACAATGAAATAAATTCAAAGGCAAATCTTGGAGTTGTCAAAGATACGGGCGGCAAAGCGGCATGTCGCAGTGTCGCGATGTCGCTACAGAGATGTCGTGCCGTGTTTCTTTGTTAAACGCTTTGCGACGGAGAATTTGTCGGGGCTATTTTCGATGCAGAATTTGGAAAGCTCCTTCGTTTTTAAAAGTTTTTTTTGTGGGTACATAATATTGTTATTCTATCAATTACATTACTTATCTGATCCAGTTGGCGCAGTGAACAAGTTTCTGCCCTCTGAACCGTGGGCGTTAAGTTCGATTTCCGTCAGGAGCATTTTCCATCCCAATGAAAAGTGCTTCTGGTTCTGGGTGTGACTGTGTGTGTTATATGTAAATGAATTTTAGAATATATTATTTTAATACCGAGCAGTGTAACATCAAGGAGCCGGAGTAGAACTCATCTGTTTTTAAGAAGGAATACTGTTAATAAATATTAAACAAATTAGAAATTTATTCATAAACCAAAATGTAGGTTAGGTAAGGCAGAATTTCAGTAACAAAATGTAAAGCTTTATACACACTCTCGTTGATGAAGTAAGTAGTATTTTCCCTTTAGTCTTAAAGTATAACCAACTCTATAAGTTATAAAATCTTCAATCACCATCAAAACCTACATAAAATTCTTGTATAAAAAATGCAACACTGTCCGACCTTCTTAAAAAAGACTAAAGTAGTTTAATAATTCAAGCACTACCATCTTTCAAACCACTCATTTTTAAGAGTTTCAGGAGCAACAGAGTTTCTTAACGTTACGATTGCTTTGTAAGATATTTACTACTTATATTAGATTTTTCATTAAAAGTTATAAGAGTTTAGAAAACAGTTGTCTTTAAAATGTTATATTCTGCTGGTATGTGTTTAATTATGGAATTCAAATTATTAAAAGCTCCCACATACGATTCGGATTTAAAAGCTGATAAAAAGATATGTAGCTATATATATATATATTTTTTTTTTCACTTAATAATAATGATTTAATGAAATCTTGAATACCACTTGACACTATTGGCACAGTGGGCAAGTCTTTGCTTTCTATGCCGTGGCTCCTAGGGTCAATTTCCGGTACAATTTTTCTCACCGAGAGAAATTTGTGCTTATGGCTGAGGATCTTATTGAGTATATCATGTGAATGTTTCCGGCACCCACAATACAAGTATTGTGGGTATTTGAACTTAGTGTGGGTTTGTGAGTGTGAAAGAGTTTACTCTATGAAGCTATTTGGCGCGTAGGCACTTCACACAAGAAAAGATTTCCGTTTAGTCATTTTTAATACGTCCACCGCACCGAGGTGAAACGAGGGCGAGAAACTAGTGTATATCTGAAGGCAATTCTATTTATCCCTGACTCGATAGCGTTAACCATATCATCTACAAATAAGTGTGTTTTTTTACTTTCCTATCTTTGTACATGCTTGTCTATATAAAACAAAGTCACATTACACCATTTTCAACTCAAAGACTGCGGGACCTATTTTAATGATCTTTGATTTGTTGGACTTGTCTCCACACCAAATAGCAGAATCACTATTCAAACATCGGAAACATTCATGAAACATTTATTTCGTGGCATTGCAACGCATGCCGGGTACAGGTAGTAAGTAATAATTCTTATAAGAATACAAACATAAAGTGTACAATGAGAGCAGTATAAGAGCAGTCACGCTAGCTCCGGCTGCCGGAAACCATTTAGAGAGCTTAGTGGTTGGCTGCAATTTTTTTTGTACTTGACATAAGAAGGATGAAAACTACGCCCCCATTTTGGTGCAAGGACTACCACCGTAGATATCGTCACGATGCTTCACCGGAAGCTCAAGCCCATCACTAGATTTAAAACCACGATCGCACAATAGAGATTGTTACAACTGACATTTTTAATGATCAATAGGCAAGCTATTGCAATGCAAGATCAATTGGACCGCAATCTTATGGAAAGCGACGAAGCGGTTGACGCGACAAGGGGACCTGTTCACTCTCGACTTGAAGAAGCCTACATTATAGTTATTAGGAAACACGAACGAGGATGTTTCATTACTTTGCAGTTTGCATTGTTGGTTTGCAAAAGTTGTGGCAAATGGCTTGGTCTAAATCGGAGGAATCTCTACCATGAAATTATGTCATGTTCAAGTACGTCGTGTCGTATGAAGATATAATGGGGCTGGAGGAAAAAAATATTATTACTTCTGAGTTGTTTTCTACTTAATAGACCATAATAAGTAAGCATATAGATTATACACAAGTTAAGAAGTGAAGTCGGTGGGCACACTATTCAAAATATAAACATACCCCAAATAATACGCCAAGAGAGCCGAGAGAACATTTTACCTTGAAACATAAAAAATCAGCAGAAAAACTTCTTGATACTTTCTATTTACCTCACCTCATCTTCAAGCTCGTATAGGGGTCAAGGGTATCCCATTTAAGAAGACCAAACCTTTAGATGGAGTGCTATTCAACAAAACAACTTTACAAATACTACTGGGGCTCGAGATTGTCAAGCAAATTTGAATCTTTCTGTATGAAAAATAAGGTATAAAGAAATTTGTATAGTTGTTTCGGGGTGGATTAGAAGGTTTGTTAAAGACGTGACTTTAAAAACGAAACGGTGATGTTTTGAGGTTAGAGGTTGAACGCGCGGATCTTTTGTAGTAAAAGCTACCTGCTCTTCATGAAAAATATTATAGGATTTGCTACTTTAATCCGTTAAAATAAGTCTTAAAGTCTGGTTTTAAGATGTAAAAATTGTATGGGAATTGGTGAAATTAATCTGATTTATGATGAATGAAAAAAATAATGTAAGACAATGCGTCGAATTTCTTGTCTTCTCGAGATGGCGGTAAATTTGTGAATCTGACAATAAGATTCATTTGCTTTCATGGGTGCTTTTATGTGGCCCTTGTTTATTTCTCTTATGTTTTTGTCACAAAAACATGTGTCTAAGGTTTAGAATATAGAACAAAGTCCTAGACTAAAACATTACATTGTTATGACCTGTAAGACGTCACTTTTTTTAATTTACAAATAAACACGAGCTTTCTTGTTCAATTGATATTTCTACCAAATAAGCTCGTTATTAAATAACAGTATAATATAAAGTATTATCTACAATATATAAATATAATGTAAGAATTTTTTATATACATGAATCATAATTATACCCAAAAAGCTGGCCATTTCCAAGTTTAAAAACATTATGTTTCTACATTATCTTTTATTTTAGTAAAGCTAGCTTACGCTACCTTTTTAATAAAAAGCAAACAAGTAGAGTACCGGATACGATCCCGATATTGCAACGTTATTCATAAATGCAAATGTAGAGTCGTCTCTAGGGAAACGGGACATCGATACCAAGAGCCGTTACACGTGGCGATTTTCACAACAAAAAACTGTAGGTGTATTCTGGTCGTCAAACTACGATTGTTCGAATTGATGCGACGTCGATACGCCAGTCGATTGATCGGTCTGAAGTTCAGTCGATTCGATGGTTCATCAGAAAAGAAAATAGTTCAATTTCAACTTCCATGTAAATATTGGCTTTGTTTTGCGAAACGCTAAAGAATTTGAAAATCCGCAAGTGATTAGAACTCTTTATAATTCACTGGTCAGAAGCAAACTTGAATCGGGTGCATGTATCTGGAATCTCTATCAGGTCACTTACACGAGAATGCTTGAAAAGGTCCAAAAAGTATTTTTAAGGTCCCTGTATAAAAAACTCTACGGATATTATCCCTACATGTACCCGACAAAGTTTTTGCTTGGCCAATTTGGCTACAACTCGCTAGAAGTGAGAAGATTACTGGACCAGCTCACTATCTCGTGCAAGGTGCTTAGAGGGTCAGTCGACTCGCTTTTCCTGCACGGGTTGTTGTGTAGATTGTTTGTGCCGGATGAACCAGGGATTCCAGCAAGTAGGCGTGGTCGACTGCATAACTTGTTCCACGTTGATTGTAGTCGTACTGTGGCAAGATCGATGTCACCACTTATTCGCGCCCGACACCATCTCAACGCACTCCTCGCCGCTAACCCTGATTGCGATATCATGTTTGACAATTGGAGAATTCTTTTAATTGCTTTTTTGACATATTGTGAAAATTTAATAGATCAATGGGATAGGTGCAAAAAGCATGAAAGTTCTATTGACATTAATTTTGATTATATTATATTGTGACATTTGTTATTTAATTTAGGTTATGATTTTGACTGTGTATAATTTATTATGATTAATTTATTATTATTTCTGAGTTGCTTTAATCTAATTATGATATATCTGAGATAAATGTAAGTGTAGTAATTCGTTTTTGTCTCAATAAACAAATTTAATTTAATTTAATTTAATTTAATATTTGATGTCCGGAATCGAACGTTTCGTATTATATAAATACGAGTTGTATTTCGTATCTGCACCTTTGCGCTGGGAATTTACAAGTATGTGCAAGCTAAGTTATTTTACAAAAATATAACACAATTGCTTGATTAACATTTATTTTAATTGATTAATATTTATATTTTATATGTAGATATGGAAATACTGTAATATATATTAAACTTATAATTCTATGTCCAAATATGTTTAAAGAATAAATAAACTTACTTCTCCATAGCATGTGCACTACCACTTAAAATTCACACGATACACCGAGGTTAACTGGAAGATAATGCTTCATAGCATTAAGTTCGCCTGTGTACCTACAATTTGTTTTGTTTGTGCAATAAAGAATTTTCAATCAATCAATCAATCAACGATTGTGACCGTAAATTGACAGCCAGACATCAGTGAAAAAAATCCGTAATATAGAATTAATTTATTCACAACGTTTAAAAACATAGATTCTCTTTATTTTTATTTTAATGCCCTTTATTGATTTAGCTTGCGTTTAGTTGATCTAATTTAAAAAATATTTCTTGAACTTAATTATTTTAAAATTACATTTAGTCTTTATTCTATCCACCAGCTAAGTTATGTATGTATAAGCAAGAGTTTAGGGCAGATTTTAATACAAGTAAATGAATTATCAATTGCAAAGTTCATATCCATAACAAAAGTTTGTTTATAAAAATACTATACATACACTGTTCAAATAAAGAGATAAAAAATAATATGTCGCCGAGTTTCTCACCAAGTTTTTCTCGAGATTGCTGTAAATGTGAGTCTGGCAATTAGTCACTAACCTTGAAAAGTTTTTCTTTGAAAACCTTGTGGATAAACATTTTTTTTTTAATAGTAGGCAATCTAGGCCCAAAATTGAAACTGTATCTTAAGTTATTCAATAATTTGAATTATACAAATTTCGTACATAGTTTCTGCATTCCAATCCACAACTCATTCAAACACGTTATCAATTGAATAAAAAAAAATCTCTGTTGCATAAAAACGCACTGTGTAAGGCCACAATCGCACTACTTTTGACCGGGACGCCAAATGTCCAGGATTATCGGGACTTGAAATGAATTTTGAAATGAGGTTTTCTATTCCTGTAGTTATGAATATTACTATATAGTATTTCATTTGGCTATAAAACTTTGAGAGCTAATATTTCGTTCGGATTACCAATTTCAAAGATCTATTTAGATCAGGTACCGGTTTACGGTTGGAATAAGAATTTAGCTGAGTATATCCAATTTTACTACAATTCTTAATGTTAATCGATATCTATCTTGTTTTTACTTTAAATATATACTTACACTTACATAGCTCCGCAGTCAATTCAAAGACTTGAGTCCCGAGTGATGGACATTTTTACATCACATGATATAACAGAACCAGACGCACAAGTCCTCCTAGTGGAAAATCAGATCCGCCTTTCGGAAATTGTACCGGTAATTGTGGCTTAGCACTCTAAGCCTATAACTCCGTCAGCCTAGCAGTCAGAAAGAGATGGGGTATTATGTTTATATATAACGCCTACTGAGCATAGACTTTATCGATGAGATTGAGTCAAACGCTAACTTATCAAAGTTAAAAAAATACTACGCTAATACCCATTACAAAAACTAGTGTCTAAAACAACAGTAGTGTTCTATATGTATGTAAATTAACAAACAACCAGGCAATTTGTAAAGAACCCGAAGCTACCTGTCATATAAAATTAAACTCTTTCTAACAAAGGTAGCCTTTACCCCCAAACCTTATCATTCAAGCTCCCATACTCATCCCTCGCAAAACATGTAAAAATAAAAAAAGATAAATTCAAAGGTCCAAAAAGTTTGGAAGGGTTGGCAACTTCGCCCATTACAAAGGGGTGGATTAAATGTGTTCCTTTAAATTGCTGTACTACCCCTGTTTAACATGTCGGATTAGCAGCCCCAAATAAATACGGTCTTTAAAGGCCTTGCCGTATAACTTTGAATTTGTTCTATTTGAATGGAATGATTTTAGGGAGAATTCTGATTCAATATGAATTGAGGTTATAAGCCATACAAAACATTAATTGTATAAACCTCAAGGATTGTTATGTACCATCATCCTAGTCCTATAAAATTATTCATATTTATCTTATTTCTAATAAATAATTTTTTAACTTAATCGCGCTAAAAACTTTTATTTATCACGATGTTTCGGCCAAGTTGATTTGACCATGGTTTGAGAAGAGTCCCGAGATATTACCTAAACACGCCTTTGTCGGTAAAATTAATAAAAAGTTGATGTACATTTTGTAGCAGGTGCTAATTAGGTGTCTTTTATTTTTTTATGACTTATCATGATTTTTTAGCGAATCTCCCAATTGTTTTAAAAATCTATTAAATAACGTTATGCCGCTTCCACGCTCACATCAGCATTACACACAAACACATCCACATAGAACAGGAACCATTGGCCTCTCCGAAGATGCTACTTCCCTTAATCAACACATAAAAGAAAACAATACATTGTATGATATCGTGCTACGCGGTTTTGTAAGTTTGAAGTCATCCAGGCTGCCTTCTTAGAATCATTTTGGATAAATATCGTCATACCAAAGAAGGGACCACCGTTTCTCTATCTATAGTCTTACCAAAGACTATCTAAGTTTTAGTATGTCAAGACAATGTTCATAAAAACAAGTAATACCTTAAAAAGTTTCTATAATCAGGCTTTTCCCAGTTGTAAATAAAAAAGGACGAAAAAAGTTATATAACCAGAGAACTTGTCAAGACGAATCAAACGAGCCCAAACTCGATGGGTTTATTTTGATTAGTTCAGAAGTTCCTATGGCCATCTTCCGTTTTCATCACCAAACCAGTTCCATGGTGCCATATCATTGTATTGTCACCGAAGGTAAATAAGCACACCAAAGAGTCCAACCGGACATCGGAAAGTAGGTCTAATTTAGCGTGCAAGATTTGATTACAGACCGACAGATAGACAACGGGATAGGTGATACTAAATAAAAGCTTGTAACAATGAAATATAACAACCCTACTACAAACTCCCATGCACTAAACGTAAGCGCCTTATAAATCAGTCACAGCAAACCGCATGGCGCTCAATCCAGTTGCAGCGAAAAAATGGCCAGGCGTCTTTGTGACTTTCATTTGCATAGAAACACGAAGTTAAGCTTCAATCACAGTGTGGATAGTAATCCGGCAGTACAGATGTACTACAGAGACTGAGAGGGAAACCGCAAATCTGTGCAAAGTACAAAGAGACTTCCAGTAATGCGATTTATGCGTTTCTTTGAACGCTTCAAAGAACCGTGGACGGAATTAAAGCAGGCTGTGGTTTAAGCGTAGTTTATGCGGGATTTAGGTAAAAAGGCATTTTATAAATCTTCTGAGTAATGGTGCTAGAATGGTGGAAACTGGGTTTGTGAGGATTAAACATTCATAACATATGCCACACGTTACATTATACCAACAATAAGAAACAAAAGGATACATTTCGTTGTTTAGAGCGTGGCTTGGATAGCTCGGCGGTAGTAAAGGCATATGTTTATGCCCATATTTTTTCTATCTAACAATTTTCAACTGGAATATGCATATCTCCTAATTTTAATAAATAAAACACAATAATATTTTCAGAAACAAATATATGTACATCCTCCTCCTCTAAAGCCAGATATTTTTATCTTTTGTGAAATTGAATAAAAAATAACCATAGAAAATGTATTTCAGTCTATGTGTTACCTTTTCCGTTAAACCAATCTTGATGTCACAATGTTTGATTGAAAGATTCGTAGGTGTCACACATATTAAGGATTTATACGATTTCACTCACGGTTGCTTTCGCGCATTGTTACAAGACTACTTTCGGAACAGTCGGAGCTCCTTCATCAGCCTAGTACGCGCATAGACCGTCCGGCGATTTGATAACACAATTCAACACATGCCTATGACTAAATCACGCAGAAAGATGAAGGCTCCGTCTTATCCTGACTGATTATCATTGAAACGCGGGCGAAGTCGTGTTACAAAAAGATATTAACAAATTCAGGAAGAGCGGTTATTCCAAGCGTAGTATGTTCACTCAACAAAATTATCCCAACAGCAAAGCCGCAATTCGGTTGAAATTCTAAAATCTAGACAAACCGCGCACAATGGCGATGCCAACTGTGTGTAGGCATTTTAATGAAGCTCGATATGGGCCACGAAGCTTAGGGTTGGGAAGTGGTAACTGTAAACTAGTATCGAAAGTTTTTTTCTACACAATGTTGATGATGATGTCGTCCGCGTCGTATCCGACGTTTCGATTAACACAATTCCGAGGCAATGTTATTATTTCCAAGACCTTAAGGCCCCAAAAGGAAAGAAAGTTTGAGTGCCAAGTTCAAACATTCCAGTGGCCCTTATTCCAACACGTTTTCTGAAATTTCGTAGAATTATTATGTACCATATTATTTAGTGACGACGTTGTTAAAAAAAATCGTAAAATAAAATATGTTTCTTTTAATTAAAATTAAAGATTTTGTAGAGAAAATCTCTACTGCCGAGGCAGTAAAATATATTCAACATTTTTGTAAATATCTGGAGCAACCCATCCCTAGCGCTGCGGGGTTGTAATGAGTATGGAAGAATTTGCGGCTTTGATTCAACTACCCGCACCCCTGGAACAATACAGGGAAATGGGGGTTGAATGCGGTGCGTTTGACGATGGTGGAATGTATCTTCTACGCAGGTTTCTAATATTTCACACGCGTGAAAGCTTTCCACCAAAACATAGATGGATGGATGCTTGCCTATACACTATTTTTTGTCTGTGATAGGCTAGAGTTAGTTCACTATAATGCTAAGTGACGATGTGGTCGAGGGTGGTAAGCAATTTAAACAGAAACTAGAATAACTAGCTCTCAAGTCTATATACTCGGCATTTAGTTCGGGGAAGTTCCAGTTGGGTACTCCATCAACACAGCAGCTACATCTTGGTTTTGGTGTATAACTTAGGTGTATAAAACATAGATATCTATATGAGGAATATTTTTTACTTGGCTATTGTTTCACGCACGCACACATACGAAAGTCCTACACAAATATATCCCAGTCATTAACTAACACTTCAAATAAACAGTACAGAACATTCGATGTGTCAGGGCTACACTTAGCGATTAAATTTGTTTGACCAGCTTAGCACTAGCTTCGTAATTAACAACCTAGATACCTAGCTCTACAGTCGATTTTCCATTGGCGCAATCTAAGCTCTTCAGATAACTCGAAAACCGTCGAAAACCTACTAACTTGTCGAACTAATACGCTCTTCTTACCTCAAATGGCTGAAGTTTCTTTCCAACGCTAAAAGGAGCAACTCTTACGAAATTCACGAAAAATTTCCGACTTTGTCCTATATAAATAGAGTGCAATTTCCTACGCAGAGAGAAATATACAGGTTGATACTAAATAATGGAGTAAGTTTCCAAGTAGGTGTTTTTGAAGCGCCCTGGGACCTGTTGAAAGGTTTGCCGAATTAATTTTTTCATGCGCAAACGTAAAAGAGTTTATAAGTTTTAAAGTTCGCCAGGAAAAATCGTTTTTGCCGTTAAGTAGTTCAGGCGGTTTTACTTGGACATGTTGTTTTTAGGGTTCTGTACCCATAATGAGAATCGGGAATATTCGGGACCCTATAACTATGCTTACGCCGCCACGCGCCAGTCTGTCTGGCAAACTTTCAATGGCTCCAGATATAGAGAGCTCGTCCCAAAGAAGAGCATCGCACATGCTCGAAACCTAGGTCGACAATTGTATCAAATGACGTAAGTGAAAGCCGAATTTTAATTATATGTATGACATAGTTATCAATGAAATGCTTTCACAGTCTGAAAAATACTTTTAACATTATACAGTCTGATGTTCTAGAGTTACAATTAAAGAAGCTTCTAGGTAATCGTGCAATGCTTTCGACGGCATTGTAACTTACCTAAGTTGAGAATGGGCATCTCTCATTCTTATTCTGAGGACTTGGCGTTATGAGAATATGTCATTTTGAGAAATGGGTATTATGAAAAATTTTACGAACGGTCGGCATTTTGCGAAGGTAGTATTCTGAGCGGAAAATTCATCTTCCCATCTTTAAAAACTTTGGCATTCCGTAAATCAATTTCTCATCTAATTTCTTTCCATCAAAGTCTCATGAAAGCGACCGAAATTCGTCTCCAATTCCGAATCTTTAACAGCTCGATCTTTACGAATTCACAAATGAAGTATCGGAAAAAGGTTCCATTTTTCGAACGAAAGGTGTTCGTAATTTTATAGACATTCTTTATCTCCCGGTCTCCCCTAACGAGATGTCAGAGGAACTTTTTAAAAGGTAACAATCTTGAGTTATTTTATTTCAATGCATAGCATCGAGATTGCAATTTTGTGATAGAGATTTTTTTATCCTTTTTTATTTATTTGAACGGTTTTCCTCTCTATGAGTTCGTGGTGTTTTGGCACGTATGTCGCCTTACCACAGACTGTATTTTTTTATGCTAGTGAAGAAGGCCGGCCTAAATAGCACATCTGCAGTGCCAAGCAAAAATGTTAATGACAAAGCTTTCTCTCTTAGCGTTTTTCCTTTTTTCCTGCCATGGAAGGGTTATGTATTTTGCGCCAATCTTGTATGTATATTTTTATAAGTATTTGTAAATTTCTTTTTTACCTCCTGTCTTTCTAACGGCTGGATGGACTTCGACATTTAAAGTATCGTTATATTCGTCTTAAAAACCTAAGTGTTCTTAGATAAGTGTTTGAAATAATGAAACGCAAGCAAAGCTTATAAAAAATACCAACTTCAACGCTTATATTTTGGTTTTGGCTGGATCGATTTCTGTCAAATTTATATGGGACCACATCTGAAGTATAGCCTACCAAATAAAATAAAAATTATCGAAATAGATTCTTAATTGGCGAAGATATCGCGTTACATACATACATAATTAAACAACATACAGTCGAATTGAGAACCTCCTTTTTTGAAGTCGGTTGAAAATGCTAAATGGCGGATTAACTGTAATGTAATCTGTGACATAGTACCAAGTTGTAACCCACACGGAACATTTCCCCTGTTACAAAAACATGGTAACAAGGTGACCGTTACACAGCGTTTTGCGAGCGATTAAGTTGCCAAACTGTCAGGTGGAGTAAACAAGTTCACTTAGACCGCCCTCTTAGATCGAGGACTGAATAACCTAGTTCCGAATGTGTACCGGATTCTGAATAATAAAAAAGGCTTTTGCAGTTTTAATTTATCATTCGTTTCATTATTTGAAGCGAAAAGTAATTTATACTTTTTTGGCAACAAGTGAAAATATCATAATTTTGAAAATACTCCTGACGACCCAACTGGATAACAGCTGCACCAATTTTCAAGCATAGATAACACTTTCGATTAAGACACCTAAAAAAAAACACAATCGATTCATCCGTTTCGAAGCTACTATCTTCAGATTACACGTCAAACTTATAACAGCCCTCTGTCAGTAGTTTAGGTATATTTATGAAAAAGAAAAAATAGCACTAATTAATGATCTAAAGTCTATTTAAACAATTGATTAAAGTCTACCTTCTACATTTAACTTGATAACAACAATAATTTATCGTAACTGCATTTGAAACATACCGTATTTTGATAAATACCGTTTGATCTGTACCGCTTTCCATCCATGCCGTTAAGGGATGATTTGCAAAAAAACAACCGAATTAGTGACCCATCCCAGGAAGGGACAGGGTAGAAAAATGTGCTAAATAAGAGGGTCTGCCGTAGGGTATATTGTTAGCAATTTGCAAGGTTTTTGGATTGTCAGCAAATTCAAATAACTGTTTTGTTAGTAAGTTATATATACCTACATAATATTATTCATTTACAATAATGAGTTTAATAGTAGTAAGTTTGCATTAGTAAGTTTTTTTTTAAATTATTATTATACATTATTGAGCCCGTTTTGATAGCAATAGTAGGATGAAGAACCTTTTTTGAGAGTAAGTTAATGTCATAATCCACCACTCATGCCCACTGGGGATTGGCGAATTACAATCACTCACAGTCACACACAGTCCTCAAATTGTGTGGTTCTTGGACATGCCGGTTTACTCACGATGTTTTCATTCAGTGGGTTTAAATGACGAAAGTTACCAACACGGCGCCGAGCCCTCGAGCGTGCTGTGAGCGTTTATACTCACAGCCCCACACAAGTTCAAACATTTGTATTGTAGATGCCAGAAAAATTACAACAGATCTTTTGGCCCTGCTTACACATTATTCGCCTGGGAAGAAAATGTGTGCTCTTGCCGGGATTTGAATCCAAGATCCACGTTGTAGCTAAGCTCAATATACCTATATTCTAGATAAATGGTGTAGGGATTTTTTGTAAAACTCATGAAGGCGTTTGCCATATAGTGTATTATTTAACGTCTAACTGTTTAGTCAGCAGACGCCGATAAAGTGAGCAATTGTTAAATTTTTCTCCGACTTGTCTTACGAATATTGTTATTTCGAACTGAAAACTATATATTAGCTCAATAAAACGCACTCTGATCATAATGCTCATATGTATTAGTGGAAGAATTTTCAGTTTCGGATCAGTGGTTTCAGAGATAACCTTTTACAAACAAACAAACTTTACCCCTTTATAATATTAATATAGATATATTAATATACTCGCTTGATATTTCCAAGGCCTTTGACAGGGTATGGCACGATAGCCTTATTGGCAAGCTTCCAGCTTATGGTTTACCTCCCGGTTTATGTGCTTGGATCTCAGACTTCTTGAGGGAACGATCGATTCGAGTTGTCGTTGACGGCTGCTCGTCCGATCTAATGGCAATTAATGCCGGGGTACCTCAAGGGTCACTTCTTTCGGCAACTTTGTTTTTGGTACACATTAACGATCTGCTTAGGCCCGGTATCTTTGGGTACGCAGACGATAGCACCGTTGTCGAGAGATTTATATCTAATGCACGAGCCGGTAAGGTACAAGTCCAGTCTTTAAGAGAGGCAATGATTGGGCGTTTGAATTCGAACTTGTTGGCGGTGTCCGATTGGGGCGATGCTAACTTAGTTCGATTTAATGCGTCCAAAACACAGGCGTGTCTCTTCTCCGCCAAACGGAGTCCGTTTGACCTATCTCCAACCTTCCAAGATGTACCAATACCGATAGCAAACAAACTCGAGCTTCTTGGCGTTACCTTATCGTCAAATCTTAACTTTGGCACCTACATTGAAGCTAGAGCTCAACTGGCCGCTAAGAAGTTGGGTATCCTCGCCAAGGTCCGGCAGTACTTCACACCTCGCCAGCTTCTTAACTTATATCAAGCGCAAGTCCGATCGAGTATGGAGTACTGTGGCCATCTCTGGGATGGATCCGCTAAGTACCAGCTTGAAGGTCTTGAGGCTATTGACCGACGGGCAAAAAGACTTATTGGCGATAGTAAGCTGATTGAGTCCAGATTGCACAGCCTTGGTCACAGGCGTATGGTCGCAAGTCTATCGGTATTCTATCGTTTGCATTTTGGAGAGTGTGCGCAGGAATTACATGAGTTAATTCCACCATGCCCATTTTACCATCTAACAACCAGACAAACTGACAAACGTCATCCATTTATGGTTGACATACCTCCAGTTCGCTCGAAGCGGTTTGCTTCTACGTTCATCATCCGTACAGCGAAGGAGTGGAACTCATTGCCTGCGTCATTGTTCCCTGAGGGGTATAATCTGGGAGTCTTCAAATCGAGAGTGAATAGGTATCTTCTAGGCAAGCATGTCACATCTTCGACCGCATCATCACTTTCCATCAGGTGAGATAGTGGTCAAATGCTTGCCTATTCTGCATAAAAAAAAAAAAAAAAAAATACCTAAGATACATTTTCTTTCGTTAAGCTTTTCACCTGAGCTGTGAGTAGTCTAGTGAGCTTAAACTCACAACATGATATTATATTATATAAAGTACAGCGGAAGAGACGCTGACGGTAGCTCGAGACATAATTTCCGAGATATTTTAGTATTTCGCTATTTCAGGAAGTCCCTGTAGCCTTAATACTTTGAAGAATAGCTAAAGTTTTTTCATGACAAAAGAAAAGTTTTAGGCACATTATTTAGATTTATTTAATAATGGCATCTGCGCCGCGGGTTCTTGTTTTGTTTCCCGGCAGGAGCACAATTTTCCTTTCCAAGGGACATTTTTGCTTCTGGTTCTGGGTGTGATTGTATGTGCGATATGTCAATGTTTCCGGCTCCCACAATACAAGTCTATAACTGTGGCTGTGACTGCGAATGCGTTTGTTTGTTTGTTTGTAATAACTAGGTATAAGAATACCAAACGCTCTCAAAGGTACAATCTTTATATTTCAATCCAAAATCTTAATTCTCAATAAAGCTATTCTAGATCTATCGTATCCATATCTTCGACATCAGGTGAGATAGTGGCCAAACGCTAAAACAAAGACGAAAAAACGCAACCATCAGAATTAAAAAAATAATTCCATTATTCTAAAAACAAATAATTCTAGAATGTTAAAAGCTTCTACGATACGTTTATAAACTATATGCAGCAGCTCCAAGTTCGCGCCATAATATCCTCAGCATTTTCAAGTATTTCAGGACCAAAGTTTCAGTTACCTGAGTGTTTGTTAGACAATGGCGTGCTTAATGAATTTATATCTAGAGTTTTGCAAAGTGCCGGTTTGTTATGGTTGGGAATTAAGCTTTCCGGATAGGGCGAAATTGGCAACTTGTTGGGGGAGTGCATTTCAACTAGTGCAATTTATAAGGACTCATGGAATATGTAACAGGGAAAGCTTCGTAGGATTCTGTCATGAGCATAGATAAATATGATATATACCTCATGAGATACTAACAGTGAAAACACAATAATCACACTTAATATTATAAATCCGAAAGTGTGTATGTAAGTGTGTACTCGTAAATGTGTCAGTGTGTTGTTATCTCTTCATGCTGTAACGTCTTTGCATTAATTTCCTAAAACTAAACTAAAAATATATACATCTATACAAATTTTATTCATAGTAACAACATAATTTAAGTAGTACATCTATACAGCAAATACCTAAGTTAACCACAAGGCACTGAACTTATAGGTAATTCAAGTGCTCAAGCCTACTACAGTAGGTAGCGTTCCTATCATACTGTCAAATATGTACCAGAATTTTGATCACGCCAGGCACTCTGAAAGATTTTTAAATGAATGGAATGAGCCCCCAACCCCAACAGGTCTCATCACCAATGGGCTCATAAATTTAACCACGATCGAGGTTTCCATATTTTCGCCTAAATAAAAATAAACAATAAACTAGATCATTCGAAATAAAAACCTAACGTCCATTCCGTCTAACAAAAGCAGCAAAACCACCCCAACGTCAAAATCGTATACGAAGTGTTTCCAAAGACACAAAAACCAAGCAATCGCATATATCTCGAAGCTAGCGCCATTTAATTCATTACATTTATTGTGGACATAATTTAGGGGCACAAAAAGACCCCAAACAGCTGAGCATTAAGGCGAGGGTCCTATTGTCAGGCTCTCATTGTCGGCTAATGCAAGGACAATGTGCTCTGGACAATGATTTGGGGTGTTGGGTGTCACTTTTGCTGTAGTGATATGGATACGATGTCTAGACATAGATACAGTAATGATAACGTATTCTTTTTTATTTGATACTAGCGATCCGCCCCGGCTTTGCTCGGGTGTGATAAATGAAGAACCACTCGACCGATTTTGTTCAAAATTCACATAAACCATCTACTAAATAGTCCGAACAAAGCCTAAACATTTGGTTTGGATAGGTGAGCCCGTTCTTGAGTTATAAAATAACAACGAAAAGTGGCATTGATTTATATATATATAGATAACGCAAGTTCGTTTGTTTTTTTTTGAGACTTTTGGAATATGCTTTGTTGGTATTTGAAGATGAGTAAATATATGTCAGCCCTTTCTCCCTGACCTTAGTAATTTCCTCTGGTAGTCGAGTTAACTACTACATAAATAATATTAAAATTAAAGGGTGTGACTCTGCTAGGCGGTGGAGTTTTTCGCGTTCGAGGCTTTCATTAAATTCAAATGTGTATGTACACTTAGAAAAATGTCTCGTTGCCGTTACTCACGTTTTAGTGCTATATGTAACAACTACAATGTTTAAACAACAACCTTTAAACGAGGAATTCTTGTATATATCTAATATGTAAAATTCTCGTGTCGCGGTGTGTTACCAAACTCCGAAACGACCGATTTTTGTGAAATTTTGTTTGCATATCGGGTAGGTCTGAGAATCGGTCAACATCTATTTTTCTTACCCCTAAATGTCAAGAGTGGTCCAAACCAAAACATATTTTTTTGTCAATTTTTTTTTTATGATTCAGCATGAAATAATGTTAATGGCAAAACATCGTTTGCTGGGTCAGCTAGTGTATATATAAAATCTGAATCTCGGAAACGGCTCCAACGATTATCATGAAATTTAGTGCGCAGGGGGTTCCGGGGGCTATAAACACGTCGTTTAAAATTAAAAAAAAAAAACAAGTTAAGCTCGGTCATCCAGGTACTTATAGTTATTTAGTAACAATCACAAAATTATTTGGTAACAAAAAGCATATTTTGTAAAAAGAACGTAATAACTGAACTTTGAGAATGTTAGTTGTCTAGTTGTCCCAAATTTTTTTCTCCGTGTATTATTTACCTATTCTCCATATACAGCCAAATGGGTTCAGTAGTTTCTGGTTGTGGGTGTGATTGTGTGTGTAGTATGAATGTTTCCAGTACCTACGACACAAGTTTTCCAAACTTAGTTAAATGAACTGCCGGCTTAGTTGTGTGCATTGAGTGGTCTGCCTTTCGAAGCAGCGGATATCGGGTTTAATTCCCGGTGGAAACACAAGTTTTCTCCCCAAGGAAAACATGTATTTCTGGTTTTGGTAGTGATTGTGAGTGTGATGTGAATGTTTCCGGCACAAGTCATCACACTACGTGTGGGCGGAGAGTGTGAAAAGTTTGATATGTAATTGAGTAAGTTAACATGCAAACTTTTGCATTTATACATAGTAATAGAATCTAATTATTTTATTTTGTTCAAATACACATCTGACCTATCTCTGTTGCGGACGTTTTCAATTCAAAAACTACTAAAAACAAAATTTGCATAATTCTAATAGAAACTGCTCGCAACAGAGTAATAGGGGGACCGATAGCATATGATTTAAAATTTTTTTTACTTAGATGTGTAAAATAAAAAAAAAATTTAAGTCATAGTATTATTTATGTTTTTGTTATAAGTTAGTAAATATTTTAAGCTGTTCTTACTCAATAACATATTATATAAGGAAATAAAATCTATAAAAAGTTAGTTTTATGAACTTTTTAAAATTAAAAGCTAATTTTAAGGCGAGCACTCACTGGACTGGAATGAAATATTCAGAAGTCTAGAAAAAAACTGTGCTTTCAATTCAAATTACCCTCATACTTCGCGAGAGACGCTTGATAAAAGAATAAATTAAAATACCAAATAGCTTGTTATTAATTTAACAAAAGTGAGTTATCGTCAACGTTTTGGGCAAAGTTTTAAATTAAAATAATAGCAAGTTTATAATTTGTAAAAATTACACAATATTTTAAACCAACGCAAAAAAAATATATATAGTGCATCTTTTTATGTACACCAGTAACATTTGTGTACATTTTTTTCTCGATACTTTTTATTTATTTATTTATTTATTTATTTATTTATTTATTTATTTATTTATTTATTTATTTATTTATTTATTTATAAGGAAGACCAACAGCCGAAGCTAATTAATGGTCCTCACGGATAGAAACAATATATCTTACTTATTAACGCAAACATTACATTAACGCATCGATACACAAAGAAAAAATAGAAAAGACATAACAAAATTTCGAAATTGAGTAAGTATACATCCAAATGAAGACAATAATCAGAATATTGTAAATAATTTAAACAATTGAGTCTAATTATCAAATCAATTGAGATCAAATCAAGTCAATTGAGTCTAATTAATACAATGTAAACCAAAAAGTGTGACTGTTGAAGTCTGTACTTAGTAAAGAACAATTTATCTGATATCACGAAAGCTTAAGATTTCCATAGTCTTCCCTCTCTAGTACACTTAAACGAAAACACTTTTTTTTGCTGAAGCTTTTAAGACTACTTTAGCAGTATACTTATTAAGAATTTTTATCAAATCTACACAAAAAACATGCTATAACAATATCCCAATCACAAAGGAAACCAGTCTGTATTAAGTTAAGCAAAAAAAGAAATTGGCAAAAATCTGACCCGCCCACAGCTTTTACAATATCTACAACAATATTTTCTAGAAAACGTTTTAAATTCATGAGCGGCGCTCTGGCACGTGTCATTACTTGAAATTGTACGTTTTTATAGAACCATAACAGTTCGCCACGACGGCAACAGGTATCGTGTGGCTGTAAAATCTTACACCCCTTTCTGACTAATACAACAAAGCAAAATAAACTTTAACGATCTAAGATAGAGTTCTAAATGGCTTGTACGTAACAAGTTTATTATAAGAGGAAATTAAATCTGTTGTTCGTAATTTTGTCGGCTATTGAAATGCTCAGAGTACTAGTGTTATCTTCGGAATGAGAGGCTCTAAACGCTGAACTTCCATTGAGATTAATTTTATAAAATAATTTTCAGAGATTTATTTCCGAAACATATAAAATATTCATTGATTATCAAGTATTTTAAATTACTACTTAAATATAAAATACCAAACCGCATATTAATGTTTTTCAACATTATACGTTTGTAATAAAGTATTGAATAATACACAAATTAAAATCACCTGTATTAAAATCATTGCAACAGAAAATTAATAGCATGCTCTATAAAGCACCCCTCAACCCTTATCCGCGCCACATACGTCAAACGTCAGTAGGTGAAAAACCTCGGGTCACATCACAGCGTTCCCGCCATAAACTTGACTCCCGTGACATAGTTCCATCCAGCCGCAATTACAACATGGCCGCCTCTCTCCATTACCACCGAGGCCCACTCCTGTATAATCTTTTAAAAAATTCACACGCGTTTCGGTTCGCTCGCTCCGCGAGAAACGTTGAGCACCCCTGGCTACTTTTCGCGCGCTCTAAATCCAACCTTACTTCTTAAAGCTTTTGGTTCGTTTTCGGTTGTAACATATTTTTTAATTTTAAGTTAAATGTTGTGCGAACCGCGATGAAAGTGGTATTGCTAATTAAAAATGTTTGCGTTTTAAATTTAATTTGCGGTTATGTGGGCGGTAAGAAGCGATTTGAAATAATTATTTTAACAAGGTCGAAGGGTCAATCATTTTTAGGATTTGTTATTTGAATTTGGTTATTTTTACGCTCGTATTGGTTTTGATTTTTCAAAATATTTTTTTTATCGCACGTGTTACGTGTAAATCTTATTGATTAGTCTTTTAATAATATTGTAATGTTAATTATATATTAAATTGGGTTATTCCCAACTTTGTACCACTTTTCTAGGTGAGTGTATTTAAAAAGTGCTTATATTATAGGAGCCCCAAAAGGACAATCAAATCTCTTTGGTTTTTGTATAAAATACAATTATAATTATAATTTTGGTTAAAATGTACTCTTTTCGTGTAGCAAACCACAATTGAATAACAGAGAGGAATAACCACCGCCACAAACAGACCAAACCGATATAATTTAACATAAAAAGTTAAAGAGATAACATAATTCTGTTATTTGTTGTGAGTAATACACAAAACATTTTTATATTTCGATTCAACTTCCAGTGCTCGTAATAGATAGGACGGGATACTTTTGCTTTGACGAGTAACCTGTATTAACCGACCACCTTTATAAACGTTCGCGTTATTTTTTATTTTCATATCGATAAAAATTAAACAGATAATTATTTGTTATAATATAAAACCGGCCATAGTGCAAATCGGACTCACGCACGAAGGGTTCCGTACCATTATCTATATAAACGGCAAAAAATTGCGTTTGTTGTATGTTAAACATTAATTTTGATACATTTATTGACGACTCAGTTGGCGCAGTGGACAGGTGCCCAGCCTCTGCGCCGTGGGTCCTGGGTTCGATTCCCAGCAGGAGCACTAATTCCTACCCAAAGAATATTTGTGCGTCTGGTTCTGGGAGTAATGTGTGTGCAATTTGAACGTTTCCGGCACCCACGATACAAGTCTTTGAACTTAGTGTGGGGCTGTGAGTGTGAATGTGTTTGTTTGTTTGTTTATTCTGTTTTTTAGTATTTATTGTTATAGCGGCAATACAATTAAATCATGTGTGAAAATTTCAACAGTCTAACTCTCACGGTTAATGAGATACAGCCTGGTGACAGACGGACGGACAGCGGAGTCTCAGTAATAGAGTTCCGCTTTACTCTCTGGGTACGTAACCCTAAAAAGGAATACGAGTTATACAATTAACAATAATTGAGGTTAGTTATGAAAAGTCCGTATTTCAAGAGTCTTAATTTATAATTTGTAAGTCTTCAAGTCTAGAGTGAATAAGTAACTTATAGGCAAGCTACATCTTCGGCAGCGTCATCACTTTCCATTAGGTAAGATTGCGGTTAAATGCCTAATGGATAAAAAAATAAAAAAGGACTGTAGTGTAGAAGCAAACGAAGCAGTTTTTCTAACAGAGCTGTAATGCATTAATTGAATCGCCTGAAATAATCATTCCTAGTCATAAGGTCGCTTATTACAACACTTATATTTTAGACTAGCTTTTGCCCGCGGCTTCGCTCGCTTTTCATCCCCTATTTTATCCCCTTGGGGGTAGAATAAATCAAAATCCTTTCTTAGCGGATGCCTACGTCATAACATCTACCTGCATGCCAAATTTCAGCCCGATCCGTCCAGTGGTTTGGGCTGTGCGTTGATAGATCACTACAACCCGGTCACATTATCTCGAGACCTGGCGTCAATGACGTTCGCGCTCTGATATGGTGCGCAAAACAAGCATACTCTAATAGGATATTATTATAAACAATAAGATTTCCAACAAAACAAATATTGTGTTAATTAATTTAATGTAGGTAATATTATTATAATAATATGATTAAAATGATGAAAAATAATGCATTCCAGCAGGTCTCGAGATAATTTGACCGGGTTGTATGTCAGTCAGTCAGTCGGTCACCTTTGAGTTATATGTATATATTTAGAAGATTATTATTGTCATGTGTTTGCTAAGGTGTCCAATAAAGAGTTTACTTGTTTTGTGATGTTTCAATATTAATATTTTACCAATTACATTGTATATATAAATTAACGTCTTAATTTATTTGAAATATGTTGTAAAATCTTACCGATTAAAATTAACACGCGTTCTCTGATGGATTGCTTCGTAAATCTTACCTGAAAAGAAAAATGATACAAGATAAGAAACATGTTGATATTTTAAATATGCAAAATGCAAATAAAAGTCAGAATATTAACAAAAAATATTTTGTAGGAATGTGGAATTTTGAAATGTGTAATTTAAATTGAAAGTACATAGCGTTATCATAAAAGCGGAGGTATAGCCACAGTTCAGTAATAGTTGTGTTCTAACATTTACAAACATCCAATAATAAAGAAACCGTATTTTGCTTAAGTTATAATAATTTCTTTCAACCCTAAAGCGCACCTCGCTTTAACTAAAATTATCCGGTTTCGGTAATCAACCGGGGTGTTTGTAATTTGGCCGCGGGCGAAATGAAACGACTACGAGTATGAGACAGTTTGCGTCCTGTTTTTAAATTCTCTCAATGTTTTAAATTTGCATAAATGTACACTATAGATTTTTTGAAGCTGGCTAGTTGTTTGTTTTATTCTGTACAGGTGATGTCGTAGAAAGTAATAGCGTAACTCGGTATCACGGTAACGACGTTTTATCCAATGTGTTTCACAATGTTTTTTTTTATATTAACATTGAAACTGTTTACAGCGCCTACTATTTGAAAGTTCATAAACTTTTTAACCAACTCCAAAAAAAGAGGAGGTTCTCAATTCGAAAAAAATCTATTTGTGTGTTTTCTCAGAACTTTTTCCTAGGTAAACCACCAATTTTAATTATGATTATTTTATTTTTTGAAAGCTGGTGCCTTTAACGGGGTCCCATTCAAATTTGATCAAGATCTGACTAGTAGTTTTTGAGTTATCCACAACATTGTGCATTACGTATACTTAATCTGATCAAGGGTCCCAAAGATAAAGCGGCGAAGCCGGTTTTTTTAAGCTTTGCTTGCATTCAAATTATAATTACATTAGAATTATATTTAAACCCAACTTCATGGATAATTTCATGCGTAAAACAAAATCTGATATCATGTTCTAATTTATATAATATTGTGCTACTTAAACTATATAAAGTCGTAAAGTTCCGGAAATTCGTTAGTATTTCTTTTTTCGTATTCTCGTTTAAATGTGTTCAAGGGTTGTATGGATAATTATGACTCTCATAATAAACAAACACATATAACCACATACAAACTAATTTTGCTGATGTAAAACCTATTTTGTAAGAATGCTTTTCTGCAGGGGCTCTGTAAATAGCTATGTTTCTGCAGGTGCGCAAGATTCACACCTACACAGCTTTTACAATCAAAATAAATAACAATCGCGATGATATACAAACTCTAATCAAATGTATGAAACTAACCGACAAAATATTGAACAACGCAGAGCGGTGCCAATAAAACCATACAACCGTAAACTAGAATCCGGTTATTCCGTCCTCAGATAGATCGGTACTACAGACGCCGGCTCTGTGATTATTACTTTAGTGCAGTATCGACCTGTCACACGCTCTATAAACCGGTATACCACTAAACTCGAATACGGTTATTCCGTCCTCGGTAGATAGTTGGGTACTGCGGACGCTGGCATGGTTATAATTTTAGTGCAGTATCGATCTGTCTGCAACACCGCGTTCTTATTAACACCGGGGGGTAGTGGGGATTTACAGCGCAGTCTTCTTTGGACAATGTGGACAGATGTACTGGAAAACTAAACTTAGCTGTAAATCGGTAGGTACTGCTTTAAATGCCGCCAAGTTAAGACTAGACCATTTATGCTTCTGGTTGTGTTTGTATATGTTATTTAAACGTTCCCAGAATCAAGTCTCAAATCAAATATAACTGTGCCCTCTGGCTAAGTTGGGTGTGCGTTCCCCTTATAAGCAGCGGGTATTGGATTCGATTCCCGGTGGTGGTTTATGTTCTGTTTCTGAGTGTCATTGTGTGTCATGTGAATGTTTTCGGCACCTACGACATAAATCATTGAGCTTAGTGTGGGGCTGTGAGTGCGAAATCGTTTATGTTTATGTACTACGTTAATTCTCGGTTTAATCTATGCACTAATTCGGTCAGCTGTTATGACATGAAGAGAAAACAAACATACTTACACATTTTCCATTTATAATATTAGTGTGATAATATAACAAGTACCAGTAATTATAAGTATTTTTATGCACAAGCATTTGACTACCATCTCACGTGATGGAATGTGAATATGCGGTCGAAGATATAACATGTTTGCCTAGAAGCATGCTATACATATTTACTCTAGACTTGAAGACTGATGAGAGCAATGAGTTCCACTCCTTTGCCGTACGGACGATAAACGTAGAAGTGAATCGCTTTGAGCGGACTAGAGGTATATCAACCATAAATGGATGACGTTTGACAGTTTGTCTTGTTGTAAGATGGTATGGGGGGATTAGCTCATGTAATCTATATATATAAAAGAAAGTCGTGTTAGTTACTCCACTTATAACTCAAGAACGGCTGAACCGATTTAGCTGAAAATTGGCAGGGAGGTAGTTTAGAGCCAGGAGAAGGACATAGGATACTTTTTAAGAACGTACATTTCTCTAAATTTTTTTTTACAGTTCGACATGCTTTCCATTTTCTCATACGTCACTCGGATTTGGTAAAGTACTAGGCAAACATAAACATGAAGGTTGTAATAATATAGTCACGTGATATTGTAACGCATGCCGGGTATGGCTTCCTAAATATGCACATTCATTGACTGTTAGGCGGAACGAAGGTCGCCGGGACAGCTAGTTAATATATATTAACAGGTTAGATAGGGGCAAAAGATGTTATATCTTATGTACAAAATACTGATTTAGTTTTTTCACAAAACCTCTTTTAGTGAAATAATTGGGTTTAAAATAAAACCTTTCCATCGTAAGAAGGGAACTAACGAACAAAATCCTTCTAATAAGCAATTCTTTCACTTTGAAGTTTTTGTGATAATCTATTATTAGAGAATAGTAGGTCATCTTGCTATACTTCATCGTATTCATCCTTTTTCTATCATTTGTAATTGAGAGTCTATTAAGTATCTTATCAAGCAAATATACGAAATCTGTGACATTATCATCACTTTAATTAATCATGCATCTTCTAACGTTGCATTGGCTCAAATTGTAGATTAACTGCCGCGAGGTCTCAAAGAGGAAGAACTACTAGTTATTACAATTCTCATGAAGTATTATGAATGGTAGGTCCTATCATATAATTTTTCTGCGGTATCACTAAATATCTTAATTCGATACAATTCTGTCAATTACTGATTAATTGATTTGTTTATATGTCATGCTAGGCAGAACTATATTGATAAATTTAGAATGGAAAAATTATCGCTTGAGGCGGTGTTTGAACCCGCTGCCATAGGGAGTCATGCCCTATTGCTCTAACCGCTTAGCGACTCAAACCCTGTGAACTGATAAATGTTTTCAATTTAGAATAATTTCAGCTAAGGTCCAAATATAACTAACTTCAGAACTATTGTTGACCACGAAATTAGTCATGCTAATTTCCATTATAATTTAATAACTAACAGAGTTTTCCTACGATTTACTTTGCACTGTGCTAGGCAGTCCGTTTTTGCGAGGTTTGTTTATCCGACTACTATGTAGACCGTTCAGCAAAACGGGAAGCTGTTTTAGTACCACTTACCATTGCCTTTCAGTGTACTACTTAGAACCAGGTATATTACAGTACTATAATGTAAGTACGTAGAATAGAACAGGTATACAATTAATGTTGTGTAACTCTGTAAAGTGTGATTGTGTGTTTATTTATTATTATTTGTAGTATATCTACTGTTAAACTTATAACGCATAGCATTACCACCAAATCTTTAATACACAAAGGTTAGCTGGAAGAAAATTAGCAATAAGTTCAACTAGGTACCGGTTTCTATCACGTGCAATAAATAATGTTCTATTTATCTATTTATTGTACGTGTGATATATAAATAAACTAAGAAACGCATTCACACTCAGAGCATCACACAAGTTCAAGGACTTGTATCGTGGTTGCCGGAAAATTCTGGAACCCAAGATGCAAGTCTGTAGGGGCCTTTGTTATTGTTTGTTTGTTACAAAGTGAAAATTGCCCTTAGCCTTAAAAGTGTATGCATTTTTATTATAATTTTAGATTGAGTTTAAAACTGTGTACTTACGGCCTGGGCCACCTCGTATTTATGAGAATAATAGTAAAATTAATTAATAGTAGAGATTTCAGTATGCTTAACTATCGTTTTAACTAATTTTAATGCAATATTATTCAGCTGTTGCATTGCCGTTTGTTTGACACGAAAGAAACACAAACTAACAAACCATACGTATTTTTTTAAAGATTTATATATATCCTTATATACCCACTAATTGTGTCTCACTGCTTTGCCCACGTTTAGGTTAATAATATATTTCCTATACCAAGCTGTAGTCTATTTGCAGCTTTATTTCAAAGTTTCGACTCGAAATTTATTTCTATAATCACAAAGCTCAGACGCTCACAAACAATATTTCCATGTATAAAATACTGATGCAATTACAATATTATATCAAAATAAGACCAAAATAATTTATTACAAAATGTTTTTTTTGTTTCAGGCCATGTAACACATACACGTTTAATTGTAATGTATTTCTTAGATAATATCACGTATACAACATGTTTTATCAGATGTAATTTCATGGCGGAAGGGATTATACCCCCATTAATTTTAGTGGTTTTACAGGCTGGTGTTTTCGATAGAAAGATATGAATTTGGAACATAGAAGTAAAAAGCGTCAGTGAAAATATTGATTATGCTTATAAAATAAAAAAAACAAAATTGTATATTCACGTGGGCCCCAAAGAGGCACTTATGAAAGTTAACGACTCGCAAAATTACAGCCATCTCGAGAAGAACTTTGTAAGAAACTCAGCGGCGCATTATATATAAGCAATATTTAACCGTAGATTTGTCTCCTATCTCGATGGGATTATGTAAAAGGTGACATGAGTGAGAAATAACTATGTATAATAATTATAGCAATCAAGTTTAACGAAACACAGCGAAAGAATAAAACACGTTTTGTCGACCCCATATTAAGCAGAATAAGGGCAGGTAGATGATCACAGACTGTCGTAGAAGATACCTATTTTCTCTTCAAATTTTAACGTTCGGGGAACAAAGACGCGGTCATCAAGTTCAACTATTCTGAAATACTTGCTCGTCGTGTGAATTAGCGTGAGGACGTAATGCCAGGGTTTTCAAGACATCTGAAGGCAATAAAGAAGCACAATGAAGTATCAATGACAATCGTAGTCACCTGCGGTGATCGTGGGAAGAGCAACCAATGACAGGTCCACCGGACCGACCGTGTCTAACAGACCGGGTGCGTCCACCAGACCCCTGGTAATTAACCGCCAATTGCTCCATTACCCCTCAGACCCTTTTAGGGTCGGTTATTATGTGTCGCCGTCGATTACGGTTGTAGTGATAATGCGACGCCTACCCCGGCGTTTATTGAAACGAGGGGTGTTTTTATTGTTTAGTGTGATCTAGCTTTAGTTACCGATGGATTTAATGTGGGAAAGATAAGAAATTATTGAGAAGACTAAGAACCATCGCTTATACTACTTAGATTTTGTATTGATAAAGGTATGATAATAGAAAAAAACTTGAGAGGTGTCAAGGGACACCCGGATGGAACGAAGTTCGATTTCCGTCTAGCCCCCTTTCGCAACGCGCGATAAGGAACTTTCGTTCCAAAATTAAAAGAAACATACAAAAACCAACATCACGCGGTGTTCCCAGGCGGTCACCCATCCAAGTACTGACCGCGCCCGACGTTGCTTAACTTCGGTGATCGGACGAGAACGTGGTAGGTATGGCTTACAACTATTGCAAAAAGGGTCGTTACAACTTTTGGTCTTAATTTTTGCCGACTAGCCCCCTTTCGCAACGCGCGATAAGGAACTTTCGTTCCAAAAATACTGATTTTTATTTTTAGCTTCACTCTTCATAAAAAAAAGTAAAATGTATTTATTTCCTATAGAGCGGTACTTACACAGGAATCAATACACATGTACACTTATGGCCTTGGGTCGGGTGCGTCTTGTCTGTGGGCCCCAACATAAGCAACGCCTGTATATTGGGTGCCCGGTTCACAATAGGATTGGCAGTAACCAATGTTAATACTGTAGCTAGTAAGCTACAGTAAAAGATCCTGTACGTAATCATCATCGACACATTAGAGCAACAAATTGAATAATGTTAGAACTAGAAAGTAAGCTCTCTAAGCCTACGCCTAGTCATTGGTAAAGACATTATTAAAATTAGAAAATAAAAATATTTCAATACAGTTATTAAATTATCTTAACTCCATATATTTAAACAAAAAGTTTGTTAAAGCAGATTTAAACCATCCGTATGTTCTAAAGTAGCCAAAGAGGATGAAATATATTAAAATAAAATAGTTGTGAAACGCAACATTTCAAAAGATGATGTTTGCCAAACTGGATAAAGTTTAAAATACTTATGCGATTGAGGATTTAATTTAAATTTAGAACGACGGATTTTAAATATTTTTAGAAAGTTTTTAATATAAAACGTAAAGGCTTTCACACTCACAGCCAACACTTAGTTCGATGACTTGTGTTGTGGGTACCGGAAACATTCACATCACACAAACAATCACAACCAGAACAGGATACACAAATTTTCCTTGGGAAGAAAACTTTTGTTCGAACACCTGCTTAGAAGATGATGTATATAAATAATTTTATTAACTGTTATTGATCGAGTGAGCACGAAGCGTAAGCGAAGCGTCTCCATTTCAGTTTGTGTGTCCGGTTTTCCAGTTGCTTTCTTCTACATGTCGTAATCAACGGATTCTCATGAAATTTTGAAAGCATTTTATAGATTTTTTTGTTGATTCAGTTTTTGGAACATTTTTAAAACATACGCGAGGTCTTCAACTCACAGAGCTACTAGTAATATATTTATTTACCAAATAACAATGGTTATTGTCAAGGCAATACACAGCTATTAATTATTACATCGGGCAATAAATAAAAATTGTAAACGCTGTAAATGTATTTACGCTCGGTAAATTAATTTGCCCCAATTCAATTGTAACACATAATCAAATAAAGGCAAATCACACAAAATTCATCACATTTGCAAACGAAAATTAAATTGTGAGTTCCCTGACCGTCGACCGCGACCAACTTTCGTAGAAAACAATTACGGATTCAAAACCCAAAACAAATTAAACAATTGGCATGATGTCCACTGAAAGTTGATAATTAAAAACGTCTGCCACAGTCGCCGGAGAATTAAAATGAATTTAAATGCAGCGTGGAAATGGGTGAGCAAATGTTTACTGCGCCCGTGATGACACCGGATAGAGATCGTAAACGAGAAACATAAAAAAAAAACGGTATTTTTATAATAATACAGACCGCATAAACAGATTGGACTATCTCGTAAAAAGTTATGCATAGTGTGCAATTTTTTTAAGGACACATATATTATAATCAAAATAACTAATTTTGAATTATAAATAATTGTTTTTGTTGCAATCGACCACTAGATGGCAAGTGATAATGCGGCCAAAGATGTTGCATGCCTGCCTAGAAGATACCTATTCACTTTTGACTTGAAGACTCCCAGATTATACCAATCGGGGAACAAAGACTCGGGCAATGAATTCGACTCTTTCATGTCTAACAGTCTTGTATATCAAACATATATGAAATAATGAAAGGATGACGTTTTTCAGTTTGTCTTGTTGTTAGATGATAAAACAGGCATGGGGGAATTAACTCGTTTAACTCCTGCGCACATCCACCAAAATGTAACTGATAGAATACTGATAGGCTTGCAACTTCACATCGTGAGCGAGACTTTGCAATTTGGACTCGGTTAGCTTAGCCAATGAATCTTTTTGCTTGTCTTTGCTGATCCATCCCAGCTGGTACTTGGCTGATCCATCCCAAAGGTGGCCGCAGTACTTCATGCACGATCGGATTTGAGCTTAATATAAATTGAGAAACTGCCTCGTAGTGGAGTACTGCATCACATTAGCGATTTTTTTGTGCTTAAGTATTTATTACAGTATCAACTCTAAATTCGAGAATCATGTAATTTTGTTTTTGGAGCTATGGTAGCCTTTGACCTCAATCTCATCTTATTTATTTTACCTAGTATTTACGCAGCTTTTAAATAAAATATGGTATAGGAAACTAATATTAGATGTTTTTTAATAGAAGTTAGAAGTAGTCTACGACCATAAATAAAAAAAGAAACATACTATGACGATATAGTACGGAAGCTAAATAGTACGGGGCGGTTCCAACATGGCATTATGCGAGCCATCCCCTAACTGAGGGTTGTAACGCTACTTTGTATGCATATCGCGGTTACAGCAAGCCGTTCTAGAAGTCCGTGTAGTCCTTTTTTCAATAATAGACTAGTTAAGCTAGCGATTTTGCTTGCGTTTAACTGGACAAAAAATACAAACTAAAAACCGAAATCAGTCGACCTTTTTGTGTAAAACCATGTGAGAATAAAAATTAAAACATTTCCTCTGCAAATCCATTACTCGTTACAAATATTCTCAATATTGAGTTTCATTATAACTATACAGGTTATTATTCTGAGAGTTAAAAAAAAAAATGTTTTACAATAATGAATTGTCGAAACCAAATTACATTAGAACTAGTTCAAATGTATAAAACTTTAAGATATATATATAGTTGCCAGATTGAATCTATGCCTGTATTTATTATGATACAGCTGGTACTTATATATTATTACTAGCTGCGCCCCGCGGTTTCACCCGCGTTGATAATGATGAAAAGTGATGATGATGATGATGATGAAAAATAGATGTTGGCCGATTCTCATAGATACCGGATAAGTACAAAAAATTTCATCAAAATCGGTCAAGCCGTTTCGGAGGAGTATGGCAACGAAAACTGTGACACGAGAATTTTATATATTAGATGTACACATTTTGACAGTAAAGGGAAAACAAACCGTCAATAACACTAGTGCATTAGAAGATCTATAAATTGGCATGTCTAAACGAAAAAATGTCAAAGCAATGCATAACCCTATGTTTATGCATAGCATGCAATACTCGTAAATAATAATTATGATAATAATTCCTTCGTAAGGGTTTTAAATTTTTATTATTTTCTATCCCCAACTTACAAGGACAGAGGCAAAACAACAAATTAAAACTCTCCAATTACAAAAAGTACCTTGTAATTACAATAACAATTTAAACTTTTAAAGATCACAATTAAGTCCAAGCCTAAACACCCAATTTGCAAGCCACTACGGAACGAAGTTGAATAAAACAAATGAATAAAAGTGGAATAAAATCAGACGCGGTGAATAATGAGTCCCTTTGTTTGTGTTTAATTAGGTCTGCAAGGTCTGTGAGACCGGTCTGCGGGACCGGGGATTATTTTGTGAGACAAATAGTACGGAGCGGGAGTGTAGGTCACATGCGGAGTAAACAATGGAATGGAATGCAAAACTATGGTTTTGTTTTTCGTTGCAACAAAACTAGTTTTCGGCCGAGGAGTAAATAGTTTTAAAATGCTCTTTTAACTAGGAGCAGTAAAATACTTTAAAGCAATTATATATTAGGAGATATACGATTGATTAATTTTCTATATGATGGAAATAAAGAGTAACCTCACCGTCGCATACATAAGTTCGTTCCGTTGCAAACCATTTAATGAATTTAACACGCTATATTGTACCAAGTCATGAAATAAACATTATTATTTTTATAGATTACTATCCGTGTCCGGCGGCTTCGCCCGCTATCATCAAGTCAAAAAGTAGCCAATGTGTTCTTAATCCTAGGTATAAGCTATGACATTCCAAATTTCATTCAAATCCGTTCAGCCGTTAAAGCGTGAAGATTTCTCTTCATGCTTTAACGGCTGAACGTACCTATCCAACAACAAACATACTTACACATTTACGCACAAACTTTCGGATTTATAATGTTAGTATGATTCACGCTAAATTGTAAATTCGATGTCTCCGTATGTCTGTATTCTGGTTATGGAGGCTATAACTACATTAATCTTGCTAACACATATTGCAGATACATTTAATTTGAACATTTAAAATTTCAAATGTTTAAAATATAAGCTCTTAAACTAAGATATTGCTATGAAACCATACCTAATAATTGAAATCAAGCACAGCTTAAAAACCCCGACTTCATCGCTTATAATAATATTTTGGTTTTGGCTGGACCGATTTCGATAAAATTTATATGGGACCACCTCTGATGTATACTCTACCAAACAAAAAAAGCGGAAATATTGCTATATTATAACATACATACAAAAAAAACGTACAGTCGAATTGAGAACCTCCTTTTTTAAAGTTAGTCGGTTGAAAAGGTAGGCTTATTCTTATATCTTTTTAATTAAATTTATATAAGTTTGAAGATAGTCTGGAACCTGAAACAGGACCTGGATAATACAAGCCAAGTCTCACAACTATAACATTTTTGGAAATAGATAATCTAATACGGAGTTGTCATTCGAAACGATTAAAACGAGTACCTGCGCTTTGACAAATACGAAAGAAATGCAGGCCGAAATCTAATGTGTCATCTAAAAAGTTTGTTTTAGTTTTAGACGTGCCTCTCAACAGTTTGGACCGGGTTTATCAGACCCGGTGTTGCGGTGATGTGGTCACGCTAGGTCGCCGCCCGTTCCCCGACAGGGATTAGTGCACTAATTCCAAGTTTGTCAACATGTCTGTTTAGGGTACATTTTACGTGTTAGCTGATGTTACAGCCTGTAGAAACCGCAGACCTCGGTGCTGTGTTGTCAGTCTTAAGATTGAATTATAATGCGAAGAGGTTAAAGTTGAATTTAAACATAGAGACTTAATTTAACACGAATGTATGGCTCTCAAGGATAACTGCCGGTTATTATAAAATTGTAATAGTAATAAACGCTTTCACATTTAATACCCCACACTAAGCTCGATGACTTAATGGGTCGTGGTTGCCAGAAACATTCACATTCTGCGACTAAACGACACATTCACAACCAGAACCAGAACGAAAATTTTCCTTGGTGAGAAATCAGTTCAAATTGAATTTAAACATCATCTTAGTTAATAGATTCCTATTTCAATTTAAATTCTTAGAGAAAAAGACAATTTAAATTGTGCGGTGTTCTAAATTCAAATAAAAGTTAGTAATACAATACAACAGTCTCATATTAATCAAGACACCCCTGATCAAAAATGGCGAAATAGCTCCCCTTCTTATTTTAATCAATGTCATATTAAAAATATGCCCTCGGGAAATCACAAAAAGAGCAATATCAAAGTGAAATACGGGGATAAAGTCCGACAAATTTCAGTCAAAAATATAATACCAGAATACAAAAATCAAAGGGCAAATGAGTTAATAATTACAGCCGGCCTCTTCTAAAAGCAAAATGAGCAAAATGAATGGCGCCAAAAGACGGCGGATGTAGACGAGCTACAAAACGATGCTCGAAATTAGAAGATTTTATCTCGAGATTAAACGCATTCGGAACGATTGTTGGTAATAAAAATTGTTACGATGTCCTTTTTGAAGATTTTTCCAGAATTAAAAGAAATCTACTTAAGTTGAACCACATTTAACGCAATATTTCAATGTAATTTTTTTTTAAACAAACAAAACGTAAACGCAATCACACTCACAGCCCCACACTACGTTCAAAGATTGTATCGTGGGTGCCGGAAACATTCACATCACACACACATTACACCCAGAACCAGAAGCACAAATATCCCTTGGGAAGGAATTTGTGCTCCTGCCGGGAATCGAACCAAGGACCCACGGCGCAGTGGATATTTTATTTATATTATTAAGTTTCATTATGATTTTGCCTTCAAACGTCACTAGTATTATGAAAATTATTTTACACTTCCGTAGCAGAAACTATTTGATATATTAAAGAAACTGGCCCCAACTTGTAAAGTTTTGAAAAATAATAAGCTGGTTGTAACCTCGACCGACCAGAACTCGATCGCACGGTCGAGTTGGCACCTTATATTTTTATTGTTGTTAACTCGATCACTTATACAAAGTACAGTTAGAATAAAATTTTACTTGCAAAACAAAAAAGATACGATACTAAGTAAATAAGTAATTGGCCTCGATTCTGATGTCACACACTAAATTAAATTTAAACTATTCCTGTCTTTTACAAAATAGGAACACAAGACAGAGATAGCATACTGCTGTGCTGTCAAGTTAGTCAGAACTTAGATATATATGCAAGCTTAGTCGAGTATGTTATTGGTTTTGACTAAAAACACGCGCCTTTCTGCTTCTGCTGTTCATATTTTAATTGATAAACTAGCGTGACAGCACTCAAATGTATGCTATCTCTGTTTTGTGTTCTATTTTTTAAGAGACAGGGATAGTTTAAATTTAATTTAGTGAGTGTACATCAGAATCGAAAACACCTTACAAGTAAGCAATCAAGAATAAGAGTGTCAAGACTCAGATGAATTGATGCGATAAAAAATCATAAAAAAATTAGTATAAATTAAGTATTTATGCCTATCGCGATCGTAAAAAATGCAAAGAATATGAGATTTTGATAAAGACATGTGTAGTAGATAGAACTCTATCTGACGGTACCAACAAGTCTGCAACCCCGTCAAAGCCTAGCGCAGACGAGGAACTTTTTTGGTCGCTGTCCAAAACTCGCACAATCGTAGTTCAACTGCCTTTAAATAGAAACTCGGAACTGCAATTTTTCTATCGGAAACTGCATTGAATAGGAAGGATGTTGTTTATTTGCTTTGTGTGCTAAGTTGGTTTTAATGACTGTCTCATTTTTAATCGATATTTTGAATTAACTTTATTTCTTAGAACTTCTATGTATATTCAAGGTAAAAAGTCTTTGTATTCCTTTAGATGATAATAATATTCAGTGCCATCAAAATCGGGTTTGCCGTGAAAAGCTATCAAAATATAAGTGCAATTTAACATTGAATTCAGCAAATAAACATAATAATGAGCATATCACTGTTATGTTATTCACTCGTCTGACAGAAATAAATATTTACTTCTAAATTTATAATATTAGTAGGTAACAGCAACAGGTAAAGGGTAGATAGTGCCTAAACCACTGGTTATAGAGTATATATTATATATAATATATATATATATATAGAGTGCGTAAATTATGATTATGATAGTAAATATATTATGTACCATTGTTATTATGTTATATACATTTATTTTTATATTATTACGGTTCCTCTTTAGAACGCCAAATTAATAATGACTATTCACAGCTAAACCACAATATAATTCCAAATAAACTCAAAACGAATAAATTTTAGCAAAACAGCGATAAATTCTAACAGCGAGGACAGCAAACTGCACAAATATTAAATATATTTACGGATGCACAAAGTTATTCTTGGAGCTTTTTGTTTGAGCACAAAGCGCTCTGAAATCGTATTTATTATGTAAATACTTTTAAATTATAATGCCTTGAGGGAACAAATCTGTGAAAGCCTAACACAGACAATCTTTTTACAGTGTGAAATTGTATGGTATAGAAATGCGACAAAGAGGTAGATGTATGGACGAACATATTATCAATGTTAAGAGGGTTTATTCCTGATGTATTCTCTCTCGCTCGCACACTTCGATATGTGTAATAAATACAATTAGCTCAACATCAGCATCATACATCAGCTCTAAATCAAGAAAGCGTGAAAAACACCCTGAAATTTGGGAACTGTGTTTTTTCTCATCTTATGAAGGATATGATAGCGAAAAGGAGTTTGAAACATCCTTGTATCAATGAAGATAGTTGAAAACATTTTCAAAAACACACGTACATAATACAATGATACACATGAAACTGACTACAACATATAGGGATAGGTTACATTCGTTTCAGAAACCACTTCCATGTTTCCTATCTCTGTTGCGATCAGTTTTTATTAAAAAAATAAACAAACTAAGCTTTCCTCACTCATGCCTGATTCGCAAAATCACAGCCATTTCGAGAAGAACCATAAATTGTCCTACTGTCCATCCAACCCACCAAATTCCCGTCGTGTCACACGGCTGTTACTGACAACACGCAAGTTCGTGATGAATTTACAACTAGGTATACCTTGTTTCATAATAACTGTGCTGTAATCTGTGCAACCAGCAGTTAACTGAAGCCGGGTGAGGTGGTAATGATGTTATGGAAGTCTTCAGTCAGCCGCGACACAGAGTCTCTAAGTTTTAACAACATTGTGTTGGCGTTTATTTGATATTGTTGTTGTAAATAGGGAACACTAAGTTGAGCTGCTGTTTTGTTATCTTACAAAATGGTAGCAAATAATGCAAATACGTTTACTAATTACCATTAACCATGCTAGGCAGAACTATAACTGGTTAATTTGGTAGTTTTTGGTTTAAACTGATTAACTGGAAAATTTATAAAGGCCAAATTATTGCTTGAGGCCCGGATTGAAGCCGCCATAGAGGTCATGCGCTATTGCTCTAACCGCTGAGATACTCAAGCCCTTTTTTTTTTTTTTTTTTGTGGGGGGGAAAATGCCTGGCATTTCCTTTCCTTCCCAGGGATGAAGGAAAGGGGTATGTGGGGCTCGAACCCACTAAAAACCCCCCCGTGAGCAGTCCCTCGCCGAGGTGGGGCAAGATAGGGTCGCGCTAGCAGTCACTATCTTGCCCCGGCGGTAGGCCCGGATGCAAACCGGGCCACTGCGTCCATGGAGGGGTGACCTTGCTCACCAAGGCCACCCCCCAGACGTGTGGAGCCGTGCAAGCCGATGGAGAGGTCCCTGACTCTCCACCAGTGACCCCACTACAGAGGAGGAGAGAGGAAGCGGGCGAACCGCCTCCTCCTCCCCCCCGTCCGTCTGCGCCGGATCGGGTCAGAAAGGGGATCAGCCTCTCTGGCCCGCTCCGCGGCCTCCTTCTGCGCCATTACTGCTTCGCAGAAGGAAACCACTGCCTGCCACGATCTTTCGCTGCCGAGCATGGCGTCTACCACGCTCGGCAGGGAAAGATTTCCGCCTATAGTAGCTAAAAGTGTGTGCCGCTGTGGGCCCCATGCGGCACACACCTCCAGCGTGTGGAGCGCCGTATCTTCCTGCGCCCCACATTCGTGGCAGGCTGAGGTCGGCTCCCGTCTCGCGATTTGGTGCAGGTACTTGCCGAAGCATCCGTGTCCGGAAAGCACCTGCACCAATCGGAAGGTAAGCGATCCAAAACGCCGCCGCACCCACCTCTGAAGGACCGGGCGGATGGCCTCCACCGTCCACTGCCCGGGGACCGGTGGAGCCAGGTCCTCCGTCCACTGTCGCAACAGGGCAGCCCGCGCCCGCCTACGCATGCGGGTGACCTCTTCCCACGCTGGGGGGTCACCACGGGATTTCCTCGCCGCCACAAAGTGGTATAGTTCGGCGAGGATCTCCGCTTGGAGCTCCCAGGGGGGGTCACCCGCAAGCACGCATCCCGCCGTCCAGGACACCGTCCGCTATCCGCGTATCGCCCTCGTCACGATGACCCGCTGCGGACGTCGCAGCAGGGTCTTGTTCCCGCGGTTGAGGGCGTCCACCCAGACTGGTGCCCCATACAGGGCCATACTCCGGATCACTCCGGAGTAAAGCCGGCGGCAGGCCGCGTTCGGGCCGCTCACGTTTGGCAGCAGCCTTCCCAAGGCGGCTGCGGCACCCACGATTCTCAGGGCCAACTGGGAAAAGTGGGCACAAAAAGCCCACCTCCCGTCCAGGATGAGACCCAGATGTTTCATCTGGGTCCCAACCGAAACCTGGACCCCGTCCAGCTCCATCCGCGTACCTGGAGGGGGTCCTCCCCGAGGCCCATGGAAGCCCTGTCTGAAGCGACATTATCCTTTCCTTTTTTTAACGTTTTATGGGGACATGTGACGTCGTCTACTGAAACAGTTAATATAAAAGTGCAGTCGATATTCTAAACCAATAATGAAGAATCAGTCCGTGAAAATATGTAAACAATAAGTTTTGATGCCTATGTTTCCCGCATGCACGCTACAAGTCTTTAAACTTAGTGGGGGTTGTGAGAGTTAAATCTAGGGAATGCATATTTTTACCTGTAATGTTTTAACCTTATTTAACGTACAATTTGTCTACTTTCACTATTTGACTAACAATTTGCCTACTTTTTTGGATAGCTTTTTCTTCTATACAATCATGAACCGGCATTTTAGGCATAGCGTTGTTACCTTTCTAGACAACATCATCATCACTTACCATCAGGGTAGTGAAGAAGAATTTTTCTCATTTGTTTTCCTAGATATATATATATATAAATAAAATATATACAAGGTAATTTTTAAAATACCTGATAACTTAGTCCGTGATTCTATTATTTGATCATTATCCTGATTATAGTTATATTCTGAAGACTAACGGGAGTGCCCACACTGACTATTTATTTTGCAAATTCAGTTGTATTGCAAATTGGTAACTTTCATCGATACTATGATTATTTTGCACGGTTTGTAAATCCACATGTACTTATTTAATTTTACTAGCAAATTTCCCTAATTAATTAGGCACTGAACATCACTGAGTTATCAAATGTTAATTTTAATGTAGATCGAAATTATTTAGTTTGGTATTACGATGATTTAGTCCTAATTAGGTTTTGCGGTGTGTACGCCAGTCTCCACGCTATCTTCATAGATATAGTCTTAGTGTGGGGCTGTGAGTGTGAATGCGTTTGTTTTTTTTAATATAAGAATAATTATATGTTCATATATAATTCTTCTGTACGTGTGTATTTGACTGAACTCCTCCTAAGCGGCTGGGACGATTTTGATGATATTTTTTTGTGTGAGTTTAGGGATAGATTCAAGAATGGTTTAGATTCACAATTCAATCCGATAAATAATGTATATTTATAAGCCGGGGGAAATAAATTTGAAAGGTTTTGTATGTTAGCATTCTCGTTATGCTACAACAGCTACTTCCAAGTTGTTGTAGTGTTTTTTTTAAATAACACAGGCTATCAAACTAATAGAACAAATAAAAAAAGAAATGTTTAAAAATGATCCGATTTTTTATTCAAAAAAGTAACGATCACTACAACATTTCTCACATTTGAACTGCTCGTTGGCTTAGTTAGGTGCCGTTCACCTTCTAAGCAGGGGTTCGATTCCTAGCGGGACCACAAGTTTTCTCCCCAAGGAAAATTTGTGTTTCTGGTTCTGGGTGCGCTGTGCATGTGATGTGAATGTTTCAGGCACCCACGACACAAGTTACTGAACTAAGTGTGGGGCTGTGAGTGTGAAAGCGTTATGTTTATGTCTATGTTATTTAGTTAAGGTCCCTCGAGCCTTAATCGCACTAACCTGAACTATGTGTTCGAATCGTGAAAGTATAAAAGTAAAAAAAAACAAATTTTAAAGATAAACTAAGCCCGCGACATCCCTCCCCCGTCGCGTCAAAAAGTAACCACTAGATCATTACCATAATTTATCACCATCTTTGCATTTATAACATTAACATACTGAAGGATATTCACACTCACTCACATTCATTCACACTCACAAACCCACACTAAGTTCAGAGACTTATATCGTGGGTGCCGGAAACATTTACATCACACATACACATTACACCTAGAAACAGAAACACAAATATCCCTTGGAAAGGAATTTGTGCTCCTGCCGGGAATCGAACCCAGGTCCCACGGCGCAGAGGGCGGACACCTGTCCACTGCGCCAACTGGGTCGTCATTATATTGGCAGTGGTTCTACACAGTCTTTCTATAATCGTATTGAATGTCTTAATTCTCTGGCGTATTCTGAAGACGTATCTAGGGCACAGACCCTGCGATAGGCACTTACTAATCTGCCTGATATCTATCGACAGATTTATTACCTTAAGCTTCCAAGTGGCGCTTCTGAAATAGACGTTATTCTGTGACAGTTGTAGACATTTTAATAATAGTTCTACGAGTTTTATGCGTAGAGTATAGATATGTTTGCATACTTAACTAAACATAATACAATACTAATTAATAAATAGTTAATTAATGCTATCTAGTGATAATGGTAGTCAGTTGTTAGTCACTTTTTTATCAGGTGAAATAACGGCCAATGCTTGCCTATCAAGCATTAAAAAATACGTATATAATTATATGCATAAAAATTATTTAAATACTGGTACTTGTTTGGCTCAACGTATTAGCATTGCAATTATGAAAGGTAATGCCACCAGCATGATGGGAACGCTATTAACTGGAAGTGAGCTTCGGCATTCGATTTACCTATAAGCTCGATGCGTTGTAGGTAACTTGGGTCTTTGCTGTATAGATGTATAATTATAGTTTTAGGAAATATAGATAACTAGCCGGGCCCCGCGACTTCGCCCGCTATTATCAAGTTATAAAGTAGCCTATGTGTTAATCCTAGGTATAATATATGTACATTCCAAATTTCATCCAAATCCGTTCAGCCGTTAAAGCGTGAAGAGGGAACAAACATACTTACACATTTACACACAATCTTACAAACAACTTTCGGATTTATAATATTAGTAGTATTAGCCCATAGATATCACAGATGAAAACTTAGTAGGTTAAACAAATGCAACAAAAAAGTATGTGCATTTAGTATGTAATTAGTATGATAGTTTCTTTTATATTGTTTTCATTGTATACTAAGATTGTCTGAAAGAAATTACTAAGCGCAATAAGACCAACAATTGAATTACGTCAGGATTTTTATATTGTTTTTTTTTAATTCACACGTTTTCACCATACGTTCAAGGTTTTATCTTTTGATACTAATTGACTAAACGTGATTAAAGAAACTTCCCGAAAAATTTAGTGATCATAGTGATTTTAATTACAATAATTAATTACAAGAGGTCCAGCCGAAAATTATGATTAATTTTGGATCCTTCATAAAATTATTTATTTTTATACGTTTTCATCATTCATTTCCCGCTTCTTTTCAATTTCGTCCTTCACACCACCATAGATTAAGAATCTATTTCGCCCAACAATAAATACTAATAAAACGCCTATTTTCCCGAAGGTCGAGTAAATAATTGCCGGGTTCCGTAGCCCATTGACGTGTCAACATGACGAATGTGCGGAACCCTAATAGAGGATTCTGGATTGTAAAGATTCTTTTCGTTACTTTCAAAAGATATTAAGTTATTTGGGAGATTTATTAGGTTATTGATGTGTGCTTATTGAATTAGGATGAGATTTTTCATAAAGTATTTTTAAACCCCTACCTATAACAATGAGGAGTTGTAAGTCTGTTTGTTTGTCTGTGTAACTTATTTATTATAAGATCGTGTCGTCGAGTCGTTTTTATCAGAGGTTGTACCGGTCAAAATCAGTGCAGCTCTTTCCCAGATATGATACCCAGACAGTATTTCAATAATAAAATTAAACATAAACGCTTTCACTCTCACAGCCCCACACTACGATTGGTGAGTTGTGTCGTGGGTGCCGCATACATTTACATCACACACAAACACAAATTTCCCTTGGGAAGAAAACTTGTGATACCGCCGGGAATCGAAACCGACACCCCTGTTAAGGCGAACGCCAACTAACCCAACGGGCAGTTTAGATTATTGTTTTGAAAGTATTTTGAATTTCATAAAAATATGATATGAATAGATACGAGACCCACAAGCTACATAAGCGCCAACAACAGTGTCCTCAAAGCGTGCCTCGCCTCGTCCAATATAGCACCTGATACAAAGGTTACCAGCCGTTTATTGCCATCCTTTATGAAATACGAGACACCCTGAACATTCACTACAATGTTCGAGAATATCGACGAGAACAAAAGGAACTTCGAGTGAATGAATATTGAGACGTGGTCAGTTTTACACTTCACTTAGTTTTAGTATCGTATAGTATCTTACTTATCTACTTAATATAGTATCCGTGGCTAGAAATATTCACATCACACACGAACAATTACGGATTGGGAAAAAGAATTTATCTGTAGTTACTGCGTGCCTGGTTAAGGTTTCATATTCAGCAGTGCAAGAAAAAAAGCCTTGTTGATGTAAACTATGGTTTAAGATGATACCTACACTTTTTTAAGCCGGGTGTCCGTAAAGGTAGATATACTATTTACTCGACTTTGTGTGAATATATAGTTATACATAGAAGAGATATATATACAGAACAAATACATTTTAACAAGATTTTATACATAATGGATACATTTTAACGAGATATTATAATTTTTCGCGTGGTTCTCACGCGTTCAACGCAATAAATGATTGGATTAAAAAATTAAGACACATCGCGGGAGTACTATGACTACCATCTAAATATATATAACTCAAAGGTGACTGACTGACTGACTGACTGACTGACATAGTGATCTATAAACGCACAGCCCAAACTACTGGACGGATCGGGCTGATATTTGGCATGCAGGTAGATGTTATGACGTGGGCATCCGCTAAGAAAGGATTTTGATTAATTCTACCCCCAAGGGGATAAAATAAGGGATCTATACCTAATTAATTAATTAATAATAATACTTCTTAACGCGAGCGAAGCCGCGGGCAAAAGCTAGTTTAAAATAAAACTGGTACATATTTTGAGCACTTCAACTGTCTAAATTTGTACATATATTTATTTATTGTTTATATATTTATTTTGTTTCTATTTTATTAATTATAGGGAAACGTACAGCTAGGCTATCACATGACATTATTTATGATGAAATCACTAAGAAAATCTACTGTTAGGATAAAGAAACTAGTTAAACGTAGACTTAAAATGATAAGAAATAAACTAAATTAACGCTTAAAGTATGCATTAGATAGCATACGCTTACATCGAATAACAGGCGTTGTATAAATCAATGTCATCGTGTTGCGACGCTACAAGATTGAAACTGCGGCTCGCTCAATAATAAGAATGTGTTTTGTCTATAGTTATTAGGCGCCCTAGGGACGTGCAGAAAATACGGCCTTCTTTACGCATTAACAGTGACTCGCAAACTGACTCGCTCCAGCAACTCAGGGCAGTCAAACGCGACATTCGCTATCTTGAGTAAATAAACAATTTCTGCTATATTCCTTCTTATGTTTAATAGCAGAATATAACATTTATGAACGCTTAGCGTTGTTATTAATTTCATATTCTCCCATTAAATCACTGTGCTCGACCGCCGCGTGAGCCACACGCGTGCACAAAATATCTCTCCTACCGATACAAAATAAATATATTCGCGACATAACGCACTTGTAAACAAGTATTCGTGCCGGGTATACTTTGTTCACGGTTTTAGTGGTTGGCCATATTTGACGTGGCCGTGGAATAAAAATAAAGGTATTATTGTGATGGAGCAAACACCATCTCAACCATGCTGTACGCCGGCGCTTACTTCGAATAATTCAAGCTCGTTCCCGGACTTGTCAATCATCAATGCTCGTAAAAGAAGACAACATGAACTCGACAGCTCATTTTACGATGACACCAAGGCAATTTCATGTCTGGAGGACACGTTCAAAAAGTGGCAAAAGGAAATTTTAGACAATGTCACTCAAACTATTATAACTACGGTGAACTCGGCCATATCGGAAAAGTTAATCCTGTTCTCCACTGACATAGAACAACTTAAGGTCGACGTAAAAAAGGTTTCTAACAACAACAAAACTAACGCCGAATCTATACGAGGAGTGAAGAAACACATCACGGATCTAGAAACATCGATTGCTTACTCGACCAGTCGTCAAGAAGAACTCGACGCCCGCGTTCTGATTATAGAACAACAAACTAAAGTTATCCATCAGTATGAAGCAGAATTAAACGATCTGAAGAGCAGCTACACAAGCCTCGACCTTGAGTTCAAGAGGCGGCAGCAATGGGACAGGTTATACAACCTTGAAATCGTCGGCGTCCCCGAGAAACACGACGAGAAATTGATGGATATTATCATATCTATAGCTAAACATGCCGGGATAATCATAACGTCACGGGATATTGAATTCGCAAACAGAGTGCAGGCTAAGCAGACGAGACCTGGAATCCCGAGGGCTATTATTGCGAAAATGAAATCCAGGCTAACGAAGGACAATATAATAGCAGGAATTCGTCGCGTTCGCGGTATCACCCGTTGCAACATAGGGATGACGGGCAATGAAAAAATATTCATCAATGAACATCTGACAATAGATAACAAAATACTTTACAACAAATGTCGTGAGTTAGTTGTGCAACATTCATATAAATATTTATGGGTTAAGAATTGTAAGATATTTGTAAGAAGGGACGACAAGTCTCCAAAAATGGCGGTAAGCAAAACAGCAGACTTATTAAAAATAAAATGACTCGTCGTCTCTTTAAAAACATACCTACTTGCTCATACTCGCATTCATGGCAATATCATAATGATAATAGATGCTCGTCGCACTCACTGTCTCATAGGTTTAAATTTGCCTGAATTAACTTATTATTTATATTTCATTTGTACGTTTCTTTTTAACTCATGTAATACATACACACACAAAATACACTCCACACAAAACACAATAAAAACCTACAGTTATCAATATATAAGATATGAGTACAGTTATGCAATATATTATATTTTACTTTTTTTATATTTACAATATATACGATATGAATACAGTAATGCAATATATTATATTATACTTTTATTAACCAACTCCAAAAAAGGAGGTTTTCATACCAGCAGGTATCTATTACAAAATAAAATTATTCTATCTAACACGTATTTACAAGTAAGTTTGCGTTATGCCTTCTCCGCTCAATGTGAAATAATAATGGTTATCTTTTCAAATACCAAAGCTACATGGTTTCTATATAATCTAAAAAGATTTCTTAACAAGAAGAGGGTGTCTGCACAACGTACTTTTACCCTATTTACTTACATTGGATATTATTTTGTGCAATGTTATTTCTCACTGCTTTTATTCAAAGTAATTTATAGCTACACATTGATTTTATTAAACAGTATAACACTACCGTATCTAATATTTATATATTACCATGGCTAACACACACTTAAACGTATTCCATCAAAATACAAGGGGTCTTCGGACGAAAACATTAGAATTCTATAGACAACTACTTTTACATGAGTTTCACTTAGTATTGATATCTGAATCTTGGCTTCAAAGTGATATTTTGAATGGAGAACTTTGTCACTCAGACTATGAAGTTTTTAGATTAGATCGTAATCAGCTGTTAACGGGTAACTCGAGGGGTGGGGGTGTAATGCTACTAGTACGAAGTGACTTGGAACCCATTATTTTAACTGAAAATAATGTCGTCCCACCTACGGAAATGCTTTGGGTCACTATTCCTGCTAAATCTTTTGATCAAGCAGTGGGAACTAACCTACACATTGCCGTTGTTTACGCGCCGCCTAATAACCAATTGCCCACCACTATAGATCGTGTGATACAGAGTATCTTACATGTTTATGACTCACATAAAAACGATAATTTTTTAATTGTCGGGGATTTTAATTTGCCGAACATACAATGGAGCTGTGACCTAGGTCCCTTACACACGAAACGAGGCTCCATAGATATTCAAAATTCTGGTAAACTACTTCTGGATGAACTACATTCCATTGGATTAGAACAATGTAATTATACAAAAAACTCATATAATAATACTTTAGATCTAGTATTTAGTAATTTTTCAGCATCGTGTGAGAGGTCTCCTACCGCCCTAGTGCCGGAGGATAGCGCACACCCTAGCCTAATAATAGACATTTCTAACATAACACTCAGCCCACTTGCAGAGCATACTGTCATCAGGAAAAACTTTTATAAATGCAATTATGACGATATTAACTTATATTTATCGGAATTGGACTGGTCAGAATTATTTAGTACATGTTATGACATTGACTGCGCCGTTAATTGTTTTACTGCCGAAATTCTAAAATGTATTAGCACATTTGTCCCTGAACGTAAGATTATAAAAAATAATAATAAGAATAAAAGCCCTCCATTATGGTATAATAACACATTAAACAAAATCTTAAAAGAAAAGTGGAAGGCTCATTCTAAATGGAAATTGTTTAAAAATGAATTAGATTATCAAGAATTTTCTTTGTTAAGATCTAGATCAAAACAATTAGAACATGAACTATATAAAAATTACATTGATAGTATACAAAAACAAATAAAACTTTGTCCTAAAAAAATTTGGAGTTACGTGAAGTCAAAGAGACGTACATCTAGTTATCCTAAAACACTTTACTACGGTTCGGACACTTATACTACCGGCGCAGAAATTTCCAACGGTTTTAATAAGTTTTTTGAAAGCGTTTTTGTTCAACCTGCGGCTAGTTACGATCTGTCTAACTTGAACTTACCATTGTGTAATCACTCTAATTTAATTTAATTTAATTAGTACAATCGAAATTAAGGAGAAACAGATCCTAAAATACTTAAAAACTATTGACATAAATAAATCAGCTGGCCCTGACTGCATCCCTCCCGTGCTGATAAAAAATTGTGCAGAAGTTTTGGCGAAACCATTAAAACTGCTGTTTGAAAGATCGCTTGTTGAATGTAAATTTCCCGCTAAATGGAAGGAGGCTAATGTAGTACCAATACATAAAAAATCTTCTAAATCTAAAATTGATAACTACCGACCTATCTCCATTTTGAATATATTTAGTAAAATTTTTGAAAAGATTGTTTATAACCAAATCTACACTATAATTGCAAACGGTGTAAGTCAGGCCCAGCACGGATTTCTTCAACGCCGCTCGACGGTTTCCAATTTATCTGAATTTCTTCAGTTTGTTTTGACCAGTATGGACCATGCTGGGCAGGTTGACGTGGTTTACACAGATTTTGAAAAAGCATTTGATCGTGTAGACCACGTCATCCTGGTGGCAAAGCTGGAAAATCTGGGAATACACGGCGATCTGCTTCGTTGGATCGAATCATACCTTAAAAATCGATCACAGGCTGTCGTAATCGGAGGATATAGGTCTGATCTTATTAACATCCCCTCTGGAATCCCGCAGGGTTCACACCTTGGACCCCTATTATATAACGCTTATATATACGATATACATACCTGCTTTGATTCCACTAAATATCTACTTTATGCGGATGATAAAAAGATTTTTTTTTTGTAAAATTACCAGTATAGACGATTGTTTATCCATTCAAGACACTTTGAATCGACTTTCTTATTATTATGCTATTAATAAAATAACTGTGAATGTATCCAAATGTCAGACAATATCTTTTACGCGTAAGAAAAAACCTATAAAATACAATTACAACTTTAACGACATTATTATACAGCAAGTTGATGTGATACGCGATTTGGGAGTCATGCTTGACCGGAAACTTACCATGTCAGAACATATAGACACTATTGTAAATAAAGCTTACAAAAATCTCGGGTTCGTTCTTCGGACTTGTAGACCTTTTTCAAATTTGTTCTGTATAAAAACTGTTTATTATTCGTATGTCCGCAGTGTACTAGAGTACGCTAGCTGTGCCTGGTCTCCCCATTATGTCACATATAAACAGCAAATAGAAAAAATACAGGCGAAATTTATAAAACATCTTAACTACAGAGTTCGCTCACGCTCCGACTATAACACAGGCTGTAAGCGTCATAAAATAATGCCGTTAGAAGACAGGCGCACTCTCATAGATACTATGTTGCTATATGATATAGTGAATGGTCGGCTGGACGCGCCGGCTTTACTATCAGCTGTTGTTTTTAGCGTCCCCAAGAAACGAACGCGGCACACACCTTTGTTCGCGCGCCCAGCCAGTAATTCTAATTTTGCAAGTCATGCGCCTTTGTCCCGTATAACCTCGACTTTTAATAAGAACTTTTCAGATTTAGATATTTTCCATATGTCCAAACAGGTCTTCAAACGTAAAGTTATTGAAAGCCTAACATCGCAATCCTGACTCTTTAATCAGCTTTGCGCCTTTTTGTTTTGATGCCGATACTAATATGTGCAGTGGACTAGTAGGGGTAGGCAATTTAGTGTTATGATTGTAGGAATTGGTTTGACACATAATTTAAATAATATGATAACAAAGAAATAATAATGTAATAATGTAAACAATTAAAAATATATTATATAATAATAATCTACGCGATGTATTGTATAGCAGATGTATTGTGTACGTACTTATATTATATTGTATTTTTATAAATAATTGTATTCTAACATACATGCACAGGCGCACTCACTCACTCACACTTTCTCAGACACGCACATACATATACACACACATACATACATCTACATCACTAAATTGTTTTGTATTGTTATACCAACTAGGAGAGTAAATAAAAATTGTACTTATCTAGGGAGACCTATAATTGGCTGTACTATATATATTTCATGTTTTGTATCTAAATTATCTTAATGCTGTTGGTCTTCTGAATAAATAAATAAATAAATAAATAAATAAATAAATGTAGTTTGGATAATACTTTTTAATTTTAAATTAAAGATGACGTAACAACCGTGCCTGAATGCGCTCAATACGTTGTGTGTAGATAGCATATCTGGGGTTCCATATTTGAGATGCGTACTCTAGGTGACTACGTACATAAGCACAATACAGTATCTTGAGTTATAATCAACTTGAAATCAGCTGTTAAACGCATAAAGAAACTTAATGCTTTCTTGTCTCTGTCAAAAAATAAGGTTAGGATTTATATATTATATCATACGTTTTTGTATCTCAATCTTTAATTACTTTTCATTCTTTAATTATTGTCTTGACTCAGTATCTAAATCTTTAACGTTCTTCTCTCAAGTCTAGATTGAATAGGAGCATGCCTAAATCTTCAGGCGCATGAAGATACGGCCGAAGCAATACTTGCTTAAAACATTTCTATCCACTCTAGACTTAACGACTTTCAGATCATACGGTTCACAAAACAAAGATTTGGGCTATAAGTTTCAGCCCTTTGCTGTATGGATGATAAACGTAGAAGCAAATCTCTTCGAGCGAGCCTTTATCAATCACAATTAAATTTGGTAGATAGATATTTAAGACCATGGAAATGGACATTTGGTAGAATTTATTCTCATTTCTCATCATGTCATTAACGCGGGCAATACCGCAGGCACAGCTTTTATAAAGTAAATTTAATATTTTTACCATCAAAATATTTGGATTGACGGGATCAAAAAAACTTCTTATCAGCATCGTTTTGAGCCGAAATGAATATCACAAAGTTGTTATCCTCGAAGATATCTGAAAGTAATCAGAACCCTGCTGGCTATGTACTGATGCGGACGCAAGCCGCTTATTTTTAATTTCCTGTTCTGCCTTACTGAGGAAACAGCCGTTCTGCATATCTGTACGTTTGTTGTTCTTTGATATGTGGGTCAGAGAAGCGATTGTCACAAAATTAGTTTCTGTGTAAATCTCCTCACAAATTTACTCACAGAATTTCATCACAAGATGTGAGCGTTATAAAAGCATTACATGCATATTTAATGAGTAGAATATCATAACATTCTTTTTATATATTAACTGATTGCATGCAATATTTCTAAACTAGTTTCAGAAATATTATAAATCAGTTGATGTTATCTCAATATTTGTAAGATGTAAAGGTATAAACTGATTTTTGCTGCTACAGCTGCGTCAATTAGAATAAAAGTGAGCTATGTATTAGTAGATATACTTTTCTAGATTATTTAAGTCTTGCAAAGTCAAACAAATAAATAATTTAATAATTAGAATTTCATTACATGGAAGATGGGACGGTCTTTAGTGTGGGATGCAACTTGTGTAGACACTTTAGCTCATACTGAAACACAGAATGGGGTTGGCGACGCGGCAATTTCGGCAGAGCACCGCAAACGGCGAAAATAATATGGAAACCTCGGCAGCGGTTACTTATATTAGAGCCGTTTGGTGTTGAGACACTGGGCCCGTGGGGACCGGGAGCTCATTCTATTTTCAAAAATCTATCAGAACGCCTGCTTGAGGCAACGCGTGATCAAAATGCTGGTGCTTATTTGGCTCAACGTATTAGCATTGTAATTCAAAGAGGCAATGCCACTAGCACGATGGGAACGCTACCCACTGGTAGTGGGCTTGAACACTTGAGTTACCTATAAGTTTGATGTCTTGTTGGTAAGTTAGGTCTTTGCTGTATATAGTTTTAGATTAGTTTATAGAAATATAGGCAATTTTCTTGTAGTTAGATTTAATAATTGATATATTGTAGATAAACGATTTTTTATTGGTCCGCTTTTTAGAGCTTGTTTGCAGTCACATAGTTCCGTCTGACCATATAAAATAGGAAAACCACTGGGCACTCTAGTTATTATATCATCGAGTCTATCGTCCATCCCCTCAGGAATGGCCTATTAATTATGGACTCACTGACAGACCCTCATTATTTCATGTCGAACGCATTTATTTAGGATTTCGTTACGGGATACAGCAAATTTTTTTTTTTTCTAAGGAGTGTTATATCTGTACATTAACAAAATATTTAAAGTATGGACCACTATTTGATGAAAAGAGATGATGAAGCCGCATGCTTGTCTAGATGATACCTGTTTCCTATAGACTTAACACTCTTAAATTATACTCTTCGTTTTGCTAGGTAGCCTTATTGTCCGATAGAATTAGGGTATGGAGGAATTCATTCCTCAAATTCCTTGCGCACACTCTCTGAAATGTAATAGTATCAGTAAAGGTATAGGTTAATTAGATAAGTGAATATAACTATTCATCGTCACATTCCACCAGGTGAGATGTTGATCAAATTCCTTTCTAAAGATTAGTTTTACAAATTAAAGTTGAATTTAATTTTTTTACAAAGGAAAACAAGTGCTGTGAAGACCAGACCCCAGGTGCGTGGAGCTCCAAGGATTTGTCAACGTCGATTCTACGTCGGAAAACGATCTCGTTACTTGGACACTGACTTATCAGTTATACACAGTTTTTATATAAAATTTGTATTGTGTTTAATAGTGTTTTGTTTTCGTTATCGCAAATACCTTCAGCAGATATAAAAAAGTCGTGAGAAATTGACATATCCAATTCTAGTTCTATAGTTATTTTTACAAAATTTAAGAATATGAGTTGTGGAATGCCTATGGGTGGATGGTCGGCGTGGTAGATCTGGACTCTCTTCATGTAATAGATGGCCCCGTGTTCAAACAGTGGGAACAAATTGACTATAGATGGCAATTAACCCTTTTATTAAGTCGCAGTTAACTTTTTTTATATTCATTTCATTTCTCTTATGTTTGACATACTGTCATGGTTTTTTTTTTAATTTGTTTGTGTATCATGGTATACCAAAGTCGATGGACCAATGAAATTAAGACAAAACAGTCCGTGATGCCTCAATTAACTGGAGATAAAGAAAAACAGTTCAACAAAAAGCACCAGTAAAGTACTTTAAATGTTTCCCTCAGAACTCCAATAAGAGTTTAAATTAAAATATCTACCAAAAACCATCCCCTTATCCTCCAGAGTACATCAGTCTTCTGTGACGTCACAAACTTGTTTACAAGAACACGCAATTTGTAACCAACCAACCACTATGACGAGGCCCCTCTTAACCACGAAATTACTTAAACTTTCTCTTGAAGAAGGAAGAGAAGAAGGTCACGCTAGACTGGTAGATGGGAATGAGTTAACAAAATTGTGGAATGGATCATTACGCAGTACGTTCGATCTTTTTTTGGGTAAATTTAGCGGAAAATTCGCATTGACGAGACGATTTTCGGGACTGTTTTCGATGGTTTTTAAATTGATGAGAGATCTGCTTTGAGTGTTGTAATTAATAAATATTTAATTAGATATTACAATATGATCACTATTAAACACGTAGTTTTAATTCTGTTTAAATGGAGTTCTATTTATCGACTTGACACTCTTATAAATCCGAAAGTTTGTAAGGTATCTCAATAATACTACATAGATAAAAAAAAAATGTGGGTAATACGAAATAACTACTGTTATTTTAATGATTGTGGTTGAAAGTTCGTTGCAGGGCTAGTTCGTGAATAGATTTCAAATATTGAATAAAATTACTGTTATTATTGATTATAAGTAACTTTAAATATGAGTATCAAAATAAGTCATTCAATGAGTTAAATGAAACAAAAATCATATAAATATATAAAACACGAAACATGTATAATAAATGTTTAAAATGCACTACCTAACACCGCTACACACAATACCAATAACAGAAGCTGATGCTTTAACCATTTCAGGCTACTGACTAAATATGGCATGAAACCTCATATCATCAGTACAGGGAAAGAGTGGAACTCATTGCCTGCGTCTTTGTTCCCTGAACGGTACAATCTGGTTGTCTTCAAATCTAGAGTGAATAGGTACGCATCGTCACTTTCCATCAGGTGAGATAGTGGTCAAATGCTTGTCTATCCAGCAAAAAGCGAAGCGGAGCGTTTTGTTTCTACGTTCATCATCCGTACAGCGAAGGAGTGGAATTCATTGCCTGCGTTGTTCCCCCAGGGGTATAATCTGGGAGTTTTCAAGTCAAGAGTGAACAGGTATCTTCTAGGCAAGCATCAACACATCTTCGGCCGCATTGTCACTTTCCATCAGGTGAGATAGTGGTCAAATGCTTGCCTATTATGCATAAAAAAAAAAAAAAAAAAATAACCTCCACTGGTTCACCAACGAGATTTTAAAGAACACACAATTATTGTATGTCCAAGAATTTTGTTGGTCACTGATGTGGATCACGTAGAGATATGGAAATTCTCACGAGCAATGAGCGCCCACGATACAGGCTATGCCTAGTTTAGGGCCCATAGATAATCACATTAATAATATGTTTTACGTGATTACTTTTATGCATTGTTCCACCACATGTACTGTGAACTAACCTTAGGCTTAGTTGGGTGCGAGTCTGCCTTCTAAATAGCGAATGTCGGGTTCGATGCCCTTTGAGAACACACGTTTTCTCCCCAAAGGAAATTTATGTTTCTGGTTATGGCTGTGATTGTGTATGTGATGTGAATGTTTCCCGCATCCACGACACAAATCATCGAACTTAGTGTGGGGCTGTAAGTGTGAAAGCGTTTGTGTCGTAGTACCTGCGCTAAATATTATTTTACTTTTTACCAGTTCAAACCCGCACATTCCATTGAGAGTTAAAATGCTGTATCATTAAACAAGTATACAGAAAGCCCTCAGCCCGCATCTGTCTTTTAACATCCTGTAATCAGAATATACGTACAAAGTATATATCTTTACTCTTAATCCAAAGTGTCAAAGGAATTAAAACAAATACGGGAATACGATAATAATTGGGAATCATTTCGCCAAGCCGTGCCATCTTTGCCAACATATATTTTGCCGGGAAATTACTGTATCAAAATGGAACTTTTGTAAATATAGCTCTTATGATTCAAAATATAAGGTTGAAGTTAGCTCGATACAGATATGGGTCGTTATAACAAAGTCCAAGTGAAAGTTGGCAGAGCGTATGAAATTTGCCTTTGATACGAAAGTCTTTTGTACAATCGAAAATATTCGTTTGAAAAACACATTGTTTGCTCGTCAGACGGTTTACGTCGTTTATAAATAGTACACGTTGTGTTTTACGACGTTTTTAATGTCTATTTTGATATTAATAGTAAGCGGGGGATCTTGGACTATTTTAACAGAGTTTTATAAGAAAGTGGTTTACAAAACGGGGTATTCCTTATTTTTTAATTAATATTTTTGATACCGATTATTTATAGCGAAAGATCAGCGCTGGTCATCTGCCAGCATTATGCTGAGTTGGGGCCGATTTGTGACTTTCATTTATATGTATATTTTATAATAGTATTTTTATTGTTAGCTAAGTCACAAATAAATTATTTTCTTTCTTTCTATTCTTTCGATTAATTTTTTCTTTTTATCGACTTCCCAAAAAAGGAGGAGATACCAACGACACACAAGTCGACTGTATTTTTTTTATGTGTTTTACCTCATAACTTCTTTCCACGTGAACAGATTTCAAAATTTTTTTTAGTTTGAAAGATGTTGCTTTCCTATTGGTCCCATATAATTTGAATGAAGATCTGATTAGTAGTTCTTGAGATATCGTTAATAATGCGTATTCTGTGGACTACTTTGACGATGTTCTCGTTTTTGACCGACTTCAAAAGTTACCTCATAACTTCTTTCGTTCTGAACCGATTTTGATGTTTATTTTTTTATTTGAAAGCTGGTACTTATCATGTGGTCCCGTTGAATTTTGATCAAGATCCAATATCTTGTTTTTGAGTTATCGTCAATAATGCGCAATAAATCTGATCAAGGTTTCGAAGATAAAGCGGTGAAGTCGGTTTTTTTAAGCTTTGCTTGCGTTTAATTATTGTTATGATTATTGCTTTATATTGAAACATAATAAAATATTATAACTGGGTATTTGGAATTTTTATTTAAACTGCCCGTTGGATTAGTTGAGTGCACGTTCGCCTTCTAAGCAGTGAGTATCGGGTTCGATTCCCAGTGGAAACACAAGTTTTCTCACCAAATTTATGTTTCTTGTGAATGTGTGTGCGATGTGAATGTTTAATGTTTCCGGCACCCACGACACAAGACATCGAACTTAGTGTGGGGTTGTGAGTTTGAAAGCGTTAATGTTGTTGTTGTAATCCAACGTGGATATCACTTTTGTACATATAAGTTTTATTAACACTACACATTAAAGTTTTTCGTAAAAATAGTATTATAATCGTAAAAATATCATTATAGTTTTATTTCTGACTTTTAACGCAATAAATATCAATTCATATCAAGAACATCTATACTGTTTGGCACCAAAGAGGCACTCATTAAAATTAACGATCAAGTAAGTAAGTTTGGTAAATTTTTGGTATTCTATTGTGATACAGCTAACTTTCTGAACTGAAAGAAATCCGAACAGGGTAATTGTCGAAATTGGCAATATCACTCTTTTCCCACAAGCAGAGTAAAAGCTTTCGATACGATAATACGTGTACTAACACTTACAGTAAAATGTTATTTGATTACCTATTGTTATTGTTTTGTATAATGATACAGCTGACAGTCCGTGTAGAGACACATATAGAGGGTTCCTTATCTATTAACACACTTAAAAAAAAAGGAGGAGGTTCTCAATTCAAAGGAATTTTTAAGTGTTACCTAATTTTTTGGTGAACGATTTTGATCAAATTTTATTGTTTGAATCTAGCATTCAAACAATAAAATTTGATCAAAATCGGTGCTAGATCTGACCAGTATTTTTTTAGTTATCCTTATTAATGCCTATTTAATTCATTTAATCAGATCAAGGGTTCCAAAAATAAAGCGGTGAATTCGGTTTGTAATTTTGCTTGCGTTTAAATTATGAAGTGTTTTTTGATTTGATCCATATTCGTCCCTTAATGTTTGTCCCACATAAAAAAAAATCCACATTCGGCCCACATGTATGTCCTTATTCGTCCCGAAATTTAAATTTTTCCTTTAATTATTATTTTAATCCAGATTCTTTTTTAGGTTTTTTTATTATGATAATAATAATATGACTTTGAAATATATGACTCCTCTATTGTTAAGTAATGATTTGATAGATGTTGGTATATTATATGTATATAATAGACAAAGAATTGGAATTGTCGATGAAGTATAGCTTACAATTAGAATATTGGTAAATGTTTTGCTTAAGTTAGTCTATGTGAGAGCGTCAACCTCCACCGGCTTGCAAGGCCCCACACGATTGAGGGTGACCTTGGTGGGCATACTCACCCCACCATGGGCGCAGTAGCCCGGTTTGCATCCGGGGCTACCGTCGGGGCGTTCCTACATGATACTTATGATTCTACCTGTGATCTTATCTTGGAGTTCGAGCCCCACAAATGGCTTTCTTACACTGGGGCAAGATATTTTGCCTTCCACAAAGAAAATTTGTCAACCTATCTAAATACGAAACTTAGCCACTAGTTTCGTCTTTAGATAGGTTGACACGGCAGGCTAGTATAAGAAAATATAGAAAATGCTATAATATCTATATATATGCAAAAAAAAAACTCTATTTCCCTTGGTCATCGCTTCACGCGTGAACGATGGATCAATTTCGCTAATTCTTTTTTATTGTGTTAATGATTGTCAGGAGAAGGTTCTTATAATTTTTTTTTTATCCCGGAATCGCCGTGGGTCCGGGACTTAAGCGGTTAAACCGCTAGACGCAGTTAGTCAATGTATAAAACGGTACAAAATATTTATACACTGACACCTGAGCAAAGTAAATTTTTACGACGGTTATTTCTCTTCAGGGAGATATTTAGATAACGCGTTATGGCGCTCGTGTATCTCACAACATTCATTTTACTGTTATAGATAAAATGATGTAACTCCTTCGGAAACGTCGCGTTTACTGCGAAAAGTTATAAATATAAATGTATCTTTATATCTGCAACAAAAATGTTAGCGGGCTGACTGCAAGATTTAAGAATATAGGGCCTCGTCGCAAGGCAGTATAATTTATCGAATACATGATCTAATTTCTCCATTCCTCATCATTTAATCATCGGACAAACAGGCACATTAGCTGCACCATTTTATGGTAAACTAGCCGTGCCCCAAGGCTTCGCTCGCGTCTACCAAGTAAAAAAATAGTTAATTTCATCACAACCTGTTGAACAGTTACAGCGTGAAGAGGAAACAATCATTTACACACAAACCGTCGGCTTTACAATATTATGGTAGATTTATATATTCCACCGATGAGAACAAAGCGTTGTGATTTCACAATAATTTTACGTACGTATCGTCACTTTCCATCACGTGATATAGTGGTCAAATGGATGCCTAACGAACATAAAAAAGCGTACTTAATGTAAATATTTGGAGGTTGTTGCAAAGTATGTGTATCCTGAAAAGTACAAGAGAAGAAGTCCTAAACTCACAAGTCACTCGGTTCTGTTTGAGCCAAGGCCTTCTAAGTCAACCTGATACTGTCCTGTCGGATTATACTATTCCGTCCACTTTAGGTCTAACCACGTGATCAGACAGGAGAACAAAAAAAATCAGTTTTGTCCGATCGCGGTACAGATTTAGTGCCATACTTCGAGTTCACGTTTGTCGGCATGAAATTGATTTACTTGCACGAGAACATCTGAATGAATATTATTTGTGATTCTGGTGTCGGGTTGTTCATTCATGTAGTTTTGTTTTATTTTTCATCCAAGTCCAATGGAAACTATTATTTATCTTACCCACTAAAAGAGTTTGATAAAAGTAGAAGGATTGATATAAATAAGTATTTAACTTCTGTCCATGAAACCCAAGCTCTACTACTCGAATATTCGGTAATCACATAGCACGCTAACGTAAAACAAAGAAAACTCCCGCAAATTATATCTCGCTCCAAATTTGAACTTCGTTCCCGAACAACATACGGTCAAAACAAAAAAAAACGGACTTTTACAACATACGGTCAAAAAAAAGTAAACAAGTACAAAACTCCCCGGGGCGATGTTTACCTTCGTAGCGGGAAGATAATTATGACAAATGATGAAAAAAATTGGTTTTTACTTCGCTCATTTGCCATAATTTCATATTAGAGGTTGTCAGGGGTTTGATGGTGAATGCGGGGGATGAAAATTGAAATTATTACTTCGTGTCATCAGATAATAATATTAATATAGTTGTACATTCGTTATATAATCAAACGCAACCAAAGCTTAAAAAAACCGACTTCACCGCTTTGTCTTCGGAACCTTGATCAGATTAATTGTATTAGACACGTATTATTGACGATAACTCAAAAACTACTGTTCAGATCTTGATCAAATTGAAATGGGACCAATGGGAAAGCAACAGCTTTCAAACAAAAATAAATTAAAAGCAACGTGGAAATAAGTTATAAGGTAAAACACATTAAAAAATACAGTAGAAATTATTACTTCCTCCTTTTTTGTGAAGTCGTTAGAAAAAAGGGACGCATTGCGATGTAGCTATTATATATAATTTTAGATCAACATTATTACCAATTGAATTATATGCAATATATGCAATTGAACCAGCCCGGCTTCGCACGGGAGCAAACATCGGTGATTATTCCTATTTTTAATCTGGGAGAAAACTTTTTCTTTCGCTAGGTTTCGAACCTGCCACCCGAGTTGTTGCTAGGATATTTATACATATTAACAGCCAATTTAAGATGATAATTGAAAATGTACCTGTGGAAAAAGAAAAATCGCTGGCAGTTTTTAATTCGAGTAAAAATCACAAAGCGTATTCAACAAAACTTTATCTCCAAAGCACTTTAAAATCACTAAAAGCTTACTTACCCCGGTCTCTATCTAGAGAAAGGAAAAACAATAATATCTACTAAAGTAATAAATTGTAGAGACGATGTAGAGACTCCGTTTACAGCACCAGTGCTCGTTTGAGCTCATTTTGTGCTCATTTAGTGCTCGTTAGATGCTCTATTGTGTCAAGAGCGTGTAATTAGAGCTAATAACAGTGAAAACTATTATAAGGTAAGTGATTAAGAACGAACCTTGCATTAGGTAGAGTTTGTGATAGTTTATTAAGTGTAGTAAATGTAAATAATTATCATCATACTCACACTATATTATAAATCCGATTTTTTTTCCTACTGAACCTTGGGACTCAAAATTAAAATCATAATCGTTTATTCACATGGGACCCCAAAGTTAATAAGTTAATTACTCTACTGCCAGTGATCCGACAAAGAACTAAAGTTATAGATATAGCCCACAGGATTAGCAAGCTGAAGCGGCAGTGGGCTGAAGTTCGAGCTCAGTGGCGTGCATTGGGAGAGGCCAATGTCCAGCAGTGGACGAATACAGGCTGATGATGATGACTTTACTGCCAAATTGCAAAGAAAGTCGGCAGCACATATTTTTTTTAAATATTAATCACTAATACATAATCATAGTAAGCTAGATATATCTATTTTCAATCGTTTTATAATAAGCTTTCTTAAATAATGCCCGTTTTATTACTGATTCGGGTTCTATTCCCGGTAGGAGCAAAATTTTCCTTCCCTAGGGTAATTTGTGCTTCTGTTTCTGGGTGTAATTATGTGTGTGATGTAAATATTCCCGCATTCACGATACAAGCCTTTGAATTCAGTGTAGGCTGTAAGTGTGAATGCGTGCAAAAAAACATATATGTGTGTAAGTTTATGAATGTGTTTGAGGTATTTCAGTAACGGCTAGACTGATTTGGATAAAATTTCATACGAAGGCATCAGTTTAGATTCTGGAACAGAACACTTTTGTCCTGGTTAAAGCCAAGCAAAGATACAGGTAAATATTGAAATAGAAATTCAAGTAAAAGGAAAACTTGTATTATTCGAAATAGGTATAATTTAACAAATAATTCACTCACAGTACCCAAACAAAATTCAAAGACTTGGATCATTATCTCACAGCTCGTACATACCTATGTGATTCTAAGGGCCGCCAACTATGAATAATTATACCTTATTACGTGACATATACAAAACTACAACTTTTTAAAAGTAACCTCAAAACCCACCAGTGGTTTCTGATCTGTGCAATTACTGATAACCCTACAATTTTGTTATTACCATGTTAAAGCTTAGCGTTTGTATTTATTATTAAGAAACTTAATCTGAACATTTCCACTTGACAATAAATAATGAAAACACATCAGCACCTCCTCAAAGCAATCTTATTCAAAACTTCTTCCACTTTGCAAGCAAAACATTCGTTAATTTACTACGACAAAGCCTTATCGTCTACATATTTTAAAGACGAAATGTTTTCTTTATTCATAAAAGCTGGAGCAAATATTTTTCATGCTAGTTTTAAAATAAGTACAAATGTACTGAGTTTATTTTAGCTTTGCACATACTAAACTAAAATTCTGACTTGCATTGCATATTTATTAGAAAGAAACTGTTTTGTTTTTAAAACTCATAAGTTCTTTTTATAAATATTTGTAGGTATAATTATTTCCTTTTGATACTAAAGCACAACTTGATGGAAAACTATCATGCCGAAGATGTGGTATGCTTGCTTGGAACAGATCATATCTTTCAGGAAACAAAGACCTGCCCAGATTTACACACAATATTTCGAATTTATATAATTAGTGTATGTTGATAATGACTTATATTAACTAAATTTAATAAACACTCTCAAACTCTACTAGGACCCACGGCGCAGTGGGTAGATCTCTGTCACCTGCCCACTGCGTTGAGTCGTCTAAACAAATATTATTATTGCTCAGTTCAAAAATTTGGAACGAAATTCTCATTGCAAGGATTTACATGATTTTAATTCGCAGCTTTAGGTCTTGCTACTAATCTCTAATTGAAATAGCTCAATGCATTGGGCATTGAGCTATTTCAAACGACGAAATTCAGCTTATTTCTTTAACGTTTGGTGGAGACTTCATACGCCATCTACGAACTCAAATTGAAACTACATTTCTGCCAACAATTAAACTCAAACAAAAATTTATATAAAAGTGTAATGTTTTTGATACCAGTAACAAAATAAATATTTTTTTCGATAACGATATTTTATCGAGTATTTCGTAGAAATATTCTAAACTGAGTACTGCTTCACCAAATGTGACAATTAAAAAAAGTTTGTTGTTTGCGTTCAGTTTTTGTTTGAAAGATCTGTACAGAAGTTTTAATAAGCGCACTCTTTCGGAATTAATCTCTAGAGAGAGCAATATAAGCAGCTTTCAAACGATAAAAATCTCTAAAAACAAAAGCCTTTATTACTTAAGTCCAAGGCCTGTATTTCTTTGGCAGCAATCATAATTATCCCCACAAAAATAGTGAATAGAAAAACGGCACAAACTCAGACGTTCAAAACCTAAAACTTTAAAAACAGAACATCAAAATGTTAGTGCCCTTTATAGATAACGGTACAAAGACTAGACGGGTCCGTATAAACATTATTGTTATGAATATAATAAAACTAGACGTGAACCGCGGTTTTACCCGCGATAATTAAATAAAAAAATTGCCTATGTGTTAATCATAAGTATAAGCTGTAGATAGATAGATAACGCTTTATTGTCACACCTTATGTAAGTACTTAAAATATTAAAAAAAAAACTTAAATCATAGCGTGCAATCAGCGGTCATATCGCTAAAAGCGATCTCTTCCAGACAACCTTATCCACACAAAAAAAGCACTCAAATTGCGATCCTCCTCCTTTTTTGAAGTCAGGTTCAAAAGGTTACTTTTTAGTTAACTACGGGAAAATATTACCTCTATACTCATTGCTTATCAGTTTTATTTTCTAAGTAAGTAAAATAATTAATTTGCTTGCAAACCTAGGAATTCAAATAAATCGTTTCGTTTAGTTGAGGCGAGTTAAGCTGTATGTTTATCCCAAATATGGATAACCATTATCCGACAAAACCACCTGAAAATATCAAGAACCTCGCCTAAAAGCAAACTAAAACCAGCAACAATTTTTCAACACATTTTGCAGCTAAAGGTAACTCCGAAACAGAAACAAAAATATCATTCTCGACGGCACTAAATTAATACAATAGTGTAGGTATGTTAGTGAATAGTATAGAGGAATACCGGTAAAATCTGGTAACAGTAATGGCGATTGTCACCTGTCGACACGTGTAAAGACGGTAAGTCTTTAATTGGTCCGACAGCTGTTGCGGTAAGCCTGCAGTCGCATACTCTAATTGATTTTCCTTTTGGTATTTTTACCCGGGTGAACCTACGTGGTTCATGTATCATTATTATTTATTGAGAAATAATAACAAGCTTTAAAAAAATACAACTGACTTCAAAAACAAAAATTGTTAATTTAAGTTATTTCGATTTTATAACTATTGTACCGATTTTGATGACATTTGTATGGGACAAATTTGAAAGTATACCCTTAAAAAAGGTAAATTAAAAACAGGTTCTGATGTTTCTTTCTGATTTTGCTAAAAAAACGTAATAAGAATTGAGAACCTCCTCATTTTTTTAAGTCGGTTAAAAATACATTATGTATCTTATCTTCTAACTGATAGAACGGTAGAACCGGTAGAACGTACATCTTCAGACGATACACTGATTGTTTTCACAATCTAGATTTCGTGCAATATGTCTGTTTATGTATTTTTCTGTATTCTGTTTAACTCAGGATAGTTCGATTCTCTCCAGACACATTCCCAGGTAGGGAACTCTAGTTGGGAGATAAAACATCCCAATGTGAAAGGTAAATAAAATACTTCTCACGCACCACAACGCAGGAGATTGAAACGCTGAAAATCAAATCAAAATCGTTTATTCATATGGGCCCCAAAGAGGCACTCATGAAAGTTAATGATTCTATTGCCAGATGCCAATAAAGAAGTAGGACCTTTTTCAGGTCCATTTGGGCTATTTTGCAAAACAATCACAGATCACTTTTTGTTCAGCAAGCAGTACAGTTACTCGTTCCAGTTAAAAGGGCGAGTACCAAGTTTAATTACAGAACATATGAGACGGAAGGGCATAGGCTCAGGGTAAAGATCGCATTTCAGTGCCACGTGGGACTATTTTAGTGCAAGTCCCGGAAAAAACTGCATATATCACAGGCTAGCGTAGCTTTACTATCAGACTAATTACTAACTTTATTTTTTATTATTCTCGATAGGCAAGCATTTGACCACTATCTCACCAGATGGAAAGTGACGATGTGGTCGAAGATGGTGCATGCTTGCCTAGAAGATACCTGTTCACTCGAGATTTAAAGACTCCTAGGTTGTACTTAACGGGAAACACAGACTCGGGCAAAGAATTCCATTCCTTAGCAGTACGTATAATAAATGTGGAAGCAAAACGCTTCGTACGCACCCTTGGAATATCGACTATAAACCGATGTCGCGTGGCTGATTGTCTGGATGTCCGATGGTAAACGGGGGATGGGGGAATCAAATTATGCAATTCCGTGGCACACTCTCCGAAATGTATCCTATAAAAGACCAACGACCATCAAAGAGATACAACTTGTCTTTTCTTCATTAAAAATACCTATACTTAATCAGAATAATAATAAAGAAACAAAAATTTTAGTACTATGTTATCTAGGACCACAGTCTAAACATTTTACGACCTTAGTCTAGAAAACACTTCCGAGTCTGTAGAAACAAGCCCTAACTGTTAATTGCAGTAGACACTAGCACTTAAACTGTCTTCCGGAGGAGACGAGTGTATTGGCTCCCTTAGGAAGCTGCGCACGTACTATTTCTGTAAGTACTATTTAGTATAGTTTACAAATGGTTTTTAGAATGTTCTTGCTGATTAAAATGTTTAATATCAACTGACGGACTATGATAAAATATATGAGATTTTTTAATACAGAAAAAAAATATAAATATATGTATATACAATAACACTTAAAATTACAAACATAAAAAGACCCGAGTGCAAAATACGTCTACTTATAACCAATGCAGTAAATTTGAATGCATTGACGCCAAATTATTATTCTTAATAACACAGTAATATTTATTAATGTGAATATAGCTTTATGTCTATTTATTACCTTTCACTGTGAAACCAAGAATAATAAGAAAGTAATAGTTTAAACGCAAGCGAAACTTCAAAAGACCGACCATACCGCTTTCGGTTTTTTTCAGCTTTGCTTGCGTTTAATTTTTTATACCCAATGGGCAAGCATTTAACCACAATCTCACCTGATGGAAAGTGATGATGCGGCCGAAGATGTAACATGCTTGCCTAAAAGGTACCTATTCACTCTTGACTTGAAGACTCCCAGATAAAGGTGTAGTGACATATTAAATGACATTATTATGCACACATGTATAAATTGTTGATTGAGTATTTTGTATCGACTGCCGTGCGCCCCCATCGCACTCAGTCGTCTCTTCTTAGTCTTTAGCTTAAGTTGGTTTCGGAGTACAACCTAATACTATATCAAGTATACTATAGACGTATAACCTAATATCTTCTACGTTACAAAGGTAACATATAACTTTTTAGTATAGGTCACATATAACTCGCAATTAAACGAGATTATCTAAAGACATACAAAACTAGAAGCGCACTCATACATCACCGATCCCAAACACACGTGAAACCATGTTCAAGAGCGTCGGGGGCGTTGACCGGATGTTATTTATAGACCAAATAATGGATGAATCCGGTACAAACCGGCTCTTAAATAAATTAAAGACGAAGGGTGAGTTTACGCTATAAATAATATAATGTAACTAATACGAATATCGTAACATCGTCTTATTAAGTTCCAAGTCAATGTGTAAGTTTTTTATCTATGACTAGCGATCCGCCCCGGCTCCACCCGGGTGTGATAAATGAAGAACTGCTCGACCGATTTTGTGCAAACTTCACATAAACTATCTACTAAATAGTCCGAACAAAGCCTAAACATTTGGTTTGGATAGGTGAGCCCGTTCTTGAGTTATAAAATAACAACGAAAAGTGGCATTGATTTTTATATTTATAGATATGCTCAATTACAGTCATGGCTAACATGGTCAACTTTTAACTTAAAACACACATAAATGATTAAAAATCTTTATATTTTAATGTTAGTTTTTAAGTTAACTGTTTTTTTTTTTATAGTGCCGAATAAATGGGTTTTTGTTTGTTTCTTTATTTAAATCGTGTTTTTTTCCCTGAATTTTGCTTGTGAATCAATCAAAATAAAATACATGCCATGATTGACTAAGGTCGAGAAATTGAGATCTAGCTCACATAAAGTTCGTCTTAATTGTTTTCTTGTAAATACGAAGGTTATAAAATATTATTACCCCACGCGTTCGCCCTCGTTTGAAAGGTCAACAAAAAGTGTAGCCTAAAAGTAGACTTTCTACAGATTTCTTTCTGATACGAGTACGTCCAGCCGTTGTCAGCATAAATCGTATAAAAATATTTACATACCTACGAATGTTCGATCAATATTAGAAGGTTTGCGTAAGATAAACACAACTTATTTGAAACGACTAATTGGCGCAGTGAGCAAGTCTTTACCCTCTGCAACATGGTTCGATTCCCGGCAAGAGCATGATCCATTTCAAGGAACATATTGTGTGCTTTAGGTTCTGTTCTGGGTGTCACTGAGTGTGTGATATGTAAATGTTTCCAGAATCCACGTTAGAAGTCTTTGGACTTAGTGTGGGCTGTGATTGCGACTACTTTTTTAAATCACTTCAATCAATTGGAACTATGATATGTTTTTGTTGTTATGTAAATTCGTTATTCATACAGCAAAAGTTTGCGGTAAACTTCATTGTCAGCGTCTATTTAATCAAATAGTTTAATTTAAAGTCTTCAAGTTAATCAATCATAATCATTTAACACAATAGCTAGCATAACTTTCACAAAAAGCATTATATACCTAATTATGTTAAGAAATTTTTCAGGAACGACACACTCAGCCTCCTGTACGGAAATGGAAGAAACGGGACCGAAAATCGGAGTATTTCCTATTTACTTGACAAGATTTCCAATATTCATATAAGTTTGACGCAAATTTCTTAATACAGCACCTGGGAGCGTAAGAAATGTAGAAATATGTAAAAGAGGTATACAAGTATAAAAAGAGCGGGAATAGTAGTATAGTTATAAGTGCTTCCTTTTTTATCTCTGATAGGCTAGCCTTTTACCACTTTCTCACCTGATGGTAAGTGATGATGTGGTCGATGTAACCACGCTAGGTCTAAAAAACTCTTGATAATAGCTGCAAAAAAATCACAATATATGACTTACGGTTTTATTTTTCCGCGTATGTACTCGTATAATTAACAATATTATCAAAGAGAAGGATGAATATTATAATGGTATATTTGTTTAATTTCGATTTTTGGTGGGTTTGGTTCTCAACTATCGTACGGTAGGGTTTTATCACTAATTATATGCGTTGAACAACATTCAGTTATAATACGAATTTTAACTCTGCGTCAAATTCATATTAACTGCAACAAACAACAAAATATATTGAACATAAAGTAAACGCAATATATAAGATCGTATGAACCTGTGTCTACGAGATTACGAAATGCGTACGTTGACGCGGCAAATAGTTATAGCCTATTCGTAGCATATGCTACGGCGCTACGGAGCTACGGCACTACGACGCTACGGGCTACAAGTCGAACTGGTGGATTTAAATTGAAAATTATGAAATTTTTCATTTTAACAAAATTTAATTCTGTGTTTATTTATATTAAATAGTAACTGACAATTTGAAAGTAAATGATTTCAATACATAAAGAAGAGATAAGATTGAAATACATAAATGCTTTACCACTGTCAAAATCAAAATCGTTTATTCACATGGGCCCCAAAGAGGCACTCATGAAAGTTAATGATTCTATTGCAAGATTCACAAAATTACAACCATCTCGAGAAGAACCTCGCAAGACACGCGGCGGCGCATTTTTTTCATTATTTGTTGTAGTCGCTAGAAAGCGCTTGTGCAGTTTGCCTCCATGCACCTTGTCATTAATATAGTCGATCGTTTTATAGTAAGCTTTCCTAATTAACTCCGTTTTATTGCAGATTTGAACTTTTCCAGTGGTAATTCAGTTACAATTTTAGGAATTCTATTGTTAAATCTAACCCCATTTGCCATAAAAGATTAATAGTTATTTAATTAATAGTGAATTACAAAAGCAGAGCCAAGGTTGACTTCAGTAGGCGGCTGGACTTAAAATCTCATGCCATATCTTTTACAACATATATTCACAAGTCAGTTCGTGCATGTTGGTGCATAGATGACAATATATTGAACTTGATAACAGAAGCCTTCAGTTTTTAATCGAAAACATCAATTTTCCTTAAGGCGATGAAACAGGGTAAAATTACATTCTGTAAAATGATTCAGGGTCAAATCTCGAGTCTTCTCAAAGCTGTAATTCTCTTAAGTCCATTTAACATTTTCAGTGTTTCAGTAATTTTTCATATCGAAACAAAAGCCTTCGAAAGCGGGTCAAGAGGCCGCCATGAATTTTAACCCCTACAAAGAGCAGGGGTAGCTACCCCCCACTTTTTTCAGCCGTGTTCCAGCAAAATCATACTTTTTAATTGAATTCTGTGTCAAACGGTGTTATTTTCGTATTTCGGAGTAACAGACTGTATTTTAAACGTAACTTAATTTTATTGTAAAATATCAATTGGTTGAATTTGATCGCGCTTTCAGCTCGAATTAGTTAATTTAGGTGTATTTTGTATTGAAGCGAGTTCATCTATTTTAATTTTTCGTTTTAATTTGCTTATCGGGAACAGAGCTGTAATTATGGATAATAATTACAGCTCTGTTACCGAGTCTAGGTGGAACAGCATGTCCTTAATGGAAAATATTGTTGTTGCTTGCTTGTCGTATAGACTTTTGGGCTGTCCTAGTGTCAGGATTTTTCAGGCCGCCTGAAGGCATCCGACATGACATTACAATTAACAACCAGAGCCTACAGTTTAGCGTGCCCTCTAAAGCACGGTGACACTCAGTTGAAAATCCCACTAAATGGTCACCCATCCAAGCACTGGTCTGACCAAATATCGCTTAACCTTGTAAATTTTGGTGTATTTGTGGTTGACGAGGCTTATTGTAAAAATATATAAATAATTTTGCAAAACCGCAAAACAATATTTGTTTTGGCTAGTGAAGAAGCCTGCATGGAGTGAGTGTTATTCATTCTACTAAATGCATTCGAAATAGCTAAACGCTGTTGTCATACGACTACAAAAAACAAAAAAAAAACACATTAATAAATTATTTTCAATTTTTATTATTAATATTATTTTAATGATTTAGATTTTACAGTGTCGGTCGAATTAAATTCATTTTTATTTTTCTAAAAACCAAATTACATGTAATAAAATGGTGTTACATTCACGTTTAAACTGAGCCGTCAATATTTCCGCACTTTACCTCGCTTCTTGCCCGGTAACTACACCACATGAACAGAATATGATAGATAGATAGATAGATAGAAAATTCTTTATTGCACAAACAGTATTGTAGGTACATAGGCGAACTTAATGCTACAAAGCATTTTCTTCCAGTTAACCTGGGTGTATCGAGGATATTTTGATATGGTAGTGCACATCTTCGGTAAAAAGTTGTTTTTATTTTACAATTAAAACTTTAATTTGTATATAGTAATATATAAAAAATAGTCTAATTTAAGATACCAAAATATACCAAAAAAAAATATATATATACATATTTATACATACATTTAACTACTCATAGTACTCATATATACATACATAAATTTTCTATATAGACATATATACATAAACATATTTATTAAATATTTTAATTTAATATGAATATGAATATGAGCCGAGTGCTCGCCATTCGAGCAATTGAGAAAAATGATCCAATATTCCATAACTCTTTTAAAATATACTAAATATTAAGTTGGAATGTACGGTGTACATTTCAACTCATACTATAATACGACATATTGCAATAAAGGAAATGAGTGGTGGATAAGAGTTTTAATACCTAGATATCTAAATAATGTCGATTTTAAGTATCCAATTTAACATCAGAACCAGTGAATTTAAATATTTTGCTTATACTCGTAATATAAATGATTTCATGTTTCTTGATTTAATTGTGTTTTTTTAGTAGGTATTATTTGCACATTTTTTTGCCTGAGTTTGGTTATAATTGTTAACGACTGCTTCAAACGATCATCGAGTATAGTTAAATATCTAATTATAGATTACGAACATAAAACATCTTATAATAATAGATTACGACAGGAAGCATTATATAACACAGTTTATGATAAAACACTTCACATAATCGAATCTTTCATAAGTTTGCTTCAAAAACACACTAAATATAATTAGAGAGTTCAAAGCGAGGCTCGAGAAACTTTTAAGTGTTTGCTCGCGCTGCAGCCGCCTCAAATGGATTATTCAATAAAGTAGAGTAAACATTATAAACACGCGACGAACCGGGAGACAAGAGCGAACTTCTTCAACTTTACCACTTTGCTCTACACATGAAAATTTACATCATCCTTTACAACAGCAAACGAATATAACGAATTTATACGTATCGAGTTCGAAACTCGTTTAGGGCCATAATCGACGAGCGCCTTTTATTAGAATTAAATTACTTTGCGTACACAAATCCGCGTTTTGTTTACGAACTTTGTTTGTTTCCCGAGGGGTGCAATAACTCTACGCAAAGCGTCCAATTTCCGTTCACTTCTGGACTCATTTTACTACTAAAATAATATTGCGATACAAAACTATAGGAAACTATACTACTAACATACACAAAGTAAACTATGCCCTCAAAATCACCTGTGAGAATCTCTCCTGTGCGTCTAAGATCTCGATGAAGAGAGATAATTTGTGGTCCATGATGGGGAATCCATTTCGCGGCTGCATCAACAAATGCCGCACCGCTTCTCTCACGGCCGCGGGCGTGCTGGGTGTCCCAGGAGTTCCCAGCGCCGGAGGACCCCCCATCAGCGCCGACAAACCATGAAACGTCGCCGATGTTTTAGGCGGGTTCTGTACACCACCAGGCAACGATAGCCGACGAGACGTCGACGGCGGCACTGCACCATAACCGTTCGTCATAATGGCAGGTCTTTGCAACTGATAATCACTTCGGGAGGACGGCAGAGTGAGCCCCGATCGGGGTATAGTGGACATGTGTAACGGTCGCGGGCGCCGCGGCACCGGCGCCAGCAGCGGCACCACCGGCCAGTCATCCTCGATGGAGCCGATGGAGTGTGGCCTTCGAGCGAGCTGGTGGTTCTGCCGCGGGGGCTGAACCGCCGGCACCACAACACTGTGCGGTCGCCGGCGCTCGGGCGCGTAAGGGCTGAACGCATTGAAATCGTCTCTTAACTGTGTGTTCGTAGGTTTAGATTTTCGCGGTTCAGGCGCGGGCGGTGGGGGATCGTCCCAGACGCGTGGGTAAGTGAGGGTTAAGGAGTCGGGCTTACGTGGCGGCGGAGGCCTAGGCCGGGCCGCCGCCTCGGTCATTGTTGCGGCGCGCGTCACATGCCGAGCGACTGACGCGGTCGGCGGCCGCCGGTCGACTGCCGACGCGACGCCTCCACCCGCCTGCATGCTGCATCGACGCACCGCGCAAGGATTTTCGGCGGTTTCGCACGTTACTTTCGACTTCGATAGGCGAAGTTTATATGCGATGTTTTGAAAATGGAGCTCGTTTTTTAGTTTTAGGAAATTTAGTGTGTAGAAAACGCTAAAGGTCAGAGTTTAATGCCACTGCATTAAACTCTGACCTTAAGCGTTTTCTATTGAGAAATTTAGTAGCATTGCGTTTGAATACTATCCCATTTTACCGCAAATAAATTACACTTTGTTTTTACGGTTCTGTATTTAAAGTTGTAGAATATTATAAGTATCCAATTTTTTAAATTCAAAACCTTGAAAACTGTATTTATATGTTTTTGAGTTAAAAACTGTTTTTGGGTTAAAAAACATTGAGATGATTTTAGATATCACAGATGAAAGTTTTAGTGTAATGGTAATGACTGATGTACGTGTTACCAAAACCACGATTAAAGTCTTCGAGCTTAAAGCTATGACTGTTAATGCGTTTGTTTGTTTTATAAAAACGATACGGATTGTAAAATGACCGAAGACACGTTGCTACATTTGTCCTAATTAACGCGAACATTCCGCGAAGCACAGATAGTTTAAAATCTTGAAATTCTTTAACACAGTATAAACATAAGTAATTTGCTATACGTTCGTACTCCATACGATCCCACACGTCGGAGTCGTATTCTGAAATATCTACAGTTCCAGGGTCCTATTCTGAAATATCACTAGTTCCGCGCGCGATACCGTCGGATCGTAAATCAACGATTTAGTGCCGACCCGCGCGCGATCGCCGCCCAATGTACGGACACGATGAAAAAAAGGAAAAGGCATGTGTTCAGCCAGTATTTAACGATATTTGTTGAAATATTCCTTATTTATTAATCGATAACCGCTATTTTATTAAATAATAAAAGGAATTGGTATGACTTACGATTATCGATTTATAGATAGTTTATTGTAGAATGAAGCCGCAACAATTGTCAATGTATATTATTTTAACATATATTAGTCATGCCCATTCCAGTGTTAATTTAATTTCAACGTTTAAAATGTGCGTGAGTTTTAATACAATTACAAATGCCGTCCGAAGAGTAAAAGTTTTAAAGTAGGTAGGAACTATTATGTTCTAACTGAGACCTACTCGCAGATTACTTTCAATGCTATATCCTAACGGAACTCGCAATTTCAGATATGTTTTCATTTATACATTCATATTAATAATTAAGATATTTATAGAAAAATATCCTTCACTCAAACCAAATGTTAGCTGGAATAGATCTGTTAGTCCGCCAATGGTACTCTTAGTTTTTTAAGATTACCTGTTACTTAAGTTTCTTCATTTGTGTACGATAAATGTTTATTTTTACTTATTCTATTCTAAAACTTTTTTGTTTGTAGAGGTTTTGAATTTGCAAATATTACAGTACTTTACTAATACTAAATAGTACTTTATTAGTAAGCTCTGTCGATATAGATGTCCTCAGAAAGCCTGTAAACATTTTCACCATCCTGTAAATATTTCATAGGTCTGGCTACTAGTCTATACGAAATGCAAACTATCATCTCATTACTACGTTAAAGTTTTTAACTGCCCGTTGGCTCAGTTGGTTAGATGATCGCCTTCTAAGATTTGGCTTCGATTCACACGAAACACAAGTTTTCTCCCCAAGGAAAATGTGTGTTTCCGGTTTTGATTATGTGTCTCATGTGAATGTTTCCGGCACCCACGACACAAGCCATCGTACTTAGTGTGGGGCTGGGAGTGTGAAATCGTTAACGTTTATATTATGTTTATGTTTAAAGTGATCAAAATTTCAAGAATCAAGAATCAAGAATCAAGAATAATTTATTGAGAACTGACAAATTATAACGGTATGCAAGTTGTTAGTGCAATTATGTGACATCAGTTTACCCACATCGGGCATTCAATATATAGGCACAGCAATATTTTATTGGAACAATTTTACATTCAAATTTAGGAGATAATACAATAATAAAGAAAAATAATAATAAAAAGTCGAATTCATATGATGTCAAGTATAAAATTTTATTTAATGTCATGAATAATCTAATAATTTTACGTTAGAATTTAAAATTGTTCCATACACTATAGTTATATTAATGGTTAATGTCAAAAATTACCGTTGTCAGAAGATTTATTGTGATTAAAAAATTCTTTTAAGTCATAAAATACACTTTGTACTAGCCATCGTTTAAGCTTTGTCTTAAAAATATGATTAGAAGAAATTTCAGTCAAACTATTGGGCAGTGAGTTGTAAATACGGATAGCACTGACAAAGGTACTCTTTTCAAATATCATTGTTTTTATTGTAGGCATGTATAAGTAATCATATCCTCTCACGGGGGCATTCCTTAAACGCATCTCCGACTTCTTTTTAAAAAGATACATATTATTTCTGACAAATAAAGAAAGTTCCAGAATATATATACTTGTCAGTGTGAGGTATTCTTTTTCTTTAAAAACAAATCTTACAGAGTCATCGCTATTTTTACTATATATGATTCGTAAACTTTTCTTTTGAAGTAAGAAGGTTTGATGGACATTGACGGAGTTTCCCCAGAATATGATACCATATGTTAGCAGAGGGTAAATATTCCCGTAATAAGCACTCTTGGCGACATCCACTGATGACACATCAACCAACACTGACAGGGCATAACAATAACTTGCAATTCTACTGTTAATTTTAATCAGGTGAGACTTCCAATTAAGGTGAGTGTCCAGGGATAAGCCCAGGAAATCCATCGCATTAACCTCATCTACCCGGATATTATCCACATGTATGTCAAGGTCAAGTGGCTTGGCCATGTAATTGTGGAATTGCATGATTTTGGTTTTGTTAATATTTGTTTGAAGGTTCAGTGTGTTTAACCATTTGACTAGGCATTTGATGGTATTTAAAATGTCATTTTTGTAGCTAATCATGTCCGCATCACTTTTAACAAAAAGTATTGTTGCATCGTCTGCATAGAGAACAGACAAATGTTTGATCAGAGTTGGCATCTCATTTATATAAACCAAGAATAGCAATGGGCCCAAAATACTTCCCTGTGGTACTCCCAGGATAATATTTTTACTGGCTGATGTAATGTTCACAACAGATTTATTAATTTTATTATAGTGAGTGAGCATCGTGGTTTGAGTCCTATCATTAAAATACGACTGTAAGAGTTCGTGGGCAGAGCCACGAATGCCTATTCGGTCTAGCTGTTTTAGTAGGGTGCCAGGAATTACACAGTCAAATGCTCTAGACATATCGAGAAATAGGGCCGTGCACGACTTTTTGTTGTTTAGAGACTCCCATACCTTGCTTAGCAAGGAGTAAATTGCAGTTGTTGTCGACTTGCCTTTCCGAAATCCAAATTGATTTGAACTGAGAATATTATTTTTGTCAAAGAATAATAACAATCTGTCATAAATTACGCTTTCAAAGATTTTCGAGAAGGCTGGTAATAGTGCTATGGGTCGATAATTATTGGGATTTTCCTTTGTACCTCTTTTATGTAAGGGCTTAATAAGTGCTATTTTTAGTTTATTTGGGAAGGAACCGTGCTCAAGCATTAAGTTTGTAATATAAACTAAAGGCTCAATAATATAATTGATGGAAGTTTTTATTACTTGTATTGTAATTCCATCATATCCACTGCTTTTTTTATTTTTTAATCTTTTAACTATTTTAAATATTTCTACCGAATTAACTGGTCTTAGAAAAATACTGTTACAAACAGTTTTATTTGTTGGTTCATATTTATTATTATCTATGTCAATTGGAATGTTTTGAGTTATAAATAAATTATTCATGAAATTAGCAATGTCAGTTTGATTAGTGATTTTTAATTTGTCATGTTCTAAACATTCAATTGTTTGTTTTAAGTCATTCGTATGTGTGGTATGCATTTTTATCAAGCCCCAGGTGGCTTTTGTTTTATTTGTACTGTTTTCTAAGTATTTTAAATTTGATCTACGTTTAGAATACTGAACCGAAGTTTTTAATATCCTTTTAAATTTATTATAGTGTTTAACCTTTTGAACAGTTCTCTTTTTTTGTAGCTCTTTATATAGCAGTCTTTTTGTCTGGCTTGACTTAGCTAACCCCCTTGTCTTCCAATTTGGCTTACGCGTATATGTTTTTGTCACTCTCTCTATAGGAAAACATAGATCATGTACCATTTTGAATATATCAAGAAAAATATTATATGCGCCGTTAGCGTCAGTCTTTTCGTAGACTTCAGCGAAGCTAACTTGGGAAACATATTTTATGAAAATGTTCATATTATTATCAACCTTTCTTTTATACTCATACCAATACTTTTCCATGTAACTTAGACTACAAGGTATTGTTATAAGTTGACCAGTGTGGTCGGATAGTCCTGTACTGAGGACACATGACTTATACGTTTTAGTATTTGTAATAATATTATCAATACACGTGCTAGAGGTAGGAGTGACTCGTGTTGGTTCATTGATAGTACAGTGTAGATTATATCGTTTCAACGTAGTTATAAATGTCATTGTGTTTTTATTATTATGTAGTATGTCTAAATTAAAATCTCCGACCAGTATAACTTTTTTGTGAATTTTACGAGATTTACGAATTATTTTAAAAAGGATGTCATCTAATTTATTTATGAAAATATTGAAGTCACTGTTAGGTGGTCTATACATGCATATTATTGTCAGATTCAATTGTGTAACATTGATTGCACAGCACTCAATGACATTTTCAATAGATACGTCAGAGAGCCAGTCAATTTTGTTATAGTGCAACGATTTACGGACAAATATGCACACACCCCCACGACTGATTTGGCTTCGTGAGTAATGAGCTGCAAGTTCATATTCTTCTAATTGTATGTTATTCAGATTTTTATGTTTCATAAAGCTTTCTGTGAAGCATAGAACATCGATATTTTTATTATAAGATGAGAGAAAAAACTCGAGATCAGACATTTTGGCTTTGATACTCATTATATTTTGATGAAATACCCTGAAACCTTCGTGATAATTTTTTGTCGGATTACCCACGAAAAAACTCTTCATCTGTCTGGGTGCTCTGGGATGAAACTGATTTATTCGAATATAACACATCGACGATGGCTGGGCGAGATATATATTCGAGATACCTTCTTTTATTATCGATTCGAAGAATTTCCCTAAGAATACCCCTGGCAAGGTTCAATACTACACGATGTCTAGGTAAGTAGTGTTCATCAAACATGTAACCCGCGAATGTCGACCAAGCAAATTGATTACTTATGTATTTATACATTGAGCGTAAGATTTTTATATTAAGGTGATTATTATTAAATACTTCTGACAGTACTATGTTGGTATTTTTTAATTTGTTGATTATATAATACAAATGGGACTGTAAATTGAGTGGATCTTTATCGTTTGACCCTCCAACAAGTATTACATAATCCAATTTAGTTAACATTGAGCAATGGTTTATATTAGCCTCCAGAATATTAATAAGTGATGCACCAGGCATCAGATAAGATGTGACGTCGAAAGTTGATCCCAGTAATAGTGAAAGAGTTTTGTTCAAGCCCTTTCCTTCATCATCTCCTACAATGACAACTTTCTGCTTAACTTTATGATTATCTGTTTGTATTGCAGATTTTGAAGGTTTGTTAATTACAGCCGTTGTATGTGTTTGGGGAATGTCATCCTTAGATTTCTTTTCTACAATGGTGGATGGTTGCTGTGTACTTTCAATCGAGTCATGAGGTGATGTTGCAGGCAGAACAAATTTTATTGGATGTTTATGAGTGGTTTCCGGTGAATTATGGCACGATGAATGTAGTTTAGTAGTGTTCTGGTTTTCTTTAGATGTCATTGGAGAGCTATGGCAAGATTCATAAACTCTTACTGATGCATTCGTGATTTGTTTGACTGTGGATGGTGATGATTGGTGTAATGGACGGTACCTTAATCCCTTTTTAGTACATGTAATATTATCATTCTCATAACCACGTAATGATTTTCTAAGTTTAGTGTTGTTCTGTTTCAGCGGAGTTGTGTTTTGTTTATTAGTTGATGTTATGTTTGTGGTGACATTTCCAGAATTGTGGGATTGAGTAATCTTTTTCAAGGCTTTGATTGTTGTATCGTTTTGATCTAACTTGTGCTTAAGTTCAGTGTTTTCCAAGGATAGCCTGTCAACTTCTGCATGAGCGCTTGCTAACTGCGTCTTAGTACTAGATAACTCATCCTTTAGTTCATCTATCTCAGGTTGATTATTGGATGATAAATTAGGTAAGCTTCTTATTGAGCTTTCTAGTAATAACGAGTTATATGAATCACTTTGTTCTAGTGTGATGTTGTTATCAGTCACATCTAGAGTGGAGTTTAGCGATTTCGTTCTAGGACGCCTAAACGTTACATTTTCGTGAGTGGAACCTGCATGTGAGGCCTCCAACGGGGCTTTAAATAATAGTTGTGAATGTGAGGCAGTTACGCATGGTGTACATTTCCAATTATCTCTTTTTTCTCGTTCCATTAATATGTATCTATTGTAGGAAATGTTGGCTGTGTCTAAGTCATATGTGGTGTTGCATGTCGCACATTTAATATATACCACTTTTTTAGGTTTTTTGTGTTCTGTGTGTTGCCTTCCTTGTTGTTTAGTGTTCATTGTTTACACAAAAAAATATCCTGTCTAATCCAATCTGTAGTATTATTTATGAAATATCAATTTACAGCAGCTAATTTAATATACATTTCTAAGATACTATAAGAACTATAAACACTGCATATAATAAAATACAGCAACGTAAGAAGTTCAAAAACAAACTCAATCTACTATCCCTTCCAACAACAAGTCTGGACCAAACTTGGAGAATCAACACCGAACCTCGCACAAATATTAAATTATTCATTTCTAAATCGATCTTGGTTCAAAACCAGACAAGATGTAAATAAAGGAGTGATTGATTGAAATGTGAAACGTTAAAGAGGAACGAACTTGAAATGTTTTCGTTATTCCATTATGTATATATATACTGTTATTGTACTATACTATAATAGAAAACAATGAAGCAGTATGAACGGGAACTTGCAGATATCATTAAAACGAGAAAATACTATTTACTTGTAGGAAAATTATATTTTTTTATTATAAACATTTAAATATTTTTATTGTTTTAAATTTTATTATCTAGTTTATTTTTTATATCTAGTTTGTTTATATTATAATCTTTTTAACCGACTCCAAAAAAAGGATCTCAACTCAATGTGTTTTTTTTATATTTGATTCCTCAGAACTTAACAACTTAGAACATAGCTGCGTTTACAAACCGATTCGGAAAATATTTAGTTTTATATATAGTTTAGCAATTTAGTTTTACGATAAAAAAACTGCAAAATATGTAATCCAGGTAAACGTAATTGCTTATTTTGCTTTCCCAAGACATTTTCAGCTGCGTATACAGTAGTGTCTTTAATGTCAATAACTAGCGATCCGATAACCAATTTCCGGTGGTTTAAATACAACAACAAACCTTGCAAACCTTGCCCTGACAATTATGAAAACAACAAAAAAGAATCAGCCAAATCTGTAGAGCCGGTAAAACAATTAATTTTTATATATATATAGATAGCTTCAAGTTGTGTTAATTGTATTTGGTTGTCTGATAATATCCGATATCGTAATGGATTGAAGTCGGTTTTTAGTTTTGTAAGATGGCACCATTTAGCAGATGTAATAATTTATATATCTCTGTAGCAAACTGTTCCACCTTTTAGATGGCTTTTACGAAGACCTGTACTTGATTTGATTTGTACTGATAGAAGGTCTAGAAATGATTTTCCGGAAGGGTTTTTGACTAGATCTCAAAAGGTTGTAAGTTTAAAATACGGCGATGAAAACAATGAAAGTCTATTGCTCTATTGTAAGCCAGCTTCAAAAATAAGGAAATCTTGATCCAACTGAATATCTGTATTATATTTTTATGGATATTATGAATAAAAATTTATGTATTAGTTGTTGGTGCAGTGGACAGGTCTCCGCCCTCTGCGCGGGTTCGATTCCCGACAGGAGCACAAATTCCTTCCCAAGGGATATTCGTGCTTCTGATTCTGGGTGTAATGTCTGTGATGATATTTTAATTTATTTGTAATGTATATAATAATATGTTATTTTTGTGTATTTCTAAATGTATTGACATTCATAAGTGTACCTATTTGTACCAAAGTGGAAAAATAAAATTGAATTGAATTGAATTGATGTAAATATTTTCGGCACCCGCGATACAAGTCTTTGAACTTAGTGTGGGGCTGTTAGTGTGAATGCGTTTGTTTGTTTGTTTTGTTTGTATCACGATTTCAAAGATACTTTTTTGCATTTAAACTGGTATAATGTCTAGTCGGTCTAATAAAAAAAATATACAGAAATGGGATCGGACATATTGAAAGTCCTGTTCTTTTGTATCAAAAAACTATTAAGCTGTGTCAGTAAAACAGAGTCTAAATCTCACCAAAAAAAAATATCTATTCTTAGAACATTAAATCAAGGATTTGAACGATATTTTCAATACTATATCTCTGCCTCAATCTTAAACGGTACCATACGGTACATTAATGCATTTCAAGTATGTTTATTTCGGTATTTTCTATATTCGGTACTCGGTACTTTTGGTAGCAGATACGTTCTTCATTGAAGTACCTCTATAATAACGATGGGAGTTTTAAAGGGTTATTTTTGACGATTGGAAAGAGATCATGATATGAAGATATTTTTTGATTTGATGCCAACGTCAAGGCGACATAGTCAAAAGTGTTAAAATGCTAACAAAGAATATTCAAAGTTAGGATTTCACTTTAATTATTTTTAAATTAATAATAACTTTGCTGAATCTAAAATAAACAACAAAACAAACAAACGCATTCCCATTCACAGCTGCACACTATGTTTAAAGACATATATACCGAAAACATGCATAAGACACACACACAATCATAGTCACAACCGAAAGCAAACATTTCCCTTGGGAAGAATAATTATGCTCCGATTTGGGATCGAACCCGTCCTTGTCGCAGAGGGCAGTGACTTGCCCACTGCGTTGCGCTAACTAGGTTGTCAATTTCTTCATCATTAAAATAACACCCGAATTACATCTCAAAAACTATTTATAGTTTTATCCACTGCCAAAGATTGTTTCCTCGAGTCTTTCAAAAACGTCTACCTTATACCTTATATATTCATTGCATCTTTTAATCTACAGTCAGCACTCGAGTTTCCTACCCTGTCAGTTATCGGTTATATAAGAGTTATCCTGCTTATTGCTTACGTCTTTAAAATAGGAATAATTAGTCGCCTTAATTCGTCTTTCGTGTTTTCTTTTTGGAATGTCAAATTGCTTTTGTTTCCAAAAATATTATTCAACAATTCAACAACTATTGCGACTCACAAAGTCTTCACCAATTCCTTCCCCATATTAAATCCCCAACATCAAGAAATTACGTCCAATCCTTTGATCTGCGAGCGATCCCTCCCTCCCTTAATTTTGTTTATGCTTGGATTAAAAGGGATGTTCCTTGTGATTTTTCTTAACTCGGCGGTCCGAAGGGATGCTCGATATAAATATTTTTCTTAGTGAATGTTTAATATAATGGAGGAGAGGTCTTTCTCGCATTTTACGCCCTTTTAGGGTCTCGTTGTTTAGTATTTTGGCAGACATTTTTGTTTCTAGTTAAAAAGATATAAATGTTTCAGATCTGAAATTACTTTGTAAGCTAAGTGCATATTCTACTTTTCTCGTCTCTTTTTAGGTCTGAAATTCACCCACCACATATTTTTAAACACAGAATTTTTATATTTAACTTTAACTTTTTGAACTGCCTGTTGGCTTAATAAGTTGGCGTTCGCCTTCTAAGTAGGGGTATCGGGTTCGATTCCCAGTGGGAACACAAGTTCTCTGGTTCTGGTTGTGATTGTGTGTGTGATGTGAATGTTTCTAGTATCCACGGCACAAGTCATCGAACTTAGTATGGGACAGTGAGTGTGAGAGGGTTTATGTTTTTTTATATTATTTATTATGGTAATTTGGATAAATGTTTTTCTGCCAGATAGAATAGAGCCACAGCCAAAGGTGTTCATCATGCTTTCCTTAAAGATCCTATTAATTGTAGACTTGGAGACTCCAAAGTATTATCATATATTTTTTTTTTTTTTATGATAAATAGGCTAGCATTTGACCGCTATCTCACCTGATGGAAAGCGACGATGCGGTCGACGGTGGGACATGCTTGCCTAGAAGGTACCTATTCACTCTTGACTTGAAGAGGCCTAAGTTATACTTATCGGGAAACAAGAACGAAGGCAGAGTATTCCACTCCTTTGCAGTTCGCATTATAAAAGTAGAGGCAAAACGCTTGGTTCTAATCTGAGGAATATCCACCATAAAAGGATGTCTTGTTTTAGTACGCCTTGTTGTCCCATGATGGAAGGGAGCTGGAGGAATCAAATCATGCAGTTCCATCGCACACTCTCCGAAATGTATCTTGTAAAACACGCATAAGCTAGCTACCTTGCGCCGATGTTCGAGGCTCTGAAGTCTTTTCTCAACTAGTTCAGTATGGCCAATCAGCTTTTTAGCTCGCTTTTCAATTGAATCCAAAGCCTGAAGCTGGTACTTGGCTGAGCCGTCCCAGAGGTGACTGCAGTATTCCATACAAGATCGGACTTGAGCTTTGTAGAGATTGAGAAGCTGTCCAGGAGTGAAATACCGCTTCACCTTGCTGAGGATTCCCAATTTCTTTGCAGCCAGTTTAGCCTTGGATTCAATATAAGAGCCAAAGTTTAGGTTGGACGTTAAAGTTACACCCAAAAGCTCAAGGTGATTCGTGACCGGCAACGACACATTCCGGAAAGATGGAGCAAGCTCAAAAGGGCTCTTTTTGGTTGAGAACAGACACGCCTGGGTCTTCGATGCATTAAATTTGACCAGATTGGCATCGCCCCAATCGGAAACAGCCTGCAGGTTCAAATTTAGGCGTTCAACCATTGCCTCTCTTTGTGACTGAATCTGTGCGCCACCAGCTCGTGAATCAGATAAGTATCTCTCAACAACAGTGCTGTCATCTGCGTACCCAAAGTAACCGGGTTTCAAAAGGTCATTTATGTGCAGCAGGAAGAGTGTTGCGGAAAGAACGGACCCCTGAGGAACACCAGCATTAATTGCCATCCGATCTGATGAGCGGCCGTCAAGAACCACTTGTATCGATCTGTTCCTCAGAAAGTCTGAAATCCAATCACATAAGCTGAGGGGTAAACCGTATGCAGGAAGCTTGCCAATAAGGCCATCGTGCCAAACCCTATCAAAGGCCTTCGATACGTCCAAAGAAACAGCAAGTGCTTCTCCGTTCTTCTCAATTGCCTCACTCCAGATATGCGTGGCATACGCTAGAAGATCACCAGTGGACCGGTTTTGGCGAAAACCGTATTGTCGGTCACTAAAAAGATCATTGGTTTCTAGGTATGCCAACAGCCTCTTGTTAATAACACGTTCCATACTTTTACAGAGCAAGGACGTGATAGAAATGGGCCTGTAGTTATTGGGGTCGGCACGACTACCCTTCTTGGGCACAGGTTGCACGTTGGCAGTCTTCCAGCATTTTGGTACTTGACCAGTCACAAAAGAGAGGCGAAATAGGCGTGTCAGTACAGGAGTAAGTTCGGGTGCGCAGGTCTTAAGGACAATAGCCGGAATTCCATCTGGACCACTGGCTTTATTCACATCAAGACTACAAAGCGTTTTGCGTACCTCCGTCTGACGGATACGAATTTCCGGCATGACCACGTCGCATCCAAGTAGACTAGGAGGTACATCACCCGCAACGTCAAGGCGTGAAGACTCCGCAAATAAGGAAGCAAAAAGGTTTGCCTTCTCTTCCGCGGAGTGAGCCAGTGAACCATCTGGTTTTAGAAGTGGAGGCAGTGATGGGCGGCAAAAGTTAGCTTCAACCGACTTTGCCAGGGACCAGAACGCTTTGCTACCGGCTGGTTGCAAGGCAAGTTTGGCCCCAATCCGGCTAATGTGATTGAAGCGAGCCTTTTTGATGACCTTTTTATAGGACTTGGAAGCAATATTGAAGGCTTTCTTCTTTATATGCGTATCCGTACTCCTACAGTTTCGAGCGTCTACCCAGGCCAGGTAAGCCTCATGTTTCAGTGCTTCCGCACGTCCACATTCAGAACCAAACCATGAGCGAGCTTTGCCAGTCATGGATACGTCGGTGAATGGAATAAAATACTCCATCGCTTGACGTATCACTTCTGTCACGGCATCTGCACAAGAGGAGGGATCGCTAGAAGTAAAGCAAATACGCTTCCATGGATAAGAAGCGAAGAAGGAGCGCATCTCATCCCAGTCAGCTGACTTATATCTCCATATTCGCCGGCTGCATTTTGTGCTGGGATCAGGCGGAGAATATGTAGATACTGACTTCACCAGACAGTGGTCGGAACTACCCAATGGTGATGATACCGACACTGAGTAGCGGTCTGGATCAGTAGTCAAAAAAAGGTTAAGGCAATTGGCAGTGTGACTAGCAATGTCAGGTACCCTTGTAGCCTCGCGGACCAGCTGCGTGAGATTTAGCGTCAAGGCAAGCTTGCGAACTTCTCGACCAGCCAGGTCAGTGCTCTGGTATGGGAAAAGCCAATCTTGATGATGGGCGTTGAAGTCCCCCAGAAGCACTAGCTGAGCGGATTTTATATTATTTGATATTATTATCTTTATTTCTTAATAGCTAAATAAATGTTAAGCTTTGACTATGATAACAATTATTTATACGAGTATAATCCGTGTGTGTGTATTTTTATTTTCTTCAGTGTTTTATAAGGAAGGAAAACTTAAACAGTAAGTATTCCGTTTTAAATATAAAGCTTTTATTTGGATGTAAAAAGTTAGAAAGCAGAGATAAATCTATTTTGATTTCTCCACTAGGCAGATCCAACATTTTCTTATAGAAACTTTGACCTGAGCCCTTGGCCGGTCAATATTCTGATTCACTTTCTCATATATTATTCTAAACAAACCCTCCCACATATAGCAAAATATTGCAAATATTGACCGCATCATCAGTCCAAGCAATATTTACTGGAGCTCCTCAGAGGGTTGACGTTTGATCGATACGCAAGATCGAACGCTTCAAAATGATGGACGACTTTATTAAATTCAAGGTTTGCTTTGAGCTGGGATTTATTGCCTGTCGGTGTTAACTGTACTGATTAATAGAGAAAACTGTATAATTTTAAATCGATTAATGTGTTTTGATCTTAAGTTATCAATGGAAATATATTGACGGAAGCGCAAAGCTGTTTTACTCGAATAACACTGACAGGTAGCAAAAATTTTGCATACAATTTAAGATTCCTTGTTACAATATTAAACGATGGGCTGGCCTTGTAAAATTGTTCCAAATTGAAATCTTCGAAATTCTGGACCGAATCTAGAAATTCCGTAACTCCCACTCCGACCGGCACAGCGGTGATATTTTTTAGTTTTGCCATCTATCGATGAATAGCAGAACTTTTAATGACTTTTTTGAAATATCACGCTTGTCTCTTCAGTTCAGCAACTCGCCTCTAGGTGGCAGGAAAAAAATTCTGCATAAATAAAATAAATAAATAATTATAATTGCATAAGTTGATAAAATATGCTATGCAATAGCTTTACCGCGGCAGTCCCCGAGTGCCACACTTCTTTTTTTTTATTAAGTAGGCTACTATTTACCTGTCAACGGTATTAAATCAGAAAGCTAGGCCAGTATTAGGTACCGATTGAGAAGAATATGTGTCCTTCGTGAATACTCGTGGATATTTTGCCAACTAACTAACATCAGAACTATAATCGTATCTCCAGTTTAACTCTGGATACGCTAATACAATTGCATATTTCTAAGAACCTTCCCAGCTATGCAATACAGCAGACACCATAGATTAAACGCCATTCCACACGAGACTTGCTCTAGCGTTCATGTTCGTTCGTGTGGAACGAGCCTTAGAGATTGATGAACGTTGCGAAGGCTTTTATTTTAAGTCGGTTCAACAAAGGGTGTATTTATTGAAATAATTTAACTGCGATTGTATAACTGGTCGTTAGCGCCGAACTGAAATTTCGCACTTACATTTTGCCTTATTAAGTATAACTTTTGAGGTTCATTGCTCATTACTTTTTTCTTTGTAACAATTGTTTGATTTCTGTTTTTGTTGTTCAAATACTGTATATAACGGATATTTTACGGAAGTTTCGGGTTAAAATGTAAAGCCGTTTTTGAGATAGACCCCGGGACGAAACAGGTCTAAAATAGTGACTTTGGTGACCTACCAAATATTTATTAAAAATAAAAAAATAGCCCTACCATTATAAGGGTAATTGTTATCACATACCTATCAATGATACCTCAGTAAGCTAACGACATGAGATTATCTCAAGGCTTGATCGTAGTTTAATAGCTAATGTTATTAGCTTTAAGTAACTTTGCCCCTGGTAACATAATAACAACTTAAACTTAGTTATTCATAGAGCAAGTTTAAGCTATGATCTAAGGAATAGATAATTTTAGCTTTATAGTGTAAAGCGCGATGCTACCATCAAATCCCATTTATATTACTCATCCGAAAGTAGAAATTTACAAAACAGTACTGGAAGATTCCTGACTTCTCCCCCAGGAATCCACTGGAACATATATATAATATATATAATATATATATATATATATATATATATATATATATATATATATACATACATATATATGTATGTATATGTGCTTCTGGTTCTGGGTGTGTATGTGTATCTAAGTGTGAGCCTGTGAATATGAATGTGTTTGTTTGTTGCATATTGTCTAGTGAGCAGTCCAGCTGTCTAGCTTCTACAAGCTGTCCGAGCCTAAGACTAAAAGTCATTCGACATGGCTGTAGGACTGTTGTCTTAAGACTAACCAAATCAAATCAAATCAAAACCGTTTATTCAGATGGGCCCCAAAGAGGCACTCATGAAAATTAATGACTCTACTATAACAACCGGTCTTGACCTGTAGTCACGCCAAAACCGTTGGACGGGTATAGAAGAAATTCAGAATGATACTATTATTATAGATCCGAAATAATGTCCTTATCCAAATGTACATTGTATATCTAGTATATCTAAAAACAAGGATTAATATAAGTATAGACCTCTTTATATCCTGATCCGTCATTGTTATAAACGCAGGGGAAGCTGGGGCAGTAATTAATAAAATAGTTGAGTGTCACTAATTTGAACCAATAATTGCTTGTTAACAAATACCTACCGCTGATAAATTCAAGACTCCAACATCACAATATTAATCACATCTAGTTACAACAATAAAATACAAAAGTGACTGTAGTCCCATTATCACCTACAATATAACACAATAGGTCGTAGCCATGGCGACGGCTAATGCTAGAACAAAGACAACAATGGCTCTGTTAGAATTACTTGCTATTGGTTGATATTATTGCTTGTTCTTTATATCTAGGTGAGTAGGCAATAGAGGTAAGCTAATTAATATTTACATGTCAGTTTTAAGCTATTGCATAGCTTCTATCGCGGGCCATGAGCGTGGAGACCAAATCCAGAAATTCCGTAACGAAAATAACCTAACACCCCCCACTCCGACCGGAACAGCGGTGATACTTTTTAGTTTTGCCATCTATCGATGAATAGCAGAACTTTTAATGACTTTTTTTAAATATCACTTGTCTCTTTAGTTCAGCAACTCGCCTCTAGGTGGCAGGAAAAAAAATACTGCATAAATAAAATAAATAAATAATTATAATTGTGTAAGTTGATAAAAAATGCTATGCAATAGCTTTACCGCGGCAGTCCCCGAGTGCCACAAGTCTTTTTTTATTATGTTTATCTAATACCTTTAACAGAGCAATTCTTGTATATATATTATATATATGTGTAATCAGGATCTAGGAAACGGCTCCAAAGATTTTCATGAAATTTAGTAAGGAAGGGGTTTCGGGGGCGATAAATCGATCTAGCTAGGTTTCATTCTTAGAAAACGTCATTTACCATTAAACAAAACCGAGCAAAGCTCGGTCATCTGGGTACTATTATTTAGCTCGAATTTTTTTTTAATCTCTATTTTTTTCTTTTATTTTTTTGTACTTGCTCCATCGTCGACCACATCTTCGCTTACCATCAGGTTAGATAGTGGTCAAAAGTTTGCCTATCTTGAATAAAAATAAAGCTGAAACTAACGTTGTGGGCGGGTTCAAAGCATATAAGCTTCGGTGGTTAGGTAACGTGGAGCGAATGGGAAGCGGTCGAGCTGCTAAGCGCGGACCTTGGACGAGTAACAGACCATCGTCGGTCGACCCACAATACCGCTGATTAGATGAAGTTGAAAAAGATCTGCGCCAGCTCAAGTTGCCTGATTGGCACTCGGCAGCGCAGTGCAGAGATGTCATTTGTTGTCGGTCGACAAGATCCGCTTTGTCAATGAGCCATCGTAGTAAGTAAGAGTTACTGATCGGGTTTAATGAAAGTGTATATAATTAAGCCATAAAAGAAGTATGAGCACCAATTACAATAAAAATCTGATGGTAAATATTTTATGATACAAAATTATAGATACGGATAGTAAAATCCTTTTGAGCCGGGGAAAAGTTTGTAAGAACTATTCATAGTCATACTTGATAGATATTTTCTTCTCGACTTATATCCTAAACATTTTGTAAAGATATCAAAAATATAATACGGTTTTCCGTTTGTGCCAACTCCATCAGTTCCGTCGGGCAAACATCAACAAAATTCGATATCTCATAACCGCACGCAGGTGCGTCCGTTCTGATATGTCCACGATGAAATAAAAAAGATACGTTATTGAAATAATGAGGTTTAGATAAAAAGCGAATACTTTAAAACAAAAACGCTTTCACACTCACAGCCCTACGCTAAGTTCGATGACTTGTATCATGGGTGCCGGAAACATTCACATCACACACCATTTCACCGAATTATTTAAAATCTTCTCTATCTAAAGGTTTTCTGAAAGAGATCGCTTTTAGCGATAAGACCGCCGATTGTAAATTATAATTTAAGTTTTTTTTTCAAAAATATTTTGAATGATTTATGTAAGGTGTGACAATAAAGCGTTATCTATCTCTATAATCTCAACCAGAACTGGAAACACTGGAAATTTTAGAAAAAACAAAGTCTATCGGGGTATTGAAAACATTTGTTTTTCTATTTAAAGAATAAAGTCTGTTTATTTTTGGATTGAAAATCGGTGAAGTACCGAAGCCGAGAACAGTGAGAAATTAACTCTTCCTGGGGAAGAGTAAAAGAGAATAACGTTGTGCTGATCTTACTTAATAGGAAAAGATAATTAATATTAAAATAAATAATAACGAAGCGATATAAAAGCAAATATAAATTTACACAAGATTTATTAAAATTTTACATTCTCAAAAACTAAGTCAGGCAGATAGATAGGTACTACATTTCATTATTTCGAACCATCATCGATTTTAAACCTAAAGATATCTAATGTTCGCACCTCATCGATGTCATGTAACAAAGCAACATATCTTCCATATTAATTTATCAGAGCATACGTTGATATTAACGTGCGTTCGTCCCGTATGCGCATTATGTATGAACGGGCCGTTTCTGGCACGTGTCGTGTGTAGGGGACTTTATAATTTGTTTTGTATTGTTATATCGGATAGTGGCTCTTAATCTTACCTTTTTATGCCATTAAATGGTATAGTGGATGAAGTGTTATGAATAATTAGACAAAAAAAATTGCCTGAAATCTTCTTTTAAGTGCCGCGTTAAACTAAATAACGTTATAAATGTATAGATTTTTTTTGGGTAGGCAATCATTTGACCACTATCTCACCTGATGGAAAGTGACGATGCGGATGTCTGATATTTGTACTATCCTCAATTAAAACCAGTCTCGAACAAATCATTTCCTAAAACTGTGGCATGGAAATGAATAGATATTCAATTGCCTAAAATATTGCCCGACCCTGTTCCGAGTCTAACAAAATTGACCTAATACACCGCCTCCGAAATAGCATTTCTTACACCCCAAAATTATCAGATAAAATTAGAGAGGCTCTCAAAAAAATTCGAAATTACTCGCCCTCTAGGAAATGGTCCCAAATGTCCCTTAACTGGGACGAATTATAAGATTTTCAGTCGAGTGGACTAGAAGGAAGATCCATTATAAAAGACGTCATTTTATACGACGTGGGGTCAGCGAACTGGATCGGGGTGAATTGTGGTATATTTAGCACTAGAAGTTCCCGCGGTATAGCCTGAATTAGAAGTGATAATAATAAATTTGGAGATAAAAATATCTTATGTAAGCAGTCATGAGTGGCATGGGATAAAAAAAATCGTTTACTAAGTCATATAGTACCTACTAAGCTTATATTAAATCTAAATTACATCTCAGTTTGACTAGCCAAAGAGGACAAAAAAACAGACAGTTTTGCTATATTTCCAATGGCAGCTCGAGCCCATGGCAACGTTCCTCAACCACCTGATCAATGGATAGCCTGGCTGCAAAACCGATTGACCAAAATATTTAATATTTTTTGCATCATTGCGTCACTTAACATCAGGTGAGATAGTGATCAAACGTTTGCCTAACGAGGATAAAAAAAAACCTTATCGTCTAGTCAATATTTTGACCTCAGCTGACACTGACCAATGTTTGAATTCAAACCATTAGGAGTAACCAAAAGTCATTAGTCTAACCGTTTCAGATAGTTTTTGTAGCAGGATCCTGTTGGCAGGACTCAGCAGGATTCTCGAGGACTATTTGTGCTTCTAGTTCTTAGTATGATTCTGTGTGTAATGTGTGTAATATGTGACATAAACGATACAAGTATTTTTAATCTAATTTCGCGTGGGTAAAGCAGATTTTGGTTTTTGAGTAAGTTGTTTTCGTCTCAAAGGTCAAACTATAAAACCGGTTAAAAGCGCATGAGACTAATTTTTCTTGTTAACAAAATTTGCCAGCGGGGGAAGAGGATGAAGTAAATGTATGTTTGTGATTGGTCGATGCGACAGTTGTGGAACGTCCAATCATAACTACTGAATTGATGCTTCAAAAGACATGTGTTTTCGTGAGAAGAGCAAAGATACGAGAAAACTGATTATTTGTCTGTGGTAAAGGTATTTTGTACTATCGTCCGCGCTATTTCAGTATATGTATACATTTGACTCTCATTTATTATTATTATTGTTTCATTTAACCTACCAAGGTATAATGAAGCTGTTAATGAGGTAGGCAAATGTATCAACCATTGTTGTCGATGCTGTTATTTTTTACGCTATGGGTATTATCTTGTTAAAATTGTGCAATTTTCAGCCCTTGTCTGTATAGGCAGTAGGCACCCTTGTTATTGTAGAAATGGCTGCGTGACAATTGCCTTTGACGAGTTTTGTCTCGCGCCAGCTTATATTTAAAAGCATTTTATAGACATCAAGGATAGTTTCTTTAAGAATTTTGCCAGTGAATGTTTAAAGCATCGGAAATTCGCGTTTTTAACATAAACATAACATAAACGCTTTCACACTCACAGCCCCACACTAAGTTCAATGACTTGTTATGTTTATGTTTTAATGAGAATAAGTAGTCACTACGAATAAAGAATAATCCATTTTTTTAGGGAAAAAATATATAAAACTATAATTACTTCAAGTATAAAGCTGCCACCATGGCATCGCATTATCTTCGAGATATGAGTGTGCATGTAATTATGTTTTAAATAAAGATATTATTTTCTTTGTAACGACTGGACATAATATTTGGAGTCTGATAAACAGTCTGGAACCTTAAACGTTACTGTTTTTTCCTGATTAGAGCGAAAAAATCCGTATTCACAAAAAGTTTATAATACTTCAAATAGAAAACATAATAGTGATATCACAGATTTAATAGCGCACAGTTGGGCGCGAGCTTAGATCAAAAGCACTGACACAAGCGCGAAGCAAAGAGAAAAAGACACCAAGTATTAACTTAACACGCCAGAAACCCGACATTCAATTTATCGGTAACAGTCTCCATCCCCTTACAAGTAAAACACGTGTTCCGCCTTCCCACAAAAGTCAAGAAAACTTCACTTGTCTCTGTGAAGTGATTTCTCTTTCGCGCTTCGAGCTTCGAGTTTCGAGTTTTCTCAGTTCGCGCTCCTAGTTTTGAATATCATTCCGGAATGTTTACATCTCATTTGGTTTTCTGAAATCCGTTTTGAATTTAGAAAACCGGTAGTTTTCGCGGTTGTTAGTATTTTTCTATACCAAAAGCAAAAACAAAATTTCAATTCAGTAGTTAGATTGAACGTATCGCAAGTGACGGTGCAGCTAACGCTGACAGATGTAGGCTCCGGCCAATCACAAATCCCTGATCGACTTATCACAAGAACGTATCGGCCAATCACAAGGGTACCTTTACCTCGTTCTCTTCCCCCGCTGGTGAATTTTATCATAAAGATAAATTAAAGGCGTTATCAACCAGTTGTATCTTTGAATGTAAAGAATGGCATCATTAATTTCTTCCTACCATCGAATAATGATTATAGCGACAATATCATGATTTGTGTGAATTTTATTCCGTCATAAACATATTTTTTTTCTATTTTTTTATGAACTTTCCATTTCTTTTTTAATGTTTTTTTTTGCAATTAACAATATTTCATCCCTTGTTTAATAATAATGATCCTGTTTAGTATGTCTTTCACGTATGTCCTTTATATTTATTCTAAACTAGCCGTGCCACGCGGCTTCGCCCGCGTTAATAAAGTAAAAAGGAAGCCTATGTGTTATTCCGAAACATTCTAAATTTCATTAAAATCGGTTGATTCGTTGCGGAGATACATGGCAACAAACTTTCACGCTCACACATACACAAACTTTGGCTTTTATAATATTAGTAGGATGACAATCACATGTACATCATGTTTGTGTGACCGTGTTATAAACAAACACATATATTATTATATTCGTAGAATACATATGCCTACGGCACTGTGTTTTATGTCACATTTGTATGTATAAATTAATATTTTGTCTATGATCCACTAGACAGGTCAACGGTTGAACATAATAGTTCTATCTAGTGTAATATTGTATTAATATTACATCTTGAAGAAAAAGTGCTTCGAGAGCATCTTATCTAAGACCAGTGTTTTCCAATTCTGATTTCTAAACTTTACCCGACTGGTTTCCTACACTAGCACTTAATTATCCCACCTGTTACGGTGATCAGCTCTGTACCTAGACTTCAGTAATACCTAGACTTGTCTGAACCTAAGTTAGGACATTAAACTGTCGTTAGCGGAATCTACTGCAGCTTGAACGGAAGTCGATTCATGAGGAAGTGATTTTAGATTTTATAGTCCTTTTAAAACTATTCTTTGCGATGTTTATTTGTAAACTGACTTATATATCGAAGATATTGTATAATCATTCTTTACTTATCTTTTCTTTATTAGCCTGACTTACTGAGTTTTCGTTCTTTAACTTTAATTTAAGCATGTTTGTCGGCGATAATATCTACAACAGTACAAGGTGCGATTTCAATAAAGTATAGCTATGCATAAAGTAATTTCATCACGACATACAACATACGTTGCCCACTGGCAAAGTTGGTTACATGTCTGTCTTCAGCGCTGCGGGTGCTGGTTTCAATTGCCAGTGGGAGCACACATTTTGTCCCATTACATTTTCTGTTTTTGGTTGCATTTATGATGCTAATGTTTCTAGCACCCGTGATACTCCAAGATACAAAAAAAAAAAAACATGAATACTTACCTTATTTTCAGCATTCAGGTACAACATTGGAAAACTTACCTGTAACAGAAAAATAATGGCCATTAGCTAAATACACACACAAATATATCTGAAATAATTTTAAGACTACGATGCTGTAAATTGTACCACACCAAGTAACATCGTCAACTAATGGTAAAATAATGTGAATATGGTGATACGGTAAGTTTTCGTAATAAGATTATGTAAACCGCATCCATCAAATTGTTCAATGTTTTCTGCTCGAGGTAGCATGAATGCTTTAATATATATTATTTAGAGAAACAACAACATTGCATCTAAGTACCAGGAGCTGTAGAGAGCACAGAATGGATAATCATATTGACGTAGCTAAGAATCTAACAATCGACTTTGATAAATTCCTTAACAATCTATACAGCTCAACCCTAGACCCTAGAGACATCGACTTCTTTTAATAAAAGCGAACAGTATGTGATCTCTAAGGCACAATAGTCAAAGAACATTTTTATGCAGACTTTGACAGTAACCAAGAGTCTTTCAGACTAGCGAAGTATTTGTCTGACGGCTGACCCTTGGCTCGCTTTCAACATCTTTTCATAAGCATACAATACTTTCAAAGAGAACCCGACGAACCCGAAAATACAACGAATGGTGGGCAATATGGCGCAGCTGACAGGATTAGAAAAGGACCCGTTTGTAGAGTTGGATATGTTTTTGGAAGCGAAAATTCTTGTAGACAAGGTTTAGTGAAAGGTTTTTCTGTCTTTGTTTTACTGTTGGTTGTTTTTAAGTGCGTTTTTTTATAATCTTCCTGTTGAATTCTTTTTAAAAGAAATACCGACGCGAATCCTTCGTTTATGTCTACATTCTGTAATGATATAAAAATGGTTATTTGCTTGAAACATGAACTTAGTTGTTTGGATTATGTGAGCATGTTTCTGCATGTTGACTCGTACAGAACTTTTTTCATATGATAGATAATTTCCAAACAAGTTATATTTATTAACTGCTCGTTGGCTTAGTTGGGTGGCGTTCGCCTTCTAAGCAGGGGTATGGGGTTTGATTCGAGGCGGGAACATAAATTTTCTCCCCAAGGAAAATTTGTGATTGTGTGTGTGATGTGAATGTTTCCGGTACTGGTACAACACAATTCATCGAACTTAGTGTGGAGCTATATTTATGAGCGTATGTTTATGTTATTAATTTATTTTCAAAGATATTAAACCATTTTTTTGCAAATTGAAAACTAAAAAAGACGAATAAAACAAATAGCACTCAAAAGTGTTGTAGACCGCTTGCCGAAGGCGGAGCGAGCCCAGGATAATTATAAGTTCCAGTTTCCTAATTGGATCTAAAATTAGATATTCATGTCTATGGTAAAGAAATAATTTTAATATATGATCGTGCATATCTGACAGATTTTAAACAGAAGGCGAACATCACCATATTAAAATTAAATAGTTGACATATATTTGCAATACATTCACTTGGGGGCTGAGTCACCCTCGTCCGTAGGAGGATACCCCTTAAGTCTGACTCCCTACACGTGGTCCCCGGGTGGTGCTAATCAGGTGACATTTGAGAGGTGGTAGAGCATTTTGTGAGTTGCTCGCCTAGCTTGCTACCAAAGTAGCTTACCACCATCAAGTTGAAAGTCTGCCGCCAAGCCAAATACGGTGTTCCGGCAGTTATCCTTGAGAGCCTGCGTATTCCAGGTCTAGTGTGTTTACCAGCTTCGATCACATCGTCACTTACCATCAGGTCAGATAGTGGTCAAACACTAGCCTGTCACAAATAAAAAAAAAAAAAAAAACATTCTTACACAATTATGTCCGCTAAAATCTATATTTTATGACATCCTGGTCCGTCTTGGCCAGTCTATATGAACAATGTATCGTACTTATATGAATTTCCAACGTATAACTTAAGATTTTTACACGTACACTTTATAAGAATTAAAAAAAAATAGAAGTTACTTTTCTCCTTGTAAAAAGGCTTCTAGTTTCAATTGCTCTTAACAGTGTACCACCTCCTGTACCGCTCTGCTGGAGCAATTTAAAACTTCGCCATAAGCGATATGTTCGCGGCCGCCCAACTTTGATTACTTTAATAGGATGTACATTGTTCCTTAGAAATATTAAGGAGGTTATTAAGACTTTCAGTGAACTTGATTGTTCTTATATTGGTCGGGGAAGTTTGATAGTAAAACTTGGTTATATTTTTATGAGATAAGTGAGGCTTTGGGGATTAGCAATAGAGCTGGATGTTGCGGTGTTTCAGAAAACTACATTTACATAGTAGTTATCTATATAGGCTTTTACTGTATAGTATAACGCTACTAACAAAACTGTGAGATAATAGGCAATCTTTGATCACTACGTATAGTATGTTAAAGACGTATATAAGTAACACTTATCACTGTGTGGTATATCTGCGTTGAAACACGAATGTGTAAGTTTTTATTTATTTAGTATTATTAATATTTAATTTTTTTAGTATTTTATTTTATTATTTGTTTTATTTTAATCTGACATTATTGTTATTATTTGAATTAGAACATTACATTTGTGTCCGTATTTAATTTTATTATTATTTTTATGATGTTCACTAGAAAATTTCAAATGTATTATGTCTATGTTAGTTTGTCTTAACCTGGAATAAATTATTTTTAATTTAAATTTAAATTAGTAAATATATTGGCAATTGGGCCATAGAATAAAAGTAACTTAATTATCAGAAAACTAATTTTGAATTTTTGAACTTGGTTTTAGACATAAAACACATCAAACGAAGCAAAATTTTGCAAGCCGTTGCATAAAATGCCAGCCTGCAAACAACGTACCAACTATATCGCAATGAACATTGCATTGAACCTTATAAGTCATTTGCCATACCTTTAAGTCTATTATATAACTATTATAAGTACAATTTGAGGATATAGAGGCAGTTGGCTTGCATAGTATGAAAAAAGTAATAATATAGCTAAACATCTTTACAAATTTCAATATCTCAATAAAAAGCAATATCAACAACAGATTCGCGAAAAAAAATCCAAAATTAAACACCAAAGAGATATATTAAAAACAAAAAGTCAAAGTAAATAATAATCACAATACCGTGAAGAGATCATCTCAGCAATTTCATTAGAAAAATCCCGCGCTCCGGGAAATGTTCATCTTCAAGTTAAAATATGAGGCACGATATTTCAGGAATTAGGCTCTCGCTGTATATTTGTTTTGTTCTTTCATTCGTCGTTATTAGAAGTTTTGTAATGTTTTACGGGATTTTTGTCTCCTACACCCACACCTGCCTACACACGTACTGTCTACAGTCTACACTAATGAACTTTTTTTTATTATTGGCCAAATAAAACAGAATTATACTGTTTTATTGGCAGAAATAACTTTCCGCCTAAGTAGGTACCACAAAAGAAATAGACAATGGTACCTAGCTGTTGTTACTTATCCTAAGGATTGAATATTTTGTAATATGCATTAATTCTTCACACAACTAATCAAATTATACGTAACAACACCATCGCAAATACTTTAGTCCTCGTTATCATGGTGATGGCGCTTGTTACAGAGCTTAAATATCGAGTCCTAAATAGAAAACCAATAATCAAACGCAAGCAAAGCTTAAAAAAACCGACTTCTCGATCTTCGGAACCAGATTTAACGTATTAAACACGCATTATTGACAATTACTCAAAAATTAGTGATCAGATCTTATCTGAATGATAATCATCAAAATCGGCTCACAAAGAAAGAAGTTATGAGGTAACTTTTGAAGTCGGTTAAAAACGAGAACATCTTCAATGTAGTCCACAGAATACGCATTATTGAGGATAACTCTAAAACTACTAGTCAGATCTTGATCAAATTTAAATGGAACCAATTGGAAAGCAACACCTATCAAACAGAAAAAAATTTAATATCGGTTCACTTGGAACGAAGTTATGAGGTATACACACATAAAAAAAAAAAAAATTACAGTCGACTTGAATACCTCCTCCTTTTTTGTAAAGTCGGTAAAAATACACGGTCAATGTCCCGTATCTAACAATAATTTATTTGCATAACGTCTCACTCAACAAATATTATAAGTAGGTACCAAACATCATCCACAATCATTCAGCGTCCCAATACTGGACATAGATATACCAATCAGTGGTACAAAACCTTCTGTTTTTCATGCCACTTGCATTAGTCCTACACCGTTTTAATCCAAATTTGAGCTCCAATATTTACAATATCGTCAAACCATCTAGCTGTTTAAAATATAATTCCATTTTCGTTACTGTGGACAAATCCGGGGGATAACAAAAGTCCGGGGAGACTTGCCAAGTTCCCGCGTCTTGAGAAAGTTGTTATGTCGTGGCAGACCGCGGTTACCCACACTGCCCTGCGGAGCTTGCTCCTGGATACTTTGGAATTAGATCAAGTTGTAGAAGAAGAAGGATGGTTTTGTATAATATAAACATTATTGTTATCACAGATAATGTGTCATTTTAGCGAATTTACATTTACATGGTTTGGTTATTATTAAGATTTATTTTCGACTGACAGTTGGTATCTTGAATTAATTAAACTAACCACGCCACGCGGCATCGCCCGCGTAAATTAAGTTAAAAAGCCTATGTGTCATTCCGGAACCTAAACTATCTACATTCAAAATTTTATCAAAATCTGTTTATTCGTTACGGAGATACTTGGTAACAAACATTCACACACACACACAAACGTCCATATTTATAATATTAGTAGGATTCGTAGGATAGGATAAACAGCTGTTTACTCAAAAATATTTGTATGACACTATTGTAGGTAAGTAGGTACTCACTGTATATTATTCAAATATAAAATTATCGATTAGGATTGTAATTTGGGGATTGAAGTGAGTTTTTAGTTATTTGTAATTAAAAAAAATATATATAAAAATTAAAAAAATATTATATAATAAATAAATAAATAAATAAACGCTTTCACACTCACAGCCCCACACTAAGTTCAATGACTTGTGTCGTGGGTGCCGGAAACATTCACCTCACATACACAATCACAACCAGAACCAGAAACACAAAATTTCCTTGGGGAGAAAACTTGTGTTCCCGCCGGGAATCGAACCCGATACCCCTGCTTAAAAAGCGAACGCTCACCCAACTGAGCCAACGGGCAGTTCATATATATTTTTATTTTATTTTTGATTGGGAAAAAATCATCAATAAATGAAAATACTTACGGTGAGGAATTAATGACGTAGTAACGCAAAGGAAAAACTTTACTGTGTATAACTGTGTGTATGTTTGCAAGATTGTATAAATGTTTTTAAAATAGGTATTACAACAGTTTGACCTATAAGGACTTACAATAGTATCATAATATACTTAGTTAAAACTAAATAATGAATGAATGTATTGAACTCATTGCCTGTGTCTTTGTTGTCTAAAGAATATAATCAAAATCGTTTATTCACATGAGCTCCAAAGAGCCACTCATGAAAGTTAATTATTCTACTGCCAGATTCGCAAAATTACAGCCATCTCAAGAAGAACCTGGCAAGAAACAGCTTTTTTTTTAGTACGCTTTCTTAGTTAATGCCCGTTTTATTACAGATTCAAAACTTTCCAAGTGGTAATTCAGTTACTATTTTAGGAATTCTATTTTAAAATCTTACCCCATTTGCCATAAAAGATTTATTCGTTTGCTTAATCTAAATGCGCGCACTGTAATTTTATGCTTATATCTAGTATTAAGATTGCGTGCGTCGCTTCTTAATTTATATTTATTAATATTTTTGTGAACATGCATAATATTTTCAAAGGTGTAATCTTAAACTCTTCAAGTCAAGATTGAATAGTTATTTGAGGCCGTCGGCGACTCTACCGCCGTCAAGTGGTACTGGTACAGTAACTAAAAAACACTTAAGTGACTAAAGGTTAACCTCGCCAATGATGAATAAAATAGACCGTTAAAAATTCCAATACATTTCAGTAGGTATCCAAGTGACATCTACAAAAGTCCCAAGTCAACATTCGTAATTGAGGTTGAATTTTCTTGAACGTAATCTGTAGTAAGTTACCTACTATATTAGTTCAATCACCACCCCAGAGATGGCGCTAAACATGAAAAAAACAGTGTTAGGAAAATAGAACTCCACAAATAAATTCATACCAGAAGCTAAATATAGATGTCGCTAATAAATGAGGGATTATATGGCGTTACTAAAACAAGAAATGCTTGTGTTGGTTTTTGTGCCATCACAGAGATGGCGTTATGTATGAAGAACGTTTAAGCTGTGTTGAGTACACCTCATTTAAGATTTTATTTTAAAGTCAACGGTAAAATGTAGGTGTCGCTAGTACAAAAGGGTTTGAGCAAAATCAGATAGTATAGCCACCCTTACAGAGATGGCGCTTTAGTAATGAAGAAAATACGAGGACAAACTGGAACAACTTAAAACATTACTACGTTCGCCTTACGCCATACTTTTGTACAAGTACGACTAATAACGCCAGTTGTATGCAGAAGTTGGGAGAGGTATTTTAATACGCATTATAATATTAAGTTAAGGTTCCTTCACAAAGATAGCACTCAATATGTTTATGTTATTGCTACCTATATTGACTGATTCTGTGGCAGAAAGGCAGTGAAACATTACCTATCATCACATTTATAATAGACTAGCCGTGCCCCGCGACTTCGCCCGCTATTATCAAGTTAAAAAGTAGCCAATGTGTTAATCCTAGCATATAAGCTATATTCATTCAAAATTTCATCCAAATCCGTTCAGCCGTTAGAGGGAACAAACACACACTTACTTACACTTGTACTTACACACAAACTTTTGTATTTATAATATAAGTAGGATTATAAATGTGGGGGTAGGAAGGATTATATATAAACAACAACATAGATTGTCAAACGTCACCATATACAGTTCGCTCGAAGCGTTTTGTTTCTACGTATATTATCCGTACTGCAAAGGAGTGTAGCTCATTGCCAGCATCTTGTTCCCCGAAGGGTATAATCTGGTAGTCTTCAAGTCAAGAGTGAATAGGAATATTCTTCGGCCGCATCTATATTTTTCATTGCGATAGTGGTCAAATGCTTGCCTATCGAGCATATAAAAAAAAACACTACCCTGGAAGATAAAAGCATATGCCTTCTGAATTAGAACTTAGTTTTCATAATTACTGTAAATTGTGTGCAATGTCAATACTCACATCCTTTTCTTTCTATATAATATCCTATTCTCTCCTGCTACTCCTTTATACTTGAATGAACACTTTAAGTTTCTCTATCTTTCCAATTCCTTTTCCTTACGGTCATCCAATACCCTACAACTGAAAATGCCTGCTCACACATCACATACCTATGACAGGTCTTTCACAATTCAAGCTGTCCGTCTGTGGAATGCGCTGCCTGTGCCCACCAGGCGAGCTAAATCTATTGACATTTTTAAAACGTTGGTATTTAAAAATTATCGGTCCATCTATCCGTAGGTAATATTATTTTGTTAGCTGTTTATGTAGGTATATATTGTAATATTTATTATGTATATATTGTGTATATGTGTATTATGTAAGTATATTTTTTATTTATTTATTTAGATATATTATATTATTATATTAGTATAGAACGCCACACCAACCCAAATCATCCTGCACATTTTCTGTTCATCCAAAGGTTGTCTGGCAGAAATCGCTTAAAGCGATAAGACCGCCCATTGTACTACCTCATATAACTGTATTATTTTAAGTTCTACAATTTTACTTTTATTTGGTGTGCAATAAAGAATTATTGTATTATATTGTATTGTAATGTCCTATATTGCCGAGGCACCATACAGATAATTTGGAGGACTTACCTTTAACAGATGAGGGTCTCGCTCTGCCGCGTCCAGCAACGACTCTGCTTCGCTAAGCCACGCCACGAACTTCTCCAGAGAGCGATCGAAGTTCTGCAGCGAAGATACTGCGGAGTGAAGCGCTTTGCCTCGGGCTATGATACTGCAATGATGAGAAAAGCGTTAGGATAAGTACAATGTTATTAGCTTTAGTAGGGAAATTTTAATACTCGTCTTGCCAGTTAATCTACCAGAATTAGAATTAGAATCAGAATCAGAATCAGAATCAAATTCAGAATCAGAATCAGATTTAGAATCAGAATCAGAATTAGAATTAGAATGGTTTATTAGCCTTATAACAAACAAAACACACAAACGTATTCACATTCACAGCCCCACATTAAGTTCAAAGACATGTATCGTGGGTGCCGGCAACATTCACATCACACACTCATTACACCCAGAACCAGAAGCACAAATATCCTTTGGGATTAATTTGTGCTCCTGCCGGGAATCGAACCCAGTTAGTAACAACATAGTTGTTATACTGGACAAATCATGTTACATTATATTTCAAATAAAACTGTATACAGTTATCTAGTCATAGTCAACCACCTTGAAGAAGAATATCAGTCGTCAAACACTAAGGTTTTGTCCAGTAGTTCATAGCAAGTTACCAATCTAAGAGTGGCGTGTTTACTACTCTTGACTTTGGAGTCATTGACTTTAATGAGTGTCTCTTTGGGGCCCATGTGAATGAACAAATTGAATTCAGTTAGATTTTTTATTTACTTTAATAATCACTTGCCAGCATGTAAATAAGCCACTATCCATCTACATCAGCCATAAACAACCTTAGCAGTTTAACTCTACAGTTTTTCATTGTTACTGTCCTCAAAATATAAAAAAAACACAACCCCACACTTAGTTGAAAAACTTGTATCGTGGGTGCTGGAAACATTTACCATTGCGTATAGTAACACGATCACACCCAGAAGCAGAAACTCAAATAACCCTTAGGAAGGAGAATTGTGCTCCTGCCGGACCCACGATGCAGAAGCTACGAGTAGATAGTAGATGCCTGCCCACTGCGCCAACTGACTGTCGTAAATTGAGGGTTATATCTACGTTATTATTTATTTATATTCACAGCGAAAACCTAATTTTTAAGTCGACTTATTTTTATTATATTGTTCAACAATTTTGTGGGTTATAGACAAAACCCTCAAATAAATAGGTAGTTCAAAAGGTTCTGGGTGGCCCATTCAATTCCATGTTTGAGTAGACCCCTAACATTAAAGGCACTGACGAAACTAAGGGTAAATTATACAAAATTAACAAGTAGGTGTGTTACTTAATATATTATTTATGTGTACCTGTCCATATTCCACTTCTTGTTAAGGAACAAAAGGGTTACTTTACAGCCCTATTTTAAATTCTTATTTCCTTATTTAGGGGAGCCAATTTTCGTGCCTGCTTTACATAAAATTGTTTTAATTGCCTAAGGCAGGGCACGATGAATATGAATGAACGTAAAGGTATATTTTATGTCCTTCTGTTGAGAACAACAGAGGTGATTTATTTAATAAACACTTAAAATATGACAGGCAATATTTTTTTTGTGTCACTCTCCGTAATTTTATGGGTTTCACAGTGAGCATACAGTTATTTCACGACACCTCATGCATGCTTTATTCAAGATAGTACAAGCAGAATATAAGAGATGGCGCTGTAAAAAAGTTATCATCACCCCTTCATAGATGGCGTTAGTAAAATGCAAATTCAGATGACTGGCAAATTACGAGATGACAGAAAATTTAGTTTGATTAAATTAATATCATCAGATTTCTGTTTTATCACCTCAAAATGCATATTTATAAGGTTATAATTCGATATTTTGAGTGCTTGCATATTTTTCGTTGACGGAAAATGTTAAAATTTCTACAATAGGAATATTATGTGCGATTAAATATTGTTACCTATTATTAAGTTCGTTATATCGATGGTTGACGGCCTCGGTGGAGCGTTTGATGCGAGTGGTATCATCGTTCCGGTACACCGCGATCAGGCGCTGCGTCAGCTGTCCAAACAACTCGATCTGGTGCTTGTATTGGTGCACTTCGGCGTGGAATGACTGGAATGAAAACAATTTAAGGTTATATTAGAATAAATAATTGTAATACTATAAGATAAACTAAGATGATTCTTTATTGGCTAAAACTGTAGTGTTAGTATTCTAGAGTTCTTATTGCAGGTAATTTTATTACAGTTGACCTATCTCGGGCGTCCAGTGTCACAAAGTATGAATATACAGACCATACAAATTTTCATTATTTAGATTATTACTATCAAAAGGCAAATTATAAATTTATATAAATGTTTGTGTGTGTGCGTTTTCATTATCGGATAAGGTAGAATTTACCCACGTTGATATTCATGTGTATAAGTCAACGATATTACATCCAAGTATAAGTGGATAACTATACATATATAATAGTTACCACGCGGTAAGGCGGAGGGTGGAAATTACGCTTGCCCTAGAATGTAACTGGCACTTAAAGATAGCCAGAATACAATTTAAGACTCGAAAGATTTTACATCTTAAGGGTGGTATACAACTGTTATAGTTTGGTACACGGTGTCTAGCCAGGCAATCACGAGAAAATGCTTTACCACTCTTCTCACTTTCCACTCTACTTCATTACGATATTATCTTGCTGGAACCTGAAGCTCGTTCAAGGATTTAAATCCACAACAACTACTTGATCAGAAAGAAGAAGTAAGAAACTAAAAAAAAACGAGGTATTGATAAGCAAATCTATTAATTAATTTAGGTGCTGTACCCCTGACACTTAGGATTGATTCCGCGTTCGATAGAGTCTTTTTGTGACATCTTTGAAGTGCTTATAATTAACTGATTAATATTTATTTATGAACTACTTTTCCGTTCAACCAATAAACTTCCATTGTCCCGCGGTTGTAAGTATATAGTAAGGATGCTACATATTCGGCCAGATCAAGATAAACATTTTCGCATTCATAGCCCAACACTAAGTTCATCGACTTGAGTCAAACTGCAGAGTCTTGGTCACCGACATAAGGTCGCAAGTCTATCGGTGTTCTACCGTTTACACTTTAAAGAGTGTGCGCAGGAATTGCCCTCGTCTTTGTTCCCCGTAACAGTATAATCTGGGAGTCTTCAAGTCAAGAGTGAATAGGTACCTTCTAGGCAAGCGTGCTACATCTTCGGCCGCATCATCGCTTTCCATCAGGTGAGATTGTGGTCAAACGCTTGCATATACTACATAAAAAAAAAGAGTCGTGAATGCCGAAAACATTCACATCACACACACAACCACACCCGGAACCAGATAAACAAATTTCCCAAAAATCATAAAAACATTTTATGTTAGTGTGAAGTGTTATTTCAGTTTTAGAGATAAGTACTTAAACACCAATCCACTTTGAACCTGCCAGGATGCCCTAACTTCACACAGTGGACCGGGCGTCCAATTAACTTAGATTTACGGCGGCTAAGTTGCCAACTTGCGGTATAACTTAGGTATAGTCAACTTGGCAAGCAAGAATATGGGATGAGATTGGTAACGCTATGATAACAATTACTGGAACTAAATTGTAACTAATTGTAGAGCCAAGAACAATTCTTGACCAAAAGTTTACTCACGAAATAATAACAGCAACAATAAGTTATAAGCTCGGTGTATTGTATTTATACGTAACTTAGGTCTTTGCTGCATCGATATACATAGTTTTAGTACAGTTTTAGGAGATATAGTTCCGAAGATAGTTGTATGAACAGAAAACAATTGTCATATTAAAGGAAGGCAAATTTTTAATATACATGAGATAATATAGGAAAACGTTTAAAAGTAAAAGTTCTACACTGCACCTCTGTTTTCTTCATAATAACACATCACAACTTTGCAATGAGTGTAATAGAGAGTAATTTTCACAATTTGCGCAACTTTACAATTGTATTATAAAACCTAGATTTAAATAAAATATGGTTCAACGGCAGCTATCATGTAAATAAGCTGCCGAGTTAAAATTCTAAAAAGTGTAAATTATATTCTGCTCAAGGCGGTGAAAAGAATAATTTGTTAAACAGTTTTAATACACTCTTTTAAAAAAATAATAATTGTATGCTAGTTTTATCAGATTATTAGTTCAGATATTATATTAACTTACACGCACACAAACATTTGTGTATAATAATCCACTCACGTTTCCTTTAAATGGCGACTACAGGGCTGTCGCACTATAATCCTGCCAATATCATGTATAGACAACAAGGAAACGTATCGTTTCGTGTTGTCAGATTACAATGACATAAACATAATATAAACGTTACTTTAACAAAAAGGTTCATTGGCGATAATAATCTAGTGGAGTCCAGATCGCAGAACCTTAAGTCTATTCGTATTCTATCATTTGTATTTTGGAGAGTGTGCGCAGGAATTACATGAGTTAATTCCACCATGCCCCTATTAACATCTAACAACCAGACAAACTGTAAAACAGCATCAATTTTCTAGTTTGTTTGTTTGCTCGAAGCATTTTGCTTCTACGTTCATCCGTACAGCGAAGGAGTGAAATTCATTGCCTGCGTCATTGTTCTCCGAGTGGTATAAACTGGGAGTCTTCAAACCAAGAGTGAATCGGTATCTTCTAGGCAAACATGCCACATCTTCAACCTCCTCATCATTTTCTATCGGGTGAGATAGTGGTCAAACGCTTGCCTATTTAGCATAATAAAAACTTCTATTCGTATGAAATACGTGTAATAAATCTTGAACCAGAATACTTACGTATAAATAGATGAAAAGTCTAAGATTTCACATTAAAGAATTCGCGCGCCTGGTTTTTATACCATGGATATGGTACGGGGAGATACCATTTCAATCCATGACTCATTCTCCAATAGCAAAATCAATAAGCAATATTCAGCTTGCAACCTTACAAATGACGAAAACACTTGACTTGCCCAAAGCAATACATTCAATAAGTAAATACTTTTACTTAAATAAACTATCTGAAGAATAGGGTGGCTTATGAAAACATGCTCATGTCGGTACGAAATCCCAGACACAAGTCCCTATTGTATCTCATTTTATAAACATGGAATCTTAAGCCCGTCTTGTAGGTATTGGCTGCCAACCTCGCAGCCCACGTACAAATGTTATTTTGAAGACAGTCTCCACTTGGCATAACGTCTCCCGTTTATATGTATAAGACAATGCAACACCGCATTTTCTCACGTAACTAATGATGATAAATCACAGTAAAATTATTCAAGTATTTAACAAACAACCAACGCGTTCACACTCACAGCCCTACAGGTCCAAAAACTTTTATCGAGGGTTTCACTACATGTTAATCTATGTACATTTTAAATTTCATCCAAATCCGTTCAGCCGTTAAAGCGTGAAAAGTGAACAAACATACTTACACACTTACACACTAACACACACACTTACACACAAACTTTCGGATTTATAATATTAGTAGGAGTAGGATAGTAGGATACATTAAAGATGAAGTCCAAATTAGGTTTATATATACTGATGATAATGTACCTTTTGCTCTCTAAGTTGCGCTTCAAGCACGTCGGCCGTGTGTCCAGGGGCCGTCATGGCGGCCAACCGTGCCTCCATCCGAGTGAGCCACGCGTCTGCCTCGCGCCGCCTCGCTTCGTATCGCTGCGAGTCGCCGAGCATCGCATCCAGCTGCGCTTTGCGCTGTAGGACGCGGGCATTAGCTTCATCCCAGTGCTCGCGGAGGGCCGTCACTGAAACACAAAACAAAATCTTTTAAATATGACGTTGCTTAACTGCCTTTAGACACATTTTTTTCTAGTATTTACTATTCATGTATCCTTCTGCAGTGGTTTCACTTAGATTCTATATATAGGATGCTCCTTTTATGGGTTCAATTGTTTGATAAAGTCCGTTTTAAAATACGTTTAATGTTTAGTACTAATAATCGGATAATTGCTAAACGGGATGAAGTCCCATCCTTGAGATCTAGTTTTCTTTCTGGTGGAAAGTGATGACGCGTTCGACGATGGAGTACGTTTGGCTACAAGATACCTGGCAATTAGGCGTAACAGATCTCGGAATAACCGGACATATTCTTATGTACTTACAAAACTCATATTAACTAACAACTGAGATAAGAGTCAAACGGTACAGTGTCCGTTCAAACATACAAACATTAATTGGATCGAGCGCAACGAGATCCCTAAGTTGATTTGGGTTGTTCAGCACTTTGTCCGTCCGTCCATCTGTCAGAGCCATCTAGCGTCTAACTATAAATCATACAAGCGACTAACTTTAAATTCTCAAAAAATGAAACTGTGTCCCAAAGCCAAAAATGGCAATGAAAAGTATACCTTTAAATGTAGATACCTATAAGTGAGGTATCCATACAAGTATGTAGGGGCCAAAATATTTTTATTCCTGCTCGTGTGGGATATCGTAGAAAAGAACTTTGAAAGTTGAGTACGAAACTATTTATTAAAAAATAGGTTGGAAAATAACAATTTGGTATACATCAAAATCACCATTTATAGACCTATTGTGACCCAGGGTCTATCTCAAACACGGCTACATATATCGCTGAAACTTACATATTAGATTCGTTATATACTCCTATTAAACAACAAACAATTAATTTTAGCAATTAACCTATAAACTGTTAGGCAAAATGTAGGCGCGAGATCTCTGCTCGGGGCGAACAACTAGTTAAGTTAAATAAGCTCGTATAAAACGTAATTTTAAGTTCGGTAAAAATAGAAACAAACATAACGATTTCATATGAATTGTGTTTTTGGAGATTAAAACAAAAAAACGCTCAATGTTATTGTTTTTATGTTTGCAATTAATGTTTTGTCGGATTTTGTAATAAAACGATGTAAAGAGGATAACGGTTATTTATGAAGCAAATATTGACTGCCTGAAAATGAGAATGTTCAAACAGAAAGGGTTTAATATTGTTTCATTTCGGGAAAAGGTTCCGGCCTAGTAGGTTCTACACCTCACTTGCTAAGGTCAACGACTCCCAATTTCCGTTTTTCATTACATCATCTAATATTATAAATCCGAAAGTTTGCGTGTGAGTCAGTAAATGTATAAGTGTGTATGTATGTTTGTTTTATCTTCTCTCTGTAACGGCTGGAAGGATTTTATATAACACAATTTTTGTGTTTACTATTTTACGTGACTACGCTTTCAACGTTTGACTCCATATTAAATGGAGTGATAAACGTTGAAATTGTAATAAATAGTCTCAAACAAATAAACATGCATTAACAAGTAAATGAACTAAAATATAAAAAAAACGCAACAGCGAAACTTTTTACCGACTTCACAAAAAAGGAGGAGGTACTCAAGTCGACTGTATTTTTTTATGTGTGTTACCTCATAACTTCTTTCCACGTAAACCGACTTCGACAATTTTTTTTAGTCTGAAAGATGTTGCTTTCCAATTGGTCCTATTTATATTTGATCAAGATCTGATTAGTAGTTCTTGAAATATCGTCAATAATGCGTATTCTGTGGACTACATTGACGATGTTCTATTTTTGATTTGAAAGCTGGAGCTTTTCATATGGTCCCATTGAAATTTGATCAAGATCTGATCTCTAGTTTTTGAGTTATCGTTAATAATGCGTGTTTCATACACTAAATCTGATCAAGGTTCCGAAGATAAAGCGGTGAAGTCGGTTTTTTTAAGCTTTGCTTGCACTTAATTATATGAACTAAACTTAATTTTATGTAATACCTTTTCAAAAATCTGCTACTTTTTTTTCAAGCTCCTATCTAAGCGCTCTTGGATTTTATGACGAATGTAATGATACTTTACTACTTGACAGATTTCGATAAAAATGTATATGGGACCACCCGTGAGAACCTCCTTTTTGAAGAAGGTTGATATAAATGTACAAGTGCACTTTCTTTTTATTGATCAAAAGGCTAGCATTTGACCGCATTCTCACCTGATTGAAAGTGATGATGCGGTCGACGGTGGGAAATACTTGCCTAGAACATACCTGTTCACTCTTTCCTTGAAGAGGTCTTAATTATCCTTATCATACATACATACAAGATACACGCAAAAAACATAACCCTTCCTTAGCAGTCGAGGTTAAAATGTGATGCCTTATTTCTGTGGCAGGTATGTATAAAGCCCTTGCTAAACCCTGATTCGGCAGATATATACGAGTAATTACCCTTTTATATCCACGTCATATCGACGTTTACAAACAAGGGTTGTTTATTTCCCATCTACCCCGGGGATGAGGATGTTTCCTCATATGGAGGTTTATATCCGCCTCGTTGAATATGAACTTCCGATGAATAAGATTAAAAGAGTTATTTTGGCTGCTGTGATCTACGGATACGATATATGACAGTGACATCAATAACTTTTGCATAAACTGAACTGCAAAGTATTGTATAAGCAATATATATTTTTAGCTGCACGTTGTTCGTTGGTTACATGTCTGCCTTCTAGGCTGCATTGCCGGGTTTGATTCCTGGTGGGAACACATTAACCAAAGGTAATAAGTGTTTCTGGTTGTGTGTGATGCGAATGTTTCCAGCAATTGCGATACTAGTCTTCGACATTACTGGGGCGGTGAGTGTAAAAAATTTATGAAATTTAAAATTATAAATTATTGTGATGCCCGGCACAGCATTATAACGCTGGTCTGATTATTATTAATTAATCGAGCGAAGCGAAATCTCTAAGTTGATTTGGGTGATTTAACACTTTATCCGACCATCCATCCGTCTGTCTGTTAGAGGCATCTAGCCTCTAAACAATACAAGCGAATAACTTCACATTCTCAGAGAATTTGTAATGCTACGGCCAAAAGCCAGAAATGGCATTTAAAATTATATACATTTATTAAGGGGTCTCCCGTACAAGTTAGTGGAGTGCAAAATATATTTTATTTTGTTATTTACTACTTGTGGGGTAAATTTGGAAAGAGCTCTGCAAGTAGAGTACGAAACCGATTTTAAAAGAGATCAATGTTGGAAACAACAATTTGAAAGGCCACTAAAGTCTTTGTTTTTAGACCTATTTTGTCCCGGGGTCTATCTCAAAAACTGGTACACATTTAAAACTAAAACTTACATGTAACATCTTGCTTATAACTTTTTTCTATATAATAATATTTTATATAGAAAAAAGTTATAAGCAAATTAAACTCAAAACTTCTCCCTATTAGGCAAAAAGTAGGCGCGAGATCTCAGTTCGGGGCGAACGACTAGTGTTAATTAGAAACTACGTAATCGACATTCAATTTTTCAATTCGCTCGAAGCGTTTCGCTTCTACGTTTATCATCCGTACTGCGAAGGAGTGGAACTCATTGCCATCGTCTTTGTTCCCCGAACGGTATAATCTGGGAGTCTTCAAGTCAAGAGTGAATAGGTACCTTCTAGGCAAGCATGCTACATCTTCGGCCGCATCATCACTTTCCATCAGGTGAGATTGTGGTCAAATCAGGCATAAAATAAAAAAAAAATAATTTGAGAATAAACTCCAAATTGCCTTATTGATTATTTGGGAGCTCTTTATCAAAGCCGCTCAGTTAGTATCAAAAATGTTAAAAAAATATTTGAAATTATGAAAGCAGTAAATTCTTCGTACACATAACAATTTACTCGTCTCAAAATAACGTAAGGATCCTATTAAACATTTTCCAATGGCACAAAAATACCTTTTCCGCTTATTTTATACATAACAAAGGGAAGTTGGGCGAAGAAACCATCTATTTTTATAGAAGTATCGGCGTTCGCGGCAAATCAATCACAATGTTTACCCAGTTTACCCCACTTTACCCGCAGAAAAGGGTAAAACCTAAATATTTACCTTAGAAATTGTATAAACCATTCCGGAATTCCAGTGTTTGTGATGTGTTTTTATAGGAGGAATCTTGTTTTATGTAGGTAGATCTATGAATTTAAATTTACTGGATATTCTACTTTATTGCTCGTGGTTCTCTTGGTAAATGTGTGTACCTTATATTGTTATATGGCTATTTCAGGACTTTGGTTACATAAGAAATATTTTTTTAAATCCCCCGACGCTCTTTCTAGATAACGGTTGCACCAATTTTCATCAAACATAGCTAAGAACACTAAGTTCCTTTCAAACAAAAAAATCTAAATCGGTCTAGCCGTGTAGGAGCTACGATGCCACAGACAGACACAAAGTCAGACACACACACACAAAAAAACTTATCACACCTCTCTGTTTGCGTAGGAAGTTAAAACTAGTCGAAGCTAAATAAAACCCGACGTCATAGAAAGTAAACTTACCTTTTTTTTTACATATTTTTTTGTTAATAATACTTTTTATGCGATTATGATAAGAACTTTAACGAGAGTTTTGCCGCGAAAGTGAAAAAATGTCGTTGATGATTTTGTATAATTTTCCAAAACCTGTGATTCTTCTAGTTTTAATGTGTAATAATGGTGGATTATTAATCGATAATACTTAGTAAACGTGCATAAGTGTGATTTTTGCCTTCGCTCCAAAACTCCAGTAGAAGTTCTAGTAAAGTTTCTACCACTTTACTAGGGCACTTACTTGACTATGACCTTTGCTCTTTTATTTGACTTTGACTGTGACTTGCGACTAGGACTTTTAATATGAAATACACTTGAAATGTATTATTACGTGACACTGGCTAAATGCACAAGAAAGCGAAGCCAAGAAAAAAAACTTTATCGCAGTTATTATAGGTATTAAAAATATAAGTGAGAAAGGTTGCTAACTAACTCTAAATCGTTATAGATCATAGGGTAATTCCAAATAAAAATTATAAAAGGAACCTAAAGTGGATTTTCAAGTAACCAATTAATAATACCCCACTTGACATGGGTTTGTCGCTTTTTTTTACAATATGGCGTCTATGTAGCCATATTGAATGTTGATTGTTGTCTTGTCTTCAGTGTCACCAGATTAAGGGAAATCGATTGACGGTTGGATCTGGACTATTTGCAATTACATATGAGAAATACATTATGAGACTTAATACAGTCAATAACATTTATTTATTTTTTCTACATAATTAATAACTTAACTAATCTACTATCCTAATACAAAAAGTCATTGGTCGGCAGTGTGCCCAAAATGATAATTATTTTGCTCAGCAATTAAGTCTCGCTTTACAACGAGGTAACGCAGCCAGTGTTTGCAATTCACAATTTATTTTTGATGAGTACAATATGGGAGTCTTCAAGTCACGAGTGAATAGGTATCTTCTAGGCAAGCTTGCTCAATCGTAGACCACATCGTCGCTTACCATCAGGTCAGATAGTGGTCAAAAGTTTGCCTATCTAGAATAAAATAAAAAAAAAAACCTACCAAATATTTTCCGAATCCGTTAAAGACGCTATAAATATGCCTTTTATCAAACTACACATAAAAAATACTTACACGGTATTACATTATTGCATTAATAATATTAGGTGTCGGTAGATTACTCAATACCACGTATCTACGAATTTTAATTAGCCTTGTTAGAACAGACATCGGGTGTACTTATCTGGTATTAACATTCACTGCCGCACACTAAGTTCAAAGACTTAAATTGTATCATGGGTGCCGGTAACACTCACATTCAGAACCAAAATCACAAATGTTCCTTGGGTAGAACTCTGCTCCTCCCGGCAATCGAACCCACGACGCAGAAATCAAAGTCTTACCCACTCCGCCAACCGGGTCGCTAAAAACAACTAAGGATTCGGAGTTTGGACATAGAAGCATTATATTAGATCCGAAATGCACAAGTCACACTCCTCCTTCCTCCTTGCGCTAATTTTTCTATTTTCCTTTTTCTTTTTATAACGAATTTTAATATAATTTGCTTAGGTAATAAGAGAGTTTTTTTTAAAACGCTTGTCGTAAAATACCAGTGATATGTAGCCCATAATTTACGCTTCCAAAAATCTAAAGTCTCTCTACAAATGGCTTTTCCTCTGTATTTCTTTCTGACGCAGATCCATTCTGACACGAAATCATACATCAAAATCGTATATTCACATGAACCCAAAGAGGCACTCCTGAAAGTTAATTACTCTTCTGCCAGATTCACAAAATTACAGCCATCTCGAGAAGAACCTGGCAAGAAACAATGACAACAGTCAGTCCATATTTTACCGACTTCCCAAAAAAAGGAGGAGCTACTCAAGTCAAATGTATTTTTTTTATTTGTGTTACCCCATAACTACCCACGTGAGCCGATTTCATAAAAAAAATTTTAGTTTGGCAGATGTTGCTTTCTAATTGGTCCCTATTAAATTTGATCGAGATCTGATCAGTAGTTCTTGAAATATCGCCAATAATGCCTATTTTGTGACGAATAATGCGTACTTTGACGATGTTCTCGTTTACCCGACTTCTAAAGTTACCTCATAACTTCAAGGTTCCGATGATAAAGCGGAGAAGTCGGTTTTTTAAGCATTGCTTGCATTTCATTATAAGCAGTATAATTAGAAAGCCATCCTCTTTGATAAAATACCTCGCCTAGTTCCTGAACACCAAGTGCAAAGTGTACCAAGTGTAGTGTTTTCGACACACTCTCAGCTAACGTACACGTGCAGCAGTGTACACAACGTGCTACACTTACGAGCAATGTAAACTATGCAAATGGAGATGGAAGTTACGTTGAATAGTGTAGATTTAGAGTAGCTATACTGTGTCACTGGAGAGGGTTGAAACTACCCGTTTGGATTGTGATATTATAGTTTGTGCTCGTGAGTAAAATTAATAGTTTTAAAAACATATCTGAATTAACATGAATGAGATGATTTTATCGATAATCGATGGATATTTTTATTTTCATATATGAATTTTGTATTACAATGATACATCCACTGCAATTGTATAAAATTTTATGTATTTTTCTTTCTCTCTTTAAAATTTACAATTAAGTGGATCTTTTGTAAAATGACTGTTAATCCAATTAAAAGTTTTTTTCTTTAAAAATAGGCATGCAAATGTTTTCCAAATCCGTTCCAAGTTCCAAGTCCGAAACGTGGCCTCTTACTGTGGGCCTTATAAATAAGCTCAGAGTCGCACAAGGAGCTATGGAAAGAAAAACGAACGAAAGTCACCGACATAGCCCGGCGGATTAGCAAGTTGAAGTGGCAATGGGCAGGGCACATACTACGCAGAACTGATGGCCGATGGGGCTGAAAGGTTCTCAAATGTAGGCCACGGACTGGCAAGCGCAGTGTCGGAAGACCGCCCACGAGGTGGACGGACGACATAATGAAGGATGCAGGCCGCTAACAACCGTTCTTTTTGGAAATCTTTGGGGGAGGCCTAAATCCAGCAGTGGATTTCTTGTGGCTGAGATAATGATGATGAGGCATGCAGAAACGTGTACAGAACTAGTTTCAGATTTTTTTATATATTTTTACAAATATATTCGTGCCTGACAAAATGCTTCTCATAATATTCACGTTTGACCTGGTTGGCTTGAATTTTAAATCCCTAATGACTAAAAATGAGCGCCAGCGTCGCATTTTACTATCCCGTGCACAATTCATTAAAAAATGCACAACAGAAGTTCACACCATCTTTAGTAGAGCACGCGAACACAGTTTCATGTTCGTATGAGTTATTTGAATTACAAAAAGATGGATAAGTCCGAGTAAGACTTGCGCATTGAGGGTTCCGTAAAAACTTATAATATATAAGTGAAGTTTGTCTATCTTGAATAATAAAAAAGGTACGAAGTTCGTTCATAACGTTAAGAAGCAATACCGAGATCAATTGTGTTCATCCATTATGTAAGAAAATATTTATTTCATTCTTGATTGCGTAATACATTTTTAGACTTTGTACACTACGGAACACTAAGAGTCGCTAAGCCAGCGCAATAAGTTATTAGAAGAATAAGTCATTATTAAAAATTGTTAAATTCAATAAACTATCACAAAATTTTAAGGAATCATCATACTATCACACTTAACACTAATATTATATAAGCGGAAGTTTGTGAGTGTGTTTATATGTTTGTTACTTCTTCACGCTCAAACTGCTGTACCAATTTGGATTATATTTGGTATAGATGTAGCTGATACCTTGGATCAACACATAGGTTACTTTTTATCCAGGAATTCCTGCAGGTCCGGGACTTAAGCGGGTAAAGCCACTGGGCGCAGCTAGTTAAGTTTAAAAATTGAATAATATATTAGCTAAGTAGTAATGATGATTATTGTTAAATTCAAAATATTATTAATGATGTCAAATCTGTACATATTAATAAAGCCATCATAAAACGTGTATCAACAAAAAATAGTGATGAATCTAAGTTTGTTACACCTTCTAAAACAATAGCATTATATTTACTTTGAAACAGAATGAAAAGGGTTAAGGGTGGGTGAGGTCAAACAGAATAAATCCGTTATTTAATTTACCTTGCTATAGGCGTGAAATATTTAAAATCTCTAATCAGATTAATCCTATATACTAGTTATTACGGTCAATACTGATAATTTGGTAGTGACACTAACATTAAACAATTTTTTTTAATCATTCGATATTAGAAGATTTATGTTTAAAGAAAATAAAATTAATCGTTGATTAATAACATAAAGATTCTCAAATAAGTCTTTAACTTTCATGAGGCCTCTTTGGGCCCATGTGAGTAAAAGATTTAAAATTTTGAATTATGATGAATGTATATTTTATCATAAAATGTATGATAATTATATTCCTGATAAAACTCTTTCATTTTGTCACAGGGAGACCGAACTAGATGATGACGAATGCAGCAAAAATGTTTAAGAAGAGAAAAAAAGTCAGTAAAATATTCGTAAGCATAAAAGTCGTTTAATACAATCGGGGAAACCTAAACAATAAAAAATAATTGAGTAATTAAATAAGCAATTTTCCATATGACCTACCCTACGATAAAATCCAATTCATACTGTTTTAAACCAAATGTTAAACGTTAGTTTGGGCAAAAGTTCCAACCTTTTAAGAGAGATCTAAGGTGCAACAGTTGTGCGCTTGTCTTTGACACTGGAAACCCCGTTATATCGGCTGAAAGGAAAAACAAATAATAGCGGTAGAAAAGGAATACACATTGAATTTATAGATATTAAAAAGTATCTACATATCTGGAGAAATACTAGAGTAAAGAAGAGAAGATAAATATTTATAGCCGCAATAAGTATAAAGAAAATTATATTGTAAACTTTATTTGGTTACAAAATTTGTAAACACTTTAAAAATAAATATAATTAAATAACATTAGTGCATGTTATGTGTTAATTAAGGATCCCTGAATCCCACACTAGGACGACGTGTGTCGTGGGATTCAGTTTCTCTTCCAAAGGTTTAGGGAATCAGGTAGACTTAAAATAACAAAAAAGAAGTCTTATAATAACTATCCTAATTAGTGTTCTAAATATCCCAAGAATATATCCTACAATTAATACAAGTCTGACGGTAAGAAGGCAAAAGTATGGTAAAGTTAGTAATAATATCCTTTAATATCCTTGACGAATTGAGTATCATGTTGTGGACAACGCAAATATTTCCTGGCGTACCAATAAGCGTTATTCAACACAATTCCAAAAATGCTCACCCCACTTACAGACCATTAGCGCCCGCAGGGGTTAACCCTAAAGTGACCGCTATCGATCAGTCCCTAATGTGCGCTAGTTATACCCCGCCGGTATCGCCGCGTGATTGACGCGTCGCTTTGTTGGAATGTTTGAAGAAATAAAAAAAATAGAATATTTACTCGTTCAATTTTGCCAAAAGACAATGTTAGTCATTTGTAAAATTACTCCGGATAGCGCATAGATCTCGGATAAATATAGTTAGTTCTTTTGGTTTCGCTCACGTATATTTTGTTACTTTACAAACTTCATTAAACAGTGTTGCAACTTGCGAGTATTATGACTACGTTTATAGTATTGCTGTGTGTGAGACTCTATAAATAAATGTTAATTATATTTAAAAACAAACAGTAAAATGCTGACCTATTTTCATTTGCAAACTGATTTCACCTCATGTCCAATAACACCAAAATATTCTTATTACTTGTTAGAGACACGGTTCAAAATTCAAGATTGTAAAGTTATCATTTTCACTTTTGAGAAACTTAGTTGTCCCGGTACTCCAAACCCGACTAATTTGCTCTAGTTCCCGCCAACAGATCGTCAAACCTGGACAATAGAGAACTGCCAAACTACTATAAACAGGGGTCATATTGTACCCGTTTCGATATGCACGGGCGCATGGGTCCCAACCTCAAGGATTAAGCTTTAGCCGTAGTTTGTTTGTATAGGGAGGGAAGTCGATTACAAGCGTTTTGATTTAGTAATACATTTATAAATTTAAAACTTTGAGATCATAACACGATATACACTTTAACGCCAGTTGACATTTTAAAATTTACAGAGAATATACATTTTTAACCAATTCTGTTTTTTAACCCTTTGCTGGGCAAAGGTCTCACCCATCTTCCAAGAATCCCTGTCCAATGCTTGTGCTGCTCGATTTGGTTGGAAGGAATTAATATTAATTACATTATTTAAACTTCGTCCTAAAAAAAAATTGAATTTGCAATAGCAGTACCACGAACATTAGTTACTGGGATTTTACAAATTACCCTGCATAGGTATTTATATTCATAGTTAGATTTAACATTGAAACCGATAAACCGTCTACCATAACTACTTAAATATTAATTCAAAGTTTAATTTATGTTACATTACAATAGTTTCAACTTAGCAAGATTGTTTACTTTCCAACTTCAATATTAGAGCGCGGGTTTCAGTTTGTCTTACACTATTACACTTGTGTATTTGACTATATTCAACCCTACATTTGCTATTGTTCTTTTGAAAGATTTATCTAAGAATATTCAGTCATTTCATTCAGTTTAATAGCGTTCAGAAAAATTTAGATCTGCCGGAAAAAATCAGAACCTATAGAGACATCTGTTTCCCGAACAGTACAATCTGGGTGTCTTCAAGTCTAGAGTGAATAGGTATCTTCTAGGCAAGCATGTCACATCTTCGGCCGCATCTTCACTTTCCATCAGGTGCGATAGTGGTGTAATGCTTGCCTTACAGTAAGGCAAGTATTTGACCTTTTTATTGAAAGATATATTTTTTTTATTTTAATAAAAAAAATATCTTTCAATAAATTGACCTTGCACAGTTTATTTATCCAACACTGAAAATAAAAAATGTCGGAAACTAAAAAACAAAAAGCTATTGCGACATATTTTAAGTTAAATATTGATATTCAACAGAATAAGAGTAGTAGTTTAAGCTAAGCTTATAGATAATCAAAGAGCTTAAGCTCACTATCAGTCAGTGCAATCATACTGGCGGCATTGTCTCACTGAACATGCGTCACCGTTACCAGGTGCTCTAATATATTTTTGGAAATAGAATGAGCTTCCGGTCCCTACATCCCTAAGTGTATCCTTCTTCATATGTATTTTCATTCTAAAGATATATTAATAATACAAAGTAGTATTTACGAAAATGATTTTTCAGAGAGACAGATGGACAGCGAAGAGCCATAAGTGGTTTGTTTTATTCCTTAAACTAACTCAAAACATTCAAACGAGTTCATTAAATTCTCATCCCAGAACTGAATTGGATTACCTCACTGAGACCGCAGCAAAATTCGACATAACAACAGGAATTTAGCCGTTGTAATAGAAACATTCGACAAAATAACCGAAACACGGAACTGGGCCATGAAGGACTAATTCTGGCAAATGTTTTTATACTTATAAAGTAAAAATTATTCCTCAGTGGAACATCAAAGGGCTATTCCGAAGGGCTTACGGCTGTCCCTCCAGGATACCACTGGTTTCTAAAGTAATTTTGTTAATTAGGAACGAAGGGTTATAATAATCTTAAAATATTAAGGAGGTGAAACAAAGTAAATGGTGTATTTAAATACAAATTAGGTTTGGATTGAGAAATGCTTGTGATGCGGTATTACAGAATAATAGCGTTTTCTCGCAATGGCTGAATTGATTTCGATATAATTTTATAGATGTAGACCATTGAAATCTGGAATGCCGAATGGCAAATGGATTATGTAAATCGGTTAACTCGAAACTGGTACGTTTAAAAAAAAGGTTATCAATTTAGTTTCTATCTTTTTAATGTTTTTACCCCAGAATTCTGTCATTTATAAATCGATATGAATTTTTATGTTTATTTGAAAAGACTTTTAGAATCGGTTCCGTAGTTTGGTTATTAAATATGAATAACAGGAAAACATGCGTCATCCAAGCAAACTTTGGAATTGCGTACTTAGCTTTACTATGACTAGATTTAAAAAAGGTTTTTTTTTTAATAGTAATAAAATTACTCTCCATAGATCCGAAGTAATTTTTTTTAGCACGAACTATTTTATGAGACGTATAAAAAATAAACAAGCACAACTGAATAAAATCACTGACACTAAATCAAACTTAACCTAATACTACGACAATAAGTTTAATTAGATATTATTAATAATAATAAAGCAGCTAAGACGAAATGAAAGAAATTTATTTGTCAGACTATGGCATAAATGTTAGTACACAGTAATCTTTTCAACATAATCTACCGTTTTCGGTGTACAAATAATGTTGTCTTGTAGATACAATCAAATGTTAATTTAAATAAAAACAAAACTTCGTTTTATTAAAAGATTTGTTAGTATTAAATATTAAGACTTCCGGATGGTCTACGTGCGTACTCGACTGATGATGGAGCACCGACTGTCCAAAACTAGTTTCGTAACATTGCGAGAAAACAACCGTGAGTGGAAACGCTGAAATTCTTAAGTGGTTCTTAACACTCGAATTTCTGCCGACGGGCGCGCGCTCGGAGAGGTCCGCCATGGTTGGTCGATTCCATGTTCAGTTTCCCGCGTTTTTTCTAAAAGCCTGTTCAAGCCACTGGTTAATAAGTAACAATTGTTGTTGTTAATACGATTGTTTTTATTTGCTAATTGATTTATAAATATTATAAAAATATCCAGCTTCTCTATTCATAAAATAAGAAGGTTATAAATTATAATAGACGCTCAGATGTAGAGTTGTTATAAGCGCTGTTTAAACGTCTTAAACACAATTAGACAGTCCTCAAATAAAGTAAATTTAAAGCTTTTATTTGGTCAACAATCCTTTAAAAAATAATCTTCTTGTAATAACGTCCAAAAAAGAGGTCGCTTTTAAAGTAATGTCAGTCTCACAGTCCCCTGTAATTTAATTAAAGTGTAAAAGAAAGTGTTTCGAAGACGGCGGCGTGAAGAACGAGTTAATTACCGTGGAGAGCCCTTTTTGTCTACAGGGGTGGGTTTTAGGGGACCGTGACTGGGGGATTTATACGGAACGTTGGCCTATAGACTATCTGTTTCTGTTGGTGCATTATTGTGTAATCTAGGAGTCTTTAAATCTCGAATAAACAGGTATCTTCTAGGCAAACATGCTTCATCTTTTACCACATCCTCACTTTCCATTGGATGAGATAATGGTCTAATGCTTGCCTATTAAGAATAAAAATTAAATATTAATAATAACATAAATATATATTGTGTTACAATAAAAAAAAAAATTTTATCGGTCTAGCCTTTCTAGTCGATGATCTTTTATACATGCAGCGATGATTTATATTTCTTTATATGGAAGATTAGTTTCATTGTGTAAAATAATTATAAAATACATAGCGAAATAATACTCTTTCTATGTATTAATAACATGCAGATGTTTCTGAAGGAATCAGTTATAAGGGAACTCAACTGTAAAACAATTGTTTTTTTAGAATGTTTGTTTAATAATAATCGAAAATAATAAATGTAACACGGGATATATTGTTTTAAAACATTGTTAATTTTCAAGATACTTAGAGGAAAACAATAATTTCCTCTCAGCCTACACTGGTAAGTGTACAGTTTTCGAAAGCTTCTCATTCATCTCATGGGTTTTTGGGTAAAGTTCGATCATCTACATCCCACTGGTGGGTAAAGCCCGATGGATGCACGAGGCATGAGTCAAAACTACAATCTAAATTTTAATCTTCTTAACATAATTTGCTGGTCACCAACAATTGGGATTATAAAATATATCGCTTTCCATCATGTGACATAGTAGTCAAATGTCTGCCTATCGAGCATAAAAAGGAGATTTATGAAAATCATCATTTAGTCACCTTTCTTATAGACAGGTAACCATTAGGTAATTTAGCGTCAATTGTATGACATTATTTTAGTGCAAAATGTTTAAGCCTAATTGTAAATCGCCACTGTCACGCACCACCCAAAACTGATTAGTTCTGCGCGGCATATGCTTGACACCACACCGAGGCTTATCTGCTATTTTATTTCCTTATATTGAATTTTTTTATAAATTATCTTTGCACCATAAATAAAAATATATCACTTATAGTGATAATGCCAAAGTGTCACTTTGGGTACGAGTAAGGTCGCCAACTCGACCACAGCGAGCATGCAGCGGAGCGATAGCTGTGGCTGCAATTTGAATATACTCGCTCGTATATTATGGTCGCAGAATCTGGTAGAGTCTTTAATTTTCATGAGTGCCTCTTTAGGAAGAACAATAATGTACCGATCAATCTTACATTTTGCGCGTGGAACCCTCAGCTTGATGATTTCTCTCACACATAAAACATATTTTTTATCCATCCCGGGTGGCGTCTACTTGGCCTTTTTGTGAAAGGCGGAAGGGGAATATACAACGAATGGTGACGAGACAGGAATTCGCAATTCGGTGATAAGCAAAGCTTACTGTACTACTAAGATATACTTATTTCGATGACCTTATATGTTGTATGGACGGTTTTCCAAACCTAGTTATGCTAGCACTCAAGTGCAATTATCTAAATCGAGGCTCTCAAATCGTGTGTGAATGAAAACATCTCTTATAGGCAAACAAACTCAATCATCGACTGCATCGTCACGCCAGACATGCATCAAACGTTTGCATATTCTGGATTAAAAAACTATTTTACTGTTGATAAGTCGAGACGGACGTTTTGTTTTAAATCAGATACTTAAGCTAACACTTGACCGTCATTTTATATTTTAATAAGTAGAGATAGATAGATAGATAGATAGATAAATTCTTTATTTGCACACCAAAATAAATAACACTTACAAAGAAATCTTAAATATAACATAGGAGCACAAAGGGCGGTCTTATCGCTCAAAGCGATTTCTTCCAGACAGCACACATATACACATATACAGGGTACACGTAATCACTCAAATTATATTTAAACAACAATTTTTTTATATACCTGATTGGTAATCATTCCGTCGCCTGATGGAAAGTCATGATACGGCCGAAGATGTAGCATGATTACCTGGTCGACCTAGTTGCTTAAATCAAAATCAAAATTGTTTATTCACATGGGCCCCAAAGAGGCACTCGTGAAAGCTAATGACTCTACTGGCAGTTTTGCAAAATTACAGCCATCTCGAGAAGAACCACTCTTACCACTCGCCACTCGCGTCTTCGTTCGGATTACACTGTGCGGATTACAAGTGTACGAGTGAAACGATTCGATCGGATAAGAGGTAAATCCACCATAAATGGATGATGATGATGAATAATAGTCGAACAAATTTTTAAGTAATCAGTACGTAAAAAAATCTCCAGCAAATAACGCAGAAAATCACAACAGTTTTTAATTAAATCATGTACTCGATCACAGTCCGGCATAAATTGCGAAAGGGTCTGCGCAGACCCGCTACTTTTTGTGGCGAGGTAGTTACGAGTGCTTGGAATTCACGAGTAACTGCCGCAATGTTATAATGGCAGTAGCTTTACATTTTGTAACTGTTACTTGGTAATGGTTGCGGTAAAATATTAGATGGCAACCAGCATTACTAGCGACGACTAATACTGTCATACTATTGAAGCAGAAATAAATACGCCTTAAGAGAAATATAAAGTTACGATTATGTGTTTATCTTTCTTTATAGACCACGTCATAAAGAGAAGTTATAATATTGTAAGTTAAGAGCTTTTTGTCTGTCCTTGTGTGAAATCTTCTGCGGCATCTTATCTCTGAAACGAATGTATTTGACTTTAAATTCAACATTCGTTAATTTTATCAGTAGTATTTGTAGCTTTGATTAATGAAAATTGGTGCAGCCTTTTTTTTATAGACATTATAAATTATTTTGATGCTTAGTAGTGAATTCTTTTGAATTCGATTATATTTTATTATTTTCCTATAAAGTTAATGCGCAAGCAAACGAAAGTCACAAGTGTGAGCGCGACATTCGTTCACAATATATGACATCACAGTACGGTGTTTACGGCGCGTCCGCGACTGGCATTTCAATCTCGCGCCAAATAAAGTATAAATTGCGAGGTGCGACAAGTAAATTAACTCCATGTACTCGACGTGAAGTCGGGTTGTAGTATCCGGATAGTAGACAGTAGGGAAAGTCGCGCATTTTTGAATACACATTTGACTATTGTATTGTGGTAGAAGGTTATACCTATTAAAAGTAGAAAATGGAATCACGACATAACAAATAAGTCTCTGTTTATTAGATTACTTCTAATTATGTTTTATAAATGTCCATTACAACAATGATATTATTTGGCGACCCAGTTAACGCAGTGGGTCCTGGATTCGATTTCCGGCAGGAGCACAAATTGTTTTCCAAGGGATATTTGTGCTTCTGGTTCTGGGTGTAATGTGCACACACACACATTACACCCAGAACCAGAAGTGTGAATGTTTCCGGCACCCACAAAATTCCGACATGTTTTACAATATGAAGATGTTGCGGTAAATTTGAGCATACTACGATAAGTGGTAAATTATTGACAGTATTTGAAAATTAAAACTAAAATTAAAAATACTTGTTCTACTCCCTTATATTTCAACCAGAACGCCCGTCCATTGCAGCGCAAAATAATTTACATGCAAAATCGACCGCGGCTGGATTTTAAATCTGAATTATCAAGGGATCTCGTTATTTTGTGAGCGATTATCTGGATTAGTGGCGCTTAATTGTTGTACGGTTCGAGCGCTGGCACTGTACGATATACTGTCGTGAACACTTCCATAGAGCTATATTAGTTTTAAGGAAGATTTGTTATGATAGGTGCGATGCTGTGCTTTGCCAGTGATATTTAGGAATAATAGGCAGAACAATTGCTACGAAATACATTTGTTTTTTTAGACTAGATAGGTAAGCATTAGGCCGCTATCTCGCCTGATGGAAAGTAATGATACAGCCAAAGATACATCTTAACACACTTACCTAGAATATATATTTTCACTTAAGACTTAAAGACTCCTAAATTATGCTCAGGGAACAAAGTCGCGGGCAGTGAGTTCCACTCTTTCGCTGGATGATAAATGTAGGAGCAAAACGCTTTCAGGTGATATGAGGTCAATTAACCATTAATGGATTATGTTTGTCAGTTCGTCTTGAGGCCCGTTTATAGAAAAGGCACGGTTCCCCCGTGCTTTTTTTAACTGGTGTAATTCGATTAAAATCAGTCTTCGCGTTGCATCGATTTCAACGACCTGCCAACATTTCTTCACGGCGGCCATTGCGTGGTACCTAGAATCTATCGTCATTGAAAAACGTCAAAATGTCTGCGTTTAAAATTGCCCGAACCTGATTACATTTTAAATTATATTTAATTAGAACTGCCTGTTGGCTTAGTTATGTGAGCGTTCGCCTTCTAAGCACGGGTATCAGGCTCGATTCCTGGCAGGAACAAAGTTTTCTCACCAAGGAAAATTTATGTTTTTGGTTCTGGTTGTGATTGTGGGTGTGATGTGAATGTTTCCTGCACCCACGACACAAGTCACGAGGTTAGTGTGGGGCTGTGAGTGTGAAAGCGTTTAAAAAAGATATCAATTTTTTCATTTTTCACAGCCCCACACTTTGTTCGATGACTTGTTTCGTGTGTGCCGGAAACATTCACATCACACATAATCACAACCAGAAACAGATAAACAAGTTTTCTTAAGGGAGAAATCTTGTGTCCCCGCCGAGAATCAAACCCGATTATATGCTTATAAGGTGAACGCTCACCCAACTAAGCCAATGGGTCGTTAGATATGAAATGTAATGTTTTTATAAATGTTTTTTGTGACTTCAATCTGCGGCTGTGATTGGTTGTGATGTTATTGTTACAGCTAACATCCAAATAGTTCTACAGCTAATTACGTAGCAGTTCGACGCCGACGTCAATTAATTGCAAAACCGACGCGTTAATTAGGCATCAGTGGTTTTAGCTTTAACTGAAGTCTGGCTTACAGGCTGGAAACTTTACTAGCCATTTTGATTAATTAATACCATTATAGAAGGTTGTTTTACTTTACACTTTAGTGGTTATGGACGTAGTAAACAAAATGTCATATAAAATGCGCATATTAAAAAAAAACTAGATCATATAGGTTACTTAGTCTGTTTTGCTTCCCTAGCTTCAGTTAAGATTATAATATGTGTGTACCAAATTTCATTGAAATCTGTTAGTATAGAGAAAACAAAATAATTAAACGCAGGCAAGGCTTAAAAAAGCCTACTTCAAAGCTTTATCTTCGGAACCTAGATCAAATTTAATATGTTAAACACGAATTATTGACGATAACTCAAAAACTAGAGATCAGATCTTGATCAAAGTTCAATGGGACCACACGAAAAGCACCAGGTTTCAAATAAAAAAATAATCATCAAAATCGGCTAACAACGAAAGAAGTTAAGAGGTAACACACATAAAAAAAATACAGTTTTGTGAAGTCGGTAAAAAAAATTGTAGCTAGGTTTTTTTTCAAGGTGGCTGCAAATTTGGGGAATCGGCAACACTTAGATGCACTCAAGAAAGTAAAATTTCTATATTTCAACGTGAATAAACAATGTACATTTTCAATGTGATATGAGAGTTCAGTAAGTAAAAAATGCAATCGGAAAAATTTCAAATATGCGAAGAAAAATATGAAATGATAATCTAAGTAAAATACTCACACGTTCACCTTCGGGTTTTCAATATTAGATCTTGTTCGATACGTACAGATAACAATGCAATATGTTGCTTAAATTTTTACACATTTCAACTTGCTTACCACTGAAACCTAGTAAATAATTAAAACGTACCTAAGCAAAGCTTAAAAAACTGACTTCACCGCTTATATTTTGGTTTTGACTTGAATGATTTCGATAAAATTTATATGGGACCACCTCTGAAATATAATATACCAAAAAAAAAGAGAATTTTGAAAATCGGTCCACAAATGGGAGAGTGAATCAGTGAACATATATAAAAAAACATACAGTCAAACATAGACCCTCCTCCATTTCTGAAGTCAGTTAATTATAGGTAATTAAAAATGTTTATACCATACATAGACAAACCCATAAACGACCTGATTGAGCTGATTGGATACGTACGTTTGATGAATAAACTTCCAAACCTGCTCAATTGAATGGCCCATTCGAGCATACATTTTGTGTAAAGTCATAAATTAAACCATATTGATTTTAGATATCCATTTTGTGTGTGTATTGGCAATAATTGAACACTGCCTTGACACAAATAAGCTCAATTTGAGAATGAATCGGATAGAGTGATTGGTGTTTTAGGCCTTTAGGACTTCGCTGTTAGGTTACAAGGTTTTTTGAAGCTTTGCTTGCGTTTAAATTATTTCATTCTAATGCGTTACCGTATCTCCAGGCTGACAAAACTTTGCTGTTATTTACCTGTAACAAAATAAAAAAATCATCAAACATTAAATCAAACATCGATAAACACAATTGTATTATTAAAAAAAGCCTTAGATATAAAATCCAAAAAAACACGAAACAATCTAATGGACCTATGTACTTATCGTTAAAACTTAATTGAAAAGCCAACAACATAATTGAACTCATAAAAAACGTTACAGTATCCAATCTCCGTCTTTTCGCCTGTCACGTTACACCGACCAATCTGACTAGATCCTCGACCGCGCAGTCCTCCCGCTAGCTCAAGTATCAAGATTGCGTAAAAAACAACGTGACTTTAACGGCCACTGCTCCCATTTTCCCTCGGGAGAACGGCGAAGGAATTATTTTATCGCAAATTGAATTCCCCTGTCGCTTCCGACGCGGACGTCAGTGCAATGACCAGTATGGATACTTGGGAGTAAGTATGTTACGTAAACAGTGGCTTTAGCTTTCTTCGGGTTATTTGAAGTCTATTTTGATTTATAACTTTGATATGTGAGCTATAGTATACACTGAAACTTTGCGCATGTCATTTTACACAATGTGTATAACAAGGTATCAATATTAAAGGGTACCTACGTGTAGCCGTCACAGATCTCGTTTTCAACAAATCCACTTTCACACACTTGCACAACATCTAGTAAATTTAATTAAAAGTAAGTTGTGTAAAAGTGTTAAAATTGGGAATTTGAAATCTTATAGAAAAGCGTTTTTTTTTAACTTTTGCTTTCGTTTATAGTTATTTTCAAATGATATAATGAATACGCATCAAAAATAAAAACACTTGACGATATATATTTAAATGACTTTATTCTATCTTAGCAATTAAACTAATTTACAAAATAACTTAATAATTATGTAAAAACTATCATATTCTATATTTATTTTATGAAGATTATGGTGTATTTCTAAAATTATTAACCATATTATTTATTTGTAATGTAAAGGATGGTGTCGTTAAATGAATACAGTAAAATTATATACTAATACTTTGGTTATGAAACTATAAGTAACCATAAGTAAGTATATAACCGTATGTAATCAGTATATAAGTATTAGTATGTACTAATACTTATATACTGATTACATACGGTTATATACTAATACTACTGGTTGTGATTGTGTGTGTAATGTGAATGTTTCCGGCAACCACGACACAAGTCATCGAACTAAGTGTGGGGCTGTGAGTGTGAAAGCGTTTATTTATTTTAATATAACAACAGGTTTTTTTTCTAATGCATTTATAAATATGGTATATATTTATAAACCATATTTGGAAATATTTAATTTAATGCCGCATCGAAATGCATGAACGCGCCGTAAAGAAAGACTAGAAAATCGGTAGCGATGTTTTTCCATTAACACCAAATCATATAAGCCTGATATTATTCATATTCATTTTTTCATATTTTCCATACACGTCAACGAGAAAGAGAAATAGTACTTTTATAAATAAAAATAAAAACAAATGTCATACATAATAAATTCATAGGCATTAAAATTATTTATATTATTATTATTATCACACGTCATATCGATATGAGTTACTGCGTGTAGTGATTGCTTTGATGAGATTGTCATATTGATTTTCGGTCTATTTTTCCTATTTGCCTCCGAGACAAGTGCTTTTGCTTAATGTTCTGTTAATATTTAATGTGGTGGCGCAAAACTTGATTGTTTGCTTTGAAGTCGACTTTGGCTTTGATATAAATGTAACGTTATTGTAGAGCAATGAATATTGTATTTAGCTTAAATAAGAATTCAAATCTTCTTAAATCAGAAAAACTTTTAGGTAAGTTTTTGGGTCCTATATATTGTTAGCCGTCATGCTTTTTTGTTAAATTTCAATATGGAGATTCTAAGAAATGAATCGAAACTACATTTATTTGTGATTTTAAATCTTAGGTGATTCTAGATCTTTTATTTTAAACTGGCATTGTCCGGCACTTAGCGCACCTCAATCAAAATATTAACTTAAGAGAGATAACAGATAAGATAGGCAGAGGATAAGCCTTGCTATACAGCGTAATATATAATGCAGCAAGCATTTTGGGAACTTTGCCGAACATTAAAGATCGTCTAAACCATCTTTAACCTTTCTTTTTATAACTTGTATCTTATTGTTAAGTTTAGTTTAAATATTAACTAGTTCATGTCCTACTTCAGCGCCCAACATAGATACTATATAGGTAAAAAGTGTAGTAATTTTTTTTATTTGTAATTGCAAACGTACAAGTATAATTTTACGTATCTTGATACGATCCAGTTATTTTGTGCTTGTACCAAATAACAGGCGACGCTACAATTTAAAAAATAACACATTATTTGAAACGAAATAACATATTGCTTTTTTTTATTCAGCATAGACAAACATTTGATCACTATCTCACCTGATGATTAGTTATGATGGGATTGACGATGTAGCATGTTTGCCTAAAATATACATGTCCACTCGTGACTTAAAGACTCCCTTAAGAGACTTTATTACATTTTAAACACTACTCATAATATACAAACGTATACAAGTCTAGAAAAGCATTATCTCAATATCACTTAAGCAAGCTGGCGGGATCCTAGGATCCTAGTTCAATCCCAGTCACGCAGTGGGATCCAATTTGTCAACTGAGTTTATCTGTGACGCGTCCCGATGAGGAGTGACAGCGTCTGTAAGCCGAGTTTGCAGGGTTATAGGGGGAGGGACGGAAGAGATGGTAGTGTAACTGTACTTTGTGAAAATGAACGGAGATTCATGGATAAAATTGAAATCTGCAATATTTACTGATGAATTCTTATTTTATTATGTTTTTGTATACGTACATACCTTCCTGTATAAGTAGCTCCTAATTCATGGACAAAGACATGGACAAGACCATATCTTCATTAAGCAAGTAAAGCCGAAGGGCGAATTTTGTATAAACTAGATTGTTTTGTAAAACAAACGCTCGTATAATTTTAAAAACAAATAATTGAAGCAATATAGGAGGGCCTATGTCCCTAACTTCTCCTTCATCCCACCACTTTAGGAATTACCTAAATATATATATTTGTTACCCAATTAACTACCAAACTGATGTGGATGACATTTTCAATAGAAGAATTCATTGTCAACGGAGGTGAAACCGTAGCTTAGCTTTTTTTTTTTTTTTTTTTTTTTGTGGGAGGGAAAATGCCTTGCACTTCCCTTCCTTCCCAGGGGTGAAGGAAGGGGGTATGTGGGGCTCGAACCCACTAAAAACCCCCCCGTGAGCAGTCCCTCGCCGAGGTGGGGCAAGATAGGGTCGCGCTAGCAGTCACTATCTTGCCCCGGCGGTAGGCCCGAGTACAGACCGGGCCACTGCGCCCATGTAGGGGTGACCTTGCTCACCAAGGCCACCCCTCAGACTTGTGGGGCCGTGCAAGCCAGTGGAGAGCTCCCTGACTCTCCACCAGTGACCCCACTACAGAGGAGGAGAGAGGAGGCGGGCGAACTGCCTCCTCCTCCCCCCCATCCGTCTGCGACGGATCGGGTCAGAAAGGGGATCAACCTCTCTGGCCCGTTCCGCGGCCTCCTTCTGCGCCATCACCGCTTCGCAGAAGGAGACCACCGCCTGCCACAATCTCTCACTGCCGAGCATGGCGACTACCACGCTCGGCAGGGAGAGATCTCCGCCTATGATCGCTGAAAGTGTGTGCCGCTGCGGGCCCCATGCGTGTGGAGCGCCGTATCCTCCAGCGCCCCACATTCGTGGCAGGCCGGGGTCGGCTCCCGTCTCGCGATTTGGTGCAGGTACTTTCCGAAACATCCATGTCCGGAAAGCACCTGCACCAATCGGAAGGTAAGCGACCCAAAACGCCGCCGCACCCACCTCCGAAGGACCGGGCGGATGGCCTCCACCGTCCACAGCCCGGGGACCGGTGGAGCCAGGTCCTCCGTCCACCGCCGCAACAGGGCAGCCCGCGCCCGCCACCGCATGCGGGTGACCTCTTCCCACGCTGGGGGGTCTCCTCGAGCCCTCCTCGCCGCCACGAAGTGGTAAACTTCGGCGAGGATCTCCGCTTGGAGCTCCCAGGGGGGATCACCCGCAAGCACGCACGCTGCCGTCCAGGACACTGTCCGGTACCCGCGTATCGCCCTCGTCGCAATGACCCGCTGCGGACGTCGCAGCAGAGTCTTATTTCCGCGGTTGAGGGCGTCCACCCAGACTGGCGCCCCGTACAGAGCCATACTCCGGATTACTCCGGAGTAAAGCCGACGGCAGGTTGCGTTTGGGCCACCCACGTTGGGCAGCAGCCTTCCCAAGGCAGCCGCAGCCCCCACGACTCTCGGGGCAAGTTGTGCAAAGTGAGCCCCAAAAGCCCACCTCCCATCCAGGATGAGACCCAGATATTTCATCTGGGTCCCCACCCGAACCGAGACCCCGCCCAGATCGATCCGCGTTCCTGGAGGGGGTCCCCCACGAGGCCCATGGAACAATAGGGCCTCGGTCTTGGAGAGGGCGACCTCCAGCCCCAGGGCACGTATGCGGTCAACCACGATAGTTGTACCTACCGTAGCCAACCGCACCGCCTCCCTGAGGTCCCTCCCCTTGGCTACGACAAGGGTGTCATCCGCGTAGCACGCGACCCGCATATTTGCGGGAAGCGTGCCACGAAGCACCCAGTCATAGCCTATGTTCCACAGGAGTGGACCCAGCACCGACCCCTGTGGAACCCCGCAGGAGACGCGACGGCGCCTCATACCGTCACGTCCTACCACCAGGATCTCTCGATCCTGGAGGTAGTCAGCCAACAGCCTCCGCAGATACAGAGGCACTCCGTGATAGCGGAGCGCCTCATGTATTGCTCCGTGCGGGAGGCTGTTGAAGGCGTTAGCTATATCAAGCGAAACAGCCAACGCCTTTTCCCCTTCCCTGACCGCCTCCTGTGTCCACCCCTTGAGCCAGAGCAGAGCGTCTATTGTAGACCGCCCCGCTCTGAACCCATACTGGGCCTCGGACAGCCCTGGCCCAGTACCCTCTAGGTGCCGGATGACACGGGAAGCCACTACTCTTTCCAGCAGCTTACCCGTATCATCCAGCAACACTATAGGCCTGTACCCGGAAGGTGAGTCAATAGATCGACCCTCCTTCCGGAGCAGGCACAGTCGGCCGTCTTTCCACAGCTTCGGGAACCGTCCTGACGTAAGGCATTCGTCGAACAGTTCCCGAAGCCGGAAACCGTAGCTTAGCTAGTTTAAACAAAGTTAATAATAAGTATTTTAAGTTTCGATAAGTTTGCCATTACACGAGTTAATTCCCTTTTGACCATGTAATAACAAGACAAACTGTCAATTGTCATCCATTTATTTTTCATGAGGTTCATCACCCGTACAGCGAAGTAGCAATTTCAAGCGTATTTCTTCCCTGGAAGATATAATCTGGGAGTCTTCTAGTGTAGAGTAAATATATGTATATTAAATAGGCAAGCCTGCTACGTCTTCAACCACATCATCACTGCCAATCGAATGCGATAGAGCTGCTTCCAGCATTAAAAAAATCAGCCATCTTTATTCCTCGTTTTTGCACAAATGATGGCCACTCTATTTGGTAAATGTAATGTACGGTGCTGAACAGGAGCGACGCATGTTTCATTTACTCCGGGTGAGTCAGCCGCGGGCGGAAAATTAACGCATTTTGTACATCCCTCGTTATTAAGGACAAGCTCGTTAGGAGTAATTTATTCTTTAGGCTTTAGATAGTATTTTATAGCACAGATCAGTAACTAAACAATTTTATACATTGACATTAATTATATTGACAAGTATTATTTCTATGGAAGTTTTCATATTTTTAGTTTTATATGGTAGGGTACTAGCGGTACTATTTCATAAAATCCAGTATACCTTTAAAGGTAATAGCGATACCAACTAGTACTATTAGTCCACTCAAGGGTACAAAGTGAGGGTACTAGCGGTCCTGCTCCAATTTTTCATTTTTTTTTTTCATCCCCATCCATTATAATGATGTATTCTGAATTTGTATTTGCAATTTAGTAAGATATCAGTATTGACTGTACAATAAAGATGTGTATACATTTTTTTATGATAAGAGTATTTGAATATTTTTCATCGAATTTGAAAAAAGTGAGAACCTCATGTGCTATTGAATTAGCAGTGTAGTAATTTGATTATTTCGATTAAGTTCTGTTAGTTAGAGGATTCATTGGATCAACATGAAAACTATTATTTATTTTCTACTTTTTTTTGCAAATTGAATAATGGAATAATCTTATCAAATTAGTGTATTGTCATCGGTCCTCGATAAATCTACAAAGTTTGAATGAAATCTAACCGTTTAAAGTGGGTCAAAATTGCGCCCAAAGGAGTCGGTTACAAACATACAAGTGAAGCTAATATAAAGCGTGTAAAATCGTTTTTAAGATATTATGTTTTGGTTCATAAGATTAGACATACTTTTAGGTTTAGTAAAAATAATTGTGGAGCCGTTGTTGAAATGTTCCTTTAGTTTTAAAAGAGATATACGCTGCTCCGAGTAAAGCAAATAAATATGACTGCATTGTGTTTATAATACTTGTAAACATGCTGATATATTTGCATCGTGTCCGTGGATGTTAACATTTATTTTACAACTTTTTAATATCTTAAACACCATATATTATAAGGGACCTCTTTTCTACTAAATTGGTAGCATAAATACAGTTACTAAAGTCGTTATTGTCGAGACAAAAAACGCCCGAAAAGGCCTTAATCAAGTCACAACTAAAATGGTTACCGTTAATGGTTATGTATAACCATTACATTGCACACATTCACAATAACACGTATATTTCCATACTTAAACAAGAGTTTCCCATTCCCAACATTTTTCCACTCCACCGTCAAATCTGAAATAACGCGATTGCCAGCTAACTATTATTTGTCGAACAACAGAGAACTGCAAACGTTGCAAAAATGAAAAAGTTGGCGTTTCATGAACTTTATAACGAAAAGCGGTTATAAAGTAGCATGATGTATGTATAGAAGTTTACTTCATTAGGGATCATAATATTTTGTATCTGTTATTTTGGATCATTCCAATTTCTTTAATTGGAATGTTTTTTCCCATTCGTTCAATTGAAAAAATTCAAGAAAAGTATAGAACTAGGGGAAAACCGACCATATTTTAGTTCAGCTACTTCACATTTTTATTCGTTTTTATTTATGAATAAACTGTAAAGATATGTATGAATGAAATTTCAGTTTTTTTTACTAACTTTTTGGGTTTGATTATGTGTTCTGTGGCTTAAGACTATGCTAAGCTTCTACCACAAATAAGTTAGCAATAAAACTGGGCATAATATCTATTTATCATTATTTAATAGTATTGCAGGCGATGTTTAATTATATTTTTTCTTACTCTTCCTTTTTATTATTTTTCACGGTGTTCGGTATTTTGTTCTCTATACCTAAGATCCTAGGTTGACACACATTTCCATACCCAGTGACATTTGAATTTCTGGTTTTGGTGTCATTGTGTAGCAGAATAAATGTTTCCGGCATCCACGATACTACCTATGAACTTAGAGTGGACTATGCGTGTAACATGACATAAACGCTTTTACACTCACAGTCCCGCACTAAGTTCGAGGACTTGTGTCGTGGGTGCCGGAAACATTCATATCACACACACCGTCACAATCAGAACCAGAAACACAAATTGTCCTTGGAGAGAAAATTTGTTTTCCCGCCGGGAATCGAACCCGGTACTCCTGCTTAGAAGGTGAACGCGCATTCAACTAAGCCTGTGAATGCGTTAAAACAAATCTTGCGTCTCTTACTATTACCCAAATGACCTGTTTTGTCCTACTTCAAAGAGTGATGTGTAATCCCAATCCATTACATCAAAACAAATAATCTACCCGAGGGTGCCGCCATATTGAAATTGATGGATGTGTGTCGCATCGGCTATGTTCAGATACATGTTCAGAGGTAAAATAATGATGTTACTTGTTAACAGATGTTGTTCTGTTACGATGTTTGATGGACATTTGTTCACGAAATTATGGCTTTTCAAGGTTGTATTTAAGGTACGGAAGATAACTGAACGGCCATTTTGTTTTCGCCAAGCAACCAAATGATTATGCAAAATAAGTAAGACAAAAACATTGCGTAAAAAAAAGCCTTTTTGTTAAAATAAAAAGATAGTTCCATAAGCGCTCTTGCTTTTTAATCTGATTAAGTTTATCTGTGACAACCGGGAACTGCCACCCTACTCCACTAGCTTTTCACCTAAAATAAAAATCAGACGGTATCCTGGCTAGAAAAGCTATCTTAGAGAGCCATTTCCCATACACAATAACTTAATCACTTTCCATCAGATAAGAGTAGTCTCATCAAGTTAGTTGTTTGACTAGTCAAACACTAACTTTTCATAATAATGTTCTTTGTTCCAACGAGCATTCCCTAATGTACCTCCAGGAGAAGCCGGCAGTAAATTAAATGAAAATTGTTTATTTACCCATGAATATAACAGCCCTGAAAGTTAAGGAGTCTTATAGCCAGATTCGCAAAATTACAGCCATCTCAAGAAGATACTGACAAGAAACTTGGTGGCGCATTTTTTCCCATTCTATTTTAAAATAAAACTTTAAATTTTGTCGTCGCCAAAAAGCGTTTGTGCAGTTTGCCTCATGCATTCTTGTCATTAATGTAGTCAATCCTTTTATAATAAGCTTTTATTAATTAAAGCCCGTTTTATCACTGATTTGAACTTTCCCAGTGGTAATTCAGTTACAATTTTAGGAAATGTATTGTAAAATCTAACCCCATTTGCCATAATTCGATTTCCTTAATCTCAATGCGCGTACTTGTTTTTAGTATTATAGTTATCTTTAAAGGTATTTAAAGGTATATAACTTCATTATTTATATTTTCTACGATAGATAGCGATGGCAGTGTAGTATAATGTAGTAGTAAGGAATTAGTCTACTTCGAGGTCGTAATGTTTGTGTAGTTAGGATCCAACGTTAAGATTCAACTATTACTGGCAAATCCTGGCGAATTCCCTCAAATTTTATAATTAAAATTCGGAGGCGATGTGACTGTGCGATGTGACTGTTGCTGACATACGATAAAAGTTTTCGTTGTGACGTTAGTGCGAGACTGTAGAGTGGAACCTGTATGTGTTCATAATAAAATAGGATTAAACTAAATTTCTTCAAGCAACAGACAGATAAACAGAGCTACCGCTATCTTCAAAGTCTAATGTGATTTTTTTTTAATTTGTTTCACCGTTTTTTAGATGACTAATTTCATGCAATGCCAATACCGAAATAAGTAAGTACCTATGTTCTGCACTAATTGTGGATACGTCAAAGAATAAGCAGCACATTATCCTCAATGCGGATCACCGCCAATCTGTCCGACAAACGTTCCATTCCGCCTCAGTGATTCCTAGTGACAATTTATGCGTAACTCGTCCAACATTACTGACACTTTTAATTGGAAACGATATAAAGCTCTATTCATAGAACATAGGATTCATTTTCTAATGAGTTTTATCGCTGTAATTAAATTGTGGCCTTATTTGGAGGGACGGTCGTAACAAAAGTTAGATTTTCTATTGTTTTTGATTAAGGAGTGCGATGCTCTTTAGCGTTGAGCTTGTACGTGCAAATTCCAGCTTTTCACATTGAGATAAAATCCCTTTCAAACGGTGATTGTTGCTTTTATTTATTTGGCATAGTGTAGATTGCTGATTTGAACTGCTCGTTGGCTTAGTTGGCTGGCGTTCGCGTTCCAAGTATGGGTATCAGGCTCGATTCCCGGCTGAAACACAAGTATTCTTCCCAAGGAAAATTTGTGTTTCTGGTTCTGGTGTGATTGTGTGTGTGATGTGAATGTTTCCGGCACCCACGACTTAGTGTGGGGCTGTGAGTTTGAAAGCGTTTATGTTTATGTAGATTATTCAAATATCAGCTATTATTATTATTATTTGAAGAATAAAGTAAAGAAAACATTTTGGAATTCATAGTTCATACTGTATGATTAAAGATAATAGTAATACGGCAAAAAATAATAAGCATTTAATTCAGACAGAACATTATAACAAGTTGTGCCCAGCATCGTCAACTGCATTAAGGGGCAAATATACGTCAATGTGAGCACCTTTTTTATTCACAGACAATTATCCGACCTTATACTTTACACATAAAGGTGTATATTGTATAAATTGTATCGTGGCGGTTACGCAAGGTTACGCGTGGCAATCTTTGATTTTTTATGATATTATTCAAATTTCGTGAAAACGCGCCTCAAAGAAAATTAAACAAGCTGAAGAAATCATTCATCAAGTAAATATTTGTAACTTTCACAGTCTGGAGTAATGAAATGGTTACAAAAATACAAATTGGTTATTTGCATGAGATTTGTTTTTTTTTCTCTATATTTATGAACGTTATAAATATTCTAAGAAGAAGGCATCATTTATACAGATTTATTTTTAAAAGTTTTTTTTTTTAAGTTTACAATATCACGCGTTTTAGCCCACCTAATAAACATTAAATGTCTATTATATTGAATTAACCAATTTTATGTTCAGTTTACCTTTTTTGGTCACGTATGCCGCCGAGGGGAGGTGGCTATTGAGCGACTTGTGGTCCAGGGAAAGGTTGAGGGTACAAGGCCACGAGGAAGATCGCCTATGAGGTGGACTGACCAAATAAAAGCGGCAGTAAATGGCTCATAATCGCTACACGAATGCACGAGGAAGGCGGCCATCAGAGAAGAGTGGCGGCGTGTTGTCAAGCTTGCCACCAACACCTGAAGTGATGACCACGACCACTCTGTCAAGAGTGATACCGACAAAGAAGAAGAATGTTCAGTTTGTGTGAATACAGTTAAAAAGTGTCACAACAGGTGAGTATCAAGTTATAAGAATCTCTTATGCAATCTTTAACAGGCATACATTTGGTTTACTAATATTTATTATTCTGAACTGCAAGAATAAATTATGTTATGTTATATTCGGCTTAAAACACGAAAATTTTGACTTACTTTGTAGTCAACTAGTTTCGGACAAATTAGTTGTCCTTCATCAGGATGAAGGACAACTAATTTGTCCGAAACTAGTTGACTACAAAGTAAGTCAAAATTTTCGTGTTTTAAGCCGAATATAACATAACATAATGTGTAATACTCACGATAGTTTTAACATTAAAATTGCAAGAATAAAACATTGAAATATAATACAAGTCATAATTTATATCACAACTACTTAATAAAATGTAATCTAATTGTAGATATTGCAAAAACTTTTAGATAAAATAAGTCTCTATAGTTTTTTTTTTTAATATCTGTAGACTACTGAAGCGCAGCGCACATGTTATCTTTTTTTGTTCGGAAGTGACGTCACAGCGGCCGCCATACGTCGAATGCGGCAAAATGGCGCGGAAAGACATTTCGGAAGAATTCCTGTTATAAAACCTTTTGTGCTGTACTGGAACTATTGTAAAGTTTTGATGGAGTGTTTTGGCCACAGACAATAATTGTATTACAGTTTGGGTTGGTTTCGGGTGTTTTTGGAGTGTCCGGCCCGAGTTTAAACGACAGTTATCTTGATAAATTTTACTGAAAAGTCACTGCTAACAGCTGCTACTTGCGGTTTATATCGCTGATATAAACTTAATAAAGGCAGCCAAGTAATTTTGAGATGTCGTGTGCTCTGTACCACTGTGGGTGCAACCCAACTAGCACTAGGCGGTTTTTATTATTAAATGTAATACATTAGATCTTAAATCACAGCGATTCCATGTTTAAAGCTAGTGTCACTGTTTGAAGATAAAGCGTTATAGATTTTTTTTTTGAACTTTTCATTATTTTTTTGTTGGGATATCCGCCATCATCATATTTTTCCTGTTCTTATCATATATCTAATCCCACTTTTTTTTTCCTTTAAAACCATATCGTAAATGTTTTGCCTTGAGTTTTTATAACCGACCACCAGCATGACGTTAAAAAAAGAATATTATTTCATTTATGTTAGAATATCAGCTAACCACCTCTTCAGATTAAATTTAAAGTCCTTTTTAAATATTTAGACAGATAGAAAGACAGACTGCGTAGGTTAAGCAATAGGATTAAAATTATTTGCACCCTTTGGGTACAGAAATCAAAATACCAGGACAAAATTACAAGTTAAAACTACTAAACATCGATTTAAGTTTCTTCAGCCTGCCATAGCTAATACAGAAATAAATATGCTATTAAACATACAGTTCATTATATTTGAAACTACTTTAAAAGCACTGGGAATTTTGTAAACTAACTAATGACGCATACTTATTTTAACTTAGTATACAAAGAGCACTTTACAGGTACTTAGTCTTCTTTAAGTTCTTAACTTAAGCCTTTAGACTATTCACGTATTTCTTCGAACTTGAACAATACATTACTGCTTATTACTCCGACGTATTTTCTTCTGACGTTTTTCGTTGAGTTTAATGTTTTTACCTGGCTATATTGTAATAAATGATAGCGTTATAATTCAATGGGAAAGTAATGAAGGCAATTAAGGTTTTTATTGACTTTTGACGCGTTTCTGTAGATAATTCTACTCAAATATTCTGAGTACCCAAGATACCATGCCTAGTTTGGGGCCCACTGAAACTATCATTGTAACGTGTATTTCTCTCTTATGTTTAATAAATATTTATTAATTCATTCATTCAATTAGATAGAGAGAACGTCAAAAGAGTTTATGATTTTCGTAATTTCCTTTTTAAAGAAGTAGTTGAGTCAACAAAATATAGATTTTCGTAACTTTTTTAGTTTCTCTATTCCTAAACGAGAAGACTGGATTGTTAGCCTATATTTACATAATTATTGAAAAAAAAAAAACTATTTTTATTTTGTTCAGTTGTCTATTCTAAACCACCCTCTGCAGGATTTTGCACTACTTACGAATGACGGTATATATTAGATAAATATATTCAAACGATAAAAAGCGTGTTTTCATCCTTCCTATTACAGTATATTACTAAATTCAACCATGATTTCATAAAATATTGTCCTACTACAATACTCCCCACACGGTACCCCATAAAAGCATGCGGTCCTCACTTACCGCTAAACTGGGACAATGTGGGATGACAACCGGGACGGGTGGGAAGTGGGACACTATGTTATTGATTGAATTATGGATAAGCGGGTATTTACGGGGTAGAATTAGATTGCTAGCTGAATAAGCTCTATTTTTACCCGAGTACGGCAAATTATAATAGAGAGTAAAAAGGAGGCTAAAACCATATTAGCACTGCATGTATGTATCTATGCTTGTTCGTTCATTCCCAGTGATCACTTATGAACCGATTTTAATTTATAGGGTATCGTTGAATTAGTCTCAACTCTCCGGGTCATAATAATATGCCAAATTTAATTTTATTAAAAAAAAAACAATGCCATGGTGCGGCATCAAGTCTTAGTGAAAAAGCCAAAAAATAAATTTTGTTAAATATATGTAAGTCATGTGGTAACAAAGTAAGTATAACATAGAAAATGTTTTTGTTTTATATGTTCCATAGGAAGCTCTTTTGTAGGTGCTAGTACAGGGTTTTAGTTTTTATACTTGAGTCTTGTCAAATTATTTAGATTAATACATTGAGCACAAAAAAGAAAAGGCTCGATTTTTTTAAATCTGTATCTATCACATATAGAATCTTGGTCAGCTTGCGCAACTTTCAGATCAGTAAAATAATTATGGGGTAATAAGGTGAGTGGGTGACAGTTCAGTGGGTTTTCTACTAAATGACGCCGTGCTTCGGAAAGCACGTTAAGCCAGTCCCGGTTGGCAGTAAAATGTCTAACGAAGCGTAAAGCAATGTCAGAGAGCTTCAGTTTCCTAAAAGTCAATTAATACTTATGAAACAAGGCGCTTTGAAATGTTCAAATCAATCGTTTATTCACATAGGCCCCAAAGAATCACACATGTTAATGACTCTACTGCCAATTTCTCAAAATTACAGCCAATTCAAGCCTCAATACTTGAACCAGCGGGTAGCGAGCCCAACATGCTGACGGCATTGCTCCTCTCAATTCGAGTCAAATAATAACCAGCGTTTTGATTACGCTTTCGCTCCAACCAGGAGCTTTATATATTGTTAGAAGAGAAAATAGAATATATGAGAAAATAAAATAAGTCCCAAACCTCCGAGTTCGGTCTAAAATTAACAAAGATTAAAATATCACATCATTTATCGCTGAATTTTCACAAAAGACGACTAAGCGTGCCTACGTAAAAAACCAAAGTAATTTATTCCTGAGAGACCTGCAATGTAAGAGCCTCCAGGAAAATCTCCTTGCAATACATTTCCATAAGAATGCATGAATAATGAATAAGGGACTAACTAGGGTCACACCATGCCGGAGGTAAATCTAATTTGTGAAGTATCCCTGCATACTACCTAAATTGTTTATTGTACGTATTATTTTGACTTCAGAATAATGTTTTTAACCAAAAACGACTTCACTTTGCGGAATCCGGCAATAAAGTACACATCTTCACTTTCCATGAGATGAGATGGTGGTTAAATGTTTGTCTATTCATTAGTAATGACTATCTAGAGGCAAATGCCTATATTTCCTAAACTAAACAAAAACGATATACGGCAAAGATCTAAGTTACCTATAAGACATCAAGCTTATAGATAACATAGCAAAGCCGTCAGCCGCAATCAGTGGGAAGCGTTCCCGTCATGTTGGCGGCATTGCCTCTCTGAATTGCAATGCTTAAACATTGAGCCAAATAATAAGCAATTTTGTCACGCGTCGCCTCAACCAGGCACTATGATAGATTTTTGAAAATAGAATGAGCTCTTCCAAAATTTTGCAAAAAAATGCGAGCAGTGCGTAGCAGTTTTTACCTTTCTTCAACAAGCTCAGCAAATAAAAAACAAAGTAGACAAAACAGCGTAAAATACGTCCATCTAAAAGTTATACCACTGGCACCGTTACGCCATTACGTCGCAATCAGAATTGTCATCTGAGTACTTCTGCGTAACTTGAGATTGTTTTCTTTTTAATTGTCGTTTTCCTTTGTTACGACACTCGACTTTATCCGATTTCGAATTGTTTAAAATGTTTCATCGTTTTTTTATTTTCTTTCTTAGGTATGTTAGCGTTCTCTTTAGGAGTTTGATGAAAGACTAGCCCGCGGCTTTTCCCGCGTTTATCAAATTTAAAATGAGCCTATTTGTTAATTCTAGGTATAGGCTACGTACATTCCAAATGTCATCACATTTAATTCGAATTCTTGTTTCGTGGGTGCCGAAAACATTCACTGATGTGACACACAATCACACTAATGTGTATGGTATTGAGCTTGTACAAAAATTCGGTCCCTATTTTAAAGCGCATTCCGCGAGGCGCACGCATTTCAGTTGCTCAGTCTCTTTCAAGGGCAATTAAGAAAGTTGTTTTTCAAAATTCATTAAGTGCCTGGGAACATCTATTGACTTTTTCATACCACGTACTTTACGTATCTTTTGACCCTAATAACAAAACGTCCCTTACTAATAGAGTAAAGGAAAACTGCGTAAAGTACATGGCATTGGAAGACATTTCTTTCGATTCTTGCATGATTGTCCCGCCCATAAGGCGGGATAATACAAATTCTAAAAATAAAGATAATTTGGCGACTTATAAGATTGTAGAAAACAAAATTAGTGATGGTGACATTACAGGGGCAGCACGAGTCTTGTTCTCTAGCGACACTTTAGCCCCTTATAATTCGGATACGATACAGTCACTTCGTGACAAACATCCACCCGCGGCAACAAATCTCCATTTACCTGATCCACCTCAACAGAATGACGTCACTGATGAGGCGACCGCTCAGGATGTTGCTGCGGCCGTTATGTCTTTTAAAGGTGGGTCTGCCGGTGGCCTAGATGGCTTAACACCGCAAATTCTAAAAGATCTTTTATGTGCTAGTTCTGGCGAGATTGGTGAGGCTCTTTTGAAAGACCTTACGGCTTTAGTTAACCTGATGTTGTCAGGTCAAGTCAATAATGACGTCACAGATATTTTGTACGGCGCAAATTTATGCGCACTAAACAAAAAAGATGGTGGCATCAGGCCTATAGCGGTAGGCACCACATATCGCCGCCTCGCGGCTAAAATCGGTTGTAAGAAAATGTTTGCTTCTTTAAGCAATCTTTTTCAGCCTATACAGCTTGGTTTTGGTTCGCGGGGCGGATGTGAGGCTGCTGTCCATTCCCTTACAACATTTTTAAATCAAAATTGTGGAGAGGTGTTGCTAAAGGTGGATGTTAAGAATGCTTTTAATTCTGTTGATAGAGGCACCCTTCTGACCCAGGTGAAAGATAAAATTCCAGAGTTATATAATTTTATTTGGCAATGCTATGGTAAACCATCAAAATTAATTTACAAAAACGATGTTCTTTTGTCTTCCGTTGGATGTCAGCAGGGTGACCCGTGCGGCCCAGCAATTTTTTCTTTAGCTGTCAATCCGATAATTCAACGTCTCCAATCCAAACTAAATGTTTGGTATTTGGATGACGGAACTCTGGGAGGTGATGTGAATACTGTCTTAAGTGATCTAAAATTACTAATAGATGAATTTAAAATGATTGGGCTTGAACTAAATTTTTCAAAATGCGAACTTTTTGTTTGCGATAACTGTTCAGACAAATTATCGGTTTTACAAAAATTTAACTCATTGGCTTACAATATAAAACTAGTCGACAAGTGTTCACTTCGCCTTTTAGGTTCGCCGATATTAGATGAATCAATTTCACCTTTTGTAGAAGAAAAAATTCAAAATTTTAAAAATTCTTCCGACCGATTGCTCAAAATTAACACTCATATGGCTTTTACAATTATTAGATTTTGCCTTTTTGTCCCAAAATTTACGTATTCTTTAAGATGTTGTCCGCTATGGAAACATGGCGCGCTCCTCGAGAGCATGGACAATATCGTAAAGAATACTCTTGTATCGGTTTTGAATATTGACATAGATGATAGGGCTTGGTCGCAAGCTTCTTTACCTGTAAGACTAGGAGGCTTAGGTATTCGTAAAATTTCTAGTGTTGCGTTACCGGCTTTCTTGTCCTCAGTTCATGGTACTTCTAAATTAGTCGAAAAAATACTTTCACATAGTTTGGGTTCTTTAGAAATTTCAAACCAGACTGAGGCCACAAGCGCCTGGGAGATGGCATGCCCAAATACCGGGCTCCCAGTGAGGCTATCCTCACAGAGACTGTGGGATCGGCCGCTCTGTGAACTAGCACGGAAACATCTTTTAGATACGTGTCCTAGCGTCACAGAGCATGCTAGACTTCTAGCAGTTTCTGTATGGGAGTCAGGGCTTTGGTTGCAGGCCATTCCCTCGCTTAATACTGGTACTCTTATGGATCCATCTGCTTTCCGTCTCGCTATATGCTTACGTTTGGGTGCAAGGTGCTATGTTGCCTATAGCTGTCAGTGTGGTACTGCTGTTGACCAGCTCGGTCACCACGGCCTCACGTGCCAGAAAAGTGCTGGCCGAATTTCCCGCCACGCCAGCCTCAACGATATCATCCGCCGGGCTTTTACCAGTGCCAACGTTCCAGCCATTCTCGAACCGAATGGTCTGATGCGTGACGATGGTAAAAGACCTGACGGAATGACTTTAATTCCATGGAAGATGGGACGGCCTTTAGTGTGGGATGCAACTTGTGTCGATACTTTAGCTCCGTCACATCTTCCTGAATCACAGAATGGGGTTGGCGTCGCGGCAACTTCGGCAGAGCAGCGCAAACGGCGAAAATATGGAAACCTCGGCAGTGGTTACATATTTGAGCCGTTTGGTGTTGAGACACTGGGTCCGTGGGGACCGGGAGCTCATTCTATTTTCAAAATTCTATCAGAGCGCCTGGTTGAGGCGACGCGTGACCAAAATGCTGGCACTTATTTGGCTCAACGTATTAGCATTGCAATTCAGAGAGGCAATGCAGCCAGCATGATGGGAACGCTACCCACTGGTAGTGGGCTTGAGCACTTGAGTTACCTATAGGCTCGATGGCTTGTAGGTAACTTGGCTCTTTGCTGTATATAGTTTTAGTTTAGTTTTAGGAAATATAGAAAAAAAAAAAAATAAAAAAAAAAAAAAATCACACTAAAAACCAGAAACATACATTTTCCTTGGAGATAAATCTGGTTTCCACCAGGAATCTAAGCTGATATTCGCCGCAAATAATTCAAACGCGCTCCCAACTACAGCTCTAGCAGGCTGATATAAACTTTTTATCTATATTAATGTTGTACCGAAAATTATAATATTCATACAAGATATATTATTTTCCGTTTCTCTTCCATTTATCCACTAATGTGCTTATAATATAGTAAAAAAAAACTGTCTGTTGGCGTTGTTAATATCATCTGTATCTATGCTGTAGATTTCGGCTTGAGTTTCCGGTGGGATCCCAAATTTTATTCACCAGGCAAATATGCTGTAATAGTGTGTGTGATGTATTTGTTTCCCGATATATTTTTTTATAGGTTCAGGGCTGTTTATTCATTATATTTGTATGTAATGTGTTAAGATATAAATTTTATCTTGCCTAAATTCAGTAAACAAAATACTTTTTCACTTCAAGTATTATGTAACCAAGATAAGATGTCAACTTAAAAAGTCCGGAACTTATTTGGTACAATAATGTGTTACAGTGTGATAAGCTCAGAAGCGCGCCACTGTACAAAGTTTAATTGGACGCTAAGCCGGCGGAGTTTTAGTTATATTCGCTTGTTAGTGCTTGTTTGCGAATATTATGTTTGTTTAGATTTTCCGTTAAGTGACGGTGTTGAAAGTATATTAGATAAATTATTTGATAATTTTTCTGTGTTTCTACTGCCGAAGTTGAAGGCGTAGTTTTTTCCTATGCATTTTTTTTTTTTTTCTTTGCATTTTATCCTTTTTTTCCCTTTTATCCGACTTAAAACATAGGAGGAATTAGAATACTATAATTCGAATACATTCCTATTTTATTCGATATAAATCGAATAAAATATGTATGTATGACAGCGTTATTTATGATAAAAAGTAGCCTCAATTTTTAAAGGGTTTGAAATTCTGGTCCGCTAAGTGACAAAAATTGATGGGGATGAAACACTGTGATATTAATCACAGATAATTAAAATGATTCCCTGCAATACAAAACTTTTACTCCTAAGGCGTGTCTTTAAGACACACCTAGTTATTAATAACAAGATTTAGACTATTTACGTACTAAATTACATTCAGTAATTACTGTCCTCACATTCATACACTTCTAGGTTTAAAATATCTGTTATTTTCTATAAAGTGGATAAATAAACAGTCAGGCAGGCCTTCTTAAAACATCACGCTAAATTTCAAAATAACTTCAAAATTAAAATTCTGACCCTAATTTCACTAGTAAATAAAATAGAAAACAAACTTTTCTACCATTATAAACATAAAAAGACTTTCTTTTATATTTTTTTGTTTTGGGGTAATTTATTATTAAGTCGCTTTTATTGTCCAGAAGTATACCAAAACAGTAATGTAGAGCAGTGAATTTTATTTGATTCCAACAATTTTGTTTGTGAATAATTCTTTGATCAAAGCATGTCTTCGTAGATAGACATAACGTTTTCTTTTTATTCGGCCAGAATTTTCTAAGAATCTAGAAATCAAACGTATCTAACTCATTTATATTCTACCCCTGCTTCCTAGGTACTATTTATTCTCCGAATCCTCGCAAATATCAAGAGAAAGTAAAATTGTGTACAGTATCACAATAAATAGGTAGTTTAGCTGCCGTCGTGACGGCAGCGCGACGTGAATGTCAAGTGTTCACATACGATGCTGTTATTGTGAAGATACCCTTCTGGGTAGTTATTGTGCTGTGTTCTTTGGTGATACATATTATAGAGCAAAATTAGTTTTATATCTATTAATTAGGCATGTATGTAATGTGGTAGATAGTTTACGGAAATCATACTTCGGCGAAAAAAGATTTTCGACTGAATGAATTACTGATAGATAACGTAAAAGTATATTCAACTAAGTGCTTATATAATCACTAATACTTAATAAATCAACGCAATTACGAATATAACAGACCTGCCAGGAAATATTATTTCTATTAACTCTAAAATTTAATCCCAATTATAAATAGAGCAAAATCAATGGTTCATCTTATTAAAAATGTATCTAGTCTATTAGCCGACTGAAAAGGAAACATTAAATAAATAAAGCTCTCCGCAATGAAATAATTTAATATAGCGGTTGATTAATTCCATAAATTACGCGAATCCAAGTAATTTCGATTTTTATTACTGTATCAAATTATCATGAGATTTATACGGATTCCGAGGAAATGTTATTTACAATTCGACGATAAACCAGTAAAATAGGCCAACTAGAGAATTAGGGATGCCAACATTACCAACAATACAAATAATAAGGCGAAATTCACGTAATCCATCTCGGAATCCCGACGTCTAAGGGTATTTTCACAGTACTGGCAATACGTGCCCAGAATTCAAGATGGCGTCGGGAAAACTAATTTGCAGTGCAGGAACTGAATTAAGTTTTTTATAAAAGGAATAAATGTGTGTCTGGGGCCGGCTGGGGTCTTAGATTAGATTTAAGAGATAGCTCTGAGAAGGTGGCTATCCGTGGGATATGGCGCTTTCGTTTAATAACATTGGGATTTCTAGGTAGCTACGGTAAGGTCAATGAATTATCACACTTACATTTTTATACTTTTATTAACACTTACTTTATGTAAATGTGTCTTTTATATCTATATATATAAACTAGTTTTTTGGGTGGGTGGCGCGGTCCGCGAGCGGCCCGCGCAGGTGGGTGGTAAGTACTTTAGCCATACAAATCTTCAAATTCAGTTGAATACGGAAAAACATTTTTTTTGCATATTTTTTCTGTGGCGGGGCAACCCTGATACCGCAAGCCGATATTTCATTGAAATTCGTGATAAGCACTTCAAAATACCCATAGGAGTCGATTTTGGGCCGTCGGCGAAACATTAAAAAAAATAGTACGCTTGCCGCCCACAACATATATTTTCGGTCGATAACTGGTAAAATCTTCATTTGAAGTCAAAAAAAAAGAAAAAAAAAATATCAAAAAAATGTTGGGTGCATCAAGGCGTCCCTAATTCCTCAGACCAAAATTTCGTTCAAATTCGTGGTATACATGTCAAAACACCCAGGCAGTTCGAATATGGTCTGTGGCTGCAGACCTGAAGCGGGCCGCAAGCGGCCCGCCACCTGTTTTTTTGGTCGGACTGTAGGTGGGCATCCCCATTGACATCCGGCCCAAAATCGATATCTGGGGGCATTCGGGGGTGCTGATCACGAATCCGGGACCTCAAACCAGGCGCGCGGGCCGCAAGCGGCCCGCGGCCTTCGTTTCGGTCCCAAATTCGTGATCAGCACCCCCGAATGCCCCCAGATATCGATTTTGAGCCGGATCGGTGAACCTCGATTTTGACAATGTTCGGCCGCCATCTTTAAAAAATGTCAAAAATTGCTTTTCAGTTTATTATTAAAATCAGGGCATCCAAACACCTTCAGATATCGATTTTGAGCCCGATTGGTGAACCTCAATTTTGACAATGCTCGGCGGCCATCTTTAAAAAAAGTCAAAAATTGCTATCAATATTTTTATCACAATTAGGGCACCCAAAACCCCCAAGATATCGATTTTGAGCCGGATCGATGGACTTTGATTTTGACAATGTTCGGCAGCCATCTTTAAAAAAATTCCAAAAATTTTTTCAATATTTTTCCTGTAATCTGGGCACCCAAAAACCCCGGGAGCCAAAATTTCGTTCCGATCAGAGCAACTCGACAAATGGCGGCCATCTTGAATCCGCCATTTTGGATTTTTGACATTTTTGACAGATGTCCCCAATCGTCCTCTATGACATTTGGTCGAGCACCCCTAGCCTATCTCTTATGGTTTAGGAGATATAATTGATTTAATTTTGTATGGCGGCAAGGTATTTTTGTATGGCAACACCCATTTTTTAATTTTTTTTTAAAAGGTTCCCAGGATTGTCTATGTTTTTAGTTTTTGAACTTTTGTTCCAAGTTTTACCGTTTCCGAGATCCCATGGGGTCGGGGGGTCTGGAAGCCAAAATCTGGTGATTTCGGATTTTTCCCCAGGAGATCTCCACACCCCCTACACTTTTCCCCTACATCATCAATACCCCCCATCACTCCTTCTGGGAGAACAATTATGTCAGTCAGTGAGTGAGTCAGTCAGTGGTAGTTTAACATTATACTATATGATGATATCAATGCCACTTTTCGTTGTTATTTTATAACTCAAGAACGGGCTCACCTAGCCAAACCAAATGTATAGGCTTTGTTCGGACTATTTAGTAGATGTTTTATGTGAAGTTTGCACAAAATTAGTCGAGCGGTTATTCATTTATCACACCGGGCGAAGCCGGGGCGGATCGCTAGTTCTTTATATTTTTTTATATTTAAGTTGCAGTGATTGATAAGATTAGGGTGAAATTTGGAATGGATTGGTATAGCTTAATAAGCTTTGTCTAAAATCCAACTAAATTGTTTCAAAAGAGTGGTGTTAAGTTCTTCCACCGCTGGCGTAGTTAGGTGTGCTTTCGTCTTTTAGGCAGCGGTTTATTCTCGGTGGGATACAAGTTTTCTCTCCAAGTGAAATTTGTGTTTCCGATTTTTGTATAATTGTGTGTGTGAATGCTACAGCACCCACGACATAAGTCATAGAACTTAGTGTCGGGCTGTGTATGAGTTTGAAAGCGAATAATATGTTCTGTTTATGTTATCTGTTGAATGATCTGGGTAATATTGACGACTAAATGTCAAATGCTTGCCCATCCTGAATAAAAAAATCCTATCTAAATGCTTTCACACTCACAGCCCCACAGTAAGTTCGATGATTGGTGTCGGTGTTGGAAACATTCACATCACACACTCAATCACAACCAGAACTAAACGCTTTCACACTCACAGCCTCACACTAGGTTCGATGAATTGTGTCGTGAGTGTAGGAAACATTAAAATCACACACTCAATCACAACTAAATTTTCCTTAGGGAGAAAATTTGTATTTCCGCCGGGAATCGAACCCGGTACCCCTGCTTAGAAAATGAACGCTCACCCAACTAAGCCAACGGTCATGGGCAGTTTAAACCTCCTTGATGTGATTTACATTTATATTTTTCATCTTCCGCTTACATATAAATATATTAAACACTTTATGTACCTCAGCCCCACGTAAAAATACAATAATTGATCACGGATGATGACGTCACGCCATCAATCATCTCCCCAATATCTGCCACCGCGATTTGCCATCAAATGCCGTGAAATTACCCAAATTTGGGGGGAAATCATTTGCGAGGGTAATAAAAAATATTATTTGGGTTATATAATTTTTGTTATAAATAAGTCCTGCCTCGAGCGAAAAATATACTTTAATATCAATATATGGAAGTACAATGATCACCTACCTGAAGTATTATGCATAAAATTAAATGTTTACCATTATATACCTTACCATCAGGTGAGATGGTGATCAAACGTTTTTCTATCCTGAATAAAATAAAGATTTGTTATTATCTACTTCTTCCACATGCAACATAATATTTGAGCAACATTAGTCAACCTCCATCACTATATCTATTACAGTTCCAAAGCAGCAGTAAGAAAGCTTTCGCCGCTTTAGAAAACAGTGAACAAAGCGTCTTGCAGACACAGAACTAACAGTGAGTCCACACAATGTTCCGGCTCAAACACGCATTCTCATTACTGTGTTTACCTTCTGCACATTCTGCTTTTACTGTGCTCTCTACACTGCAATACATCTGACTAGCAGTAAGAACATTATTAGTGTTATTGTTTTTTGAATTTACAACTCGTGGGTGATAATCACTTACCATCAGGTGATATGGTGGATGAACGTTTGCCTATTTCAAATAAAAAAAACAATATTTGTGTGTATCTTTTAGCGATGATTGAAATCTGTTAACGAGAATCAGCAGTTTTGTTTATAATTCAATTTATATCACTTAACATTGAATAAGTCGAAGGAGTACAATTGATTTACGAGATAGTTTTGGGACTTGGCAGAATTTGTTATATCCTGTGGTAACGTATATAGCGATAAGAAATAGTAATGACACTATCTTAGCCACGTGACTTCTGACTGTAACACAGCAACAACGAGAGTTGCCAACACGTTATTAAGAGGATTCAAGATTTTTCAAGTTTCAAGAAATATTTATTGAAAGACTGAGTATACAATATTTTATGCTAGATTTTAGTGCAATACATAGTAATGTCAGTCTACCCACATCGGGCATTCAATGTTCAGCATTTGTGTTCATATAACAGCAAATTAAAATACATTCTTCATTATCAATCAAATAAGCATGCTTGCCTATATTTTTAATTTTTGAACATAAAAGGTATGTTTTAGCATATATATAACATTAATGCTATAAAATGATTTGGTTTTTAGTATTTGTTTGACGAAATACCCATACTGTAACCATAAATATTCTTGTCCGTGTACACTGAAATGTATGCGTCAGGTCGGTTTGTGTGCAAACGCAATGTTTTACATGAGCAGATGTCGGTAAAACAGTTGTATGAACACACATACAAACCCATACAATGTAAGACTTCGATGAATAAAAAAAAATTGCTTTTTTTTTTTTCTTTTATAACATAAAAGGTTAATAACAAGAATATGATAATTTTGTCTCTTGAGGCAGGGCTTGAGCAATAGGGCATAAGGTCATTTGACCATAAATTCAATTTGCGCATTAAGAGTTACTTTTTTTTTAAAATACTACTTTAAGTCTGCCTAGCATAGCTAATGCAATTAAAACAAATGCAGTAAGAAAATTACTTGATTTTGAACTTTATGGATGTTTATTTTCTATATTAATCGAATACAGCAAACTTTTTGATATTTGTGTTTCTCACCTAAAAACACCTATAATCGTTTAATATATACTCGTAAGTGCAAATTTCATTGAAATAATTTCTCGTGTGCTGTAAACTAAACAAGCAAACTAACAACGCTTAATTTTTTGTTTATTTGAAGTGCTGCTTTATGAGTGTATTAAAGATAAGAAGATTAATAAAAGTAAATAAAGAAGAAATAATAAAAACGAATACCTCTTTCGTTATTTTTCAGTATTTGTATCATGATGCAAGAAATACAGGGTTATTTTCGTACATTCAAAATCGTATATTCACATGGGCCCAAAAGCGGCACTCATGAATGTATTGACATCTCAATATTTTCTACATCTCAGACTTATTCACAAGTAAATAGTTTTATTTATCCATGTAGCCCATATGATATTCTAATGTTTGGAAAGTACCCTTTCTCTATTATCTATTTGCCTCGAGCGAATAAGCCTTTAACTCCAAACAATACACATACAAGAGATTACAACCGCTTTATTCCTCTGCTTAAAAACTGTCCAACCTTTGACTTCTGTGACTCATAAAGTGGAAACACGACCTACGAAGGGCGAACTAACCGCAGGGGGTAGGGGTTGAATGTTTTGTGTATGGTGAAAGGTTTAGAGATAGTTAATATTTAAGTGAAAGTTTGAGGGAAAGGTGAAGTTTTTGTTGTGTTTAATAAGATTTTGATGCAAGGTTAGATTATATACCTTCGTTGTGTGAAATTTTTCTACTAAATACTAATGCTGAATGGATACTATTATTAAGATTTTTAAGCCTAGTTCAGGCATTTACGCTCATAAAATGCTGTTGTTGACAATAACTTTGTATCTACAGTTTAATATGTCACTTGAATGTAAAAGCAATAAAAGTCAAATAAAGATATTGAATTTGAAAAGTTAAATTAAAAGCAACAATCGCTCGCGGTTCATGCTCACACGTCCAATCACACACAAAAATATAGTTGGGTTTGTTTTCTTTGTAAGTTTTATCAGCTTAATGGATCTGTATATTGTGAATACCTACTGGACTTATAATTAAATTATTGTGATAATAATATTTTGTCTTAGTGTGTCTCATCCCGTTGTGCTCCAGACATTAGAACATTTCAGTCCTCGCCCTGGCGGGGAGCACGATCATTGTTTTGTCTCTAATTATCAGAATTCCCGCCCCAACTAATTGGACGACGGCGCGACGGCAAAGATCAGTAATTAAATTAATGAGGTACAGAAGTGTGAATCGACGATTCAGACGGCCCTTTTTCTTTAAATGGTTTGCTAGTTAGCGAACCAAACAAAGAAGTTTTTGACCGCAATTTCAACAGTTGTTAAAGTTACATTTAAAATCGTAATGCCCTTGTGTACAAACACTGGTCAATTCATTAACTTTGATCAAGTTGAGTATCGTTCGTAAAGAAATTATCATCTACGATTTTATAAAGCTGGTAAAGCTCCAGTTTTTGAAGTATAACTTTTTATGGGAGAGTTTTGAAATTCTGATCCGCAACCTTTTTGTGTGACAAATAGAGGTGCGGGAAACATTGAGATGATAAATTAAATTGTTTTCCTTTAATACAAAAGTGTATATTATATTGTGTGTCATAACGCCAAAAACTTTTTTTATAGTTTTTGCCACGCCCCAATTTGTGTCTGTTATTTTATATCAATAAAATTTTATAATTTTTGTTTTCTTTTATCTTGAGACTAAGTTTATTAAATAATTATATAATAATATTGTAGATAATTTATACATTAAATATTAATTATTAAATTTAATAAAATTAATAAGATTATCAAGAAATAAATATTTATTATAAGCTGGTGGAATTGCGCAATCTGTGATGGTTTTAAAACTTTTAACATTAAATGCAAGGAGCGACATATCAGTTATTCCGTTTAACCGAACGTGCTGTCTCTAAAACTACTGACATTTGTTTACGAATACACTTAAATAACCAAGCAATGTACATGACAACTCAAAGCGCCAATTATTTTTGATGATAAACAGGCAAATAAAAATTAAAACGATCTACAAAACTCATAGGCATCTTAATCCCCTGTCACATCTGTAGTACTTAATCTTTGTCCAACGGAGCCCGCCTCTACGTCGTAGCTACGCTGCCGTAGAGGGCCTACGCTGTAGTACGTGACGGCGCTATTTATCAGAGGAGATTACGTATAGCATTGATTGCCTATATGGTAGAGTGCTCTAGGATGGTAGAGTGTTCTAGGATAGTAGAGATTGGGGCTCTAGATTATATTACTGAGACAGGATTAGTTTGTGGATATTGTGTGCTCGTTTGTATTTATAAAGACAATAGCGTTAACGATCTATCCAGCTGCTTTTTATTTAACAGCTTTGTAGTTTATAACTGTTTGTACTCACACTTACCTGATAATGTGGTTGAAACTTTCAACACCTTTAGATTAAGGAAATCTACCGGACCACTGCTTATAGTCATATTAATTAATTGCCATTAAAGTAACAATTAAGGGTGTAAAATTAGGTAAATGTAGGGCAAAGCAAATCTTTCCTACTTATTTTATACAGGAAATATGAGATATGATAAACATAGATTTGTTCATTTTTTACAGTTGCAGAGCGGAGCTAGTATATTCATGAACATCCATCACATCACAATTTAAAACACACCGAAACACTCCCGATCCCATTTCACCCGAACATTAACAAAGTTCTAATAACCCCATTCAAAAAACCTCGACTCACGCCTCACCGGAATTAATGGCTCCGAACACCGCCAAGATACATCGCTTGTGCAGTTCAATAAATCAGTAGGACTACTTTAACCATCCACTTTTGGTTTATTGAGTGCAGGAAGGCAAAAGAAAACGATAATTTTACAAAAAAAAAAACTTTTCGGTATCATATTTAAAAAACAATCGGGGAATAGCTCATAAAGTTAAATTATTTATCGATAAAGAAATGTGGAGACATTATTGGATGTGTTCTCTTTATATGAAATATATTTCCAAAAACAACAATGTTTTCATTATGTGTTTTTACGAAAGAGTCTACCTTCCACAGCACAGGTTCGCATAGTATGGAAGTTAGAGATATTTTTTTATAAAATCAGTGTGAATTCTTTGACAATATGATACATGGACACCCCTGCTGAAATCAAAAAACTCAACTCATCGCTTTGATACCTGAAATCACAGAGTCGTAAAACTCTGATGCCTATTTTGTACCTAATAAGATATACCTACAATTTAGACGATCTGTATTACCTACAAAAACGTGAGTGTGACACACCACCTGACATCGATTTCAATTAAACGAAAGCCTATCAGACATAAAAAAAGGCCTTTAACACATACATAAGCAGAAACATTTTCACATTCACAGCCTCTCGTTAATTTTGAAGACTTGTATCGTAGGTGCCGGAAATATTCATATCACGCAAACAATCACCAAAACCAGATAAAAAAATCTTTTGGGAAGAAATCTTGTGAAGAAAACTGAGAATCAAACGCGATGCCCACTGCTTAGAAAGCGGACACGCAACCAAATACACAAGTGCAGCGGGCACTTCTTTAGACGCGCAAGCTCAATTAAATAACGAAGTAAAGTTTTTAGATGGTGATAAATACGAACATGACAGACATTTAAAAAACCTACACATTTTAAATCATAAATTATTACCTGACGCACTTGAAGCTCATGCACGCAATCTCCATTACTCGCAAATGAGAGACATGATTTGTGATCTTTTGATCTTTATTTCTCGCAGATATGGACACCTAATTACGCAAGTCTTTCTTGCCGTGGGTCCTGGGTTCGATACCTGGCAGAAGCACAATTTTCCTTCCCAAGGTAGACTTGTGTTTCTGGTTCTGGGTGTGATTGTGTGTTGTGATATATGATAAATGTACCCACACCCACGAAACAAGTCTTTGAACTAAGTGTGGGGCTGTGAGTATTAATTCGTTTGTTTGTTTGCGTTTATTTATTTCTGCTAGGCTAATATATTACCTGTTGGTAAGTGACGATGTGATCACGCTACGTTAATTCAGTTATGAATGTGGATAAAAGGTCTGCAATGACTGGCGCTTAAAAAAAACAGTTTTTGGGAGTTCCGATAGAAGTGAAAACTACATATAATACCACTAATGGGAATCGTGCGGTGACGATGCCGCGAATTTCATGATTTTTGTTCACCCAAAAAGTGCTCAACGCGCCTAAAGGAATTATCACTTCAAAAATTGATGTGTTATTTGGGCAAAGCAAGATAGTGTGAAATTGGACAGCAAGTCAAGTAAAAATACTGAGAGGTTTTAAAGAGCGCATTTTTATTGATATAATATTATTTTTTATAATATGATTGTCTTGATGAGTGTATTTTTTTTTTCAACTTGTGTGCTGGGAGAATATCTGACTTTACTTCTTGTACAAGTATTTTGTCTCGTTTATGATTTTATTTAGTATCTAGGTGTCCTCGATGTCTTAAATCGTTCTACTGTGCACATTTTCACTGTACAATGCCTCAATATACTAGGTATAAGGTATCGGTGCAAAGTTATGCTAATCGACGCGATATAGCCCAGGTCACGCGATGGAACTTCTTGCGGCGTCGTGAAGGGTGAACGAGGCGATTTGTTGTCTGAGGTGGGAAGATGATGGTGCACTTAATAGACTACGGACATACATTTTAATAGAACATTAAACAAATGTATTTTGTGTTTTATCGTCAAAATACTTATTTCATCGCGATCATCTAAAGATCTACATGGTTGTACTAAAGCTTACAATGAAGCTTTAGCACAACCAAGAGTTTTCTTTGGACGGTTTTCTTGTATATTTTGAGAACAACTTTTATCGTAAGACAGAATTAATTTGCGGATTATTTATAGAGAATTGTTTAATTGTTTACATTGTTTAATAGATAAAGATATTTTTAACTATTTTAAAAAACTGGTTGTAGTTTCTGAGCAAAGAGCGGATTTTTTTACAGACTATATTAGTATAATAATATGATGTGGTAATATCGGCTTTATTTTTATTATTTTATATTAGATTTGTATTGATCATGCCTTATCTGAAACTACTAAAAACAATATGATTGTTATGTTGTAACGGTGTCTACCAGAGTTGCAAGCGTTGAGTTAAAAAATAGGGAATATGTTAATCCTTAGTATAAGCTTAGTAGATTGGAAATTTTAGCCAAATCAGTTTAGCCGTTACAGCGTAAAGAAAAAACAATCATACTTACATAACTACGCACACTAACATATTTACGCACATACTTTCGGATATAAAATATTAGCGTGATTATAATAGAGTTAACTATGCGTTAGAGTAGTTACTTCTAATTTACTGTAATGACTTATTAGTAAAATTACCTTTCATTTAACTACTCAAATACAATTTACAACCCTTTAACATCGTAAATAAAAACTTTCCATATGAACTTTCAATCTCCTTTGCACCACCGTATTGCACCCCTGAAAATTTTGATAACATCATTTATCTATTTTCAATTAACTACTCAAATACCAAAAACAAAGAACTTTCATACAAATGTTTTACCTTCATCGTGGTGGAATTTCTAAAAATTCATTCTTTGTACAATTTGTTTATTTTGTTAGTACATAACTAAGACAAACTTACCCTGGAATTTTTTAATCTAGAGACTTAAGTGACCACCGGCTTAGGCGTGTATCTACGTGAGTCAGTCAGTGAATCAGTATGTCAGGACAAAGATTCTTATAGTATTAGGTAAAAGTAGGTAATTTATTGTATTCAGTTTTACTCTCAACTTTTTGTGTATCTACAAAACATTATACCTAAAAGGACTCATCGTAAAATCTCAGAAAACTAAACTAACACTGGAACATAAACTTAAAAAAGGGTACGAAGTCTAATACTCACTTTATCTTTACAATCCTAGCACTTTGGTGCTTCAGTTAAGTGGTTTTTTTATCATAAACACCTTTTACTGTAGATCTCTAACCGCAGCTAACGCCGTTACACTCGTAGCTAGAACCACAGTTAGCGCTCACCACCATCCCCATAACGTATTGCCGTAGAGTTAATTGCGGCAATACGGCGCGCCGTTTTTACTGCCCGAGCGATTTAATCAAGCCGTTTAGCCGTTTGGTGGACTGCTGGCTTTATTGTAGTACCTACTTAGGAGGAGGATGTTTAATGTTTCAATAAGTAAAAGGTTGACTTAAGTTTCTTTGCGGTTATAGCTGTGTGTGTATTCTCCTTGAACTTGGTAGTTATTATAATTATTGTAAGTATTGTAAACGTTTGCATTTTTAGCTATAATATATATACCTAAAAGATCTATACAGACGTCGATAATGCGTAAGTCACGCCAATTCCCGTTTTAATTTTATTTACATTCCCAAAAGACTACCAGGCAAATTAATTTCGGTTTTAATGTCTAATTACGCAACATTAAACTGTCCTTGTAGCATTTAACTATTCAGCTAAATGTGTACATTTTCATGTATAATTACTATGCACAACTTTTACTACGCTTTTATTTTTAACGTTGTTGTTAAAATTAATTTTATCTATGTATATTTTAACCCTAGATGCTCCTGAAATTCTGCCTGGATTACAAATGCTTAACCGTAAAAACATACGAACGAAACAACTGATATTAAAGCTGGTGAGGTACAAGTCCAGTCACTAAGAGAGGAAATGATAGGTCGATTGAAATCGAGCTTGTTGGCCGTGGCCGATTGGGGCGAAGCCAACTTGGTTCGTTTTAATGCGTCCAAAACACAGGCGTGTCTTTTTTCCGCTAAACGGAGACCTTTTCACCTGTCTCCAACTTTCCAAAGTGTATCAATACCGATTGCAAATAAACTCGAACTTCTGGGTGTTTCTTTATCGTCGAACCTTAACTTCGGTACCTTCATCGAAGCCAGAGCTCAATTGGCCGCTAAAAAACTAGGTGTCCTCGCAAAGGTTAGGCAGTACTTCATACCGGGGCAGCTTCTTAATTTATATCAAGCTCAAGTCCGATCGTGTATGGAGTACTGCGGCCACCTGTGGGATGGATCCGCTAAATACCAGCTTGAAGCTCTTGAGTCCATCGACCGGCGAGCAAAAAGACTCATTGGCGATGATAAGCTAGTCGAGTCCAAATTACAGAGTCTCGGTCACCGACGTAAGGTCGCAAGTCTTTCGGTATTCTACCGTTTACACTTTGGAGAGTGTGCGCAGGAATTACACGAACTAATTCCCCCATGCCCGTTTTACCATCTAACAACAAGACAAACTGTCAAACGTCATCCATATATGGTTGACATACCTCCAGTTCGCTCGAAGCGTTTCGCTTCTACGTTTATCATCCGTACAGCGAAGGAGTGGAACTCATTGCCATCGTCTTTGTTCCCCGAACAGTATAATCTAGGAGTCTTCAAGTCAAGAGTGAATAGGTACCTTCTAGGCAAGCATGCTACATCTTCGGCCGCATCGTCACTTTCCATCAGGTGAGATTGTGGTCAAAGGCTTGCCTATCGTACAATAAAAAAAAAAAAAAAAAAAAAAGCTTGAAATAATTCACAAATAAACGACAACAAGTGCAATCTCCCTAACTACAAAAACGAAACACTAAATGAAACAGAAATCACCCTATCAACTGCTCAATTGTTGTAAAATTTTACTCGGCTCGCCTTTTACTAGTCGTTGTAACAGATGGCTACGTCAATGGCAAAATTAGCTACACACATCACAACCCCCACCCCTCCCACAAACCCCCCTTTTTGCCTTAAAGCTGGGGGCAGTAGGCGATCTATGCGAAAATAACAGGTACTTGAAACGTAGTGTATGACGTTTAACTAAGCTGATGTAGTCATAAAGCTAAACTAATCAGTATAAGAGTGGTCGTTTCTAGATAGATCTTGCCAGGATCTGCGCGCTCGCGTAGTTGGTTGTACGTCTGCCTTTTAAACAGCCGCTATCGAGTTCGATTCCCGGTGGGTAAACTAATTTTCTCCGCTTGGGAAATGTGAGGTTCTGCTTCTGGGCGTGATTGTGTGTGTGATGTGAATACTTTTCCGCACCCACGATACAAGTATTCGAGCTTAGTGTCGGGCTATGAGTGGAAAAACGTCTATGATTTAAAGCTTTAATATCGTACTCATACTCCACTCTCAACTAAAAAAGCATAGGATTCCAATTTGTAGAGTTCTGAATTTTTTCTTTGGTCAGTACTGTTTGTGCATGACAGTTGCCAAATGGCCCATGAGCGAGTTTACCATGCTCGACCACACCTTGACTTACCAAAAGACGTGATAGTGATCAAACACTAGCTAAACAGAGATACGTAAAATGTTGCTACTATATGCCCATTTCCCGCGTGTTTATAAAATTAAAAGTTATATAGGCACGCAGAAATAAAATTATATTTGTCAACGAGTTTGCATTCAATTCAATTCTAAGTCAAAAATATATTAAGTCATCATTTTACAATGTAATTCATTCGACAATTATTGAAATTGCATATAAACGTGAATATATGTATATAGGTAACTTAGGTCGTTGCTGTATAGATATATATAGTTTTAGTTTAAGCAATTGACCCGTATATAGCTATATAATCGTTGCAGCATATAATATTGAGGTAAATGTACGTGAGATAAAATTAGCAAGTATCACACGCTTTCACACTCAGCGCCCCACACTAAGTTCGAAGATTTGCGTCATGGGTGCCGGAAACATTTTTAGGAGGCGAATGTCCACCCAACCAAGCCAGTGGTATCAAATGAAATCAGAAAATAATTAGTATCTTTGAGCAATATTGAGTTACTGTTACGTAGGTATATACCAGATGCACTGGTTTCAGTCTGTCTGGGCTGGACTAAAATAGCCATTTGCTCGCTAACCATGACTTTACGATTTCACCACTTCCACCATTTTACACTCGTTGGAAACGTAAATACCTACTCGTATCTTTAGAATACTGTTTAGCACGAGTAATAGTAAAAACTAAGCGTTTATAATAGATTCGAAAGCATCTACTATTTGATACATAATTATAATAATAATTTATCATGAACATTTTAATAGTGTGGTGGACGGACGACATAGTGAAGGTCGCAGGAAGACGCTGGATGCAGGCCGCTAGCAACCGTACTTTTTGGAGATCTTTGGGGAAGGCCTATATCTAGCAGTGGACTTCTTGCATCTGAGATAATGATGATGATGATTTTAATTTTGGTATTGTGTGATCGCATTTTTATAAGTATAATTATGTCTTGTGAACGAATGTTACCGCTTGTTGTCTACATTAAGACATTACAAATACATTTAGCTTAATAATCATCATGTTCTACTCATACCGTAGGCATTTTCTATGCAAACGTGCACCATCGTCAATTGCATCGTCGCTTACCATCAGGTGAGATAGCGGTCATACATCAGCCTATTTTGAATAAAAATTAAACAATATACCAGATAAGATAAGATAATTCTTTATTGGCTAAAACAGTAGCGTTAGTATTTGCGAGTTCTTATTGCAGGTAATGTTATTACAGTTAACCGTTCTTGGGCGTCCAATGTCACAAAATATGATTATACAGACCATATCTCTTTTTATTATTTAGTGATATTTCGAAAAAAAGCAGTATAGTAATATTGATATTACCGGCCGCCAGCTTGACGTCAACCTTCCTTGAGAATGATTTTCTGATTCATGAAAGCCTTGTTAGTTCATGCCTTTATTGTAAACATAAATACTACAGAGATGGTAAAATATTGCGCGCTATGTTTTGATTGAGGTATACAATATAATTAATATTTCTTAGTGTTGTCAATTTAATTAAAGCAAGCTTAGTGGAAAAAAGACATTACAATTTAAGTAAACATTATAATATCCATGAAAATCAAAGATTATTAGAGCGTTGAACGGCAGGCGACCAAGGTGATGATGATGTCTTTTAGGTTGACTCGGTATCGGTTGTATCGTTCTTATCGTCTCATATATTTATTTTAAATTTTAACACCGATTTTGTAGTTGTATCTTTACTCGACTGCCGAAGAAGGGTTATGTTTTTGCGCGCATCTTTTGTGAATGTTTGTAAATTTCTGTTCTACCTCTTCCAAACGGCTGGATGGATTTCAAGTCGAAATCCATCCAGCGATAAAATTACCAAACCTATCGAGTAGGGTATCAAAATGCAGAATTATTATTAAAAGGGGACTACATAAAAAAAGTAGATTCACATTTTTTCGCAGTCAGGATTTTTTTAATTTTTAGTGCATTGATTAGTTTAAAGGGTTTTTTTAAATATAGACAGATACTGGTTTAGACCCATTAGAACAGAAATATAAAACGCCTTCCACATTCAACCCTTTTTTATAAAAACAACGCAAAATCGACGCTATACACGCAATAACAGAGCTACGCCACAGAACAGGCTACAGTACGTAATGGTTCTAACGCGGCTATCACGTGGGGTGTAGCTCAGATTTATGGCTCAGAGAGTTAAATATGGTTCTCATATGGGTTGAGTAAAAATTCAGTTGAAGGGAAAAAAAGAAAAAAAAATAGTAGATGTTTTGTTTTAGCTTGTAATTGGCTATTGTTCAAGCCACACTATGTGATGATAAGCACTTAATTTAACGAATCAGCTATATTTTTATAAGGCATCGCTAATTTACAGCTAATGTCTTCATAATTATATTACTAAAGCTGCCGCAGATCTGAAGAATAAAAAAAGATACAAAATATTTATTTTTAGTAAACGTACACAAAACTATACAACCTTGGTCGTGCCCAAGAAAGAACTTTTAGATAATCCGTGCTCAAGTCTAGCTTCTCTGGAAAAAACTGTATCTCAGCAATGGATACTCATAAAACTGATAACCATCTTCCTAGTGCGCTACGCAAATAGTAAATCCTAGCCGTTCATATTAGCACAACATAAACTAACGAACACTTTCACGCAAAGTTAAATTTATATTAAAACTAAGGTTTTACCCCTACCGAGTTTCTCTAGAAAACCTTATAAGTTTCCCGCCGTTTGCTGCTCCTGCACTTTGCAAGGAAAACACGAATAATCAAAAGCAAAGCGCTCTCCGTGGCGCTTTGACAAACGGAATGAAAGTTTCAGGAACTTCAGGAACTATAGGGAGGAGCGAAAACAAAATTATTTAAAGCCGGGAGGAGCGAGCTCATCACGAGAATGTAGGGCGACCTAGCTTCAAGAAAAGCTAGTTGAGTCCAAATTGCAGAGTTCGGTCACCGATGTCGGGTTGCCAGCCTATCAGTATTCTTTCGTTTACATTTTGGAGTGTGCACAGGAATTACACGAGTTAATTCCCCCATACCCGTTTTACCATCTTAAGACAAGACGAACTGTGAAACGTCATCCATATATGATTGATATACCTCCGGTTCGCTCGAAACGTTTCTCTTCTACGTTTATTATCCTTACTACTACTGCGAAGGAGTGGAACTTATTACCCGCGTCTTTGTTCCCCGAACGGTATAATCTGGGAGGTTTAAAGTCAAGAGTGAATAGGTATCTTTTAGGCAGCATACTACATCTTCGACCGCATCTTCACTTTCCATCAGGTGAGATATTGGTCGAATGCTTGCCAAACTAGCAAAAAAAAATTCTAGACACTAGGTTGTCCTTATTGCATCTTGATATTTAAAGGCTGTAACGAAATGCTAATAAGGAGTTTTATGAGCCGCGCAAGTGTTTCTTTTTACCTGACTGCGCGACGCAAAGAAGGGTGTTTATTGTTATAATTTTGAAATTGGCGATTGCAAAAAAAAAAATCTCTTTTACAGATCTGACGAGATTAATTGTTTATTTTACCCTTAATAACATAACGTTTTTTATTTGTTAAATAATTATAACAATTAATTTCACAGTTTTGTTTTTTTTTCTTTGAACTTTTTTTTTGACGACCCCGTTGGCGCAGTGGACAGGTGTCCGCCCTCTGCGCCTTGGGTCCTGGGTTCGATTCCCGGCAGGAGCACAAATTCCTTCCCAAGGGATATTTGTGCTTCTGGTTCTGGGTGTAATGTGTGTGTGTGATGTAATGTTTCCGGCACCTACGATACAAGTCTTTGAACTTAGTGTGGGGCTGTGAGTGTGAATGCGTGTGTGAATGAACTTTTAATGGTCGTGAACGTTATTGCTTAATTCCACTTTCAAATGGGCTATATCAAAATTATTAAACATCCTGTTCTGAATGTTAAACACCTGTTATACTTATTATTTCACCTTTGTAAGGTAAGAATGCGTAATTACACACCTTATTGTCCACCCTTATCTAACATCACAGACCCCCTACCACAGCCCCGGGACTAGGTAGACGAGTGTCCCGGATTGAATTAGAGCGGGAATTCCCGGGATCGCCTGTTTTGCGCTGAGTGCCCGGGAAAAAGGACCGGGCTTTTTAGGTTACCTTTGTAAGTGAATTCTTGAGATAGTGGTTAGGAGGGAATACTCCACCGCCTTTTGAAATGAAGGATAGTGGCTCGTTGAAACTGTGGTTAACGAGAGGTGGACAGAATTCCCGGGGAGGGAATCCTTTTCAGTCACTGGTTATATACCGGCTGAGAAACGTTTATTTTCTGTGTTGGTTGATTGCAAGTTGTATTTTTTTGTTGGTTCAACTTTAACGAGTAATGGTGGAGTAGTCGAGGGTGATGAGCAGCTAGCTCTAGAAATATAACTATTTTCTAGATCGCAAGGATAGCTGCCGATTTGTGCTCAGCGCCAGATTTTACTTGAAATTGGAACACAAAAATTATTATAATTCATAGAGTAGATAGATTCATAGCCTTTTTTAAAATGTTTAGTTCCTTGACTTGTGTATATATTTGTGTGTATATTTTGTCGATGCTACTCTTCGTATTTATTATATTTAAAATATATCCAACATCTACATAGAAATTATTAAATGAATTGCAACAAAATATACATTTGATCAGGGAACAAACGTTAGATTTTGAAAGATGAATGCTGTTAAAAAAAAATTTAATAAAGAGAACAAGAGAACGTCTGTTTTTATCATCGTCGTTATGATGTTAATCCCTAATGTTATTACAAGCCATGAAAACGTGGAATAAAATAGCTGCTATTGATGTACATACGTCTTGATTACCTTCCGACAGTTTTATTGAAAAAAGTTCTGTTGTTGGTAATACGGTCGAAAATAAATCGTCTAACATCCGTCTACAATCGCAGCCGAATGCTGGCACATAAATCGTTATAATTGTGTCGTTACTTACTATTAAACGAGGAGCTAGCGAAAGATTTTATGTCATCGTCGACTTACCTGTGAACAAAATAACGAAAGAATTAATAATGGAGCAGAAATAGAGACATAAAATCTATTGGCAATCTTTTGCAGTAAATTAAGCTAAATATTTAACAACATTTCAAAGTCTGTCTTACGACTAACAACTGAAACGACACAGCAGTGATCGGTTGAGGCCTCACTGCGGCGAACCTCTTAACGAGAACTGTTTACTGTAACTCTTCCTAAACTACGCATCAGATTTTGATGCGGTTTTTACTCCAAATTTATAACGGAAGGTCTATATACATATAATAAAACTTAAGAAAATAGGTTAAGCCTTAAGAAACACATCAAAATGATGTACTAGAGAATTATATTTTTTCTAAAATCTTAAAAGAAAACTTCGCAATCGAATATATCTAACTGTTATAATAATATCTGTTATATACTTATCGATTCACTCCAGATACTATTTCTTTTACTAATAAAATTTTACAAAGACAAAAATACTTTCGTATGTTACCAAAACTAACTCAATGATTCGTCATTTCATGAGCTATAGACAGGCAAGAACTAATAATAATGGAACCGCATTCCTGCCAGAAACCGCGCAGACCATGTACAAACAAACACTACGGATCTGAACAGACAAACAAGCAGGGTATATATAGATGTTCGACATCAACTGACGGTAAAGTCGACTTTCCAATAAGAGTAACAGACGTTTTGAAATCTAGGAGGTAAAGTTGCGACGCAAAAAGATAGATGTCATAAGATTAACGTATGTATAAGTGTCGGTCTGTGGCTTCCAAATGGTAGTTTAATTATGAGTTGTATCGTTTCAAAGGTGACTCAATTGAGTGTGCTAAGTTATATTTCGTGAAAATCAGTGCAGCCGTTTTTCAGATAGAGCTTCCACGTCGAGTTATCTTCAATAATTGTAGTTTTACGGCACTAACTTTGACATACTTTACAAGAGTAGTAAATTTAGAATGGAAGAATATAGTTCAGGACTTCAATCCGCGGGCCGCGGCCTTAGATGTCATGCTCTACCGCTACTAAGCTATACAAACCTCGCTACAAGCAACGAATGTATGGTTCCTTGATTCCATAGTTTGTTATTTTGTTAGCAATTATTAGCTGCTTCAACAAACATTTGACTCGGAGTTGGTCTATAAATTCGGAAAAAGTAGCAATAGCAATTTAAAACAATATTCTAAATACCAGCATTTAGTTCAAAATTTGTCTTTCTACTAATTCGGAGTAAAAAACTAATATAGTTCAAATAAAGCGCACAAAAGCCGCGCTTTTCTTTAAGTGGAACACTAGTACTAAGCTAAGAAATAAATAATGTTCCACGCAGTTTTAACAACAAGACACTGAGCAATTTTTATGGAACCAAATAAAAGTGTATTGCCAACGAAAAGTGATATTACTCAAACAAATCCAATTTCTCCGAAATAATTGCTCAAAATATAATAATTTACTTTGTCATATTATTTAATAATTAGACCGAAGATAATATTCGTGGTTTAGAAATTCAAGAAGAGGAGGAGTATAAACGCCCGCTCTTATTTACCTGATAATGTCTTGGTATTATACGCCTTTGGGGTATATTTAATATCAGGTTTCGGCAGATATATTATAAATGATGGTAGTGAAGAAATAAATAGGTATTCGAAATCATGTCACATAACTATCAACTAAAATATACCCAATAGAATATTTGTCATGTATTAGTTCGCTTATTTTGAATTAAATTTAAAAGTATAATCTGGGATGGTACTAACCGGCTGTTAATCGCGTTATCTATTGTCGAAATACTCCGACCAGATACCGCGATAGTTTTCATAATATAATCTGGGAGTATTCAAATCAAGAGTGAATAGGTATCTTCTAGGCAAGCATGTCACATCTTCGACCGCATCATCACTTTCCATCAGGTGAGATAGTGGTTAAATGCTTGCCGATTTAGCATTAAAAAAAGCAAAGTGAAACATGCCATGGGTTATGCTGTTATATAATAAACAGCCTGCGCGCGTAGTTGATTGCGCTTCTGTCGAAGTAAAGGGATCGGGTCGATTCTCGGTGAGAACATATGTTTATAAAATGGACATTTATGCTTCTGGTTCCAGTTGTCCTTGTTAATGTTTCCGGCACCTACTATACAAGACTTCAGACTTAGTATGGAACTGTGTCTGAAAAAGCTTTATTAAGTCTTTACAATTATTAATTCAATATCCTATCCTACTAATATTATAAATCCGAAAGTTTGTGAGTAAGTGTGCGTGTAAGTATGTTTGTTCCCTCTTCACGCTTTAACGGATGGAATTTCCTTGAAACATTTGGATGAAATTTGGAATGTACATAGATTATACCTAGGATAAACTATTTTTAACATGATGATAGCGGGCGATACCGCGGGGCACGGCTAGTTATAGCATATATTTCAATAAAATCGAACTAGCGAGCTTAAAATTCTAAACAGAAGATAAAACTCCATCATCGCAATATAACCCGTAACTGACACAATATCGTTCCATCTGTTCTATACTTTATTTTCGCTCCAGTTGGGCTATCTCATCTGTTACACGTTCTCATCTCTCCATACGCCTCCCATACGTCAATACACAACTCTACCATCTTGTCATTATTAGATTTATATCGGAAATGCGCTCGCTTTCGACATATTGCCGAAGTTGTATGTTATTGCTTGTTTTGTCTTATATTGCCTACCTCTGCTTCATCCCTTGGGGTGACAATGGTGGTAGGTAGTAAATATGATGGAAGTAATACAATTGTAACGGTGTCACTTCTAGTTATTGACATCTATAAGTTTTATTACCTAAACGTAAATAACCGACCGTCTCATTGTTTGCTGAGAGATGATAATATTATTTGTGACTAGCCGTGTCCCGCGGCATCGCCCGCCTTAATTTAGTTAAAAAGTATGCCATGTATTAATCCTGGGTATAAGCTATGTACATTGTAAATATCAGCTAAATCAGTTAAGCCTTTACAGCTTGAAGAGAAAACAAACATACCTTTACACCCAAACTTTTGGATTCATAATATCAATTTGATTATAATAGAGCTTTTTTTAATTTACTGTAATATTTATTATCAAATTTACTGTTCATCAAACGACATCAAAAAAGGAGGTTTTCAATTTGAGTGTATTTTTTTTTGTATGTATGTTACGCGATATCTCTGCCAAATCGATTGGGATGATTCTTTTTTTGTTTGGTAGATTATACTTTAGAGGTGGTCCCATATAAATTTTATCGAAATCGATCCAGCTAAAATCAACATATAAGCGGTGAAATCGGTTTTTTAAGCTTTGCTTGCGTTCAATTATTTTACTACTCAGATACAATTTACATCACTTTAATTTCATCACAAAAACTTTCTATATAAAGATATTGCCACCAACATGTTAGTCGCACTGCCCACTAGTTGTAAAACCTGTTATCTTGTTATTTTTGTATGTATTTTATCATTAGAAGTTTATATTTTAGTTTTGTTTAAGAAATGTTTAGATAATGAATTAACAATCTTCGTATCCGAGTTCTCTAAATCCACGCTCTTATCCATCGGAGTTTTATAGATATTAGCTTCAAGCAATTTCTGATATACACTCGTGACCTGCTGATACTATTACTGAAAATAATGGTTGAAAATACACCGTATTTTATTGATATTGAAAATACACCGATTTTTTATTTTATGCGTCTGCGTTGAAAGCTAACTAACCCACTTAATTTTAAACTGAAAAACAATAAATATTTCTTACAAAAATGTGGTTTTAACGCCATAAATAAAAGTGCTCATACAATAATTTTCCATTTAGGAGCAATATACATTTTGCGTCTAGAAATAATATGTATTTTCATGAGCAGAACACAATTTACAGTAAATCCAAGGCCGCTTCTGTCACTCCCGGATAAGTCCTTTGAACAATGCCGGTCGACGTAGACGGTTCGACTTTTTGTCAGAATCAAGTCGATTGAAAACGACATGAATTGGATTTTTCTTTTTTATATTACAAATATGTAATAGAATACTTATGTAATAAAAATCCATCCATCTTTAATAAAAAATACGAAAATTTACATAGCTTTACATGCAGACATTGTATTCTATTTTTTTTTCATATGTGAATATAAAAAGTGTATGTGTTTCTATGTATGATATAAGGTGCATCTGTAACGGTCAAATGAATGACGGCTGATATTGGAATTTATCTACTTAGAAGTCCAGTCAAATCCGTTCTTATATAATTAAACGCAAGCAAAGCTTAAATAAAACCGACTTCACCGCTATATCTTCGAAACTTTGATCAGATTTAAAGTATTAAACACGCATTAATGACGATAACTCAAAAACTAGTGATCAGATATTAATCCAATTCAAATGGGAGCACATGGAAAGCACCAACTTTCAAATAAAAAAATAATCATCAAAATTGGCTCATAACGAAAGAAGTTATGAGGTAGCACATATTAAGTTCGACAAGATAAACATCTTAGTAAGCTGAGGAGGCAGCACATAATAGGAAGTTTTTTTAATTATCTTAAGTAAGACCTTAAAAAGTTCTTCGACTGGATTTTCTGATAGCGGCGACTGTATCTTTTTCATTAGTCATGATCGGAAATTAATTATCCAGCTAAAACACAAGTTAAATGAACTATAGCATTGAAACATTTTACACCTAAAAAGAAGGCAAATAAGTCTTTTATTCACAAATGTAACACGGGCCCTTTAATTTTGATGTATTTGCGGTGTTCCCGCGCTCTAATCATTACGCGCGGGCGCGCTTCCTTACCATATATTATACATAGAATTTAGACCCAACTTTGCAACCTCCGACCAATCGCGTGGCTGCGCTCACGCTTCGAGCCTTTTATGGTCACAGAGTTCACACGTTGGTCTGCCTCCCCGCGTTCTTCACTCCACCGCGCACGCGGCCTGCGGCATTGGGCTGGGAGATTGTTAGTGCGCCAGAGCCAGCGAGTAACGCGAGATAAGCCGAACATTCGCGGTATTCGCCCTCCGCGGCTCACGTACGCCTATTTTTGTGATGTTGTGAGAAAAATGAGAACTTTACATGATTAAACGTGTGACTGTAACTACTACGAACTCTTATCATATTCTTTAACCATCTGTTGTGAGTTAAACAAATTAAATACAATGTCAAGTAATATTATATGTATTATGTATATATTGTGTATGTGTGTATATGTGTATTAATGTTTTTTAATTTTATTTATTTAAATATATTAAATTAGTATAGAACGCCACCAAGGTTGTCTGGCAGAAATCGCTTTAAAGCGATAAGACTGCCCATTGTACTACCTCATATAACTGTATTATTTAAAATTTTACAATTTTACTTTTATTTGGTGTGCAATAAAGAATTCTTGTATTGTATTGTATTGTATTGTATACACAAGTACTAATGTTCCTTGGGAAGGAAAATTGTGCTCCTGCTAGGAATCGAACCAAACAGGTACAGGTGCAATAACTAGGTCTTCAACAAACAAGATGCCGGAGACATTCAGACCACACACACATCCATATTGTCTATACTCTACACAATTCTTGACTAAAAGCTTTCGTTCAGCTATATCTCGCCTGCTTAGTTCCGTCTTATTTACGAGAGTAGCCTCAATCCGTCCTTTGTTCTGAAATCTCTTTGACGCTTTGAAGTGCTAATAGCCGCAAAAATAAACGAAAGCAATTATGACGAAATAGATTCGTCTTGCTTAAAAACAAGTACATGTCATAGGAAAAGGAGCAGGGCAGAAAAAAAGGATAATTGTTGAGTTGCCTTGGATCTTGGTGTTCAAAGAAGTCAATATCATTTTACTTTGTTTAGCGATTATGATAAAATTACACATTTATTCATCGAAGTAATTAACCAATTATACAAATTTTTACATTAACATAGGCTAAATATTATATTATCATAGAAGTCAATATTATCATAATGACAAATTTTATATTTTTTTGTTATTTTTTCAATAATTATGATTACTACCGGATCTTTATTGTCAATGGCATATATGGCCAAATCCACCATTTTTGACAAATGTAATGATCTTCATCTTTGTCTATATCGATGAATAAACTACAGTTTCTTGCGCATAGTTAGTAAAAGTAGCCATGTTGAATGTTGTAGTTCGCCCCAAACTGAAAGCTCATAGTTCTAAATCTTTTGAAGCTTATTGTTCATAACTTTTTTTAGTACTGGATGTAACGGACATTATGCAGAAGTTTCAGCTTTAAATGTATACTCGTTTTTGAGATAGACCCCGGAACAAAATAGATCTAAAAACAAATACTTAGGTATCTTACCAAATTGTTATAATTACCTGCATAGATTTTCTTTATAACGGTGTCTTCTTAAGATTTTCATATGGATTTCTTTTATATGCTAGATAGTTAGCTATTCTAATTTTACAACTGGGACAATACCTACATATTATTATGTATAAATGTGTCACAATCCTTAATCACTGATCACAAATACTTCATTATCGCAGCAAATCTAGACTTAAAGACTTATTATTCATTTAAACACGTAAACAAATAATTAATAACGCGAATGTCTAACTGTTAACCGTAAACATTACTTTACCATACAGTTTTAAATGATAACCAAACTTGGTTGAGTTACGTAACCACGAATGGTAGTTTTAAATGATAACCAAACTTGGTTGAGTTAGGTAACCACAAATGAAAGTACAATGAAAAACGATACGTTAATGTTTACTTACATTAAAATAGAGCATTCTTTCGCTATAAAATAGTAATACAATATAAATAATAGAAATCCAATCCAAGAAAATAAAATGAAAATCATACAATCCAGACTAAACACGACGTTAGGACTCAAGGGATGTCCCCAGTACCTTATCGAGATTGGCCATTCTTGTTCCAACTCAGTTCGAAGGTTATCAACCCTACACAGATTTCCAGTATTTTCCTTCAGTATCTTACGAGTAAATTAGAAATGTTACTGTTATTAAAGGAAATTGTAGAGACATACCAGAAAGGTTTACTCTTTCATCAAATTGAACCTTATGTTCGCAGTATAGAGTCGAGTGTCGGGAGGGAATATACCTGTTTTGCCACCTCACAAAACATTCTACGTTATTGCTGGGAAATCTTGAAAGATCAGCCAATTTCACGCCAGGCTGGTTGGATTGGTTTGCCAAGAAATACTCCAAAATCAGAGTTATCGAGCCTCCTGCAAAGGTGCCGCTAACTAAACATGACTCTATTAATAATTTCGGGTACAAGTTCCGTCGTTCATCATCATTCAATAGTATAAAGATACCTCATTATATAAGTATACTTGTTCACGTAATACATTCGCACAAATTTCGATCCTATAAACAAAAACTAGTTTTTAAATACATTTGTTTATACTTTGAGCGTTATTTTCATTATGTTTATGTTTTTATCTATTTCAAATTAAACCTGTCAAATCGTGTTATAGTAATATATCAACATCAGTTGTAAATCTAATTCGGTGCGCTGTTAAACGAAAAATGCTATAAAGCCGGTTCATGCTCAGTTTATGTTCCCCAGCTGTGCGTAAATTTAGTAAAAGTGTGAGTTGTGTAACTATGATGACATTGGGCATATGAAAAAATAAGACCAACTAAATAAACAAAAATAAACTTAAACATAAACGCTTTTACACTCACAGCCAGATACTCAGTTTGAAGACACACCCAAAACGAGAAACAAAAATATCCTATAAAAAAAAACTAATATCCTAGAAAGAAACATGTTTCATGTTTGTCACACTTTTGAACATACATACTAACATAAATACGGTGCAAAAATTTTAACTCTCCTATTTGGTTCTTAGTTGGGTATAAATGATGCAATGGATTCCACTACTTTGCTGTACGCACCGGTAAATAATTTTCCCATTCTACTACTGGAAGTAAGACTTGGTAGTAGCACGAGAAATAAACGTGATTATGAAAGTAGAAGCGAAACGTGTACAGTGTGAAAAAGGCGAAAAAAAATGTACTCTCTCTTTATACCTACGCAACTTGTATTAAATATCTGATATAAAATTCGTCTAAAATATCTATTAGCTTAGCTTAGTATAAAAATAAATTTGCGCCCAAAATGTCGAATCACACAGGAGCGGTTGACCATTGTGTTAATGTGAATGTGTGTGTAAATGCAATACACCTGTGCTAAATATAATGTGTACAGTCGCGCGCATAAAGGTTTGCGGTTTGTTCATTCCGAGAGTGAACAAATTAGTGCTCGCTAGATTAGATTCTGTTTGCTTGTGATTCGATTTAGTTACTTGGCAAACTGGTGAATTAACAATGTAACATGAAAGTAATAGAAATTGATTGTTTTCTGGGAAAGGGAATAAAGTTTATTGTCTTTGCTATATTATCCATCGTATTAATACTTTTTATGTTAACATTGATACATAAATGAAGATAAATATAAGTTTTTATTAGCCTTTCCTAATATTAGGGGTTAATAAAGTTTGACACGGCGTTGGTTTTTTTCATTTTTAAAACTTTAGTGTTGATGCTGCTTGTGTTGCTGAATGTGCCATTGGATTTTCATTTTCCAATTAATTAAAATTTAAATGAAATACAAACGTCAAATGTTGTTTCCCTTGTAGTTCCTTACTACACTAAACCTCATATATCGTCGAATTTTGAATTCAGAGAAACTTTACTTATGACATTTATTTCCTGTGATACTACCAAATCTTAGCCGTAGGACGGATAAGTATTTATTACCTATACGACTGCTCTAAAAAACAATAGATAAAGTTCGTAAAAAGAATTGGAAATTGATAATAACAAAAACAAATGGACGTCGCATAGAAAAACATCTGAGATCAGATGACTGCCAACACAATGATGATAAAACAAATAACGGGTTAGAAAAACAACTGAAAATTGAACGTTAGATAACTAAAGGAAAATCTACCTTCCTATAAAAATCCTTTACTGCCTTAATTTAAACCTCACAACAAGACGTTTTATTTAGCATAGACGAAAAAGCAGACGACGATATTATTTCATTAGATACAGCCAAGCTTACGTAAACTTTGCTAAAGACAAGCTCATAACTCTCTCCTTCTTAGCAATCCATGAAACAGCATTTTAACAGAGCAATGTAACGCAAACGCTAAATAATTCACGCGTTGCCGTCTTCACGACTTTTTGATTGTCTACAGATGACAGCGCATGTCGTACTTCTGTATAAATGGAGATTTATTGCTGGCTGGCTTAGTAGTAGATGAAGTAGGGTGTTAGGATCGCGCGATGGAACGTACACATTAATAATATACGAGACTGCGCCTTTATGAGTTTTTGATAGTACGGGTAGACCGTGTACATGAAATGTTTTATTCTGATGTGTAACTTCTATGACAACAACGACAAAATAAGCTGATATATAAGAATTAACGTTAAATACTGATTTGTTACACACTGACTTGTTAACAGTAAGGTTAGCAATAAACATAATTAAGGATAATTAAATTCGATATCAAAAATGTTCCCAGTATGTACGTACGTACTAATCATTACAACAATAGAATTGATAGATTTGACAAATAAGTTTAGTACTCGCCAGTACTCTACGAACTAATTTGGTTTTAGTCCAAATTGCGCACAAAGTATCCGCTTGTGACATAATTCAGTAGTTTTATGAAACTACATTTTCCTGTGTACAAAATAAATCATAATTTTAGAGCCAATGAAATTAAAATTTATTTGTGTTAACTCAGAGTTGTGTACAGTATGCACATCGCCATAACATAATTATGAAATTCATTCGATGACATAGATTTGTGTCTATTTACTAAATCGACAGTTACCATCAGGTGAGATGGCGGTCAAACGTTTGCCTATATTCAATTAAAAAAAAAAATCTAAGTGATATTGGCCTAGATTCTGATGTACACTCACTAAATTAAATTTAAACTATCCCTATCTCTTACAAAATATAAACACAAGACAGAGACAGCATACATTTTAGTGCTGTCAAGCTAGTTTATCAATTGAAATATGAACAGCAGAAGCAGAAAGGCGCGTGCTTTTAGTCAACACCAATTACATACTCGACTAAGCTTGGATAGATATCTAAGTTCTGACTATCTTGACAGCACTAAAATTTATGCTATCTCTGTCTTGTGTTCCTATTTTGTATAAGACAGGAATAGTTTAAATTTAATTTAGTGTGTGACATCAGAATCGATGCCATTATATTAGTTTATGGAACGACGGGCACAGTAACTAAACAGTGCACTGAGACCCTGTTTAATCAAGTAAATATGTCTGCAGGTGCTTAGTCATGCGATGACTACAAAGGACAGCAGATAAATATGTATGGAGGGAGTACCTGGGGCTTGTTTACTATAAATAGGCGAGACCAAGGGTTTTGTATTTAGTTCTTACTTGAAATGTTTGGATAAGTGGTTCACAGTAAAGAAATGCGAAGATGAAATTAGAATTGGGGATACTTAATAAGTACGTAACAATAAAACTTCAAAGGCATATGCTGAATGCATAGACAAGGCAAACAACAAACACAAACGCATTCACACTCACAGCCTCACACTAAGTTCAAAGACTTGTATCGTGGGTGCCGGAAACATTCACATCACACACATTAAACCCAGAACCAGAAGCACAAATATCCCTTGGGAAGGAATTTGTGCTCCTGCCCGGAATCGAACTCAGGACCCACGGCGCAGAGGGCGGACACCTGTCCACTGCGCCAACTGAGTCGTCAGGACAACTCAACTGAGGCGAATGTAACTTTTCAACCGACTTCGAAAAATGAGGTTCTCAATTCGACTGTATGTTTTTTTTATGTATGTTACGCTATATATCCGCCAATTATAAATCGGTTTTGATGATTTTTTTTTGTTTGGTTGATTACACTTTAGAGGTGGTCCCATATAAATTTTATCGAAATCGATCAAGCCTAAATCAAAATATAAGCGGTGAATTCAGTTTTTTTAAGCTTTGCTTGCGTTTAATTACAATTAATAAAAACAGGCTTTAAACTGCAGATGCATTACAACTTACTGAAGGTTTTGTAATTTTTTGTGCGATGTGAATGTTGGCACCCACGACACAAGTCATCTGACTTAGTGTGGGGCTGTGAGTGTGAAAGCGTTTATGTTTATGTTATATGCGACAAGTAGTCAAATTGCTTCAAACCCTAATAATTATCAAATTATAATTCAAAAGTAGTTACCACGCACGACTCCTGTATCCGACACAATGGAATTGTCTGGAAAATCCGAAATGTGGTCACAGTGCGATGCAAACAGTGAGTGAAGTTGAAGGTTACTTTGTAGCAAGACAAACTAAATACATCTTGTCATGTATGCATGGATTGTATTTTTATGTGATAATTAAACGCAAGCAAAGCTAAAGAAACTTCGACTTCACCGCTTTATCTTCGGAACTTTGATCAGATTAGATGTACTAAACACGAATTTTTGATGATATTTCAAGAACTACTGATCAGATCTTGATCAAATTTAAATTGGACCAATTAGAGAACAACATATTTCAAACAAAAAAAAGTGAATAGTTTGACCCTGGAACATGATAAAGGATACTTATTATCTCGATCAAAGTCACGGGGCACTGCAATTTCAATAAATAATAAGTATTTTTTTTAGTTTTTACACGAAATACGTTTTTTGTGCCACAGCTATTTCATAAACTTTTTCACACTCACAGCCCCACTATGTTCAATGACTTTTGCTGTGGGTGCCCGAAACATTCACATCACACTACACAAACACTACCAGAACAAGACACAAAATAATTTATCTTGGGGAGAAATTTTGTGTTTCTACCGGGAATAGAACCTGATAACAAAGCTGCTTCAAAAAAGGCTGCGTAAAAGCGAACGCACACTTAACTTCGCCAGCAGATGGTTCAAATTACTGACTTACGTCGTACTTCCCACGTACAACTAGCCAGCCTTCTTACTGCGTTGTATCAAACTGTGACAACAAACAACGTCATAATTTTATGTGCATTTATTTACATTCAAAATCATGTTTTAGCTTTTTTGGTGATTGTTCTTATGGAAATGAGTGTTTAAATAATTTGCATACTTTGTAAGTGTAGGGGATTGTAGTGAGATCACGTGATTTAAATGGAGTATACGGGAGCAAAAATCCCAGATTCATTTATTAAAATGTAAATAACATTTATCTTACGAACCGCTCCTTTTCAACGACACAGATATTCCAATCATAACTGAATCAAACACCCACACTTTTACTTTTTGCCCGAGAATAAGTTAATACTCAATGGAACAAACATCAAAGCGTAGCGCATCCTCAATTAATGACGAGAAAATAAAACCTAGGCATTAAAAAGGGTAACAAAACTACACCGCAGTCCGAGTCCAGTAAAAAGGCTGTTCCATAAATGGACAAAAACGATAGAAAGTTGGACGACAACGACTGCGGGCTTGTAATAAAGTGCGCCTGGATGAGGGCGATGCTGGTAAACGATGTATAGCGGCTTAGTGCTAAGTTTCTTTTGAATATTAATTGGTATTATTTTTCATGGAAGAGATAAACAGTTTAAGCTGAATTATGTGGTATTGGCAAGTATATGCAATATCACTATACTAGTTTATTTGATATATATTTAAAATTTACATATATTGTAAAGGCAAAGAACTCACATAATTAGGTAAAAAATATTTGTGATATTTCATACATGTTTCTTTCTTTCAATGACTGGATGTTTTCACTCGAAACATATGTTTTTATCTTAAGAGTTATTTTTATTTTTCTTAGAACTTTAGCCTTGTACTATATTAATTGCTTACATAAAATATAGGTTTATGTCTTTATCAACCATCTTCAAAAAAAGAGGTTCTCAATTCGACTGTATGTTTTTTTTTTGTTTGTTACGAGATATTTCCGCCAATTATGAATCCATGTTGGTTGTTTTTTTGTTTGGTAGAGAATACTTCAGAGGTGGTCCCATATAAATTTTATCGAAATCGGTCAAGCCAAAACCGAAATATAAGCGATAAAGTCGGTTTTTAAAGCTTTGCTTGCGTTTCAATTATTTTAAATCGATGAATGACGCGCGTGACCTTGTTTATCCTCCGTATGTTTACTCCACTGAATGCATCCCCAATATTTATCTTGTTAAAAATAGTGGGCAAACAGTTAAAACCAAAGCGCTATTTATTATCTTATATACTACAGTAATTATAACATACGATAGTCGATAACATACGTACTCGCATCAAAGTTCGGCTTGGTCTTGATTTCAAATGATTTCCATTGACACGTTCCGTTTTGAAACTTATTTACTTTTAGAACAAGTCATTTTCATTTCATTTTTATTCATTTATTCATAGAAAACATCCCGACGAATCACAGTGTTACCAGCTAGTTTCGAAGTACGAGTAGTATTGTAAATCTTGTGTAATGCTGACGTACCAACTGCTACTTAAGAAGCTAAATACTTTTTTGAGCATAGATATAGGACGTAACAAACTATCATAAGCATAGTTTTTTATTGTATGCTCTTTAGGCAAGCATTTGACCACATGATGGAAAGCGATGATGTGGCCGAAGATGTTGCATGCTTGCCTAGAAAATACAAATTCACTCCTGACTTGAAGACTCCCAGATTATACCGTTCGGGGAACAAAGACTAGGGCAATGAGTTCCACTTCTTCGTAGTACGGATGACGTTTGACAGTCTTTAGCAATTTCAATTTTAAATGGTTAGTGTGATGCTTCTGACTGCCCCCTATTTCATTCTAAAAACCTTCTCCCTATTATATCGAAACTAGAAACACGCTTCGCCTGAACTACAAAACTTGTGCGGCAAGACCCAAGTGCATACGAGTTATACGAGTTCATGCATATCGAACTTCAACTAGACGAGTTTTTGCGATCACGTGACGTTCGGAATACGAATTTTAAGTTTGGAAGGTTTGAACTGTTGTTTAAATGAAGTAGTTTGAGTTTTATACGGTTTGTTACTTTTTTATGCAGTTTTGATACTCAATTTTGCTTTGGTACAATATTTATATTTTCAGATACTTACCTATATAGCTACTACCCGTGCCCGCGGTTTGGCCCGCGTTTATCAAGTTAAAAGATAGACTATGTGTTAATCCTAAGTATAAGCTATGTACAATCCAAATTTCATCTAAATTCGTACAGCCGCTACAGCGTGAAGAGAAAACAAACATACTTATAAATTTACACACAGTTACGCAGGTATTTAGTATTTATACTTTTGACATTTGACTCGGTAATTGCTCGAGTTATTATTTTGTCACTTTCTAAATACAAGCTAGACTAATAAAAGTGAAAGCAACTCAATAGACAAAGCTACTCGACTATATATTTGCCTAGGTTCTACAAATTTCGATTCTATGCTTATATTAATTTCTTTTTCTTCCATACATTTTGTTACGTTATAGCAATGTTTGATAAAAATGAAGCGAATTTTTTTTATTACATGCTTTCTAATTGACCCTCTGAAAGTTAGTAACGTTACTGGAAATTGCGCCTAAACTAATGCAGAAATCTTGCGTTGAAAATATCGTTAAAATAGATTTGATTTTGAGGTAACGAATGTTTAAAAATTCAGGCTTAACCAAACCCAAAGCCTAAAAATAATTGAACCTATTCCAGGCTTAAAGAGTCGGACTCGTATACCGGCCGAAACGTATTAAACGAAAAGGACCAAAAGGGTTTTTTTTACGCAAAACATGCCAAAGGGTATTTAGAAAAAGCCTTATTTTACCCAATGTCGAAAAAAGGTAGGGACTCCTCTTTTTCAAATGTTTTAATATTATACAGGTACTAGGTAGTGGGAGCATTTTTCCGCAATGCTTTTTAATAACAATCTGGTTTTCGGCGGCTAGAAGCGGTTTTACATACAAATGAAGCGTTTGGGTTTCAGCCAGCATATAAACAGACTTTAGGTAGAGTTTGTGTAAAGACCTAGTTCGATATTTCGAAACTGTGTTGTAAAGTTCTATGCTTCAAGAATATTCGGAACTTTCAACAAATGTTGCATTGTAATGACAGCAGAGGAATTGAGTTTTTTAAACAATTGTTTTTTGTTGGAATAAGATTTTTAATTGCAACAAATCGGATAACTAGTTATTCATAACAATATCAATTAAGAGTACATAAAGGAATGTTTGCGTCGCTAATCATTTTTTGTATAAATTTGAATCAAATGTATGAAAATTATAAGCCCTAGCCGTTTCCCGCAGCTTCACCCGCGTTTATCGAGTTAAAGACTAAAAAGTATCCCAAGTGATAATACTAGATGTAAGCTTGCCGTTACAGCGTGAAGCGAAAACTAGCTTATTCACACATACATTTACGCATAAAATTTCGGAATTATTATATTGATGTGATTTAAATTGTGATTGGTCACTACATTAATAAAACTAAACCTCCTTAAAGAAGTAACAATATAATTAGAAAAGTAATCGATAGAAGATTACTAAAAATCTAGCCTGGTTAAATACAAAATGTACAGGAGATTTAAAATCAGAAATTACAATCAATGTCTTTCATCTTTCGACTTACTCGTACATTGTCTGTCCTCGAGCACTGTCCTAAAGTTGTAATCGTCTAAAAGCTCGCTAATGAGGCTTAATGAAGCTCTATGTACAATGGCTCTCTCGGTGGTAATTTGATTATTGTAGTGCTTTGTAAAACTAGTACGTAGACTTAGCTCTACTTAGGAATTACTATTAAATAGACAGTAGATACCAGACACTGTTTTTATAGTTAGATTTAATTTACACTTTTATTTCTATAACTATGGCTAACCATGATCTTAGCTCCGTATGAACTGCCCCTGCTTTTTTGGGTGCATGTCCGCATTTTAAGCGGGGTATCGGGTTCGATTCACGGTGGGAGCACAAGTTTTCTCCCCAAGGGAAATTTATGATTCTGGTTCTCGGTGTGATTGTGTGTGAGATGTAAATGTTCCCGGCACCCACGACACAAATCATTGAAACTATTGTGGGAATATAAGTGCAAAAGCGTTTTACTTTTATATTTTCATTCAATTCATATTTTTATGCCGTAATAATATGATTGTGAATTAAAAATAATTATATTCCATAGTATCTAATGCTATAAGATTCTTTGCCCTGACATACTGACTCACTGATTGACTGACTGACTTAGGGACAACGCACAGCATAAACCGCTGGTCGTAGAGACTAAAAATTTGGAGGGTTGAAATTTTACCCCTAAGGTTAAATGGAGTGAAAACGTTTGTATGAAAATTCTTTGTTTTTGAACTTGTAGCGATGAAAATTGGTATTGAGTAGTTCATTTAATATAAAAAAATATATTTTTTTACCATATGGTGCATTAAAGTGGTGCAATGGGGATGAAAGTTAATGTCGCAATTTCTTTATTTATGAAGTGACAATGATGGAAATTTATATTTGTGTAGTTTATTTAAAAATAAAAAAATGAATTGATCAATATTTTTTTGCCAGGATACATTAAGGTCGTGCAAAGGGTAATAAAAAATTATATGGAAAGAATTTTAGAAATGAAGTAAGTGATGAAAATTGTATCGGAGAAGTGAATGAAAGGTGTTTTATCTTATAACTCATTACATTAAAACAGAAATAACTACTGTAACGCGTAGTTAACTCTATTATAATAGAGTATAATAACACAAGAATATTATAAATCTGAACTTTGTGTGGAAATGTTAGTGTGTAAGTATGTTTTTTCTCTTCATGCTGTAACGGATAAATAGATTTGGCTAATAGTACCTACTAATGTACATAGCTTATACTTATATTAACACTTAGGACTATTTTTCAACTTAATTAACGCGGGACATATGTATATATAGTATGATATATTTATATGTCTATACAATATGTATGTATATAGAAACAGAGATTTGCGCCAAAACAAAATCTCAATTTCCTGCCAATCACCGCGATCCCTTCCGATGGTAACGCACGAAGTTCTCTCGTTATTCCGTTACCGTTACAACGACGCCGTTAACCGTTGTCGTAATCAACGTAATCGTAATCCTATCTACTTTGATCTGTTTTATTTCGGAAAAGTTTGATGGGACTCATCCCTTTCGAATGGAAAAGATCTGATTTGAATAAAGTTTAATTTGAGTTGGATTTCCTTTTACAATTATTTATTTCTTAATTAAATAACATCTAATGTTTATATAACATCAGCATTATTTGTGCAAATAATTGTTTAACATGTTTATGTTAAAGTGTTATTTATACAATATAAACATAAACGCATTAACACTCACAGCCCCACACTAAATTCAATGACTTATGACGAGAGTGCCGGAAACATTCACATCACACACATAATGACATCCAAGACCCGAAACACAAATGCCTTTCAATCAAATCAAAATCGTTTATTCACATGGGCCCCAAAGAGGCACTCATAAAAGTTAATGAATCTTTGGGGACAAGACTTGTATTTTCATCGGGAATCGAACCCGATACCCGAAGGCGAACGCGCACCCAACTAATCCAACCCAACTAATCCAATCCTATATTCAAATATATATTATAACTGATGATATTTGATAAAACGATCTTTTTTTATTTAATAGCATATAAAGCTTGGGCTGAAAAAGCTTTATTTCATCTTGAAAACTTTACAAAAAATATTAGCTTAAAAAGTGAATGAAACTCTCTACAAAGCATTTAATCATGCTTTTTATGCCCTATGTATTGTATACCCCATGTATACTCTACACAGTTGCTCTACGATATTGATTTTAAAGTAAACAATCAGCCTGATGCAATTGAATTCCTTCCGGTACCCTCCAACACAGTTCTCTAAGTAGTTAGTTTATGCGTCTAGACTCCGAAACAGCCGTGCCTCTACACTGTTATCGTAAAAAACAACTAAATCGTGATATTTTGTGGTGTCGGTTGATAAAGTTAAGTATGCATGCTAGAGATTATTTATCAAGAATGAAAAAGATCAAGTGAGGAATCCTGGAGTGATATGCAAGTTTGAACAAAATAGAGTAAACTTATGAGAGTATCTTATTTCAGACTAGTTGCGCTTTACCCGCTTGTTTTACCCGCGTAAGTCTCCACGTGAATTCGGGGATAAAAAGTTGCCTATGTCCTCTCTCTGCACCAAATTTTATCGAAATCGGTTCAGTGGTTGAGGCGTGAAAGCGTAACAAACATACAGACTTACTTTCGCACTTATAATATTACTAGCTGCGCCTTGTGTCTTTACACACGTAAGTCCAGGACCCGCAGGGATTCCGAGATTAAAAGTAGCCTATGTGTTAATCCAGGATGTCAGCAACCTCCATACTAAATTTGATCAAAATTGGTCAAGTCGTTTTTTCCCGTGAAGAAGTAACAAACACCCTCACAAACTTTTGCCTTTATAATATTAGTGTGATGTGATATAGAGGTACTAGAATAGGTATCAATGCATGTGTACTCTGACGACGCTTTGTAGAGTGTGTCTTAGCTGTGGGCCACAAATTAAGCAATGCCTGTAGTATCGGTGCCCGGTTCACAGTGTTACCGATAGGATTGGCTATTTGCTACAGTAACAGATCTTGTACATGAATAAACATATAATTTCAATAGTTGTTTAACGATATCGACGACTGCAGTAACAATCTGTACTGAATACATCGATCTACTAAATAATACAGATATGATGGATGCTACTCTACTATATTAAGCAAAAAGTTTTGCTTACGATTCGTTACTTTTGACATATTATTATTTTGTAAGATCTGATCAGTGGTTCTTGAAATATCTTCAATAATGGGAGTTTAGTACATCTAATCTGATCAAAGTTCCGAAGATAAAGCGGCGAAGTCGGTTTTTTTAAGCTTTGCTTGCGTTTAATTATTAAAATTCTACCTGATAAAATATCTATAAAAGTATAGAACAAAGTTGAACAAGGCTTCCAAATTAAACAAAAACAGTTCTCCATCTAGACATCGACAACGAGTAAGTCATTTTCAACCCACTTCAAAAAAGGAGGTTCTCTATTCGATTGTGTATTTTTTTTTTGTAAATACAATTACGCAATATCCAATTATGAATCGATTTTAATGTTTTTTTTTTGCTAGAGTTTACTTCAGAAATGGTCCCATATAATTTTTATCGAAACCGGTCCAGATAAAACCGAAATATAAGCGATGAAGTCGGTTTTTTTAAGCTTTGCTTGCGTTTCAATTATTAAATATCATCTTTATTAACAAATCATGATAAAAATATCAGATCTTGATAGCCATTACTAAACTTGGTCTCATTAATATGCCAACCTAATTAATGAGACATTGACTCATTAAAAAATTAGACGATTTTAGTGGTAACTAAAATCGCTTCTAGCAAGAATCCGAGCATTTTGTTTGTACCTGACTATTAGTATTTCTATATTGAATTAATGAACCCCATTCCGCATTCTTTCTCAGGATACTTTTTTTACTGCTTTTTCAGTATTTTTTTATCGAGTGTATCCAAATGCAGGTGCTAGAATCCGAGACATTTACCACAAATTAATTATAAGCTTAGTCTTATAATTAATTAAAAAAAAGTAGGGTATTTTTAAAACAGAAATGCAAGTCAAGGCAATTGTGTGGACTGGCGAAATTGAAGTATGTAGTTGAAACCAGTTTACCGAAAGAGATATCGGCAAATTCGACTTTTGTGGTTCAGTCCTAAGTACAGTACAGTCCCGTGCAGTACTAGTAGCATCCGGGGTGAACGACCCCCGCCCTCTATCGATCTCATTCATGCGTGAGACGCCACGTGAATTGTTCAAGGTGTGTTTTGGATTTTTCGGCTACCGGGGGTTGAAATTTTTACACTCATTTTGAAGCGCTTTTTGAGTGTTCATTAATTAAAAGAGTTAACAACATTGTTGATTAAATATTTTTTATTCATTAATATTTCATTTTTAAATGATATTTTTACTCTCTAATATTTATTTACAGGAGTTTGTGACATGGTCAGGGCAAAGTCTTGTAGTGTATGTGCGATATCGAGACTGCGCTCCAAGGGGGGTTTAGTTTAGGCTTAACACTACAAGTTAGACTTATTATTTAATTATATAATATATATATATAAGAGATAAATAATATGTTTTTTTTTTATCGAAAGTAAGATAGATATTATATTATATTTCACCCAGTAGTTGACGACTAGGCATCCAGCCTTGAGCGTACATAAGATTCCTCCACTAATTATTTATAGTTATATTCAAGTTTATTGTAATTTTTTTTAAGTAGGTACAGCGTATAAATATTTTGCCGGTCGGAGGAATTAACTGCAATAAGAAAAAGCTATTTTATTCACGATTACGAGAGTTTCGCGTGTTCGATTCAATAAAACAACACATGTACTGTAACTTTGAATTAACTTGATGTAGAGTCGACTTAACTACTTAACTGGCTTCAAGTCGAAGTAGATCTTTGACAGATAGTGTTATTAGCACAGATCATGTATACATTTCAAAAGATTTTGAATGAAAATGTTCAGACACGATATCGTGAAGTTTTAGAATTTAAATATTCCTGATCTTCGAATCAAGAATATTTAAATCGCTTCAAAAATATCTGCTGTTATTGCGGAAGTTGAAAATACCCCCATCATGGTTATGAACACACCACAAAAATATTCGATGAAAATTAAAAAAGAACAATACCATATTCAAACAGAGGGTTGGCCGTCTTGTCATAATACTCAGTGTAGATAAAGTCATAGATATTGAAAACATACCTGACTCAGGCCCTTGTTCAAGTGAATGCAGGTCCTGCTGCGAGCGCCGCCGCTGGCGGTACTCCTGCCGGTAGTCCTGCCACCGACCATACTGCGCAGGGTTGTTCAAATACTCCTGCGAGGAGAATCGGGACGCACGGGGAGGAGAAAATCCCATTTGCGCGTAGTAATCCTGCCTGAACACAACGTCAGGATGATTGATCCCGCCAGGCACGATCTGGCTTCCGTAATGACTTCTATGCCCCAAATACTCAGGTTTCATAGGAGCTGGACCGTCAGTCAATTCATGCCCGTGAATGGATGTAGACCTCTGAGGGCCGTAGTCACGCAGACGGTTGGAAAAGTCCATACGATGAGGAGAGTAGTCCAGCCCGCGTGGACCCATTTCGAAATGACCATGAGGTCGGCTGCTCCGGTAAAAATTCGGTGAAAACGGGTTCTTACTCTCTTGGTTAGCCTGGCGAGTGCTGTAAGACTCTTTTGCTCTTTCTTCTTTAGGTTTATCAGGTTTTTCTACAACTTGGGTTTCTTTTTTTGGGACTTCGTTGCGTTTGGAAGGCGACTCGCTAACATCCTGAGAGGCCCGTCTGTTGAACTCTTGGACCTTCTCAGGCACGAATCCTTGTTGTGGCACTTGCGACATTTTTGCACTTTATAAATACGTCTAAAAACTACGTAATAGTTTAATATCAAACGTCTAAAATATTAGTTAGTATACGTTTATAAATTCACGACAGCAGTAGGATTATGATCACAACCGAATACACCAGCTAAAAACTTTGGGGAGAATTTTTTAGGATTATATTATTCACTCCAACGCTCGAACTTATATTCGTTTTGATAAACAGTGAGTGGTCAGTGGTATATAATGGTATTAATAAAGTACATGTCTAATTGGGAGACATTAATAATAACTCAAACAGATCGAAACATAAAAACAATTTGGCAAGCTGAAGCTGAACCGCCCACGTCTGCCGAATTCTACTATTAGCCCATCTCCAAATAGCTGAGGTCTAGACTTAGTTTAGGTTCAGAAGACAAATAGCTTCCAGAACTTGTTGCTCGACGAACCGAAATTGACCTAATGGAGATCAAACACAGCTGTTTGCTCTCTAGAAATAAATGTATTATAGTTTTACGATACTGGATATGTAAGCACAGCTGTTTCATGAAAAAAGTAATGTTATAAGATACAATATAAACGAATTACCTCTGGAAATGCCAATACGACGCTGAGATGGATAAAATAATGTTAAGATCTGAAAGTGTAGTAGTACAGCTAGCTAAATCTTGCGATGCGCGATTCGTTGAAAATTTGAAGAATATATATTTTAAATACCAATTTACATTAAAATCACTTTTAATAAGTGCAGTTGAATAGTAATTAAATCTCTCATAGCTATTATAGATATACGAACAACGGAACCGACGAATAAAGCAGAGGGATAAATAGCCCAGGCAAATTATATAACGTTTTATGGGAAAACGGCATTAATTCATAACCAGCAATTTTTTTCGGTTTCTCATTTTTATAATATGATAGTAAAGGAATCCAACGATTTTTTTTCCAGGAACATAGAAAAAAAATATTATATCCAAAAAGGTTAAATAATTAAATATGCAACAGTTTATTTTAGTATTATTTTATTTTACTAATGCTATTCTTTGATATAATTTAAAATTAACCTTAATTTATACCAGTAACATCTACTTTTTCTAAGGATAATGTGCCTAAATATTTGAGAATTTTTTTTTCATGTATTTATTTTTTAGTAAACTCTTTGCTTATTGCGTGAGAGCATGATTTAGTTTTCACTGCCTTCCAAACATAGATAGGGTTGGATTCATAAATGTCATGATAAGAATCATTGTGTTTTAGTCTAAAAAACTGTGACATTCATTTGGCGTAAATTACAAAAACATTTCTAATGAAAAAAACGAATGTCGGTTATTATGAAATGATTTTGTTATTTTCACTAAACAATAATAGTTGTCACATATAGCACTAAATTTTTAGTAACAGCAACGAGACATTTTTCTCAGTGTACTTCTATATCTGTAAAGCCGTGACAGATGTAGAGGTACATATTACACATAGAACCTAAGCTACTTATAATCCCATGCATAGCCGTCTGACCCAGCTAGTAATTTCATATTTAAACATTTTAAAGTTGATATTCGAGACGTTTCCAGTTCCGTCATCATCTTCCTGTCCTTAGGGGAGTCGCAATAAAACTTAGATTTTGAAAGACCGAGAGTTTTTTCACTTTGTTGTTTCATGGTCACATAGGCGCTAGGCACTGTAACGTCAGATCTTGAAAATTTAATTCTCGTCCAGTCACGGACGTCATAGTACATATTATTAGTACTATAGCGTGGTTATAGTGGCGGTAAAATTATTTTTCATGTATCAGTAATTCCTTTGTTATTTTCACGGATGAAGCGGATATCGTTACGCAAACAACGTGATGGCCGTTACATATTTATTATTCCAATCTGAATAACAAATCTATTTTGATGTTTGATCGTATCTGATCGCGTCTGATCGCGCGATCAAATGGACGGCGATCAACGTGATGCATTCCAAATGCATTATATTTGAAAGCTATTATGGTGAAAATGAAATTTGAACATGTAATGTAAACCTAGGTTTATATGTATCTAAATATCCGGCTCAGAGGCGTGCTTTGGGAAAGGCTTATTTAACAGTGGACATAGGTAGGCTGAGTACAATATTATGATGATTGTAAACCCAGGTAACAAAATGTTTTTTTTTTTATTCCTGATAGGCAAGCATTTGTTTATTGTTACATATGTTCTAATATTTGATATCTTTTGAAATAATTAGAGTTTGTATAATACACATATGATAGATTAGTATTAAGAAGATAAAAGAATAACAGAACATTAAAACGCTTTCACACTCACAGCCCCACACTTAATTCGATTACTTGTGTCGTGGGTGCCGGAAACATTCACATCACACACACAATCACAACCAGAACCAGAAACACAAATTTTCCTTGGAAAGAAAACCTGTGTTTCCGCTGGGAATCGAACTCGATACCCTTGCTTAGAAGGCGAACTCCAGCCGACTAAGCCAACGAGCAGTTCAATAACAAGGCTCTGAGCGCTAAAACATTAAAGTATCTTCAATAGAAAAGGGTATTATATTATTATACAATTTCCTCTTCCGTGTTGTTTACAGTATCATTACAGAGCTCTCGCACTCCAGCTGTTCTGAAAGATTCCCGCGGAACCCAAACAAAGGGCTAAGCGGCTTACTTTAGCTTTATGTGTTTACCCTAAAACCGTTTATAACGATTTAATGTGCGTGAAGATTATTTACTGTATTTTATATATTACGCTTTCTAATACTTTCTCACTCACAGCCACACACTAAGTTCGATGACTTGTGATCGATCGATCGATGACGGAAACAATTACTTTACACACAATCACAACCAGAACCAGACACACTTCTTTTTCCTTGGGGAGAAAACTTGTGGTTCCGCAGGGAATCGAACCCGATACCCCCGCTTAGAAGGCGAACGCTCACCCAACTAAGCTAATGGGCAGTTCACGTTATTTCAAACATATGTCACATTATTTGAATGAGAAGATAATATACTTCTCTCTGTATGGAAATACAGGAAATTTACCTGTTGTCGAAGCTAAGCCATCACAGATGAGGATGTGGTGGAATACACAAAACTGTTATTTTTACCTATTGGTGTTAGGGCCACCGCAGAGTGTGAATTTTAATTGTGACGAACGAAGGCCTGAATTAAATTCCGTCTTCGGAGAAAATGCACGGAACAGCATTTCTTCCAGCTAACAAGCTATCCCAGCTTCGTTACGGAGTGTGGCCCTGCAAAGGTTGCTGACATAACTGTTCTAGACTTCAGAAAAGGAGGAGGTATTTTTTTATTTTTTTTATGTATGTTCACCGATTTCGCCTCCATTTGTGGACCGATTTTCTGATTATATGTAAGTAGTATATAATTTTGTATATCGTATTTATTTTAAGTTTATTTAAGACTCCCTATTTTTGTATTTATCTGTTACATTTTATCTGCTTTCCATTAGGTGAGATAGTGGTCGAACGCTTGCCTATCTAATAAAAAAAAAAAAATAATTTTGCTGCACTCCAGAACAGTTTTCTCAATCGCCCAAGAAGACTGGTAGATAATGCTTCATAGCATTAAGCTTATTCCTTGTACACTATTTTATGCTTAACTATTAAATACATTAATTCTTACATAACTTGTTTTACAGCCAATAACGGATGTACATTCAGTTTTATAAAATGTAAACTGAATACATTTTTTGAAAAAAAAAAATGTCCTAAATAAAAAACTAAGACTACTAAAAACTATAAATGGCGTTAAAGATAATAGATTTTGCAACAAACGATGTTGATTTGTTTTATAACGTCTCTGAGTACCGAATGGTTGGGTGTCAAGCGTTTTATCTTCTTGTTTCAACAGCAAAAAACGCGTTTTAGATAAAAAACTATAGATTTTTATGTATGTTTAATATTGTTATGGTACTTACCGGCTGTTAATCGCGTTATTCTAATGTCGAAATACTCCGACCAGTTTCGAGCGTATACGACGCTCTTCATCTGCTGCTGCATCATACGCTCGAAACTGGTCGGAGTATTTCGACATTAGAATAACGCGATTAACAGCCGGTTAGAACCATAACAATGAATAACAATCGCGATAGTTTTCATAATAAAAATGTTTAATATTATGTAAATATAAGATCTTCACGGATACCGTCAAGAAAAACAAATTCTAGATATCTGCAAAAGCTCAATACCTTTCTTTTTTCTCACATTTATTCTGTACCCGTATTAAACATCAGCTGTTCATTGGCAGAGAAAACATAACATTTACATATAAACGACAAATCATAAAACCAATACGCCGCCTGCTTCAGAAGTTTGCGTATAAATCCGCTCGAAGCGTGGCCCAACCCATAAATTGTCTGATTATCGCTTCATCTGCGACCGCGCCCTAACTTGCCAACTTCGATAACTTTTACGGGGATGTTTGATGATTTTGTGTTCAATAATTTGAGGGTTTGGGAGATTATTTTGTGGAATGTCCTTGTACGAACTCATAGCTTGATGTAAAGATAATTATGTATTTGGTGAGCGTAGATGGAGATTCTCTAACCTCTACGTTTGCGAGAGAATTTGTACTTGATGATGATAAACGACGGATAAAGACCGGACTGTTAAAATTACCGTAGAAGAGTAAGTTAAGAGTTGTAACTAGCCGCGTATAATTTGACAAAAATTATGCCGCCTGTGGGACTCGAAACAGTGTGCAAAGGATTTGAAACCGCACGATCTACTGCCGAGCCCCTCGCTAATAATATCACGCCACAATTATTATGAAATTGTCGGAACCAGAACGAAACACAATATTTGTAACACTTCAGAAGTTTCGGGTACGGCTTCCACTGGGAGCTATATTTATTCGCTACGAGCACCTGCTCGTTACAAATTAAAGCTTAACGAGGCAAATAAACTTACTTCCAAACTGTCTAATTTTATTTACAATTGTTTTAACAAACTGTACTGTTTGGTTAGAATTTGACATCATGAAACGCATAAAATATTATTTTAGGACTAGATGAGATCAATTTGTATGAAGTCCTATTAGTTTAAAAAAAAGTTAAATCCATTCATTTTTTTTAGAAGAATGACTTCCCTAAGCTCCAATTGCCTAAATTTCTTAAAACTTAATTAAAACTATTTACATTTATATAGTAAAATACCTGAGTTACCTGCAAGCCATCTGAGCTTTAAATATTTTCCATAATGCTGGCGAGCCAAATAAGTAATAGCTTAATAATGTTGACAAACAGAACATATGAATGAGAGTTAGGTTGATAAGCTCAAAAGAACGTGATAAAAAAACACTAATTTGCTAAAACCGAGCAGTAAACTAGACTAGAAAAGTTGTACAATCAAAAAGTTTGTTCATTTATGAATAAAATTTATTAAGAACAAAACAGTAACCTTCTTGGGTTACTGTTCTACTGGGATCTTTTCATCGTGTCCTGGTGGAGTGTGTCCGAAGCCTGTCAATAAGTAGATACATGCTCACTTAATATGGATACAAATTTCTCAAGTCAGTGCAGTTCAAGTTGATTTCTTGCCGCTTCACTGTGTGGAGCGGCAAGAAATCAAATTGAACTTGAAATCTTTATAAGATGACGCACGATATAGTTAATTAGTTATGATAATTTATGTTCATATTGAGGCTGGCATAGTCGCATAGCGACTAAAACCATAAAAAAAAATAAGATTCTAAACAAATAATGAGGATTGCTTTTTCTAAGGTTTTTACCAACTTCCCAATTAAATTTGATCAAGATCTGATCAGTCGTTCTTGAAATATCGTTAATAACGCGTATTCTGTGGACTTCAATGACGATGTTCTCGTTTTTAACCGACTTCAAAAGTTACCTCATAACTTCTTTCGCCAATTTTGAAAGTTGGTGCTTTTCATGTGGTCTAGTTAAAATTTGTACAAGATCTGATTTCTTGTTTCTGAGTTATAGTCAATATACATTAAATCTGATCAAGGTACCGAAGATAAAGCGGTGCAGTCGGTTTTTTAAGCTGTGCTTGCGTTTAATTATTTTGTATACTCGGTATGTTGGCCAGCCCTTCAAATAAAGTTGACAAGCAACGTATCATTATTGAGATTGTTCGCTGCTCAGAACTGTAAATGCAAAGCGGAGTACGCTTTCCTTTCCTTCTATGACTGTGAAGAACGGATTACTCTTGTATTGCTAGCTACTGCATTAGCTAACGTATTTGCTTGCTCTACTTTGCCTGTGTTTACGTATGTAGCAAAGTAGTATTACTTTGTTTGCTAAAATTCGGCATTGTATTTACAACTGAAACGTATACGTACGTACTATTGCGACACCGTTGTGTTATCAATATCTAAAAGTACATAAAGCTTTTATTAAAATATTAGCGATCCGCCCCGGCTTCGCCCGGGTGTGATAAATGAAGAACCGCTCGACCGATTTTGTGCAAACTTCACATAAACTATCTACTAAATAGTCCGAACAAAGCCTAAACATTTGGTTTGGATAGGTGAGCCCGTTCTTGAGTTATAAAATTACAACGAAAAGTGGCATTGATTTTTATATATATAGAGAAGAAGATAGAAAAGCACATCCTCTGACCGGTCCCGTGAAAGGTACCTAAAATTGGTAGTCTGTGGTCGGTCATTCGTTGCACACATTGGTACTCTGAATTGTATACTCTTTGGATAATGTAATTCTCTATAATTTTTAAACGGAGTGATTACATTATCTTTCATTTTGGTGGGAAAAGAAATGATAGGAAGTTGAGAATATATAAAATATAATTGTTGTAATTTCGTAATTAGTTTTATTCGAAATTTTGTCCAAAGATAGGCACATAACGACGGATTCAGCGTTAAATTATCGGCACACTGCTCCAAGTTGTTGTTGGAAGGAAGATGTCTATAATAGTTGGGACTGTTAGTAATTAAAGTTTGAATAGGCATCATCATCATGGTCAGCTCATTCCGCCCACTGCTAAGTAAGCCTCACAGATGTTGGCCTAATGTAATTTCGATACACAGTTTGTTTCAATTCTCCATGCACAGAGTCCGAAAATTACTCTCAAAAGTTACAATTCAGCCTATCTTTATCCGCTCACAAATTTCATTGTTCGTCGAAATGACGACATCATCAATTATGTTCGTCGATTGAGCCACCACGTTACATCATAATGCACTCGCACTTGGCCAACCGCCAGAGGAACTTATATCCGACGGTCATTGAGTCGCTGACCTAGGTTTAGTCTAGATCTGGGTAGTAAAATGTACTACTTTGATTCTACTTTTAGGATTCAAATAATATATTTCGACAAAATTCAAAGATTGTGACGGATTTAGTAGAGCAGCTAACCTTTCAATGGTTAGGTCATTAATAACATATTTATCTTTAATATACAGGCCACATTTAAAAAGACGGGTGTACCAGGACTTTTTATATATGACCAGAAAAATAGAAAACTGCTAACACATATTGGATTTTGAAAATCGAGAACAATAGCATTCAATAGAAAAAGCCTTTACCAGTTTCACAGGATGACGATTGACGACGAGCGCGGTGGACATTTCTCTTCAAAACACGCCTATAAAATATTAGTCAGATTTAAAAGCTGCGATGTCTATGCTTAAAATCTGTAATAAATGATACTGCCTCTGAGCAGTAACATATCCTTTTATTGTATCATTAATCATACAAAATCCTCGCAAACTATAATCCAAATTTCATTGCCTCATTCGCAAAGATAACTGTCACTAAGCAGTATCTACATTTCTCGAATACGGCAACAAAATTTAAGTTATTCGTAAAATATTTAAAGTCCGCTCGACTACACCATAACTTAGGTAAAGAAATAAACGATGAAAAATATAGACTTTAATGTAACGATTTAGGGTTGGTTTTTGTTTGGAAAGAGTGGGGAGGGAAATTTGGAGATATTTCGGAGGGCTTTCAACGGCTGGAGCAAGAAAGTGCACATTAGAGAGACGCAGATGCGCGCTATAGGCGTGAGTCGGGTAGCGTCGGCAGATACCGTAATGATTATACAACTCGGAAAATAAACAGCTCGATGTTCAGGTGGAGATCAAATTATATTAAGTATTTTATCAACGTGCACGTTTTACGTAGTCTTAAACCGCCAACTGCTGCTAATTCAAATAAATGTACTGAAGTACAGCTGTTTAACGGTTAAGAAGCGGTTATGTTTTAAGAATTGTGTGGCTTTTACTTACGACGCACAAATTGCTATTGTGTGAACCCGTTGAATTTTTACGTGTAACTAAAATACTAGATATTATTAAAGCACTATGCTTTAATAAAAACAAACTGTACCCGTTGCTTCCCATGCCTTCATGATTCTTATAATTCTTAAAGATGGATAGTGGCTTAATAGTACCAATCTACGTGCAAACTTTCATCCAAGTCAGTTCAACCGTTTTGACGGGAATAAAGCACAAACAGACAACGTTTACTTTTTGGAATGTAAGTGCCTTATGTTGTATTTAAGGTAGTCGACAATGTTGTCTACAGAAGAAATATAGATAAAAGAATAATGTTACAACACGTAATATTGTATATGTGGGGCCCAAATCTGCGGAGGTTGACCTGTCACTGGTATATAACTTCCAACTTCGATAAGCAGTTGGTCCCGGTCCCAACAGTCGTTAAGCCATGTTATATGCCTTCAGGCGGCCTGAAAAATCCTGACACTGAGACGAATATAAAAGTATTTATGAATGTATTATCAAAGAGCAGTTATTTCATCGTTAAGTTATCGATACCGGTCGCTGCTGTCGGTATCGATATCGGTTCATTTGTATTCCGGCGTCGCGCGGCATTGACGCGACACGTCGCCGGCCGCTCGTTACGACGATGTCGCTGTCGTACGACACTCCCGATGCAGTTGCGTATAAATCGATATCCTAAATCGGTGCTTAGTCGATATTTAAGTATACATACAAGAAATAATGGGGTATTTGTCTCACATATTTCAGTATAAATGTTAGAAAGCAACTTCAGTTGTTGTCAAGTCCTTATTCAATTAAATAATTAAACGCAAACAAAGCTTAAAAAAACCGACTTCCCCGCTTTATCTTCTAGACCGTGGGCCGGTTGTCGTCAACCCTACCTCATCGAGTACCAAGATGAGACCTATATGGGAGTGTCGTGTGTAAAAAGTTATGCTAAAACAATCAGGGTTGCTTGTTCCTAGCCTGGAGCATTTTGTGCAGGCGACAAAAAACTGATCCATTTTTTTGGTGAAATTTACCTCATCGAGTACCAAGATGAGACTTATATAGGGGTGTCGTGTGTAAAAAGTTATGCTAAAAAAATCAGGGTTGCCTGATCCTAGCCTGGAGCATTTTGTGCAGGGGACAAAAAACTGATCCATTTTTTTGGTGAAATTTACCTCATCGAGTACCAAGATGTGACATATGCCAATCGATAGCCCCGTTCTTCCTTCTATTAAAAAAATAGGGTTGCCGGCCCTAAACCTGGAGCATTTGTTTTTCGGCCTACTTTAGTGTTCAGGCATCAGAAGTAAGTTTTATGAAAATAACATCGAAATGATATATTTTAGTTATTTAAACAACAAAATATTGTAGAAAATGATGATGCGCATCATACCATTGACTATTTAGTACTGTCAGAAAGAAAGTCACCTCACAGTGAGCCAAAACCGTGGTGGCGGAGAATACAAAACTTTGTTTTACAATTACAACGAGTTTTGATTGAGCAACAAGATACCGTATATGGCGATCGATAGTTCTATTCATGCTTTTACTAAAAAAATTGGGTTGCCTGGTCTGATTTCGAAGCACTTGTTTTTTGGCCTAGTTTAATATTAGGGCGTCAAAAGTAAAGTATTTATCAAAATCACTTCTAAATGACATATTTAAGTAGTGTAAACGACAAAATATTGTAGAAAGCAATAATGAGCAACGTAATTTTGACTTTCAAGTTCAATCAGAAAAGAAGTGAACACGTAGTAAGATAAAACATAAATCACACAGTAAACAAATCATATCATGCAATTACAACGTCTGTTCATTGAAATGAGAGAAACAATGTGTGGCAATTAATAGCTCTACTCATCCTTTTATTAAAAAAATTGGGTTGCCAGGCCTTACATTAGAGTATCAGTTTTTCTGCCAAGTTTAATTTTCAGGCAAAAAATCACCTCATCGAGTACCAAGATAAAACATATGCCAATCGATAGTGCTGGTCTTCCTTATATTAAAAAAAATTGGTTGCCGGCTCTAAACTTGAGCATTTGTTTTTCTGCCTGCTTTAAAGATCAGGAATCAGAAGTAGGCTAAATGAAAATGCCTTGTTTAGTTGTTTCAACGACAAAATACTGTACAAAGTAATAACATGAAACATACATTTGACTATTTAGTACAGTCTGAACAAAAGTGAACACGCAGAGAGCAAAAACTGTGATCCACAAAATTGGTATTATGCACATATTACGAGTTTTGATTGTATACTAAAGCACAATGTATATCAGTCGATAGTTCTATTCATCCTTGTATTTAAAAACTTGGGTTGCTTGGCCTAAATGAAAAGCATTTGTTTTTCGGCCTATTAAAATATTCAGGTATAAGGAGTAGTTTTTATGAACGACATGATATTTTTTGATGATTCAAACGACAAAAAACTAACGAAAGCGAGAATAAGCATCATACATTTGACTATTTAGTACAGTCAGAACAAAAGTGAACACGCAGAGAGCAAAAACTGTGATCCACAAAATTGGTATTATGCACATATTACGAGTTTTGATTGTATACTAAAGCACAATGTATATCAGTCGATAGTTATATTCATCCTTGTATTAAAAAACTTGGGTTGCCTGGCCTAAATGTAAAGCATTTGATTTTCGGCCTATTCAAATAATCAGGTATAAGGAGTAGTTTTTATGAACGACATGATATTTTTTGATGATTCAAACGACAAAAAACTAACGAAAGCGAGAATAAGCATCATACATTTGACTATTTAGTACTGTCAGAAAAAAAGTGAACATATAGTGAGCAAAACAGTAATCACGCCATATACAAAAATAAAAAAATAACATGTCATCATCAAAAAATATCATGTCGTTCATAAAAACTACTCCTGATACGTAAATATTTTAATAGGCCGAAAAAAAAATACTTTACATTTAGGCCAGGCAACCCAAGTTTACAAGGATGAATAGAACTATCGACTGCTGTACATTGTGTTTAAGTACACAATCAAAATACGCCATATACAAAAATAAAAAAATAACATGTCATCATCAAAAAATATCATGTCGTTCATAAAAACTACTCCTGATACGTAAATATTTTAATAGGCCGAAAAAAAAATACTTTACATTTAGGCCAGGCAACCCAAGTTTACAAGGATGAATAGAACTATCGACTGCTGTACATTGTGTTTAAGTACACAATCAAAATTCGTAACACGTGCATAGTATAGTTTTGTATATGGCGTGATTACTGTTTTGCTCACTATGTGTTCACTTTTTTTCTGACAGTACTAAATAGTCAAATGTATGATGCTTATTCTCGCTTTCGTTAGTTTTTTGTCGTTTGAATCATCAAAAAATATCATGTCGTTCATAAAAACTACTCCTTATACCTGAATATTTTAATAGGCCGAAAAACAAATGTTTTACATTTAGGCCAGGCAACCCAAGTTTTTTAATACAAGGATGAATAGAACTATCGACTGTTGTACATTGTGTTTTAGTACACAATCAAAATTCGTAACACGTGCATAGTATAGTTTTGTATATGGCGTGATTACTGTTTTGCTCACTATGTGTTCACTTTTTTTCTGACAGTACTAAATAGTCAAATGTATGATGCTTATTCTCGCTTTCGTTAGTTTTTTGTCGTCTGAATCATCAAAAAATATCATGTCGTTCATAAAAACTACTCCTTATACCTGAATATTTGAATAGGCCGAAAAACAAATGCTTTACATTTAGGCCAGGCAACCCAAGTTTTTAAATACAAGGATGAATAGAACTATCGACTGCTGTACATTGTGTTTTAGTACACAATCAAAACTCGTAATATGTGCATAATACCAATTTTGTGGATCACAGTTTTTGCTCTCTGCGTGTTCACTTTTGTTCTGACTGTACTAAATAGTCAAATGTATGATGCTTATTCTCGCTTTCGTTAGTTTTTTGTCGTTTGAATCATCAAAAAATATCATGTCGTTCATAAAAACTACTCCTTATACCTGAATATTTTAATAGGCCGAAAAACAAATGCTTTTCATTTAGGCCAGGCAACCCAAGTTTTTAAATACAAGGATGAATAGAACTATCGACTGATATACATTGTGCTTTAGTATACAATCAAAACTCGTAATATGTGCATAATACCAATTTTGTGGATCACAGTTTTTGCTCTCTGCGTGTTCACTTTTGTTCTGACTGTACTAAATAGTCAAATGTATGTTTCATGTTATTACTTTGTACAGTATTTTGTCGTTGAAACAACTAAACAAGGCATTTTCATTTAGCCTACTTCTGATTCCTGATCTTTAAAGCAGGCAGAAAAACAAATGCTCAAGTTTAGAGCCGGCAACCAATTTTTTTTAATATAAGGAAGACCAGCACTATCGATTGGCATATGTTTTATCTTGGTACTCGATGAGGTGATTTTTTGCCTGAAAATTAAACTTGGCAGAAAAACTGATACTCTAATGTAAGGCCTGGCAACCCATTTTTTTTAATAAAAGGATGAGTAGAGCTATTAATTGCCACACATTGTTTCTCTCATTTCAATGAACAGACGTTGTAATTGCATGATATGATTTGTTTACTGTGTGATTTATGTTTTATCTTACTACGTGTTCACTTCTTTTCTGATTGAACTTGAAAGTCTAAATTACGTTGCTCATTATTGCTTTCTACAATATTTTGTCGTTTACACTACTTAAATATGTCATTTAGAAGTGATTTTGATAAATACTTTACTTTTGACGCCCTAATATTAAACTAGGCCAAAAAACAAGTGCTTCGAAATCAGACCAGGCAACCCAATTTTTTTAGTAAAAGCATGAATAGAACTATCGATCGCCATATACGGTATCTTGTTGCTCAATCAAAACTCGTTGTAATTGTAAAACAAAGTTTTGTATTCTCCGCCACCACGGTTTTGGCTCACTGTGAGGTGACTTTCTTTCTGACAGTACTAAATAGTCAATGGTATGATGCGCATCATCATTTTCTACAATATTTTGTTGTTTAAATAACTAAAATATATCATTTCGATGTTATTTTCATAAAACTTACTTCTGATGACTGAACACTAAAGTAGGCCGAAAAACAAATGCTCCAGGTTTAGGGCCGGCAACCCTATTTTTTTAATAGAAGGAAGAACGGGGCTATCGATTGGCATATGTCACATCTTGGTACTCGATGAGGTAAATTTCACCAAAAAAATGGATCAGTTTTTTGTCGCCTGCACAAAATGCTCCAGGCTAGGAACAGGCAACCCTGATTTTTTTAGCATAACTTTTTACACACGACACCCCCATATAGGTCTCATCTTGGTACTCGATGAGGTAGGGTTGACGACAACCGGCCCACGGTCTATTCGGAAAATTGATCAGATTTAATGTATTGCACACGCATTATTGACGATAACTCAAAAACTAGAGATCAGATCTGGATCAAATTTGAACAGGACTACATGAAAAGCACCAGCTTTCAAATAAAATATAAATGATCACCAAAATTGGTTCACAACGAAAGAAGTTATAAGGTAACTTTTGAAGTCGGTCAAAAACGGTATAATCACGGAGTCTTCAAGTCTCGAGTGAATAGGTATCTTCTAGGCAAGCATGTCACACCTTCGGCGCATCATCAGGTGATATAGTGGTCAAATGCTTGCCTATTCAACATAAAAAATAGAATACGCATTATATATATCACATACACAGTTACAGTTACAAAACTGTAACTGTGTATGTGATAAATAATAAATCCAGCTAAATATACAATACCGACACATATTTACGTGTAACTAAATAATAAAAATAGTTTGCTAAATATTGAACGATTATCACTTGTATATATGTGTCGATTACTATTATCTTGATGACAAGGATTAAATAAAGCTTTGAAACAAAACAATTAAACTTATCTGTTTCAACGTCCACTTTTGTTCTGTAATTTTAAAAGCAGTTCGGTATATGATAGAGAGCTTTTAATGTAAGGATAGACAGTCAGCGTAGCATTTTTGCAACGTACAAAACGGTTATTCGATATTGAATGACAACAGCCATGTTACGATGATTAAAAAAAAACAAGCATCCAAAATACTTCAAGAAACAGATTGATTTTCATTATAAACGTGAGTCCATTACAGAAAAAATAAAACAGAGGAACCTGCATAAAAGAAAAGCAGTTTATACAACGTTCACAATAAAAACCTGAAATGGGTACATAAAAAATTCAATAGAGGAAAAATCAAAGTTTATTTCAGACAGATATCGGCCCTTGTCGACGGAACGGAATATAATATTATTCTTCGGTATCGCAACTAGTGATGGGATTGGATAACAATATGTCGATAAATGTAATGAGTAAGTGTCTTAAGATTAGGTAGAATATCGACATAATTCAGATAACGAGTGAGACATGGGTGTTTGTTTAGAAATAAACAGACAAAGATACTTGATTGTGAACTGGATTCTAAAGATAACTACCGAAATTACCAATTTGATTTTTGGCTAAATATTAAGCGAGAGCAAACATTGGAAACTAATTTCCATCATCTGTACACAACAATTCACGGTTTTATTTGTTTATCCCATCTTCTTTCCCTATAATAATTCTAAAACTACATTGACTTGTTTGTTTAGAACATTATCCATAAAATCGCCAATGGAGACATTTAACTTTTTAAGAGCCCTTTTGGGTCCCATGAAAATAAACGATATGCATTTATTTTATTTTAAAATACTTGCCAAATAAACTTAACAAGGAAATCCCTTTCGGTGTACTGACTAACTCAATGAACACGATTCGATTGATTATTGCTTTCAGTATAATCCATGAACAGGAAACTTATAAGAAAATTTTTATTTAAAACAAACGGTGCCCTGCGGTTTTTCTTGCTTTAATAAGGACAAAAATGTCCTATTATAAGGTCTAGACTATCTACACAAAAGCTCTTTTATACTCGTCTATCCGTACAAAGATAACATTTCAAATTTAATATTATTTACATACTAACAACATATACTAATGGGTATCAGGTTCGATTTTATGATATTAGTATATAAATAACTTACAAATTGATATTATCAAAATAACACATAAAGAAATAAGACGAATATGTCAATAAAAAAATTTAAATGTATTTTTTAAATTACGGTCTATAATAATATATTAAAACAAGTAGTATAGGGTACTCACTCAGCTGAAAGTCGAGTATCCCTTATATTAATGTGACCTTGCCTAACAGCCTCAAGGGCCTGGATGACCTCTTCTCCAGGATAAAGCTAATCTGGGCTTTTCTCGGGTGGGTATAATGGGCTCGGTTAGTCGTTGTTATTGAGATTTCAGTAATGGTTCATGTTTAGGGTTAACGCGACAATTTAAGGACTTACTATTTAGTCTGATTTTATTAATTATAACAAATAGGAATAGTCTATAAATCTAAAAGTAGCTAAAGTTTTATAAAGAACCAAAAAACATTATTTACTTAAAACATGAGTTGCACCGTTCCTAATTACTGGGTAACTCTAATGTACTTAAGTTGTCTATGTAGAAGTTTCCGATCACAACTACCTTTTTACACTAATCGTGTGTTATATTCTCAAGGAGGTGATAGGTTGTAATTTTTGTGAATATCGCTTTCATGTAGATGAAGTATCTTTCATAAAGAAATACATTTTCTAGAAAAAAAACAGGATATTCACAATTAGAGGAGATTATGTTCTGATTATATCGCAAGGACATCTTTGGCATACGAGCATCGATTTTGATCTACTTTGCCCAAAATGAAAAGTTTCTAATTGATATATTATAAATCTCAAGTACGACATAGACTTCTTTGAGAACAATTATGAGACATATCACAGGCACATGACACTCGGCAATTAAAAAATAATACACAATAGACATTGAATTTTACAGAGTTTTTAGGTGTTATCTTGAAACCTTTTGTTGAAGTCATGTGTTGTTCTTCATGAGATTGTGTAGACATGTGGAAAAGTTTATTTTTGTTCTTATTCTTAGTTATAAAATGTAAACTTTGACTAAAAAAAATACTCAAGATTTGTAACAAATTTTAAATAATTTTCGATCAATTTACTACATCATTTATAAACATTACGTTAATTTAGTTTTCTTTTTACCATGATAGGCAAGCTTTTGACCACCATCTCACCTGATGGAAAGTAATGATGCGGTTGAAGACATAATATGCGCGACTAGAAGATACATATTCACTTTAGACTTGAAAACTCCCAGATTATACCGTTCGGGTAATTAAGACGCGGGCAATGAGTTCCACTCCCTCGCTGTACGGATTATGAACGTAGAAGCGAAACGCTTAGAGCAAACTGGAGGTATGCCAATATGTAAGCGTAGAATGCCGATAGCCTTGTCACCTTACGTCGGTTACCGAGACTTAGCAACCTCGACTAGCTTACTATCCCCAATAATAATTTCAGGAATTCCATCGATATGTCGTATTATCAATCCATCATCTCTACTACTACTATTACGCGACATCCCTACGTTATCCGAACATCCGTGCTTGGAAGCGGTCCAGCCGGCGACTTCGGAGCAATAAATATGTATGGATCAGACATCGCGTGTTTTAGAAGGAATAGGCGGTTCGTGGTCAGCTAGGTCATGATTTTATTGAATGATTAAACAAAGTATAAACTGGAAATATATATCCTTAATTTGTTCATTATTGTGACGATTTACTGAGATTGCGTCCCACAGATTCATGTCTCCGACCAAGATCACAGACAAGCAAGACAGTATAGTAGAGTACATGCGCGTTGTCACTACATGAATATAACGATATTGAAATGTTACTGTGGCTGAAAAACATGTTCTTCATAATCTTAACCAACCACTGTTTATCCCGAGCTGTCGTCCAAAAATAAAGAAATATAATTTTCTATTCTGTCTTCTTCTCAAAAAAGGAGAAGGTACTTAAGTCGACTATATTTTTTTTTATTGTGTGTTACCTCAATTTCTTTCCACGTGAATTGATGTTGCTTTCTAATTGGTCCCATTGAAATTTGATCAAGATCTAATCAGTATTTCTTGAAATATCGTCAATAATGCGTGTTTAGTAGATCTAGTCTGATCAAAGTTCAGAAGATAAAGCAGTAAAGTCGATTTTTTTAACCTTGCTATATTTTATTTATTATTTATATAGACACAATTGTATACGTGAATTACTTACATGAATTCGACGTGTTTTTATTGCATATCATCAGGCAGAGAAAGATAAGTACCTACCTAAATTTTATACTAAGGTCTATATTCTGTCCATACAAATAAGCCACTGGCAAAAGGTAGTTTTAAAAGGTTTTCAAACATTTGCTGTAAGGCTATTTCCCTCTAGCGGTCAGATTGTTTTGTTCTATTTGGGATTATTATCTTTTTTGTATTAACTCTTAAATTAGACGTACTCTGATAAACAAAGAACCATAATCATTTGACTAAAAAACCACTTAACCATGATAATCTCAAAAGGCATCGATTCGTATATAGTTACTAATTATTCCATTTGTGAAGGGATTCATTAATATCACTAAATACGTAAAGGATTAATACTAAATCCTTAAAGCCTTCGATGTACCTAAAAACAACAAGCTAGGGCGATGTATGTTTTCGAAATTCAATCTCCAATCGGAGTCCACGAGTTGTTATAAAAATAAAACATTTTCTAAGAATAACCGTTAAAGGAAGACAATATTATTTTAATGCACCGTTCGGATAACACGTTCTAGATTTGAATCAATACATTTCTCTTAAAATGTGAAGTAAATTATTTCTACTGCATTTCGTAAGATGATTCGATCATTTCGTTCGTTCAATTAACTAGAGTCAACTGAGAGCTGAAACACAAGTTCTTCTTAGACTTTAGTAGTTACTAGCCGCGTCTGGAACTTTCTTTAATTCAATTATAAAAACAGACTCAGTTTGGTCTTTTAAAAATTAGAAAAGTACTTCGAGTATTTTGATTTTTGTTGCGCAGTTGTCCTCTACAGTCGTGAAACTTTGCACCGAGTCTCCTAAAAAACGCTAACACATTTACACTCACAGTCCTACAATAAGTTCAAAGGCTTGCATGGCAGGTGCCGGAAACATTCTCATTAAATTGAGAAACAGAATTACTATTGTACACTTCATTGACTCATAATGCATTAATTCAAGGTAAAAAAAATGTGTTCTTGCCAGAATCAAACCGGACTCATAGAGTAGAAAGTTGTTGTAGCAAAATAATTAAATGATGTTTTTGTCAGCACGTTTCGGTAATAATGTTAATAGTAAGTAGTGATTGATCGAGCGAGATCTGTTAGTTGACTTGGGTGGTACAGTATTTTGTCCATCTATCCATCCGTTCCTCCATCTGTCAGAGGCATTTGGCGCCTAAACTGTACGTGTGAATAACTTGTAATTCTCAGAAAATACATAAAGATATGGCGTAAAGCCAAAAATGGCAACTAAAATTATATAAATGAAAATTAAGGGGGCACCCATACACGTAAGTGGAAGGATTTTTTTTGCCCGTGTGATCTTTGAAAAGAACTCTGAAAGTAGATTATGAAACTATGTTTAATTTGGTAAATCACCAAAACAACTGTTTTAGACCTATTTTGTCCCGGAGTCTATATCAAGAAGAGCCAAACTTAGCTTGCTTTAAATAAGCTGAAATTTACATACAATATCCGTTATTTTGAACAACAAATACGAAAATCGAACAAAGATTATTAAAAAAGGTTTAAGCAATTTGACTCAAAAGTTTTTCTCTATTAGGCAATATTTGGGCTAACGCAATGTAATGTAAATGTAAATAGGCAATGTTCGGAGCGAACGACTAGTTTCAATTTATATAATATTGTTTTAGTTTATTCATTTATAACATTTGATTTTTAAACTAAGGTTATTTATTATTCACTATTCTCGGACTTATCCGACAAGCCAGTTGACAAACACCGCTGTCTAATAGGGGATTATATCAGATTAGCAATGTGGGCACCCAATATACAGGCTCCTCCGAGATCGGGGCCCATTGTTGTTACCATTACATTACATACTAGTTGTTTAACTTTTTAATTTAATAAATTATTGATCGTTATTTTTCTGAATTGCGAATTAATTAAATACTTAATAATAAATATAATAATAATTACAAACGCTTTTACACTCACAGCCCAAGACTAAGTTCAATGACTTGTGTCGTGGGCGCCGGAAATATTCAAATCACACGTACAAACATAACCAGAAACCAAAACGCACTTTTTCCTTGAGGAGAAAACTTGTGTTACCGCCGGGAATCGAACCCGATACCCCTGCTTAGATGGCGAAGGATCACCATACTAAGCCAACAGGTATTTCATTAATTGATTTAGATGTATCTAAATATTTAGAACAAGTTTATAAAAGGTGTACCTACCGACGTGTGACGCCAAGGACAGGCCCTTTATGGCTTCACCAAAAACCGATTTGTAATCGCTTACTGGCACGTGTGTCTACTTTTCGACGTTCAAGGCTTTCGTACATCTTATATTCTTTAAATCCCTTTATAAGTCGTCTTTTATTTTTTTATTTATTTGTGACAGGCTAGTGTTTGACCACTATCTCACCTGATGGTAAGTGACGATGTGATCGAAGCTGGTAAACACACTAGACCTGGAATACGCAGGCTCTCAAGGATAGCTGCCGGAACACCGTATTTGGCTTGGCGGCAGACTTTCAACTTGATGGTGGTAAGCTACTTTGGTAGCAAGCCAGGCGAGCAACTCACAAAATGCTCTACCACCTCTCAAATGTCACCTGATTAGCACCACCCGGGGACCACGTGTAGGGAGTCAGACTTAAGGGGTATCCTCCTACGGGCGTGTTATTCTACATGTGTCCAATTTAAGCAGACAGCATTAACACAAAATATTAATTGATGAAAAAAATAGCCTTATATGAATGGGTTCTAGATATGATTTATTTTAATTATTCAGTTAAATTTATGCTTTTATTATATATTTGAAACTACATATAAGCAGTTTCATCAGTTTCTATCAGGTGAGATAGTGGTCAAATGCTTGCCTATTAAGCATAAAAAAAAAGATATATGCAAGTAACAAATGCACATTTCTAATATCTACTATAACAATCTTTGTCCTGACATACTGATTGAATGACTGCCTGACATAGAAACAACGCCCCTGGTCTTGAAATTTGGAGGTTACATTTGTCCTTAGTACGTACAGGTGTACTTAGAAAGGATTTTTGGAAATTCTACCCCCAATAGGTGTAAAACGTGAAAACGTTTGCATGATCGTTCTTTGTTTTTAACTTGTAGCGATTAAAATTGGTATTTGAGTGGTGGTTTTAATATATAAAAAAAATGTTTACAATATTTTTTGCCATGGGTGCATTAAGGTGGTACAATGAATGGGATGAAAATTCATGTCGAAAGTTCTTTATGTATGAACTTATACTGATGGAAATGAGTACTTGAGTATCTAAAATAAAAAAATATGTTTGTAATATTTTTGGCCAGGTGAGCATTAAGGTTAACACAAGTCATTGAACTTAGTGTGGGGCTGTAAGTGTAAAAGCTATTTTACTTAATTTATTTGTGGTCTAAAGATTTCTTTAGATAATTGATTTATAGGTAAACCTTTTTTGGTGATTTTAGTGATCCTTAAATTACAAACGTGATTAAAAAAAAATGACAGCATTATTACTCAGATTGATATCTTCCAAACAACTCAACCCGAAGGAATAAAACGATATAATTGTACTTACCCAAGCGTACGTACACTAATAAAGGAATACGAATAGATAATGACGTAATACGACGTAGTACGTGCGGCCACAGACCGCGACTGTGGAGCACAAATTAATTACCTAACGAATTACAGCCAGAATTGAGTGTTTGTCGGTTATGTATTAAATTATATTCGGGGATGAAAATAGGAGATATTTTCTTTTATACCTTAACATTTTTGTGTTAAATTTAAGGATTATTACAAATGTTTGGGCAGAAATATAAGTTAAATATTACTACTTAATGTATTATTTATATTTAATATATTGAGTTTCGTTACTATAAAGAGTCGTTAGCGAATATCACATTAATTTACACAAATAATAAATAACTAGGTTCACAATGACAAATCCTTAGTTAACTTTAGTGTATGTTTTCGTGGCAAGGTATCGTATACTCGAAGGTGAAAATGATACAGTTCGTTTTCTACCCTGCGATGGCATGCGTAAACTTTGTTAGCCTCAAATTTCAAGATATTTTCTTTAATTTTTATACAAATAAAAGTTTACATGCAGTTTTATAGTTGACGTTAAATGGTATAGGTCTAGTTAAATGGTACTATACCATTTAACTAGAAGAGGTTTATGTTGAATTTCGATTCCATTCAAAGCGATTCAACCTCTTTGAAAATTACTAGTAATAGGTCAGCATGGTTAATAATTTAACTTACAATGTTTTTCTTAACTCATAATAAAAAAAATAAAAATAAAGTACTTATATAATTAATAAAATCATGGTCATCGTCATAAACACTCGTTTAAACCAGAACAAATCGATTGCCTGATGGTGAGCGTATTTGCTTCAAGCATCAGATTTCGAAACACCAAGTGAAATTTAATCAGACAAATCTGAAACCCCGTTCAGAGCATAGTATATATATACCTCTCCAAAACATCCGCAAGATTCACAATGTCCAGATTAAATAACAATCAGTTTCAATAAGGGCGACGTCCCACCGCGACAAGACAGACAACGGCGAGCAAAAAGCGACGCAAGATAAATGATATGAAAACAACATGGCGGCACAATAGGTGTGCGGTTAGACGGCGAGGACTGGGTATTACCTGAGTGAAATATAATATTTCTTTATATTAAAATGGTTTAATCAAATTACGGTTAGTATACGGGATTATCCAAGAGTTATATTATCAAGAAAATTTTATCATTTTATTTGTTTTACTAAAGGTTTGTAAACTAAGCCTGTATTTCGATAAAGGTAGCTATAATAATGCGACTACTGTGTTATTATCACGATGTTACATTCAAGATCAAGCCTGTCGTAGGATTCGAAACAGCGACCGATTGCGAGGCAAATTCACTTCGACTTCTACGAACTAGCTATCACCGTTATAATTTTGTACTAATCCTTTATATATCCTAAAATAAATAAACGTAAACACTTTCACACTCACAGCCCCACACAATGTTCTATGATTTGTGGTGCCGGAAACATTCACATCACAGACACAATCACACCCAGAACCAGTAAACAAATTTCCCAATTTTGGGAAGAAATCTTGCGTTTCCACCCGGAATCGAACCCGATACCCGTTGCTTAAAAGGCGATCGCGCACTCAACTCAGCCAACGGGTAGTTCAGTTCAGGTAAATAGAATAAGTAATTGCTCATTGAAAATGTACCTAATGTGATAAATCAGTAAATAACTCAAACTTAATATAGCAGTAACGGTAATATTTCCGAAACTTTTAAGTCTTTGTCGACAAGTTCCGCAATCTTTTTCAATAGAACCGAACGAAATGTTTGTAGACGAATCTTAACAAAACAAATTTGTTTTCCTTTTCAATATTGATGAGTAAACTTTTATTGCAAATCTTCTTTGAGGATAAAGATGAAGCCCATTTGTAAGGTTGCTTTGTGTATTCATAGGGAATATATTTCTATATATTATTATGTACAAGAATATAGACTGGGATCTATCGAAGCCAAGGTGATGATGGTGATATAACTGATAATTGTAATATGGTTATAGTTGAACATTGAACATACATACTTCTATAAATAAGCTTGTGTGGTAAAAATATTGAATTATTTATTGATAGCTGTTTTTATTTTTATTCCTCATACACTTATTAGCTGGATTTTAAGTTTAAACAGAAGTACTATAAGTCTTGATTGTAATATTTTAATGATGCTTATAATCTTTTTATTAATTACGAATTCATCAGTTTTTAGATGGCCTGGTATAATGCCCTTGTCGCAGTAGACCTGGTCAATCATACCTATTATGCAATATTCAGTACGCCCAGTATTTGGATGGATTCTTTTGGAGCGATTTTCAACTGACTGTTTACGTGATACGGAGGGCATGTTAGGTATTCTCTTAGTTGTTACTCGTAAGATAACAGTCGCTAAGCCGGTACGGATGCCATCAAGCGGCCTGATAAATCCTGATACTAGGACCGCTGAATAAGTAATTACGAGTAAATTTAAAATTGCCTATGTACTATTTTTTTTTATAGTATAGTGGTGCTAAGATTTAGTATAATACAATTTTGACATCAATTGAATAAACAGAAGCTTGACCGATTTCGAATCTGCGCAGAAAATTTAACGATTCATTTTAAGACTTCCGGCGGTCGTAATAACGGCATTCATTCGCCAATATTTATCAACTAAAGTGTAAATACAACGCATTCCTGGAAACATTTCAACACATCAAGTGCTTATATAGATGTACCCAGTGATTTATTTATAAGGTAATTTTGATATACATCTTTAGCCACTCGAAAACGTTTTTAGAATCTGTACCATAAGGCATAGACTTAATTGATGACTGGTATATGTAATAATAAACATACGCGACTATTCTTCTGTTTTATGATACCAGTGTTCATTATACTCGCCAACGAATTAGAATTCTACAGCTGTTGGCTTTAATCTTAACATATACTAAATATGATTATACCTATTAAAGTTATACTAGCGACCAGCCTGGTTTCGCACGGGTTAATTCAGACAAACAAAATTAAAGTTACTTCGAGTAAACTGTAACAGACAGAGATATACCATCGCAGAGTTTTCTTTAGTTTTATTAACTACAATTACTTAGTACATCATTTTTATGTATCTTTTAAGGTTTAGCCAACGTACACCATGTAAATTATTTTTTCGGCGTCTTGGTTGCAAAACACTGTTATTTCTACTGACATATCAACTTAATTAGGTTGTATTATATATAAATATACTAACTTTCCGGGAAAATGATCTATCTGATAGTTAAAATCCGGTTCGTGGTTTAGGAGGAGTTAACGGATAAACATACAGACAGACGCGGCAAAAGTATCGTATATGTAGAGATTATCTAAGTATAGAATGAAATGTAATGAAATACCAGTGTACTACATTTGATCTTGCTATTATAGAGACCCTGGTTAGCGCATTACATAATTATGGAAGTAGGTTTAGGTAAGCGCGTGTTGAGTTGGAAGCGTATTGAGAAAATCCAAAGACGTTCTATATGGTAACGAGGAGTTAGAACCAACCTGATTGACAAATATCCCTTATACTACGCTCAGCTTGTACGAAATTGGCTTTTATTTTATTCATACGATTGTTAGAATGAGCTGAAAAGCGCAAAAAAATTAAAATGTGTAGAAACCAAAATCAAACCGACGCTGGTGATATTTCGACTGTTCAAAAGCGCCTCATTTCGACTCAGTTGAACTCGTTTCATCAAACATGATTATCGTTCGTCGACATAAAATGATCGATTGATATTTCACTGGTTTGTTATTATAAAGGGTGGCCAAAATGTTGGTGTTTATGTCACGAACAGAGGGGAGCTTTCAGCAGATTTATGCCAACTTCTTTGTGGTGAAGACACTGGGAGACTACCGATGAACTTATTGTTATTCAAATCAACAGGAATGGGTGTACCACCCCATGCTAGAAGGTAACTTGTAAAGTAAATATCTACCATTGGCATAATCTTGATAACAGTGGTAGGAAATCTTCTAATGCTCGCCTAGCCAGCTACCTTGTACCATAAAACAGTCGCTGTTTTATGTTACAAGGTAGCTGTGATGTGTGGTCACAGAGCTCTTAATGATATACAGGTACCTATCATTGAAAACCAATCACATTTGTGTTTATCACTCTTAGCATTAATTACAGGGTGAAATAGTGGACAAACGCTAGATTATCGCGCGATACTAACACTAGATATGTTAAGAAAGAAAGGCTTAATTGACGAAAAATCGGCACATCATTAAGAAGATTTGTGAATCCAGGATGTAAAAATTTGGCACGAGTTAAAACACTAGGCGAATATGACCATGAATTACATTAATTTAAGATTTAACTTCATATTACGAGGAACTGAAATCAAGAAACACAAAGTTCGAAGACGCGTGTTATCGACAGAACTGAGAAACTCAAAATTATGAAAAAGTTGTATCTTAAAGTGTCCTTCGAAATGCCTGCTGACATATTGTTGGTATAGTCTGCCTTAAAGTTTCATGTACTGGAATCGGTTTACAGAGGAAGCACACATTTTCTATGGAAAAACGGTGTTTCTAGTCCTTTGCGTGAAATTGTTGAGGTTGAAAGTTCGAGCACCCACGACACAAGTACATACTCTTATGTCTTAGAACTTAGTGTGCGGCTTTATTTTTTTTTTATTCAAGATAGGCAAGCATTTGTCCGCTATCTCACCTGATGGAAAGTGACGATGCGGCCAAAGATGGAACATGCTTGCCTAGAAGGTACCTATTCACTCTAGACTGTGAGCATGAAAACGTGTATGTAATTTATTTTAAACATTCAAGTGTGTGTAAGTGTCTAAATACCAATCAATACAATGATTTATATAGATAAATACTTATTTCACTAATAGAATAGGCCCTTAAGGATGAATTATAATCATTTTTATTCCGAATTAAGTTGGAAATTGCTAGTTTACCTATATTTGCTACAGTAAAATTCATATTTCAATAAAATATTTTTTTACTAAAATTAGTCGATATGCTATATATATGAAAAAGATGTCTTGCTAAACTGTTACTACCAAAGTGTACTATCAAAGTATATATAAAAAACTGCGGCTAAGTGTTATATTGATAGTAGTATCAGGATCAGGATTTTATCTTAAACTTGCTGGACCGTGGTTCTCAGCTGGCTAAATGAAATGATAATATATTTAATTAAATAACATTATTAGCACTATCAAGTCAATCAAGCATTAAATAAAATGTCGTGTAGTCAATAATCCATACAAAATATCACGTACAAACTCTCATTGACCTTGTTTATTCATTTGTTTGGCATTAACGGTTAACAATTAATTAAATCAATTATAAACTGTAGATAAAACAACATTAAGCGCTACACACGAGCAACAAGTATTTGTTTTGTACCTGTTCCAGCTTTGCCGGCTTAATACCAGAATAAGAATTAATAACTAAACAAATATAACCCTGTAGAATTAACAATACAAAATAAATAAATGAAAAAACAGACGCTGAAGAGCTTAAATAAATCCTCCGGGTAGAACAGACCACTGATCACTCATTGCTGTATCGAAAAAATATTATTTTAGGAAGGAAACACACCTTATACACTAAACTACATAATGATATGTTTGGTTTTAGGCCTCGTGATACGCCCGTTGCCCGTTGCCGGCGAAACGCGACGTAACGGCGGAGCGTGCGGACTGCGCCAGGGCGGGCGGCGACTGCCGTAGGGCGGGCGGGAACGATATAGGTTAACGATCACGCTTCCTTGTAGCGATAACGCGCCGCTTGATTTGTAACGGCAAGGTTAAGGCGTGCGTTAATAACGGCAGGGGGTTATAAAAATTTAGTTTTGTTAATTAAAGTGATCCATCAATTTACAAGTAAAAAAAATATGTATAAATTAAAATTATAAAGTCTCAGGTAAAAAATTCAGCTACATTTACAACATAAAATATTTTCAAAAAATAAATTTACGTGTGAATTGTTATTTAAAACTACCTAAAATATATAATTATTAAACTACCGAACACAAACTCTTCAATACACTTTCCAAGTATAAACTTTTATTCAACAATTAATGTATACTTATGCAACTGGCCGTTGGTTTAGTTGGGTTCACGTTCGCCTTCTAAGCTGCTATCAGGTTCGATTCCCGGTGGAAACACAAGTTTACTCCCTAAGGGAAATTTGTGTTTCTGGTTTTGGGTGTGATTGTGTGTGTGTGTGATGTAAATGTGACCGACACCCATGACAAAATTCAACCAACTTTGTGTGGGCTGAGTATAAAAGCGTTTATTTTTTATGTTTATATATTATGATAGATTGTATGTTTACTTTGATTGTATTTACAAAAGATCTTGCATAATTGATAGACACACGGTATTTATATTCAGTTTGTATTATAATTCAAAACCCTTTTTTAAACTATGAAAAATATATTAGATTTCGTACTGCTTACTCATTCAGTAGCATATATCTTAGACGTAATGTTATTTAAATTAAATAAACAATTTTATAAGGAGAATTCAAAGATAAATATTTACGGTCTGGGTCTTAGAAAGGTTAAAAAACAAGTCCTTTATTGATATTACAACAGTTGAGGTTTTGAACATAGAATATATGTTTTTAGTCTCAGGGTAGCGCGATTCAATAGAGATTTAAAAGGGAGAAGTCAGACTCTCCGGGAACACAACGTCGGAGAGAAAACTTTGTAAACAAACGAGGTGGTGTGACTTCTTGCTAGCAGCTTCTAGCAAATACGTCCAAGGCGGTACCATCCCTTTGCCAAACAGTCAAATAACAGGATAGCAAGATTACAGTAAAAAAATATTTATTTCAACTAAATTAAGCACGATTTTCGATGGTAATATTTCAACAGATAATATACGGTCTATAGTAACAAAATTTGGTACTTAAATTTAAATTCATCTGTGTAAAGCACTGATATATAATACTGATATTGTGTGCACTTAAAATTAGTAGATGTCCCATGTCTAAATATCAAATGGTCAAATGTTTTGTGGGTCGAAATTGGTTTGTGAATTGTAATATGAGATTGAGGTTTAAGATATGTTTATTTGCCAAAAGAATTAATTCACTTATTTGAGAAATATTAAAACTTAACTTTAAATATTAACTGGACATAGCGTACATTATTTTAAAGTCAAAACATTTTTTTTTTTAATTCAAAATAGGCAAACGTTTGATTACTATCTCACTTGATGGTAAGCGACGATGCGGTGTTTTGTGGGGGAAAGTGCCGTACAATAATGATGATCCTATTGCAGGAAAAAATCAATTTGAGCAACGTTGTTGTAAGTCAATAGCGCAAAATGTGGATAATGCGAATGGTAGCTTTGACCGTCCATGTCGGGAATGTTAGCTCGAAGTAGTGATGCGCGAAATAATATATCGATAATAAGTACTAAGCAGACATTTTTCAAGATCCTTAATTTGCTAGTGTGAATGAAATGTGATAAAATAATTGTAAGTATGTGAATTATGTCTATAAAGAAAGTACGTGCAAATCATATCACGTGCCATCTATAGTCAAAAGCGTAATGTTAATTCTGTTTCTTACATAATATTTGTCATAAAGAGAATTAGAAAGAAAACGAACAAACGCATTGACACTACAGTAAACTAAGTTCGAAGAATTATATCTTGCGAAACATTTACATATAACAACACATAATCACCAGAACTAGAAGCTCAAATGTCCCGTTCATTTATATAAAAACGCAAACCGCCGAAATCCTTTGAAAGCGTTTTTCAGGAACAGTGCGTTACGTCGCATTCAATGCAGATAGATGGACGGCAATCCAACGTCATGTTAAATATTCATCGACAACCACTCGAGTCAAATATTCAATTGTAGAAGAGTTTTAAATAGCATTAGAGAAAGGATATTTAATTGTTGGTTAAAATTAAATGTACAATATTTCCTGTAAGAATATATAATAATTATTTTTTCTCTCTCTCTGTTACAATCACGTGGTTACTTGTAACTTTGAAATAAAATAATTATACTTATAATGTAATCATAATTTTAACCATTTGCTCTGAACCAAAAATCATACTACTCTAACAACTGCCCCGCGATGATCGATCTAGTTTAAAAAAGAAATTGTGATTCAGCATTCCTATTTTAAGACTAACAGAGAGACTTTTATAGCAGGTACCGCATTTATTAACAAATTTGTCTTGGGCTTCCATTCCCGTTAGGAGCTAATAAACGTTTTCTCCTACTGGGAATCGTACCCGATTCCTGCAGCGTAGAATTCTAAGCAGCAATGTAGTCAACTTCATTTTGATAACTATGACGCGTTTACAAAGTAGGCAGAAGATTTGTTTTTTTAAGATATTGTTATAACGAGTAAATTTTCTTTTTTACGCACAGTCCCATTAGTGAAATTACTAAATGTTTTTAAATAATTTATCAATTGAGATAAGGACTAAGGTATTAAAACTATGGCCAATTTAATTTTTTGTTAGTATAATTTTTTTAAAGCTAGTATTACCTACAGCAAATTCTAGTAAATTTATCGGCAACGTAAATACCCCATCACTATAAGACAGCTCGTAGACGTCTACGACCCTCGCGTTTAGCTCTACGACCCTCCGCAGCGCGTAGCCCCTCTCCATCCCAGCCCCCTACGCAGCTACGAGATTCTACGGCGGCCTACGAGGGTCTACGAGAGTAGATGTTTTAATTAGAGTTATTAATAAGAGTTTTGTTACTATTAACTAGCTCTTGCGGTAATTTTACGGGTTCGTATTAAATCATTAAAGTTTAGTGTTACGCAGTTAGAAGAGATTAAATAGAAAGCATTCTATTATAAGTATTCTTACATGTTATTTTGCGAACCTATAGGTTGTTATTATAATTTTTAATAAATAGCCATTAGTAATTATTCATACGTCTTAAAATCTTCATAAACTTTTTTTTCAATGAATTAAGTATATCTGCAAGCATTTTATTTCTAGCATCTCTCATCTAATTTTTCATCTCCTGTTTATAACAACCTAGGAAAGAAGTTTACCTCAACTGATCACCATAGGAAGGAAATAATTACATACCATTATAAACTCATATCCCCGCACATCATATAGTTAATATAGCTACAATTATATGATAATATAAACGAAAGTTATTCATGCTGTAAATAATTATCTGCACAATTCCTGTTAACATTTAACGTTATACAAAAAAGGTGACATTTCGTAAGTTTAGATATTATGAATTGTCCGCTAGCTAAGTTGATTCCCGGCGGGAACATAAGTTTTCTCCCCAAAGAAAATTTGTGTTTCTGGTTCTGGTTGTGATGTGAATGTTTCCGGCTGCGGACCCACGACACAAGTCATCGAACTTAGTGTGGAGCTGTGAGTGTGAAAGTGTTTATGTTATGGATCTAGCAAGTAGCTCAACAAGCCCAAAAATCCAATAAAGCAATAACATAACACGAAACAGCATCTTGCAACGCCGTTTGCCGTATTAAATTGAATATTGCCAATGTTGCCATCAGCATAAATAGCTTCACTGTTCACCATCAAGAATGCATCTCCTTGTAACTATCTACTTGAAACCATTCAATTTTCTACTTAGCACCTTTTGTATTACGTTTCAATTTCGCTTTACGACCCATTGCTATGAAATCTTTGTTTGGGGTTTAGGGAACTTGAAGCTTATTACTTTGTATCAAGGTAGTTTTTGGTGAGTTTAAAAGATAATAGAAGTAATGCTTAACAGCCTCGGCTTCTCTAAAGGGAATATGAATCAATTTAACGCAGAGAAGTAGCGAATTATGAATGCTGGGGAATTCCAGTATCATTAATTTCATAGGTGCTATCTTCCCTATATTACTTGATGGTTTTGTTGCATTATTATTTTAAACTACTATTACGTATTATTTGATAGACTCCTCATTATTGCCGGAATGACGAAATTTGTTAACAACTTCTATCATTAAGTGGTTTTTTTTTTTTTAATTATGAACCCATTTAATTACTACTGATTGCATTAGATATTGCCCCATGTCTGTTCCTTAAAGGTATTGGCGCAATGTTAACTATACTTATCACAATATTATTATAAATTCGAAAATTTGTGTGAATGTGTGAGAGCTTTGAAACGAGGTATTTCTGAAACGGATGAAATTTGCTATGTAGGTACTCGAAAACCCTTGGAGCCCGGAGAAACAGGACATAGGCTTTTTTGTTCAAATTCATGTGGGTGACGCTGCGGAGCAGAGCTAGTTTTACAAAAATACAGATATGTACTGCGTAGTTGCATTGATTTTTGACGGCTGAACGAACTGTGGCATATCGTCGTGATGTGAATACATTTCTTATTATCCTGTTAAACATAAGCGAAGCTGCGAGATACAACTCTAAAATAAATTTGTAACGAGATGAAAAGTTTCCTCTTATGTAAAGGATCTACCACAAATCCTCTTATATTATAATACATACTTGACAATCCGTGACGTCACCAAGTTAACAAGAAGGACAAGTATTTCACGAGTGTCTCAGGGTAGGAGAGGGTAATGAGATTAAAGGGATGTTTCGTGCGGGTTGTAAGGTCGGGGTAGTTTATAATAAGTGGAATAAGGACAAGCATTGTTTGGCTTACTGTCACAGTGGTAATTGAAGATATAATAGGCTGAGTCATGTCATAACTATACACTATATGCAGTTAATATCCCCTGCATTCTAACATGTTTCTTTTTACTGGTTTTTTTTACGAGATGGTAGTATGTCCTTTAGGTCTGTCTTGGTCGTAACAAGGTAGTAGCGAGTCTGGTTGGGGTGATATAACCCCTTTGTCTAAAGCCAGCAGATCAGAAGTGTACAAGCAGAACTGGATTTGGTCGAAGGTCCACCAGTTGCCAGTGTAATTAATTCATATGACATGAGACGTTGGAGAACTAGCCTCCTCAGGATTCATTATTTAAATTTTCGGACGACATTGCAGACGTTAGGTATAGGCATACGTGACGCTCATTATTTTTTTATAATTTTTATTCATTGTCAGGAAAACGACTTGTTTTTCTTCTCTCTTTTTAGCATAAAAAATAAAGACGGTCGTGTTGTGCCTAAGCCAGTTCTATTATATTTAGACTAAAATCATTGAAATATTGTTTTAGATAAATATATTCGAAAACACAGTATCAATCGCCACACTTGTTTTAAAACAAGCATTGCCATGTTCCGCAGATAAATTGTCCCTAAAATCTCACCCAATACCGTCGGTCCCGATCAGATCGGTCGATCGGCACCTTATCCGCTCATTAATCTGGACAAATCGCCTTATAAATTATTCTGCATTTTACATTTTCCGCGCGCTGTTGGCGCCTTTTTTTATTGTTTTGAATAGGGTTGCTAAAGATAATGACTTGCATTTTTTTGAGATACCTATTATTTAAATTTATTTCCTTAGAATTTCTTCTAATGGAAATTTCTGTTTCTGGTTCTGGTGTGATTGTGTGTGTATTGTGAATGTTTCCGGCGCCCTGGACACAAGTCATTGAACTTAATGTAGGGCTGTAAGAGTGAAAGCGTAAATATAATTTAATATTTAATGGAATTTAGCATAGTAAAAATAGTCACAATTTAAGCTTTATCAGCTCTTTTAACAATTTGAGTAAGTAAAGGAATGGAACTCCTTACCCGAGTCGGTGTTTCCTGATGAGTACAATATGGGAGTCTTCAAGTCACGAGTGAATAGGTATCTTCTAGGCAAGCTAGCTCCATCGTCGACCACATCGTCGCTTACCATCAGGTGAGATAGTGGTCAAAAGTTTGCCTATCACGAATAAAAAAAAAAAAAAAAAAATTATAATTTTAACATATTACAACATTTTTGCTAAAGCTGTATGAAAAAATTTGAAAATTGCTTCATTGTTAAAATGTCTAGCAGGGAAAATTAATATATATCTGGGCAATATTTAAATTATAGGAAACTGGCAGTGTCAATAACTTTTCTGTTGGAAATAAAAAAAATAAACACGTTTAGTTCCGAAAAGTTAACCTAAACGCGTAAGAACAACGTTTCAACAACACGGGTATACACCTGCATTAAATTTCCATTAAAAGTGGAATGGCAACCCTACCGAGCCGCCATTTTGTTGAAACTCCTTGAACCCTTTGAGTGGAGTCCGTTAATGAAGCTACATTGTTGTGAGATAAGATTGATAGTAACGTTTAGTATAATTTCTACGCATTTATATAGCTCTTAGAACAGCGTGCTTTCATTAATATTTCGTCACTTCATTCTTCAGATATACTTAGTTTATTATTTAACAGGTAGTCCTTTAAACCTACAAGGCAGTTCGCGCATTTAAAAAGTCTTTTGATTCTGGAATCAATCGCATTTTTTTTTTTTTTTTTTTTTTGCGGGTATTTCTCCCTTCCTCGTCACTTGACGGGGCGCTCGACTTCATTCTTTTTTCGCGCGAGGCAGAGTGCGCACGTATACTGCTCGCTCTTCAAATAATTAGATAAAAATATGCCTAAAAGAAATTACGAAAAACAGATGGAAAGATATAGTGCCAAAATAAAAAGACTCCAGGAAAAAGTGAAGAAAAGGCGTAAACGAATCATCATGGATTCGTCGGATTCGTCATCAGATGAACACTCAGGTTAGTAAATTGTTTTTAATTACTTTGATGATTAAAAAAGTAAGTGTCAAAACATTTTACCTGGAGGTTGACCGTGGGTCAACACGATGGTAGTTTTATGCTTAGAGGTTAACCGCGGGTTATCACAAAGCAATCATTACAATAATTAGATACTTACAATTAAAACGAAACCTGGAGGTTAACCGAGGGTTAACACGGTGGTAATTCTTTGCTTAGAGGGTAACCGTGGGTTATCACAAAGCCATCTTTAGATAAAATTCGTTCCAGTATTAGTTTTTTGATACCGATTATTTTTCACTAGTTCTTTGCCTGGAGGTTGTCCGTGGGACAACACTTGGTCAAATTGTGCATTATATCTAAAGTTAGATAATGTACACGCCTAACGAGATATTGCTCATGAAATTTTTTCAAACATATTTCAATGCAATCTACCCTCATCTCGGGAAAAATGTTTTAGTCGGTAATAAAAGCCTCGTTTTCTTTTGGTTTTTTAGATAACGAGTCGCAAGCTCTTGGTGATGTCGACGAATCGTCAACTACCTTGGATGCTCCTGAGATTGCACAAGAGGATACTGCACGGGAAGCAGCTCCAATACCGGATTTAGACCCGGATATTCTGCTAGCTCTTGGTGAGGTCAAAGAAGACACACCCAAGTTTGGAGAAAACATTCACGACAACTTGGCACGTTTGTGGCTTCCGATACTCCGAAAAGGGCTGGATAAAGAAGCCAAAGAGAAACTATTAAAGGAATATCTGATTCCGGAGAACTGCGCCCTCTTGCAAGCTCCTAAGCTCAACCCTGAAATTGCAGCTACAATCTCGGATGTCACGAGGACTAAAGACAAGCGCGTGGAAACCGCTCAACAGCAGTTAGGCCTAGGTATAACTGCCCTTAACAGAGGCCTCTCGTTGCTTATCGGTAATGATACCGACAAGGTCAAGGCCATCAAGTCTTTAAGCGACAGTTGCCGCCTCCTTTGCGACCTGCACTCGGTCGAGACTGAAGTAAGAAAGAAGTTTATGACTCCGGGTCTTGATAAAGCGTTCCTTAATGTGATCCAGGACGTAGAGAGAGACGAAACTCTGTTCGGACAGAAGCTTTCTGATAAAATCAAAGCTTCAAAAGCAATAGAAAAGCAGAGCATGCAGATTAAGAAGCCTGCACCTGCAAAAACGCCTGCGATCGCAGCCCAACCTTCGACCAGTCGCCCTCGGATGCAGGGAAACTGGACCGGCCCTCCTCGGTACTCATCGAACAGGGGGGGGCGAGGTGGTTTCAAGAAGACAACCCCAGCTGGCCGCAAGGGACCCCCAACGTCAGCAACAAAAAATTCAGCGCAGACCCAGAACCACAACAAACCACGTGCTCCAGCACCGCAACAATAGAGGTACATGCCGGCCGAATCCGACATTTCTATAACTGTTGGCTTAAAGTAACTGATAATCAGCTAGTACTTGATTGGATTCAGGACGGTTACTCCATCCCATTTAACCGTAGTGTTAGACAAGATAGTTTGCCCACTAATAGACTCTCTTGTCACGAAGAGGCCGATATGGTAGTAGCGATTAATAATTTAATCGACTTAGGGGCAATTTCCGTTTGTGATCGCTCTCATGGAGATTTCATTTCGAGCATTTTTTTGACCACAAAACCAAATGGGGGAAAGCGTTTTATATTAAATTTAAAACCCCTCAATAAATTCATTCAGAAATCACACTTCAAGATGGAGGACCATAGGACCGCCGCTAAATTGATACCTAAGGACGGTTTTCTAGCCACAATAGACCTCAAAGAAGCCTATTTCTTAGTCCCAATTTGTGAGCCACATAAAAAATATTTACGCTTTATTTTCAATGATGTTGTATACCAACTTAACGCTCTTCCCTATGGTTTGTGTGCAGCCCCAAGAGTATTCACAAAAGTTATGAGAGAAGTTATAAGCTACCTAAGGCAGAGAAATTACAAATCGGTAATTTACCTTGATGACATCTTATGTATCGGAGACTCGTATAATGAATGTCATGCCAACGTAATTAAAACTATTGAAATACTGAAATGTCTAGGTTTCATAATAAATTTCGAAAAAAGTGTATTGACGCCTAAAAGTACATGTAAATTTCTAGGCTTTGTACTTAATTCTGCCGATTTGTCGTTGTCTCTGCCTTTGGACAAAAGATGTAATATTGTGAAGCTAGTAGATAAGTTGTGTTTACTACCTACTTGTACAATCAGGGAACTCTCACAAATAATCGGGGTACTAGTTGCAGCATGCCCAGCAGTAAAGTATGGCTGGCTCTACACTAAGACGCTAGAGCGTCAAAAATTTTTGGCCCTTCAAAGGGATGGAAATTTTGACACTAAAATCAAAATGTCCGAGATAATTTTACCTGACTTGTTATGGTGGAAACAGATTATCTTTTCAACCTCTAACTCTATGAGACCAGATGAAGAATTTGCTTTAGAAATATTTACAGACGCCTCTAGAACGGGCTGGGGGGCGTACTGTAATGGTAAACGTGTAAATGGCGGATGGAAGGAAGTAGAACTCTCCTTTCATATAAATTTCTTAGAGCTTTTGGCCACATTAATGGGCCTAAAATGTTTTGCTAGCAAGGTCTCGAACTGTGCTATCTTACTGCGCGTCGATAATACAACGGCTATAAGCTATATAAACCGCATGGGTGGGATTCAATTCCCACATCTCAACGATCTGGCTAAGACAATCTGGCAATGGTGTGAGAAGCGAAATATATGGCTTTTTGCATCATATATCAATACAAAAGAAAATATCGAAGCGGACGAAGAATCTCGCAAAATTAATGTTGATACAGAATGGAAACTATCACCTTGGGCTTTCCAAATGATAGTTCACAAACTGGGCCAACCAGATATAGACCTTTTTGCTTCTCGCACCAATGCCAAATGTGAAGTTTATATTTCCTGGAAACGAGATCCAGACGCTTTAACGGTAGACGCGTTCACAATCAACTGGCGCTTTCGTCGTTTTTACGCCTTTCCGCCATTTTCACTCGTACTGAAATGCATAAGGGAAATAATAAGTGATAAAGCTACAGGTATCCTAGTTTTCCCTTATTGGACTGGTCAACCTTGGTTTCCACTTCTCAAGAAGTTATTAGTTTCTGAAATAATGTTTTTCAAACCTAATAGAGATCTTTTGCAATCTATCTACAGATCACAACACCCACTACACAGGAGCCTTACCCTGGGAGCCGCGAAGCTCTCAGGATTGCTTTCACACGACGAGACATTCCATCAGTAGCGCTGGACTTGATGTTATCCTCAGTCACAAATAGTACCTTAAAGCAGTACAACACAACATACAAACTTTGGTGGCAGTTTTGTGATACACATGCCATTAATAGATTCACTCCTCGACTAGGTGATGTATTGACTTTCTTGGCAGAACAGTTCAATAGAGGTGGATCCTATGGAACGTTAAATACTCACAGATCAGCACTTTCATTGCTTCTGGGTGGTAATATAGGATCAGATGATAGTATTAAGCGGTTGTTAAAAGGCATTTACAAACAGAAGCCCTCTATTCCAAAATATATTGGTACTTGGGACCCTCAAATAGTACTAAACCTAGTTGCCAATTGGTTCCCAAACAGAAGCTTAACACTAGAAAAATTAACCAAAAAGCTTTGTGTTTTACTGGCCATCTGCACTGCTCACAGAGTTCAAACTCTATCTCTTATTAAAGTGTCAAACCTAAATCGATGCATTGACTCATTGCAAATTCATATTACAGATCTTATCAAAACTTCTGCTGCTGGTAGAGATCAACCGTTGCTAATCTTACCATATTTTAGAGAGAAGCCCAATATTTGCCCAGCCTTAACGTTGGATGATTACCTATTTATGACTTCAACCATAAGGCCTAATAATGTCGATAATCTTTTACTCACATTCAAGAAACCCCATACCAAAGCCTCATCCCAGTCCATTAGCAGGTGGATAAAACAGACCTTGGCGGAGGGCGGGGTCGACGTGAGTGTGTTTAGCGCCCATAGCACTAGACACGCTTCCACGTCGGCAGCGGCCTCCGCCGGGGTTTCTATTGATGTCATTAGAAAGACGGCTGGATGGTCAAATACATCTCAAACCTTCGCTAGGTTTTACAATCGTCCGATACTAGATGAAGGAATCTTCGCTAAATCAGTTTGTTCGTTAGTTAATGAAAGCGAAGTTAAGTTGTAATCGATTAATAAATAATAAGAGACTTTCTGTATAATTTAAAATCGATTATAAAATTTAGAATTTACTTTTTGTTAGATTAAGATAATTCATGTTTAATTTGTTTATTTTGCTTTATGGAAATTAAAATTTATTTGATTTTATAAACGAAACTTTTATTAAACGTAATTAAAAGGTACTTACTCTAAACATCTACCTGTTAAATAATAAACTAAGTATATCTGAAGAATGAAGTGACGAAATATTAATAGATGATCAAACGAACTTCTAAAGTGAAGTTCGATCACTATTATATGAGTCACTTCATTCGAAGATATAAAATCACCCTCCCAGAGTAAGAGTACCATTCCCGAACCCACGTAAATTGTAATTTCCTCTCTGAAGGAATGAAGTCGAGCGCCCCGTCAAGTGACGAGGAAGGGAGAAATACCCGCAAAAAAAATAAAATAAATAAATGCGATTGATTCCAGAATCAAAAGACTTTTTAAATGCGCGAACTGCCTTGTAGGTTTAAAGGACTACCTGTTAAATAATAAACTAAGTATATCTTCGAATGAAGTGACTCATATAATAGTGATCGAACTTCACTTTAGAAGTTCGTTTGATCATCTATTATCCTAAGATGAACATATCTAAAGTTTATTCTAAAACTAAAACCTACCTTTCCCGTGAAGCTGTTGTCTGTTTTCGGTACCCTTGAGGCTCTCAGCTGTGTGCAAGAGTTCGTCCAGCTGGGGCTTCTTCTGCTCCAACTCTCGAAGGACACCCTGGAAAATATGAGAAGTTAGTTTTGTTGGTTAAATTGGCTAGTATTCTTGAGGGATAAACTACATATGAGTGGAGCTCACGTTAGTGTCGCTGATGAGTGGTAGGTTAAATTATCACACTAATATTATAAAAGCGAGTTTGTGAATGTGTTTGTTAGTTTGTTTGTTACTTCTTCACGCTCAAAGGCAGAGCCAATTTTGATGAAATTTGGTATGGAGGTAGCCGACACCCTGGATTCATACGTAGGCTATAGATTTTAATTCCGGAATTCCCACGGCTCCGGGACTTACTCGGGTAAAACCGTGGAGCGCAGCTAGTGATCTAATATTTTTTATTGTTTTCATAATTTTGAGTTTTATAACCCCGATGGTATTAAAAGTGGTAAGATTCATAACTAGCTAGTCATGCAATCTAAGGCATAGACCATATAAATTAGAAATGCACACAATCTACCTCACGATCGGTCTAGCACAGTAATTAATTAAAACTGGTGTTACAGTTACACATTACTATTAACCTTGATTCATACTTTTAAGCTTAGTCGCTTGTATGGAGCTCTTTGGCTAGAAAATATAGCCAATTTACTCGTACAGTAGTCCTACTAATCCTACTAATATTATAAATCCGAAAGTTTGTTTGTAAGTGTGTAAGTATGTATGTTTGTTCCCTGTTCACGCTTTAACGGCTGAACGGATTTGAATGAAATTAAGGATGTACATAGATTATTCCTAGGATTATACATAGGCTACTTTTTAACTTGATGATAGCGGGCGAAGCCGCGGGGCGCGGCTAGTAATGTATACGATTTAGATTTAAATAAAAATTGTAGCCATGCGTGTTTACGATGCTCGACCATATCATCACTTACTACAACGTGAAATAGTATACGTACGAAATAGTGATCAAACGCTACCCTAGCCGATGAAACAAACAGCAATTAACGAACTACAAGTGGCCGTACCTATTTTTATAGGTACCTTAGTAAAATTGACCTTTCCGATTTCAAATACCTTCCTATCCTTAATTCATTTTCTTCATTCGTGGTAAACATTACACATTAATCGAATACCAGTCATTACTCAAAGTTTTTTTCACCTCTTTGTGATTTATATCCAGGGTGACCTTTCGTGATAAAGCACAAAAGAGCGAATGATCGCATACAAGGCCGAAAAGGCCCGGCGGCCCAACGCCCGACCTTTCCGATTCATACAATAATCATGGTTTGAATAATGCATGTGATTGATGCATGGGTCCCATACAGGAGGGACGAGATAGCAGTATGGTAGGGTTTGTGTTAACTCAACTAGATTGTCAGTAATATTTTCGGTTACATGAGAATTTTTCGCGGCACTACGATGTTGATGTTTTGCGCATATTTAGTCTATCGACATTGCAAGATACATAAATAAACATAAAGGCTTTCAAACTCACAGCCCCACACTTCGAAGACTTGCATCGTGGGTGGATGAAACGTTTACATCACATACACAATTACACCGAGAACCAGAGACACAAATTTTCCTTATGAAGAAAACTTTATTTTGCTGCCGCAAACGAATCCTATACCTTAAATAACTAAGCCATTAGGCAGTTTCAATTGGTTGTACTTTAAATCCTAGTTAATCCGACGCTATCTCTGTTTGAGTCTATCAAATCTCGTCTCATTATCATAAAGTACACATTAATATTATGAACAGTACTGTAGCTCATGATAAAGTACAATAGTTATTTGTCCTGGTATACCTAGTCCAGGTTTTTATTACTTGATATTGAGCACTAAGCTTTTTTGTTTTTTTTTGCCGTTTTTTTGACGACCCAGATGGCGCAGTGGACAGGTGTCCGCCCTCTGCGCCGTGGGTCCTGGGTTCGATTCCCGGCAGGAGCACAAATTCCTTCCCAAGGGATATTTGTGCTTCTGGCTCTGGGTGTAATGTGTGTGTGATGTGAATGTTTCCGGCACCCACGATACAAGTCTTTGAACGTAGTGTGGGGCTGTGAGTGTGAATGCGTTTGTTGTTTTGTTTCCTTTCTCGATGTTCCAGCTATAGAATTAGGACGGTTTTTTTTTTATTTGTGACAGTCTAGTGTTTGACCACTATCTCATCTGATGGTAAGTGACGATGTGATCGAAACTGGTAAACACACTAGACCTGGAATACGCAGGTTCTAAGTACGTAGTAATAACAGCGGTATAACATAATGCAATACAATGCACTAAGGTAATCCAATTCATATATAAATAAGATACATACGTAAGGATCCAATTTTAGCTGGATTCGGTATTGTTGAAATGTCGGAACAGACAGGTCGTGTAGTTTAGTTTGCATTACGAAGCTCAACATATATGAATATTTTTTAGACAAAAAGAAATAATCTTGGCTAGAATCTGCCATAATTTAAATTTAGGAACATTGTATTAGATCGATTATTTCTTTTTGTCTAAAAAACATTCATATATGTTGACTATACGCTAACTATTTGCTATACGTTTAAGTCGATACGCGTTTTTTTTCTTCCGTTTAGCGTTAGTCCCGGCTTGTGTTAGGATACGCTTTCCCACTAAGTTCTCTCTAATTCACATCGTTATTAGATCACCTTTAAATAATATTATCTTTTATATTATATAAATATCAAATAAATATATAGACGCGTTATCTTTTTTATCTGTTTATTATAACATAAAATCGCATAAATACATTTAAAGTATACGCTACAAAACATGAACATTTTGATGATGAAATACGAATAACTAACCATATCATCGACAATATATTACGTGAATCCTACTTATACAGGTGATAATCAACATTCTTATTTTCCAAGAAAGAGGAAAATGTCCAAAAATAATAATGGCTAGGCTCCAACATTAATGAGGCCCCCTCGAGCCGCCGTGTAGCCGTATACAGGGCGAGTGTAATCAGACGGGCTTCATTTTGACTTTGGAGATGGAGGCCAAATGAAAAACAGCCTGATCCCAACACATCCCATATTTACACAGCTATTGTGACACAAAACTGTTCTTGCTGCCTGCCGACTAACATTGTATTGTTTTCTTACTAAGAACATAAAAATGTGTTTGCCTCCTTCTTGGCTTGTCTGTCAGTTTTGGAAGGAAGCGACGAAATCATTTTTATTTATTGTGTCATCTTTTCAAGCTCGCCTGGCTAGCAATGTTCCGAAATGTAATCATAGCTACACCCTCAAGTAGTATATCGGTCGCGTAGTTCTAAATAGTGTCTAGACTATCTTTGAGACGTTACAGTGCAGGCCTTATTTACACCACTCTCGACCACATCATCACTTACTAACTGATAGGGATTTTAGGAAGATAATGGACGCTTTTCTAAATAAGTCTGGCCCTAGTGCTCGTTGCGTCACAAAATATAACTTTTTTTTTACCACGTGGGATAAAATACAATACATACCGTCGACGAAATGTCTACAATATAAAACAAAACTTCCTGATTTACGAACCTCCTGTACTAAGGCCGTTGAACAAGAGGCAGGGACTTTAACGGTATCTCCGGGAGACATTAATCTGTTCCTGTTCCTGAAGGGAAAATTATTTTTATAAATAGCTAACTAATATTAAAGAATATGTTTTTGTTCATTAATGCTCGTTGTGTTGGTTATCGAATAGATCTATAGTGATCTAATTGTGCTCTTTAGATGGAATGAACTGCGGTAATTGTTATTTATTATATTGTACTACTAGTGGCTCTGAGAATTGAAGACCCCGCGAGTCTTTCTTTTACAAAAAATATACTTCTCGAAAAACTAAATCGCTTTATCCGTTTCAATTTTTAACCAACTTTGAAGAATGAATACAATTCGTTTCAGCGTACCTTATCTCTATCTCCGCTTAGCTCTCATTTCCGCGGTGGTAAGGCAGTCTTAGATTGAAAGCTAACGTAAGCACGGTGTAGAGTTGCCTACGATGCTTAATTAGTTGATCAATATCACGTGTCGTAAATCAATCACTGTGATTGGTGTAACGTAACTGCTGAGTGTATGTTTCGTATGTACTCAGTAGTTAGGATAATGTCTGTCAATTAAATGGATTTTGAACTTAGATTGACTGAAAACAATGTTATTACTCAACTGTTAACTTAGTAATGGCAATAGAATGATGTCACATACGGAGTTTGCATCACACTTGTTACTACTTAATAATTACATTCTCTACCTTATTTTTTTTTGATGTCGGTTGATTACTAAATGTTAATAACATAAGGCTGCATTGAAACAAACTTTATAAGCGCTTTTTGGCAATTACAAAACTTGGTTAAGGAATATATTGTATTATTTGTTTCACACTATTAAAAAGAGAGATGGAAAAAATATCGTCACTGAGTTTCTGGCCAGGTTCTTCTCGAAGTGGCTGTAAATTTACGAAACTGGCAAATAAATAAATAATTTTAGCCTTATTTAGTTTCAATCTAGCCAGTCACTCATCTTAATGAAAATTATGAAAAACATAATTAATGCAGACGGTATGTTACATCATTAACGTAAGCAGTCATTAGCGGGACGTTCATTAAGATACCAAGTTAGCAGCGCTCAGTCTTATCTACTTTCACATTATTAGTGTAGGGATGTTGAAGAGACACTACAGAGACGCCCTCAAATTGTTTGGAAAGTTCTGTATACACATACATTTCAAAATGACAGTGAAAACTGAAACGTTGGTTGTATGCCTCTCTCACAATATTGTTGGAGAATTCCATATTGCCAAGATTGGAATTATATTTTATAAAACGAACTTTTTAAAACGAATTCACAAGCACTGTTTATGTAGTTTCTTATTCCTACTATCTAACAGCGTTTAAAAAATAATAGAATGACCAATTTATTTAGTAAATGTTTTCGTCAATGTAATGTAAGCAGAACCAAAAAGATCCTTGGTGACTAGCTAGATGGTACCACAGAAATAGTTATCAAGATAAAAAAAGTACAGGTAAAACAGGATTGTACATAATATATCATTTTGTGTGTCAGATCCTTGACAAAATAGACCACTTATCACTTACAATCAGATGTGCAAATAGTCAAATGTTCGGCTATCAGGCTAATTTAACCGCGCTAAAATCTATTTTTATTTACCATTATAAAAAAACGACCGAAGAGGTAAAGTCTGTCCACGTGGTTAATGCTTGATATATTACGTACACTCAATGATATTGAATATTGCTGTAAAACTCAAAACTTTCTGATTTCGAACAACCTTCCGAAGTTGGTCTAACATTTGAGCCCCATTGCCTACGTCTCTACTTTGGTCTAACAACTTAGCCTTGACTATCTGATTCAAGTTTAGTCATGTTCAGCTACAAGTAAGTTATGATGTGCTACAATATTTTGGGGAATGTGTGCTTTTGCATAAAACTAAACATTTGTTAGTCGAGTGGTAGATGCGCTTCACTAAGTTTCGGGCATGAGAAATATTTTAAAATTGTAATATATATTTTATTTCTCATTTTTTAATTTCAGTTGCTCCATCGTCGATCGCATTGTCACCTATCATCGGGTGAGATAGTCATACAATTTTTTGCTTAACCAGAATAATAAAAGGCCAAAAAATAATATCCACACGGGCCCCATAGAGACACTCATGAAAGTTAAATAGTCTAATTGCCAGATTTGCAAATTTGCAGTGATCTCACGAAGAACCTGGCAAGAAACATGGTAGAGCATTTAATTCCACACATATTTAATTAATTCAATATTAGATACTACATACTAGATACTAAATAATACATACTAGATACTACATACTTGATGCTTCTTAATGTTTCTCGCTTTATTTAAAATAAACTGATATATATAATTAATATTTATCGTTGTATAGAAAATTCAGATGTTTTTATAATAATTGCCATCTGTAACCAGACCACATTGCCCCTAATTAAGTAAGCAAACGAAATATTCATCGCCGCAAATTCAAACCAAATCAGCTAAATTATTCTCCCTCCGATTCAGCATATAACGGTCCAATTAAACTTGGAAACAATTGTGAAAACAACAAGACGTCCGCCCGCCTCTGCTCTCGCTGCGCAAATGATGCTAGTGCAGGGACACGCTGGGATAAATTATCGATAGAATTTTCCTTGACTCAATTTAATTAATTCAAAACATCCCAACTTCATTACAAGAATATCGATTTATTTATGTTTTGAGGAGTCTATGAATATTCTATTAAAATTAGCTGGTTTTACCCGCATAGATTCCGGAATTCCGGGATAAATAGTACGCCTACGTGTTAATTTAGGGTGTCAGCTACCTCCATACCTAATATCATCAAAATTGGTCTAGCCATTTGAGAGTGAAGAAGTAACAAATTTTGTGAAGTATGATGTGATCACATTACAATAAACACTCTGTTTCATTGTCTGTTTATTATTTCATCACGACTAAACCACTAGAACGATATTTGTGAAATTTAAAAGATAAATAGTCATGTGAAAGAACACAGTATACTTTTTGTCTTAATTTATCAATAAAAGTATATATGAGCATGCATATATATCATTAAATATTGAATAATTATTAATCATCATAATCAGTAATAAGTACGAAATCACGGGGCACAACTAGTTTCCTATACAAGGTAATTTGTAGAATACAAGGAAGCTCTCAGACCCTGATTCTTATTTTAATCTTATTTGCTCATTAGTTGACACTAAATGCTTTTTTTCCGATATAATTAAGATGATGTATTCTAAATAATCTATAATTATTCGCTGTTTAAACTACACTGTCCCGCAAAGAATGACATCGCCGCGCCTCGCCTCGTATTATGCATGCTAATAGACCGTGGGCCGGTTGTCGTCAACCCTACCTCATCGAGTACCAAGATGAGACCTATATGGGGGTGTCGTGTGTAAAAAGTTATGCTAAAAAAATCAGGGTTGCCTGTTCCTAGCCTGGAGCATTTTGTACAGGGGACCAAAAACTGATCCATTTTTTTGATGAAATTTACCTCATCGAGTACCAAGATGAGACCTATCTGGGGGTGTCGTGTGTAAAAAGTTATGCTAAAAAAATCAGGGTTGCCTGATCCTAGCCTGGAGCATTTTTGGCAGGGGACAAAAAACTGAACCATTTTTTTGGTGAAATTTACCTCATCGAGTACCAAGATGTGACATATGCCAATCGATAGCCCCGTTCTTCCTTCTATTAAAAAAATTGGGTTGCCGGCCCTAAACCTGGAGCATTTGTTTTTCGGCCTACTTTAGTGTTCAGGCATCAGAAGTAAGTTTTATGAAAATTGCATCGAAATTATATATTTTAGTTATTTAAACAACAAAATATTGTAGAAAATGATGATGCGCATCATACAATTGACTATTTAGTACTGTCAGAAAGAAAGTGACCTCACAGTGAGCCAAAACCGTGGTGGCGGAGAATACAAAACTTTGTTTTACAATTACAACGAGTTTTGATTGAGCAACAAGATACCATATATGGCGATCGATAGTTCTATTCATCCTTTTACTAAAAAAATTGGGTTGCCTGGTCTGATTTCGAAGCACTTGTTTTTTGGCCTAGTTTAATATTAGGGCGTCAAAAGTAAAGTATTTATCAAAATCACTTCTAAATTACATATTTAAGTAGTGTAAACGACAAAATATTGTAGAAAGCAATAATGAGCAACGTAATTTTGACTTTCAAGTCCAATCAGAAAAGAAGTGAACACGTAGTAAGATAAAACATAAATCACACAGTAAACAAATCATGTCATGCAATTACAACGTCTGTTCATTGATATGAGATAAATAATGTGTGGCAATTAATAGCTCTACTCATCCTTTTATTAAAAAAAATGGGTTGCCAGGCCTTACATTAGAGTATCAGTTTTTCTGCCAAGTTTAATTTTCAGGCAAAAAATTACCTCATCGAGTACCAAGATAAAACATATGCCAATCGATAGCGCTGGTCTTCTTTATATTAAAAAAAAATGGTTGCCGGCTCTAAGCTTGAGCGTTTGTTTTTCTGCCTGCTTTAAAGATCAGGAATCAGAAGTAGGCTATATGAAAATGCCTTGTTTAGTTGTTTCAACGACAAAATACTGTATGAAGTAATAACATGAAACATACATTTGACTATTTAATACAGTCAGCACAAAAGTGAACACGCAGAGAGCAAAAACAGTGATCCACAAAATTGGTATTGTGCATATATTACGAGTTTTGATTGTGTACTAAAACACAATGTATAGCAGTCGAAAGTTCTATTCATCCTTGTATTAAAAAACTTGGGTTGCCTGGCCTAAATGTAAAGCATTTGTTTTTCGGCCTATTAAAATATTCAGGTATAATCAGTAGTTTTTTATGAACAACATGATATCTTTTGATGATTCAAACGACAAAACACTAACGAAAGCGATAAAAAGCATCATGCATTTGACTATTTAGTACTGTCAGAAAAAAAGTGAACACATAGTGAGTAAAACAGTAATCACGCCATATACAAAACTATACTATGCACGTGTTACGAATTTTGATTGTGTACTAAAACACAATGTATAGCAGTCGATAGTTCTATTCATCCTTGTATTAAAAAACTTGGGTTGCCTGGCCTAAATGTAAAGCATTTGTTTTTCGGCCTATTAAAAAAATCAGGTATAAGGAGTAGTTTTTATGAACGACATGATATCTTTTGATGATTCAAACTACAAAACACTAACGAAAGCGATAAAAAGCATCATACATTTGACTATTTAGTACTGTCAGAAAAAAAGTGAACACAAAATGAGCAAAACAGTAATAACGCCATATACAAAACTATACTATGCACGTGTTACGAATTTTGATTGTGTACTAAAACACAATGTATAGCAGTCGATAGTTCTATTCATCCTTGTATTAAAAAACTTGGGTTGCCTGGCCTAAATGTAAAGCATTTGTTTTTCGGCCTATTAAAAAAATCAGGTATAAGGAGTAGTTTTCATGAACGACATGATATCTTTTGATGATTCAAACGACAAAACACTAACGAAAGCGATAAAAATCAACACGTGCATAGTATAGTTTTGTATATGGCGTTATTACTGTTTTGCTCATTTTGTGTTCACTTTTTTTCTGACAGTACTAAATAGTCAAATGTATGATGCTTTTTATCGCTTTCGTTAGTGTTTTGTAGTTTGAATTATCAAAAGATATCATGTCGTTCATAAAAACTACTCCTTATACCTGAATTTTTTAATAGGCCGAAAAACAAATGCTTTACATTTAGGCCAGGCAACCCAAGTTTTTTAATACAAGGATGAATAGAACTATCGACTGCTATACATTGTGTTTTAGTACACAATCAAAATTCGTAACACGTGCATAGTATAGTTTTGTATATGGCGTGATTACTGTTTTACTCACTATGTGTTCACTTTTTTTCTGACAGTACTAAATAGTCAAATGCATGATGCTTTTTATCGCTTTCGTTAGTGTTTTGTCGTTTGAATCATCAAAAGATATCATGTTGTTCATAAAAAACTACTGATTATACCTGAATATTTTAATAGGCCGAAAAACAAATGCTTTACATTTAGGCCAGGCAACCCAAGTTTTTTAATACAAGGATGAATAGAACTTTCGACTGCTATACATTGTGTTTTAGTACACAATCAAAACTCGTAATATATGCACAATACCAATTTTGTGGATCACTGTTTTTGCTCTCTGCGTGTTCACTTTTGTGCTGACTGTATTAAATAGTCAAATGTATGTTTCATGTTATTACTTCGTACAGTATTTTGTCGTTGAAACAACTAAACAAGGCATTTTCATATAGCCTACTTCTGATTCCTGATCTTTAAAGCAGGCAGAAAAACAAACGCTCAAGCTTAGAGCCGGCAACCATTTTTTTTTAATATAAAGAAGACCAGCGCTATCGATTGGCATATGTTTTATCTTGGTACTCGATGAGGTAATTTTTTGCCTGAAAATTAAACTTGGCAGAAAAACTGATACTCTAATGTAAGGCCTGGCAACCCAATTTTTTTAATAAAAGGATGAGTAGAGCTATTAATTGCCACACATTATTTATCTCATATCAATGAACAGACGTTGTAATTGCATGACATGATTTGTTTACTGTGTGATTTATGTTTTATCTTACTACGTGTTCACTTCTTTTCTGATTGGACTTGAAAGTCAAAATTACGTTGCTCATTATTGCTTTCTACAATATTTTGTCGTTTACACTACTTAAATATGTAATTTAGAAGTGATTTTGATAAATACTTTACTTTTGACGCCCTAATATTAAACTAGGCCAAAAAACAAGTGCTTCGAAATCAGACCAGGCAACCCAATTTTTTTAGTAAAAGGATGAATAGAACTATCGATCGCCATATATGGTATCTTGTTGCTCAATCAAAACTCGTTGTAATTGTAAAACAAAGTTTTGTATTCTCCGCCACCACGGTTTTGGCTCACTGTGAGGTCACTTTCTTTCTGACAGTACTAAATAGTCAATTGTATGATGCGCATCATCATTTTCTACAATATTTTGTTGTTTAAATAACTAAAATATATAATTTCGATGCAATTTTCATAAAACTTACTTCTGATGCCTGAACACTAAAGTAGGCCGAAAAACAAATGCTCCAGGTTTAGGGCCGGCAACCCAATTTTTTTAATAGAAGGAAGAACGGGGCTATCGATTGGCATATGTCACATCTTGGTACTCGATGAGGTAAATTTCACCAAAAAAATGGTTCAGTTTTTTGTCCCCTGCCAAAAATGCTCCAGGCTAGGATCAGGCAACCCTGATTTTTTTAGCATAACTTTTTACACACGACACCCCCAGATAGGTCTCATCTTGGTACTCGATGAGGTAAATTTCATCAAAAAAATGGATCAGTTTTTGGTCCCCTGCACAAAATGCTCCAGGCTAGGAACAGGCAACCCTGATTTTTTTAGCATAACTTTTTACACACGACACCCCCATATAGGTCTCATCTTGGTACTCGATGAGGTAGGGTTGACGACAACCGGCCCACGGTCTATAACGCCAATATAAACTTGACACCTCAGATTTTACATAGAAAATATATAATACATTTTCTTTTTTTTTTTATTCTAAAACAAACTTTCTAATAGCAGGAAAGAAGTTGGCTTCAATGGTTAGTATGATGCCTTAAGAGGTTTTTGGTATTTTAAACATTTCCCTGTATAGCTATGAAATAATTCAATCAAGCGGTTTGGCATATTCAAACACACAATACTGGTTTATATATTTATTAATATGCTCTCTTTTAAAGGTATATTACGATACTACGATAGTAGCAACTTCCAACTCTAAATACCAGCACCGGGACACCTTTCTGCTCTATATCGATCCTTCTTTCCCTCATCCAACTACTATAACTAGATCTACCCCGTCCCTACCTTTACTAACTTTTCTAGACCATAAAGGAATACAATATTCAGATCGAAAGTGTCTCGATAAACTGGTGTATTATTCTTTAGCAGGTACTTTGTCTAGCGTAACTTGATCTTCCCCATCCCGCTTTTTATGTACTTTTGAAGACCACGGCGGTTGGTAACGTTAGAAGTAGGTAGATCCAGATCAACTGGTGGTTGTATTTTCATTTTTACGGTATTCCCGGGGTTCAGTCTAAATAATTTGAGGTAATATTTATGGAAAACGCTTTGTTTAATATTCTATTGATTAAGTAATTGGGTTCTTTATGAAGGCGTGTTTTGATATTGTTTTATTGTTATATATTATATTAGAGTTTGCTTATAACTAAAAAAAAAAACTCATTCACACTCACAGCCCCACACTAAGTTCAAAGACTTGTATCGTGGGTGCCGGAAACATTCACATCACACACACGTGACACCCAGAACCAGAAGCACAAATATCCCTTGGGAAGGAATTTGTGCTCCTGCCGGGAATCGAACCCAGGACCCTCGGCGCAGAGGGCGGAGACCTGTCCACTGCGCCAGGTGGGTCGTCAAACAGTTAAACACTTTGTTAGTAAGTAGTAATATCACAGAAAATGTATGCAAAAACCATATCTGCTACAAATTAGGTTTAAAAACAAGCTGTTGTTGTATTTTTAAGATGAAATGTATATATAGGTTTGGAGCTTTGTAATTTTACAGCTATATTTATATTGATTTACTATAATATTATTCTCGCCTAGCTTAGGTGATTCAGCTATTGGTCACAAGCAAGTTTTGGATTATTCCTCTTGCAGGAACACATTTTTTTTTAACTAGGGTGTCATTAGTTCTTGATAAAGTGTGAAATCGTTTATCAAATACTTGTTATTTAATACATAATATTGCCGTAAAGTCAAAGGCTAACTAAGCATTAAAATTTATTCATAGCGTGCATGGTCCTTATCAAAAGGGTAGCGGTGAAATGCTACTCAAATTTAAAAAACACAAAATATCGCATTAGTATTCTAAAAGACCAGATAGATGAAAACATAAAATACGCAATATGCATGTCGAAATGCTTTTTATATAAACAATTTACGCATAGATGTGTGACACAATTTTGATTCTATGTGAGTATTTAATTTCAAATCTAATTTCAATGGTAACTCTACATAAGCTGCTACCTGCCTAAGGCGGCAAACGAGACGTAGCCCTTTCCTAAGCAGCTGACAGCTACTGCCAGCTGCGGCAGAGTAGCTCCCGCCACGCGCCACGTGGTGCACCGCGTACCGGCTTCTGTTGCTTAGCAACCACTCACCCCAATTAAGGGAGGGGGTAAAGGGAAGTGATACATGTCGATAGTGCCATATCGATAAATTTAAATGTATCGATAAAAATACTTTTTTATTTATTTCATTCAGAAATAGGATTACTTGCAAAAGTGGAACAGTATTTCAACCCGGGAGAGTTGTTTCACTAATATTAAGCACAAGTCATAAATCCAGCCATTTCTGATGAAACTAAATGAGACTACCGATGTAATTAATTATTCCGGCCAATTATTATTGTTTTGCTTAATTTTTTTTTTATTAACGTATTTGATTTATGACATTTTATTTTATTTCATCTTGACATTCAAATATTTATTTCTAAACTTATGTACCTATATTAATTATGTATGAATTTTATTGTTGATTTGGGCTTATTGTAATTTATTGATTATATCTGAAATAAATGGATTAACAATAATAATAAATGTATGGAGTATTATACTCATCTTTGGATTTGTTCTGCTGTATATTAGAGAGGTATTCTATAAATATATCACTAAGCAAGCAGCCAAGGTACTGATTCTGGTATTTTATCGAATACATTTCGAAGAGAGCGCGACGGTAATACACAATTTAATTCCTTAAGCCCCTAAATACTGCTTTGTGACAACGCAACGCTATGTTGTAGATAGTTTTCAAATGCGCTTGAAGCGTTTTTCTTTCATATTCAGTATACATATTACAAAAGAGTGTAACTCCATGATAGGGTGTGTATATTCAGATAGATAGATAAGACTAAAGAAGTCATTTAATATGATCAAAAAAATAAATATATTGTATATTACATTAAACTAAAAACTTAATAAAAATTAACAAAATAATAATAATTACTATATATAGTACATATTTTTGATAAGACTTAATTGATCCATTGCATAAAATGAGAAAACATACAAGCTGATTCGTAGTGTTGTAGCTAGTAGGTAGCTTTATCACTCACAACGACCTCTACGAGGCGTAACTATAAAGTTTCCAACTAAAGTACATAGATATCTTCTAGGCAAGCGTGTTTCATCGACCATATCATCATTTAACATCAGATGACAAATTTTTGTTTCACATTAACATTTAAAAATACACAATATCTTTAATGATTTGTTTATTAAATTAAATAGCACATTTAAAAAATATAAGAAATTAGTCTCTCTAGCACAAAAAAAAATATTGGTATAAAAAAAACATCGACACTGTCCCGTCACTAAAATCACGCATGCGCTTTAAGTCTTTCCTCCCTACTATTTAAGCTGAAACTAAAGATAAAATACTGCATTTGTGAACCAACTTCGGTCAGGTACAGTGGAGCTTTGAAAGTAGAATGGGCCGTTAGTGCCATGGCAAGGTCAAGGTGAAAGGGTTTAATTGACAAATAAATTTAAAGGGAGCACTTGGCGGGGTTATTGGACTGGATAATGGTACTTACCCTGTTTCATTAAATGCTTACGCTGTTATTGAGACTTAGAACGCCTGAATTAGAGAGGACTAAAGTAGTACCTAATAGCCTTTTATAGCTTTCTCTTTTTTAAGGGATACAGGCAAGCTTGATCACTATTTCAGCTGATGGAAATTGACGTTGCAGTCGCGAATGAAGCATGTCTAGTATCAGCCTTGACTTGAAGATTCCCAAATCTTAATGGTCGAGGAATAAAGACGCAGACAATGAGTACTCTGCTGCTTGGTTAATGAAAGTAATATGTACCAACCATGTACGAATGATAGACGTCATATTGTCTTTTTGTCATATAGTAGAATGGTCAGGAGGTAAAGTATTGCTAAACTATACAACCTCTACAATGGTGAATATAAAAACACCAAAAATTAAAAATGTCTAAATAAAAAAATAAGATCTTCCATAGAATTAGAACATATCAATACAATGTATATCAATGGAAAACTTTCATAAACTCATCAATGCTAAAAAACAAGGTTCCCAATTTAACTTTACTATATTTATGTGTCTAACCTATGAAGTTTTTTCCAGGTGAACCAATTTTGATGATTCTTTTTTAATTTGAAAGCTGGTGCTTCCCATGTGTTTTCATTTTGTTGTTGTGTTACCCTCGATAAATACGTATTATTGTTGTTTTTTATTAATTTAGTTATTGTATTTAAATAATTTAGTATGATCAAGGGTTCCGAAGAAAAAGCGGTGAAGTCGGTTTTATCAACTTTGCTTGCGTTTTAAATTATTAACTTAATTTACACAGGCGAAGCTGCGACACACAGCTAGTTATAGCTTATGATTTAACACGTACATTTATTTACACCATAAATCCAGTACTTTCCCTGTTTTTCTGTTTGGATTCTCATATCATTAATATCTACTACTCCAATACATCCTCATTTTCGGGTGTTCATAGAATTCCTTATAATACTGGACTCGGATACTAATTGGAAGCACCCTTACGAGACTAGCATACTAATACTATTGAAAGTCATACAAAAATACACTTTATTGCAAAGCACTAAGGTGTAACCTACCTGTTCTAACACTCAACTCTTCCAAATAGAACTTAAAGGCACAAGTAACAGAGTTAATATTCGTTTTGGAGATATTTTCATATAGTAGAAGAGACAGTTGTAAATAAGAATGTGTCGAAATAATCATAAATTGTGATGAGATAATAAGAACATCTAAGAGCTTATAAAAAACGTTGGAGGAGGATTCTATCTTAAATTTACTTTTGAGGGTTTGATAAATTGTACATATTTTTTTACTATAACTTGCTTAAACATAAATGATGTTCGTTGAGGTTTCTAGTTATAATTAATATTTTTATTAATTTTATAAATTTTACGTTATTAAATCTTGCAGCCCCAAGTTTAAATATTTGCTATCGTGGGTGTCGGAAACATTTACATCACACACCCAGAAAAATACAGACCCAGCAATGAAAATTTCCCTTTGGATAAAATGTGTGTTCCTATCAGGAATCGAATCCGGATACCCACTGCTTATAAAGCTGCCGCAGTTTGCAGTATAATTTAAATGGGGCTGAGTCACCCACGTCCGTAGGAGGATACTCCTTAAGTCTGACTCCACGTGGTCCCCGGGTGGTGCTAATCAGGTGACATTTGAGAGGTGGTAGAGCATTTTGTGAGTTGCTCGCCTGGCTTGCTACCAAAGTAGCTTACCACCATCAAGTTGAAAGTCTGCCGCCAAGCCAAATACGGTGTTCCGGCAGTTATCTTTGAGAGCCTGCGTATTCCAGGTCTAGTGTGTTTACCAGCTTTGATCACATCGTCACTTACCATCAGGTGAGATAGTGGTCAAACACTATGTCTGTCACAAATAAATAAAAAAAAACTTTTGGCATTTATAGTCAGTTTTTTGAGTAGAAAAAGAATTCAATTAGTACAATAGTAGGTATATTCTAACTTTGAAACTTTTGCAGATTTAGCACATAGGGAACAATATGGAGCATTTAATTTAGTTTCAAATTAGTGTTTAATTCGAAAACTCATAATTTAATTTTTAATTGAGGTATGTTGCAATAAATCTGATTTACTAGATATCAATAGTAAAAATCACAAAGATAATACATCACACAACATAAGACGAAAAACCTGATATAACGAAGCATACACATAATACTTTAACACAATACATACTTTAACTCTGAAAACATAATGTGGTATTTTGAGTCAAGTTTTGAAATATAATATCATAATAATATACAGTATTTAAGGAATCCTATATAAGAAAAATAATGAAGGCAATAAGTAAAACAAAAAAAATTACAGCGATAAAAAATTTAATAGATATCATATAGATAATAACACATCATTATGTCTGTCCCCGTTATCAAACGAGGTGTTAAATCGTGACATCGGCTCTTCGACTACAAACTATTGCCACAGTTTAAATAATAGTTCTAGTACTATTGTTTACACTCCATACGCTTCAAACACATTCTAGCTTCATCCCTAAATTCAACATCTTTGTTAACGGACAAAATTATTCGCAAACGTTTGGAACCAGAAATCAACACTATAGTTTTAAAGATAAAGTCCAATTTGAATTGTGACTTTCCGATTGCTTTGATAAAAGACCAACTTATCTACGAATACATTTAATGAAAACTGAACTGTGCAAGTTCATAGATAGAGTTCTAATTTGAGCTGCGATGGTTTTGTTTCGAAGTGATAAATCTAATTTCCATAAATTAAATGCATGTTAGTCTATTGCTCTATACAAGGCGGAGTTCGTCCGGGATCTTTGTTTCCGAACAATGGAGGAATTAATCGATGGTAAAGTGCGATAACTAACGTTTCGTCCTTTTGCTGGTTAATTTTGGAATATTATATTAATTTTTAAACTTTGTGTTCACGGTTTATTCGCATAATATCGTTAGCTCTAATTTTTTATACTACTTTTACGCTCCTTCAAGTGCGCCATGTTTTTTAATTCATGCATTGCAAAATTTACCTGCATATTTAGTACAGATTGATATACGCTCAAAACAAACCTAACCTTACCTAATAAACTTATCCGAATCAGATTCAGGATGATAAATATTTATGCAGAATAACTTTATGATGTTTTTATCTTATCAATGTTCTGTGTAATTATGTGTATGGGATATATCTCTTAATTATAGAAGGGAAATACTTAATTAATAATCATATTAATCCAGACAGCTATTACAAAATTTTGTTGATCTCGAGAACAAGTCTTTTTCTTTTTAATCTTGAGTTATTTTCACTGGCTGTCTTAAATAAATCCTTTTATTTTTTGACGAAATCACAGTAAGTGATGCTATTATGAAATGAAACTCAATATATATAATTATATACACAAGAACAAAGTCCAAAAACTAAAACCCACGACTATTACAAATGATAAAAAATCTTAAAGTTTAAAAGCACCCTAAGACACCAGTAGAAGTCGAAATCGGTTAATTATTTTGGATACTGTGAGGGAACAAACAGACATACCTACATACGGTGCTGAAACCATATTAAGTAAAAAGGAGGGTTCCTTTTTACTACTCCGTAATCAGGTAAACATGGGCATGACTTTAAAAGTGTGTTTCAGGTATTAAATCCTGTACTAGAAGATGTAATACTAGAAAAAGAAAGATAATAATGGAGTCAGGTTTTTATATAAAATATATTTAATACCATTAAGGTATAACTTAAGAGTTGTTACAATAAAAACTACAATGTTGTATAGGCTGAAAGTTCACATTACGCTGCATTCAATGAGCGTGTCGACATTAGCCCGCGGCACGTGCGAGCGTCATGTAAATTACTACCATTAGCGCCGAGCACGCTCTTGGCCAAGGAGAAAGTTATGTTGCATATTATTCCAGATATTATACAGCTTTTGACTTTGAAGGGTATTTCATATAATTTTTAAAGCACTTCGTACTCGCATAATAGTTCGACGAGCCAATCGCTTACAAAACCCTATAGTTAAACAGATGATTTTTAAAGAAGTGGAATGAACAGGAGTGGCGAGGACCAGTGAGTCAGCAGAACGAAGCTATTTGTTGTGATTATCAGGAATAGATTAAAATTATCTATAAAGTCTTTGGGGAGTTCGGATCTTTTATAATAGAAAAAAGAAGACACAAGAGTCTAATAGTTCTAACAGTTTTTTTCTGAATTCAGACACATGGTCATATTTTTTGAGGCCATAAATGAACCGTATGCAGTTGTTCAGTAAACGGCCTAACTTATTAAGTAGCTCTTTGGTTAGGTCCAGGGAACAGATGTCTCCATAATCTAGAATGGGAAGTAAAAGAAAATCTTTATCTGTTACAGACGATTGGCATCCTTACAGACACTATGGTATTCTAAGAGGTACGGTTAAATACTGACCTTCTGCTTGTCTATTTGATGCAGGATGTCGTCGCAGTCGCCGACGGCGACCGCCTGCGCTCGTAGCATATCCAGCTCCACCGACACCCAGTCGCGGATCTACAACAAATGACACAAACTTATAATACTTATGGATAGTAACTTATAGTACAGAAACATCTTCAATCATCACAAAAAATCTACGAACTTTGCATTTAAAGCTTGCCTGACTAGCTACTACTCCACCTACTCTGTTGTTGACCATAAATTGTATGATGAAATGTAAGATTTTATTATAATTTTAAATAAACAGGGAGACAAATATTTAAAAGTATCGAAAAGTGCTCTGTGGTTAGCTATCGTCGCGTCGTATGAGAGATTGCCGCACTATCTAATGTCATCAAGAAGACTCCCTTCGACTACACTACAATAAGTGAGTTAGTGGTCAAACGCTATCAAAGATAAAACAAGGCGAAAGTTAAGTCATTAGCATTCATTCTAGGTTACCCTGTGATACGAATGCTAATGCTTTGCCTCAATCTTTTCTTTTTACACATCTAAATAAACACTAGATCTATTTCATTTTTCCGATCTTCTAAATCACCCATAAGAAATATCCGACTCAGCTCGTCAAGCAAATGTTAGCATTACCGCCTACAATGCGTGCAATAAACCATCCAAATGTGGGCCATCTCGCGCCATCATCGAAAACCGATCAGCGCAAAAATCCGTAAAACCTTTTTCTATATCGCTATCCAATCCATACTTCCTGTACGTTTTTATACTATTCAATAGAACCCCAGGCCCGGGTCATCTGTGCCCGCAATTCCGGAGGGACGCTACCCCGTAGTTGGAATACTGATTTACAGGCTTCAGTGGCCTTTATGTGAAAAACACGGGCTTCTTTTGCGTAAGATCAGCTAGCTTTATTATAAATAATCAGGTAAAAAGCCAAATTTTTTCTAAAGCTAAAAATCGCGACATATTTCGAAATCCTTTGCTAAATATGTTTTTTATAACCAAATGTACTTTATGCGGCCCCCGTCTGGCTTTCTTGGCGAGTTACCAAAGTTGCTGTTATTAGTATAAGTGCATTATTATTGCTCCTGCTCCTATAAACTTCACTTGCAATGTTAAGTTTACTTTACATATAGTTTCATTGGTGGCTATACAGTGCGCAATTAGATATGGATCCAAATTATGTACGTTTTAATAACGGGATATTAGAAATTTATGCTGGTATGACAGCCCAGCTTAATATGCCAAATAAAAGTTACTCACATCTTAAAAGAAAGAATAAAGAAAGAAAAAAAAATTGTTACAACATATTTTTTTAACGTGCAGTTTTCTTATATTTCATTATCGTCATATTTCATGGCAACATAATATTCGTAATATTTGCGCTTAAAATCTTTAGGACTACATCTCAATTAAATCCCACCAAAATACTTTTCAATTATTTAACAAATATCATGCATAACCTTTAGTTAATTACACTAGCTGTGATCCGCGACTTTGCAAAACTAGCCTGTCTTATTCATTAAATTTCATCCGAGTCCGTTCAACACACATATAGGCTCACATAACGGATTTATAATATGATTGTGATGTTCAAAACTATAACCTGTGTCATCTTCAAAACTGTGGAACTATTGCGATAGCTGAGCAGATTTGTTTATGAAATTTGTCTTAGTATCTAAATAGGTAGTTAAAAAACTCTGGAATAGGATAATACCCATTGGTATAATATTTATTCTGATTGATCAGGGGGCAGTGACAGTATTTTAATAAAAAAAAGTTTTTTCAAAATGTAGCTTAATCTTTTTAAAACTCGCTTCTCTACCGCCCCGTATTCCTTGCTTTATATTTACACAAATCTAGTAGTAAGCGTGCGCGGGTCGAAGGAATCATTCTCTTGAATAGAAGTCGTTGTAGAAACCGGGTGAGATTGAAAGGAAGCTGCCCGACACAAATTGAGTGCCTTGAGAGATAACACCGATTCAGGGATCCAGGATTCAAAGAGAACAATGTATTGTTAGAAGCTAACTAAATTACACGTGAATTATTCTGAGACGAGTTACAGCGTGATTTATGTTAAGATAACACGGCCGTGGATTTGAACTGCAAAGAGTAGTATTTGTCAATGTAATTTAACGTGTTGTTCATTGATATTAATGCTTATTAAACTAGCACTTACATTACGCCACGAAAAATAACGCTATGGGTGGATTACCAGCAAATAAAAAAAAACTATTTATGTATCCAACTAATATTATAAATGCGAAAGTTTCTGTGTGTGCGCGTGTGTGTGTGTGTGTGTGTGTGTGTGAATATGTTTCTGTGTGAATGTTTGTAACCACGTATTTCCGTATCGAATAAATCGATTTTAATAAAATGTAGAACGTTAATAGTTTCACGCTACGAGATTGAGCTCAATTTCATCCAGTTTACAACAAATATGAAGGTTTGGATGTTTGTAAGTTACTCAATCCCGCTCTAACAACTGAACGGATTTAATGAAATTTGACAGTAATTCATGGAGAGTTAAATTGTTTGTATACACTTATTCAATTGTCGTGGGAGAGAGGTAACTATTATAAATCTGAAAATAAATATTTGTCACTCTATATTATGTTATCTTTTCAACTTTCACTTTAACCGCTAAACCGCCTGAAATGAAATTAACTAACATAGATAAAAAATACACAAATATTTATGTATTTTATATGTTTTTTTAAATCATCAAAACCGGAAGCTTACGCAGTAGTATTGTTTCAAGCCAAATAATTCATTTACTGTTTGTTCAAGGCTCAAATGTATGAACATTTCGCCCCAGATCTCTATTGTAGGGTAGTTAGTGACGTTTCGATTAGGGGCCTCCCGACAAAAACTTAATTACTTTCTGACTTTCAACGTCGCGACGTCCACGCCTCGTCTCAAAGAATGCAGACTTCGTGATTTTTATTTTTGCTAGGCAAAATGGTGGAAGTAGCAGGTTTCGAAATGGGCAATTAATGACGCAAATAAGTTCGGTTAGTAGTCATAGTTTAGTACGTAGTTGTAAAGAGTCTGTTTCAAACTGTTTTTGCGTTGGCTTGTTTTGAGTTAGCAGAAGGCCTTGAAAAAATTCGTCTTCGAATACGTAATCCCAGCTAAAAGAAAATATTACACTAATTTCATCCTACTTACAGTAGGCGGCTTATTAAGGTGTCCATTATTACCATAGTTTCTACTATGTTATTACTCTAGCGTGATTATCTAAATTCAGAATGTGATACCAATATTTTCTAAATTAGAAAATACACCCCACAAAATAGAAATTGTATATCCCCGCATTAATTCCTAACCCAAACCACTATGTACACTTTTAAAGATCCCTGGCTCCGTTACAAAACCAGTAAGATAACACAGTATCGGAGACAAAAACCGCTTCAAAACCGTAGGTGTAGAAAACACAGCACTGACATAACAATCCAACCCCTAAAGTCTATTTATATGATGTATTATATGCCTTAACGTAGAACGCATTAGGCCATTCCTTTGCGTAACATAAAACGGTTTCAACACCGTCTAAAGTCACAGAGTAATTACGTTTTTGCCGACACCCTCGAAAGCGGCAAAATAGATCGCCGCCGCCGTAGCCGTGAACTCCAAATGGCTAATCACTATTAACCAAATGGCGTGGAGACGGCGTTACATTACGAATGTAGTTTGGCTGTATCATAGTAAAAGGAGACAAATGGTTTGATATAATACTTGGACTCCGCTTCGGTCAGTGGACATCAGACTTTTTTGAAACTAATATAAACGAGTGTGTTATTGGTTTAAACCTCAATCTAAAATAAGGAGAGGAGTTTTAATTGCGGGGCTTTTGTATGTCTGTTTATGTACTTGTGTTTCTATCTGTGGCAAAGCAGCTCTGAGTACCGATTTTTATGCAGTGGTTTCTTTGGATTTTTGATGTATTTTGTTTAGTTCTGTTCCTTCTGTGCCGTAGGTTCTGGGTTCGATTCCTGGCAGGAGCACAATGTTTCTTCCCAAGGGATATTTATGCTTCTGGTTCTCGGTGTGATCGTGTGTGTGATGTTAATATTTCTGGCTCCTACGACACACGTCTTTGAATTTAGTGTGGGGTTGTGAGTGAGAATACGTTTTGGTATTGTTGGTTATATTTATAGAAAATAATGAACCACATCATTCAACTGTAAGTAAGTACTCCTGAATACACAGTAACACTTAAAGGTGAAGCAAGAAGCTTCTCGTACCTACTACCAAAATATAATACTCAAAATCTTGGGTTTCGCGTTTTTCATACTATAGTTGTTCGACACCAGCGGCAGCTTTCGTACCACGTTTGACTCAAACTACTGGCTCTCTTTCTACTATGTTTGTATTGTGTTTTAGGTGTGATCGGAAGTGCGTGGAAATCGAACGTGACGAAGCGGAAATAACATACTACAGTCGAAATTACACCATTTTAGGTGGCACCGGTGTTACTTCCTGTCATTAAATATTGCGGCACTCTTTGTGGTTCTCTTTAATATCGGGAAAAGTATTTGAAAGAAATTATCTTTATTATAAACCGGCATCTATCTGCTCCACTTCTATCGTCAGAACCATTTAGAGTTATCGTTATGCAATAAATTTCACATAAAAAACGCATTTTCTTTTTTATGCTAGATAGACATTTGTCCATCAACCATCTCGCATAAAATCAGCCGGCTGTAGTGTACAAATATTTACAAAAGCAACTAACAAATTAAAATACTATCAAACTTTTCAACGAATACAATTCATTTTTACTTGTTGTACTCGGCTTACGAAATCTAACATTTGTATAATATTGAATTCAAATGACTGCTCAAAAAGTAAATCCCATATCCCAAATTGAATGTTTTAATTGTTTAGAATATGAAACGCACACAAAACGGATTGGAATAAAACCTGCGCGTATCAGGAAGCGATATGCAAATTCAAAATAATGTTTAACAAAAATCCAACAGCTACTTATTTTTAATTTGCGAGTAACAACAAATAAATCAATATTAACTAAAATATCGTCCATAAGTGGAACTAAAAGTAACAATTACTCAGCGCAGAGTAATTATTTCAACTATTTAGATATTATATCCAACGGCACATTATACTTACTTACTAACACACACACTTAATAACTTTTGTATGTACGTATGTACCTAATAGAGTAAGCACAGCTCTGATTAATATAATTTTTAAAACTGACTTTGAATCCATATCTCCGCAAGCAAAATTGTATTGGGACTAACTAGATGAGACCTTTCGAATACTAAAGAAAACTTATCAAAATCGAAGATATGAGGCAACCTACCCAAAATCATAAGAAATAAAATGCTATATCTAGTCGAATTGAGAATTTCCTTTATGTTTTTGGAAGTCGATTGTAAAGTACAAATATCAAGACTTGTTAAGTTAAATATCTTCGAATACAATATCCAACGCCCTAAAACAAGAGCGAATGTTGCTACATTGCAAACATTTACACCCGAAAATATCGTAAAACGAGAGAACCTCTAGTATACCACAAATGAACAATATCTTGCCGCGTAACAATAAACTTTTATTACGCCCAAAATAGAAAAATATAAAATTGTTGATCGCGTAAAACCCCGGTGTAATAAAATTTCGCGTTTTCAAAAGGACAGAGCAAATTGCTCGGAAGAGATAAACACTGGCAGCTCTGCCTGGGTGTCTGGGAAGGACAGTATTGCCAGTTTTGAGTTTTTCTACATAATTGATGACTTTTTAAAATGTTATACGATTTTTGTAAATGAAAATTAATTATTCTTGCAACAATTACTTATTTATTGGTTAACTCTTCACTCAGGATATAAATTAATATTATTTTACTTGTATCAGAAATTCAAGTGTAATATGAATTTCTGATCTCTGATCTTCAATAAAAATAATAATTTTAGAGCTCCATTAGGAGACATAACACAGTTATTATGATATATTCCTTTCTAATACCAAAAACTAATACCAATGGTTTTTGTTTATTATCATGGTTTATTTTCTGTTTCTAACGAATACCACTCATAAATTAATCCCAAAACTAGTTAAATAGATTGAGATATATCTAAAACTTTATGTGAGTACATATATTATACGAATAGTTTTATTTAAACAAGGTAAAATGATTTGACTCTATTTTTTATAGTTTGTCCAAACTTAAGAATATGACGCAATAAATTATACTACTTTTAATTCTGTTCAAAGCAGAAAAATTCGCATACATTAAATGCTTATTAATTTGTATTTCTTTAAATGTAACATTTAACTAAACATTATTTGGCAACACCATTTTATAGAATGTAATCATGCGACACCAGCGTTGAAAATGTTATTGTTCTGTTGATGAATTATATTGTAAATGGATGAAAAACCCCGTGATTGGGGCTTCCGAAACGCTTTTTAATTTTGCTTTTAATTAAGTTTGGGAACAGTTAGCTTTAAAAGAACTTCGAGAGCATATTGAACGTTTGAGGATTTTTGATTGTATTGATATTTAAGCTTCATGAAATGCTATTATTACACTGGTAGTTACTACTTATTCCATAGAAATATTTTCAGTTTAATTTATATACACAAAATATTTTAGTTTGTATAATTTGTATTTGATAGTACGATAAAAAAAAACAAAAACTTTGTAGGGAAGGGAGGGAAGGTATACTTTTTCTTATGAATTGTTTATCAAATTGAAGCCTACATGTTGCTTGCTTTAAAAAAGTATCCTCAAAATTTTATCCAAATTATTGTTGTATCGCGTTCCTAATAATGCGCACAGCTAAAACAAGTGATAATTATGTGCTGGGAAAATCGATACATTGCGGCTTTCGTCGAAGCCACTATTTGAGCGACCGCGGAATTACTGGTTCAATTTCAGTACGCAGGGTTTGATATAATTGAACTAGAGTCGCCAGTGTTTCCACAGGCTTGCAATATTCTGAAGCATATTCAGCTCAATTTCGAGGGCATTGCGGTCTGTATGTATTAATTATCGAACAATTCAAAGGGGTTAATATACTTTTTAAATATATGACGAGTTGTAGTCATTGCGTATCGAGTGAATAGAATCAAAAGTTGATTAACTTTTTTTTTTATTGCTTTCATACTCACAGCCCCAGATTAAGTTCGATGATTTGTGTCGTGGATGCCGGAAACATTAACGTCACACACACCACACCACCAGAAACAGAAACACAAATTTCCTTCGGAAGAAAACTTGTGTTCCCGACGGGAATCGAACCCCTGCTTACAAGGCGGTCACGCACTCAACTTTGCCAACGGGAAGTTCTGATGTACACTCACTAAATAAACTTTATTCATAGTAACAACATAATTTAAGTAGCAATTGTACATTACATTAAACTAAAAACTAAATTAAAATTAAACAAAAAAAAAACTATAATTAGATATAAATATGTACAAAACTTAATCTAATATTACTTAATCTATTATTATTAATATATACGGGCAGTTCTTATATTAAATATTTTTTTATATTTTTCACAGCCCTGCGGTCACATCTATGGCGCTTGATCGTAACCTTTGTAATAGTCACCACTAATTAGACTATGTGGTGTTTCTATACCACATTGTCTTTTGACCTACGATAGCTCATGAAATAGAGTTTCAAATGATGTCATTTTTTATAAACTTAAATTCCTCACAACATAATATTCATGCTGCTGCCGCGAATTCAGAAGTTCCTGTTAGACTCCATACATGTAGCGTGGCTTGAGTATTACTACACCTTTCTACTACATATTGTAGAGTGTGATGATGGTTACCTGCTGCACACTGGTGTCGAAGTGAGCGAGCAGCGCGGCCGGCGACTGCTGCGAGGAGCGCCGCCGCCCCGACAGCCGCAGGCTCCAATCTGCAACAAGGAACACCACGTTACTCACTTACACATCTCGTTTTGGCAACCATGATTCAGACGGACTGCTTTTTGAACTAGATAAACACAATCACACCCACAAACAAAAGCAAAAATTTCCCGCAAGCAGTTCAAGAATAAGAAGAATAATCGTATAGAAGTAATATTTTACATAGAAGAAAAAAGAACAAGGCGCATTAGAAACCTGATTCAAACAGAAAATGCGCAGTAAAATTGTTATCGTGTTTTGAATTGAAATACTTCTTAATTATGGCAATCTATACCTCGTACATTGGATTGTTTAATATGTTTTGCTCATAATACTAGACTCACGACCTATTCATATAGATGCAACATACAATTGATTTTTTAATACGAAAACTTAATTCAGAATTCAGAAGGAGCGGAACCAAAACAAAAGTAAACAGGCAAAAGTCCCGCCTGCAGTGTCTAAAGCGGCTGGGAAACCATTTTTTTTTAATGCGGCGACAGGAAACGGACCAGCCATCGAATGGACGTACCCTATCCACGCTACTGTACTGGATAAAGTTATTTGGAATAAATAGAATAGCCTCAAAGCGCAGAACAAATAAAGCCACGTTCAGGCGAATAGTAATAGTTGCTTAACTGAATATGCCTCAAATTGGAATCGTTTTATTTTTAGTTTTTAGGAGATGCAAATATAGCACAGAGTGTAATAGTTTTTTTTTCGTTTTAATCGATTGTTTATGTTGCCGAAAATATTCATAAACAAATAAAAATATTTACAAATAATATTTAATGCATAAAAACATAACATATTTTAATCTCGAACATAATATTTCCTATTGTATGGCGTAGGGGGCATAGATATATATATATATCTAGAGTACCTACATCCTTCAGATGCCTATGCCCCCTACGCCATACAATAGGAAATATTATGTTCTAGATTTAAATATGTTATGTTTTTATGTATATATATACATATATATATATATATATATATATATATATATACATACATAAAAGAGATAATCTATAGTATATATATATATACTATATATAATCTCTTTTTCGTCCATGTCTTCTTCATATGTCACTAGCGATCCGCCCCGGTTTGCCCGGGTGCAGTTACCGGTGGATTAAAAAAATGTTACATACAAACCTTGCCCTGACAATTACGAACACAACAAAAAAGAATCAGCCGATTCGGTCGAGCCGTTTTCGAGTTTTTGCGAGACTAACGCACACAACAATTGTTTTTTTTTATACATAGATAGAATATTATGCCTTCTATTACTTACTCACTACAACATTATATAAATAACTTCGTATTCGTTTTACTTTATTTGTTATTGATCAGCTAGCATCCATTTGATAGATTCTTTATCGATTTTATCCCAGACACGATACGTTCTAATCTAAACTTCAAACTCGAGTTTATCTTATTTATATTTTGGCTCAAGTACAAAGTACTTAGAAACTTTTTAATCCAACGAGCTAACTTGGGGGTTATTTAAAAAACATGATGTCGTCAGAATACGGGCGAAGTCGCGTATTAGCATAGACTAAATAACACTAGAGGTGGCACACGTCAAGATGAATACATATTTATAATACACAAGAGGTTAGCCACGTCATAAAATGTTATATTTTCCTACTAGCTGTTCTCCAACGCCAACCTCATATTAATTTAGATAAATAGTATATTTCATGTTTTAGGGTCATGTTAAGCGTTAATGTTTATGTTTGTTTAAATATACGATTTGCGAGAAGGGAGTCCATGGTCTACGTAGCAACGAAGATTCTAGGCTTATCGATACGAGATCGTAGGTTGGTCACTTTATATGAAAAACTTATTTTTATTTAATGCGTTGACTGATAAGAAATTCATAACAAAAATGTCAAATGAAAGCCGTAGCGCAGTCCGTCTGGTCGATCGTAACTGATTGACAAAGTTAAGCAATGTTCATTCAGATCAGTGTTTGGATGGGTGACCGTTTAGATGGGATCTTCAACTGAGTGTCACCGTGATTAGGAGAGCACGCTCAGCTGTTAGTATCCGTTGTTAGTCGTAAGACAACAGTCGTAAAGCCATGTCGGATGCCTTCAGGCGGCCTGAAAAGTCCTGACACTAGAACTACCCACTAGTGTATACGAGTCGTATAATACGAGAAGCAAGCAAGCATCAACAAAACACCAACTCTCTTAACCAGAAAAAAATAGTTCTATGCCACTCCTTATATTTGCAATATAACTCAATGGTTAGGTTCTTTAACGTGAACCGGGAAAACTCGGGACCGGACAGCCAGTTTAATGAAGTTTCCGGACGCGCAGATACGGACAAAAAACCGGTTTAATGCGCTGAAAGCAATCTCTTTAAATTGCTCTGAAGTCGAAACTAGGGATCGGAGAGTAATTGGATTAGTTTGTTTAATTAACCTTTATGTATTAAATACAGGATTCTGGCAACACTCGTTGGCTAAGCACGTAAACAGTAAGTTTTTGTTTGATTTGGCATGTCAAAGCAAAGTCAAACATTTATTTTGCGAAAGCGTTTGGTTTGCAAATCAGAACCATCGAAATACGATAGAGCTGCAACGCCGTTTGTCATTTTATTTATATTGAATCATTATAACTGTATCAAATTTAAAACTATGTTTAATCGAAGAATGTATAGTCAAAATAAAATACGCGTCCATAGGAATACTTAAAAGGGTTGTACCGAACAAATAACAAAATTCAATGGAAACAATACACTCCGAAATATTACTAAAAGATGTTTTTATTTCATTTTTGTTCATCGGTACAGACGGTTCACAACATTTCACATTTTTAAAGGAGACTTACCCCTTTTTGGAATATTTTGTTAATTTCGCAAATTTAAATAACTTTCAATGCAACAAAAGTCAGTCCGATTGCGCAAAATATCTTCTTGTTTGTTCTCCCAATAAGAATAAACACTTACTCGTTCCTGCAAGTACTTTGCTATTTAAACTAAAGAAGCCTTAGCAGTAGGCCTTGCTAAGCTAATTACAGGTCATTGACCGGAAGGTAGCAATAGAGAGTTTTGTGTTTTTGTTTATTTATCTATCACTACAAAACGATTACGTATGCCCGGTAGAACTGTCGACGTGAGATATGCAAGTGGTTTGTACAAAAATTAACTTGATAAAATTATAAACAAATGATCAAATTGCATTCGTTTTCTTACTTTCGTGAATTTATTGTGTAATTTAAGAGAGATCATTCTATATACGGCTCTCCGTAACATTCAACGTAGATACAGTTTAGATATGGCAATTAGAGTCATTAACCAAGAGATATTTTCATCAGGAGATTGTGGTCAAATGCTTGCCTATTGAGTATAAAAAATGTGAATAAACGATTTTGAAGTTCAATATTTATTTTGAAGCTATTCGTACCGTAACGTAGTGTCGATCTCTTATCGTATCATGTAGCTACAAAATAAATATTTTTGTTGAAACTTAATTAACATGAACACACAGGCATTCCTATCCTCAGAAACAGAATACAAAATCCTTGAACATGACGGGCAGAAACACATTTGTTTCTATATGTGCTTCTGGTTCTAGTTGTTATTGTCAGCGTGTACTGTAAATGTTTCCGGCACCTATTAAACAAGTCTTTTTGTAAGTTACGTTATTGAGAACTGACCGATGGCTTAGGAGCGCGATCATTTTTTATGCAGGGCTATCGGGTGCGATTCCCAGTGAGAACACGTTTTCTTCCCCAAAAGAAATTTGTGTTTCTGGTTTTAGGTGTGATTGTGTGTGTAATGTGAGTGTTTCCACTGCACAAGTCATCGAACTTAGTGTGGGGCTGTGAGTGTGAAAGCGTTTATGTCATGTTAAAAACGCGACAATTCCATTACGTCGTTGTTCAAATATTCCTATGTGAACATCATTCTTAGAAAATAATATAAATTTTAATTTTAATTTTGCTTGCACTTGCAGCTTTCAAGGACCTAAAACCAGACAATTTCATTACTCCGCTGTTTAAATATTTGAAGAAAAATATTAAACATATTGTGATTACGTACACTTTCGCAGTCTCAGGCATACTTAAAAAGATCTAGTCGTCTAGGTAATCAAAACAAGAGATTGTACAGATGCTTAAAGCCCTTAGCTTGGATTACAATGCTTTTAGAGTTAGAAATAGAGAATGGAAAAGATTTAACTGATTTGCTTATGTAAAAGGGGCATCATATATCACGTCACCTCGTATAGCCTACGTTAGAAGCGTTTACATATTTTGTAGAGTCATATTGATCTTATACCTCTATAATTGGTAGTTTACCTGTGTACCCTGTATGTTTTGATTCTAAAAAATGTACAATTCATTGAATTAAATAGATTTAATAAAAGTAACACACTTTTGTCAGTTAAGCTCATAATGAGGGAACATTTCAAATTCGCATAATAATCGTAATCATTCATTGAAAATTTGTTGCATGTCTTACTTCAAATGGTTTACTTAAAGCTACTCAAAAGGTCTACTGTATCTCCTGGAACCATTATCAGATCAGCTTGTTCATTACATATTGTTTTATTGTTATGTTAATACATTGGTACTCTTGCAAAGTTTCAAGTTGAAAAAATAATGATGACTGAGTTTTTACTGAACTCTATAAAATACAGATTATGAATTTTGTTTTGTTTATAAATAATTTTTTTCGAGATATTATTCTACTTGTTATACCATACAAAAATGCATTTCAAATGTCAGTATTAGAAAAGTCCAAGAAAAAAAATATCTCGACAGGGCAGCACGTAGCCAATCTAAAATTCACATTTTGAGTACACTATTTGTCTTTCAAGCACGTAAAGAAGCCTCGCATCGATGAGGACAAAGTGGTCTACCAAGAAGGTACTTGTCATGCAAATTGGTGCACGATAACCTCATGTTGGAAAATGGAGATTAAATGCAGGCCGTATGCTGATAACGTTTTATAAAACGTGAACAAATTTGTACGCCTTTTCCGTGTCCCCCGAGCTATAGTTTGCATGCGTCGCTTGGCTTCCAGAAAACTGCCAGGGTAATTTATGTAAACCAACGTTTGATTTTGGAAGTATATTACGTATCTAAGCCAACGTCTGTGTAATATTGGATGTTGTGAATATGGAGGATCCGGCCTCAGGCAACCCAAGTTGGTGAAACTGATACGTTTCTATCTATAATGATAGATGAAGCAATAATCAACACAAAACATTTTAGGATAAAACACAATAATGTCTGAATAACCGGAATAATTCTCCCAACATACCACTTAAATACAGATATTGTATTCGATACTTTCTTTACATATACTCCGGTCTTTTCAACCATCCTACATGTAAGTTGTACACTAAAATGAACCTCCAGCCAGTCTCCCGGCACAATGGGCGAGTGAAATGAACCGTCCTGCCTGAACCAGTGCCATGGAACACGCACTCCAACGCACACGCGTACGTACGTATGCGATAGGTGTATACCTATTTATACCTATCTGCGTCGGAAGGGTAATGCTTTGTGGAGCTGTAATCCGTTTACAAGCCCCAGATTGATCCGCTTTGTCTTGAGACTTATCCGATTATAGTATTATTGTTGGAAATCTTTATTTAGATCATAAAATCTTTTCCTTATCTGCGACACAGTTTCATACTACTGCATGTGGCATCGTACTCTGTATTTTTCTAGTTCTAATGTATTTTTGTACGTAAGAAAGACTTCTTACAATTATCTTGTAGAATACTTATTTTTTACTACTGACAAAGCAAACGATTGACCACAATAACACCTGATTGAAATTGACGATGTAGTCTAAGGTGAGCACGCTTGCTTAGTAAATACCTATTCACTTTACTTTTGAACACACCCAAATTGTACCTTTCGGGAAACACAGACGACGGCAAATCGTTCGATTCTTTTGCTGTTCTTTTACTTTATAATTATTATCTTGCGTAATAAGCGAAAATAATAACAAATTAAAAAAATATATGCCTGCTCAATCTCAAATGCTCAAGCTCATCTGCAAAATTATAATACCCGCCCCCACAGAAACAGTTTTATATTTTTAAATAACATAATAATGTTTTTTATCGATGGGCAATACGTCCTTTCATTTTACAACGGTTTACTTTAATTACAGCCATTTTGATAACGAAAACAGTTCATAATTAAATAAAATAAATAATCAATTTATTGCACTAAAATACACACATTATAAAAAAAAACATTTATATAATTTTACAAGTAGGTAATAGACAGTTAGACCGCTTTAGTCTGAGGGACAAGGTCTTTTAGTCTATGTTGAAAATGAAGGGTCTATATATATACTACCTATAAACCAATTTTAGCAAAGCTTAGACTGAAACAGTCGCTTCTATCAGTGCAGTTTAGGGCAATAGGAGTAGATTCAGTATGTGCTGCGAGTACATGTACATGGACACACAGCGCTGTTTTTCAATCTATTATTAACGTCTTCATAAAATCAAAATGCCGATAAATAAAACAATTGAACGGGTACGATAGTTATTTAATCGAGCTGGACTCCCGGGAGCCTAGCCTCGTCGAATCTCTGAGTCCGGGGATTCTCCGCAATTTAACCGTCGTGTTGCAGAATCAACCGGCAGCATTATCCGTAGAGGAATGCATTAATGGGCTTTAGGAACATTTTAACTGTATTTATAGGATAAACCTGCATTCATTATGCAAGGACACATAAACTGGGTGTCGTGCACAGGTTCGAAATTAAACAGTTGAAGGTCCGATTAAAGAACTTAAACATTTTATGTGTATCGCAAGGTGTCCCGGCCTGCATTGTTTAATAAAAAATTATTTAATGTATAAGTATTTTTTACACGCCTGTGTCACACGGATTACGTTGTAATAAAACGGATTTAGTAAATTCTGTTTGGTATCTTCTTTCATTTTGTAAATGCCAAGTATGTGCTCTATTAGCTGTACTAGTCTCGTTGACTATTTTTCTCTCTTTTGTTAAGTCAGGCAAAGCTAATATACACACTGACAAATTAGCGGGAAAATAATTTGAGACAGATAACCTACCTAAAAAGCTCGGTTGTAGAATACGCGTCGGTCGATCTAATGATCACGATTTCGAATTCTACTATGACTTAAATCAACGTGATTCAAGTTGACAGTAGCAGTTTACCACCATTAAGTATCAAAATGTGTAGCTTAATCTGCGAATGGTATCCTGGCCTCCATCCTGCGATCCAATCACATTCTAGATCTAACGTGTTTACCACCTTTGACCACACATCACTTACTAATAGATGAGATACTTAAAACTGGTTTATAAAAAAATAAAAAATAAAAATCATTTATTTCGGACATCAATCCATAGAGTTGTTAGTAACAAAATAACTTAATAACTATGTTAGTAAAATTATTATTATTATTGGTTACATTATTATTACAATTATTAATCAATTTGAAATACAATTATTAACTTATTATATTATACCCGTGACTACACTCACCCAGTGTTTCTGAATTGGGCAGTCCAGACGAGATGCAATCATAAACAAAACACTGTTGGAGCTACCTCAAAGACGAGAGGACATTGAGGCGACTTTTTTGCGCATTATAGCGTGGAAGCCATCTATACGCGCACTCGCGAACATTCCTGACGCGCTGCAACATCGCGGCAGTCCCAACAGTGTTCTGAATACATTGTTGTACTGCACCCTCAGGGCGTTGTAAGCTCGTTGCTTGTACTTAACCCACAGGCTGCTAGTGTAGAATGACTGACAATATGCTCTAAAAAGAGTTAACTTTACTTCCTTTGAGCATCGAGCAAACCTGCGAGCCAGCATATTGCCTCTTACTGCCAACGCCCTGCGCTCACGTTCTAGGTCTAAGTCATCTTTCAAATTCTCTGTGATCATATGACCCAGATACTTGAATTTATTAACAATTTTTAATTCAGTACCATCAAGTAGAACTGGAGGAACAGTGCTTGGTCCAAGCTTGCCCGCCTTGAAAATGAGCATCTCACTTTTCCTCGAGTTGTACCTAAGGCCATGTTCAGCTGCGTATCTCTCACAAATACACACATTACACGAGATAAAAATAAATTATTAAAATTAATATGCAAATCGGTCTTCTTTTGATTTCTGTAAGTTATATTTTTAGTTTGTTTATGTTTTTTATTAGACATTATCGGTAACAAACCAACAAACCATTAGAACGACGTATCGCACTCAAATTAACTAAAACATCAGTTCTCGGAGAAAACATACAATTTTAAAGCTATCCGAGTAAATATCGAGATAATCTCATTAAAACAACTTATCAGTTCTCAGTCCCGTAAGGAGGGCTTACAGGGATTCCGGGACAACGGGCGATTACCAGCCAGTTAGCGGGCTTGTCCGTCCCGGGATTGAGGGATCCCGGGAATTAAACCACTACCGATTAACGGGGTAGAAGTTTAGTTAGTTGTAATACGAGATATACATACTAATATATTGGATCACACTTAATTTTTTTGAAGTTCTTTAAATGAGATCACTGACATGGATATTTGAAATTCCTGTATTATCTGAGTACAATGATGTAGGGGAAAGATTTTAATTTTATGTCAACTAGGAAGTCAAAGACATGTATTATAATAAGTATACATTTTTATTGAATCTTTGGTATACCCCCATCTTTCTATCCACCAAGCCGGTCAACTTTGCCGCACAACACCGGTCAACTTTGCGGCATTAAAACGACGTCGTAAACCCAAAATCGTGTGCAAAGTTCCCGTATCCTCATAAATAGACAACTGCCCTGAGTAAACATGCAGCCCTAGTTGTTAGCTGGTTGCCTACCGTTAATCCTTCGTAATGGACGGATTAAGCCGCCGTTAACCGGTTAATAACCGGGGTTATCAACAAATGGTTATATTTGACCTGAGGTCAGAATGGTGGACGCATTATGACATTAAATAAACAAGACTCCATAGGGTTGATAGGAGTACACACGGATGTTTTTAGGTTTGGTGACGTTTCAGAAAATAACAACATTGATGAAAAATATATGCACATTTCTTGGAGATGTATAACCCAAGGGTCTGACTAGGATAATATCCCGTTCAAGAACAGGATAGTTAGAACTTTAAGTACTAACTGTGCTCCAAAAAGAACAAAGTAAGATTTTTAGTTAGATTGGTCGAGCATTGGGGTTGAATATATTAAGAATGAATAGTTTTAATGATTATATAAAGCGCTTTGGTCACCGTAGATTCATCTACTTTACACTTTCACTTGCATATGTAGACACACACACATACTCGTACACACAAACAAAGTATCGTGAATAGTAATCGCGAACACCACGAAAATCATATTGTTTTTAGATTCTACTAACTTGTAACAACAAACAGGCTGATTAAAAAATCAGAGACAAAGTCTAAGTATAATATTATACAGCACTTTGTACTTATATCATAGAAAGCGATCTTTGAATAACACATCACCGAGTCCATTAGTCCGATAGAAGTCAAAATATTAAATCCCAGAATTTGCCGTCATATTTCCCGACATTGATAGCCGACGGGCCGACGAGCGCATCAAGCGCGCACATTCACATTCCTAGTCACGTACGTACTTTGGGACGACAAAGTAGGGGGATGAATTCAAATCAATCAAAACCAAACCTTGAAACTTTAACATTAAGTCCTGTTTGGAAAAATATGGTTGTTTAAAAATAAGGGTCCTAAAAGCAAAATCAGACAAAAAGAAAGGAAACTGCTCTATTTGCCGTAACCAGGGCGACGTCGATATAATTTTAATATGAATCGCAGCGAAACCTTTTACCGAGACACCCCGAGGTGACATTATTGACAGAGCGCCCCTTTAGGATAAAAACTTAATACCTGGTGTTAAAGGTCTCGGTGTTTTGTGCCCTGCCCCTGTGCGAAGGGTTTGTATACGTTATGATAATCCTGCGCTGATTGAAAACATAATATGTTTTTTCTAACTTAACTAAAAATCGACTTCGAGATCTTATCGATTTTCCAAGATCAATAACTTTTTACTTTGGATGATGTGATCATAATAAGAAACCGTTTTATCCAATGCTATCACGTATCTCCATAAAGAATAAACCGATTTTGACGAAATTTACAAGTAATTATTATTTTAATACTTTTATTAATATTAATTTAATGAAAAATTTCCTATTTATGTATAAATAGTTTGCGTCTGTATTATATGTTTCCTTTTTTATGTATGATAGAAAACATTTAAGCGCTAATGTACCTGATGGAAAACTATTATGCGGCCGAAGATGTAAGATACTTCCTCAGAAAACAGCACATACACATACGTTCATATCGTTCCTATCATGTTTCATTCACAGTCTAGCTCGCACTCGGTTTAACTAACGCAGTTCAATTCATCGGTTAACTTTCAAAAGGCTTTCATTACATAGAAAGTGGAGCTAACTTTTTACTCAGCGTTAGAGTTCAATAAACCGCTGTAAATGTATGGTTCTAAAAGCGCTATTTTATGAAGACTATTCTCCTTCTCCTGCTTTTGTTGTTATGCAAAATCACACTTGTAGCAAAACTGCGTTGACCAGCACCACTATGACCAAACGTGTCATTGAACAGTGGCCTTGCTCGCACCTGTACAGCGCAGCGCGCAGGATGCATGGTGCACATTATTCAGCGCTGTGACAAATAAGTAATAAAACGCGTTAACGCGTATTTCTGATCTAAGCCTTAAAAGTCGTATACAAGAAAAAATCTTGTCGATAATTCAAGTAGTTATTATATTTAACTATTGTATTATAAACTATTACTATAAGTATGTGGCGACTCACGCGCCATCACTCAAACACGCATACACCCGGGCACCGATGGGCGCGGGAGAGCGGGGGAGTGGTTGCCGCGATCGTATGATGTATCTCGCGCCGCGACCCCTTCCAACGAACCAGTTCGCCAGCCGCCTCCGCTTGGGACGCACACGCGACCCCGCTTCCCTCGCCTCGCCCGCGCACGTACACCGCACTCAGTACTAATAAAGTGATAATACCTAACATTGTGTATATCATATAACTCCTTATTGGTGACCCCTACAAACACGTGCCTACGAAAATAAAAACAATTAATTCGTGAGGAGTGCATAGTGCAGTGACTAAAAAGTGAGGCTAACAAAGCTAACCTACGGCGGACATTTTGGTTTCATCAAAAACCAACATCACCACGCGGCGAACTTCAGCAACATCGCGCGCAACATCTAATTGCCGTCGCAACGCCCGGCCTTTCGCTTGGCCCATAGTGCCGCGCCACACCCTGCTCATATCAGCAAGTGCAGTTCACGACGTTCGTTTCAACAACGGGCGCAGACGCCGCCGGTTCACGCCGAGCGCCGCGACGCGGCGATTTTGTTCCCGCCGTCTCATTTCGCGCCGCCTCCGCTGTGCCGGCGCGGCGCCGCCGGCGACGACTTCGACACCGCGCAACGAGTCTCCATTTCGTGACACGCGAACATCTCGCGATATGATACGTGTCGCGATTCGCCGTGAGCCGCAGCACCGACGGGACCACCGAGGATTGCAAACATTGCAAACTCGCCGAGCCACGTGCAAAAATCGACGCGTCAAGCCATCGACGACGCACGACGACGACGCGACGCGAGCAGCCAGCGGTCAACGCCCCCGAGTGCGGGACGGGCCGGACCGCGAAGTTTTCAACTGTACATCGTTCCCAGGGAGTATACTACGATTCCGGTGAGCGAACTCCAAAATACTTGCATATCTTTCCTATAAACAAACATTTAACAATAACGTGCAGTGTTGTGTTGTTTTACTTAAACTATCAATTTGAAAAGGAATTTACATATTTCCGTCAACTATCTTTGTGACCAGTGATCATATCGGAACACTACTCTTAAGCAATTCTCGAATTTTTACTGATTATAATTTACGAATAGCGATCTACAGAATTTACGTAAAAAAGGTAGATTTCGGTAAGCATCTCGTAAAAAGGTAGATTTCGGATAAAATACCAGAAATGGTAAATTTTGTGATTTCGTTGTCGAATTTAAATTTGTTTACATAAAAAGGATAGATTCATAAATTGTATATTTTTTTTTTTGTCACGAAAGAGCCATATGTCGATTATTGTATTGTTTTATTTGTGTCTAATTATGTTTTTATTTTATTATTATTAATTAGTTATAAGCCGTGTTATGTTCATCTACGCGTAAATGTGTATCATACGTCCACGTCCGGGGCCCGTCATTTAATTTCCTGATTCCTATTTATTCCACTCATATTTCCTACAATTGTTGTATTGACTTCCGCCTCGTCACAGATTATCGTCACTTCCGGTTTTTTATTATTTTACTTCCGGTTGCTCTTCGATAATGGCAACATCTGAGGAGCAGATTAGACTGCTGCAGGAGCAGTTAAAACAGCCTCAGGACAATCAGGACAGACGGACAATGGCCGTTTCAGTCAAATTGCCTACTTTTTGGGCCGATAAACCCACAGTGTGGTTCGGCCAAGTAGAGGCACAGTTCGAAATCGCGGGCATTAAACAGGACCGGACCAAGTACAGCCACGTTGTGGCAAAGTTAGATTCCAAAATCGCCGGCGAAGTAGCGGACATTATTGAACGCCCCCCAGTCACGGACTGTTATGAACATCTAAAAACCGAACTTATTAAACGCTTGTCAGCGTCTGGCGAGGACAGAGTCCGGCGGCTTCTTGGTGAAGAAGATATTGGAGACCGAAAGCCGTCGCAATTTTTGCGGCACCTACGCTCGTTGGCCGGAGCAGAGTTTAAAAGCGACGACATAATTCGGCAACTGTGGATGCGCCGCCTGCCAGGCAATATACAAGCCATACTGGCTGCGCAAGAAGATCTGCCACTGGAGAAGGCGGCTGACATCGCCGATAAAATACTTGAGGTAACCACACCTGCTGTGCATGCGGTTACCACGGCCTCGCAGTCACCCGAGCTGACGCAACTGGCGCTCAGGGTCGAGCAGTTGACTAAATGCGTTGAAGCGCTCAGTGCCGACTCGAGAGCGCGATCACGATCGCGTACTGACAACAGATCGAGATCAACATCGAAATCATCCTCACGCTCCACCCTGTGCTGGTATCACCAAACCTACAAGAAAAAGGCAGTGAAATGCACCTCTCCATGCGCCTGGAAAAACCAGGAAAACAATTCGAGCGATCAGTAAGCGCGGCGACTGATTGCTCTGAGGTAATGAGTAGCCGCCGTTTATTTGCCACAGATAAGACTACGGGACGCCGGTTTTTGATAGACACGGGCAGCGACCTTTGCTGTTACCCACAAAAGTTAGCCAAGGGTATCGCCTCAACATCATCTGGATATCAATTATCGGCAGCAAATGGTAGCAACATCCAAACTTACGGAAGCATTTCACTACATCTGAACCTAGGTCTACGCCGCGATTTCCACTGGAATTTCACAATTGCCGACGTCGAAACGCCTATAATAGGATCGGACTTCTTAAGTTATTATAACTTATTACCCGACCTACGCCACAAACGCCTAATCGATGGAAATACAAATCTAACCACTCCGGCATCGATAGCTCAAATTAACCAGGTCAGCATAAAATGTGTGTCTGTCGAAAGCACCTCACCTTATTCCAGACTTCTCCTGGAATTCCCTAACTTGACGCGACCTCCAGGTTTCCCACGGCTAGTGAAACACGCGACGGTTCACCACATCGTAACAACCGATGGCCCGCCAGTTTCCTGCCGCCCACGTCGCCTCGCTCCGCAAAAGCTGGTCGCGGCCAAGAAAGAATTTGACGATATGGTCAACTGTGGTACAGCGAGACCTTCGGACAGCCCTTGGGCCTCTCCTTTGCATATGGCCAAGAAAGGCGAAAAGGGATGGCGACCATGTGGAGATTACCGGGCTCTGAACGCTAGAACTGTTCCAGACCGGTATCCCGTCAGACACATTGCGGATTTCTCGCACAACATTGCAGGGGCCACCGTGCTGAGTACAATTGATTTGGTAAAAGCGTACCAGCAAGTGCCCGTACACAAGGCTGACATCTGCAAGACAGCAATCACAACACCATTCGGACTGTACGAGTTTCCTTTCATGACCTTTGGTCTTCGAAACGCTGGACAAACATTCCAACGTTTCATAGACGAAGTCGTGAGGGGACTCGATTTTTGCTATCCATATGTGGATGATGTGCTTGTCTTTTCACGCTCGGCAGATGAGCATAAAGACCACCTTCGCACCTTGTTCCAGCGCCTGGACGACTATGGTGTCATGATAAATGCATCAAAATGTATTTTCGGTTCTGACGAGGTGACCTTTTTAGGATACCGCATCAACAAAGATGGTACACGCCCGCCTGTGGAGAGAATCGAAGCCCTGCGAAATTTCCTTTTGCCAAAAACTGTGCAAGGCCTTCGGCGGTTTCTGGGGATGATCAATTTTTATCGCCGATTCCTCCCTAACGCGGCCGAACTGCAAGCCCCTCTCATCAATGTACTAGCTTCTTCTAAACTAAAGGGTGCTAAGCCAGTGCCCTGGACGCCTGAACTTGAAGTTGCGTTCGAGAAATGCAAGGAGAGCCTGGCCTGCGCTACACTTCTTGCTCACCCAGTTGGCGACGCCACCTTGGGATTATTCACGGACGCCTCTTCAGTACACGTGGGATCTTGTCTTCAACAGAAAATTGATAACCAATGGCAGCCTTTGGCGTTTTTCAGTAAAAAGCTTACGGACAAACAAGCTCAGTGGCCCGCGTATTATCGCGAACTTCTCGGAGTGTACGAAAGTGTGCAACATTTTCGCCACCTGCTCGAGGTCCAACATGTGACCATTTATACGGACCACAAACCACTCATCTATGCTTTTACCCAGCGACGCGAAAAGCTTCCTCCCGTTCAGCTCAACCAGCTGTCCTTTATCTCCCAATTCACAACCGATGTTGTACATGTGAAAGGAGAGGAAAACGTGGTTGCTGACGCGATGTCAAGGATAGAAGCTATCACCTTTGAGGAGACTTTTGCAGCTTTAGCAGACGAACAAGCCTCAGACGATGAACTCCAAAATGCCATGACCAACTCTTCTCTGAAACTAGAAAAAGTTTGCATTCCTGGCTCAGACATTTCCATCATCTGCGACACATCAACTGGAAAACCACGACCATTTTTGACACCTTCTTTCCGGCGTAACTATTTTAATAAGATTCACAACCTCAGCCACCCAGGCGCGCGGGCTTCCACGCGTTTGGTGGCTGATCGTTTTGTTTGGCCCTCTATGAATAGGGATTGTCGGAAATGGGCTCGTGAATGCCTACCATGTCAACGCAGCAAAGTGTCAAGACATACCTCAACGCCCTTAGGTAGTTTTACCCCACCGACCAACCGTTTCCGCCACGTCCACATAGATATCATTGGCCCAATGCCTTCGAGTAAAGGGTTTCAATATTGTCTTACAGCTGTGGACAGGTTCACTCGATGGCCTGAAGTATGGCCTATGGTCGGTATCACGGCAGAAGAGGTGGCCGAAACATTCACCAATGGCTGGATCGCCAGGTTCGGTGTTCCTGCCGTCATAACCAGTGACCAAGGCCGCCAATTTGAGTCTGCCCTCTTCAAGGCTCTCTTAAGACATAGCTCAGTGCAACGTACACGCACCACTAGCTATCACCCATGTGCCAATGGCATGGTGGAGAGGTTGCATCGCCAATTGAAAGCGGCACTCATGTGTCACGGAGGCACATGGTGCACCGCTCTTCCATTAGTGCTTCTTGGCATGCGAGCATCCTTGAAAGAGGACTTACGGGCCTCAGCTGCCGAACTCGTGTACGGCGAGCCTCTCAGACTCCCCGGAGAATTTTTAACTCTTCCAACAGGCAACGACACTCTAAAAGACGTTCATAATTTCACATCACAGCTGAGAAACCATATGGCCGATCTGAAGCCTGTCGCAGGCTCGCATCATTCAGAACGGCGCCCTTTTGTATTCAAAGAGTTGTCCACATGCACACATGTGCTGCTTCGAGACGACTCCGTCAGGGCATCACTGAAGCCACCTTACACTGGACCTCACCCGGTTATTAGCAGAAACGACAAAACAATCTGCATAACTGTGGGAAACAGGGAAGTTCAAGTGAGTCTGGATCGGGTGAAGCCAGCCTTTATCGAAGGGGAACCAACGTCAATTCCACATCCTCTTCCATCGACTCCAACCCATTTCCAATCCACACTACCAGCCCCAGTCCCACCTAAACTTTCATCTCAGGCAGCTCCGCAATCTTTCCCAAACCCACCAACTCCCAAATACGTTACTCGATCAGGACGTCGCGTTCATTTTAAGACGCCGATTGATGTATAAAAATTTACTTAGGACTAGTTCATAAGAAATAAGCTGTAAAAATTTGTTCAACTAATGTTTTTGTTATTCTTATTATTGTACCTATACTTTATTATTGTTCCCTTTTGGGGGTACTTTTCTCCGTGGGTGGGTGGTGTGGCGACTCACGCGCCATCACTCAAACACGCATACACCCGGGCACCGATGGGCGCGGGAGAGCGGGGGAGTGGTTGCCGCGATCGTATGATGTATCTCGCGCCGCGACCCCTTCCAACGAACCAGTTCGCCAGCCGCCTCCGCTTGGGACGCACACGCGACCCCGCTTCCCTCGCCTCGCCCGCGCACGTACACCGCACTCAGTACTAATAAAGTGATAATACCTAACATTGTGTATATCATATAACTCCTTAAGTATTTAAAATACAAAAGTTTTAGCTTGAATGTCAAATAAAATGACAATCTAATAATTATTAAGTTTGTATGTGTGATTTCATTCTCCCTTTTCGAGTAAAGATCTTTGAATTCCGGCTGAATTAATTGGTTTTTGCTTTCTCCTGTGTACAATCTAATGTTGTTTGAGGTCTCTTTGACGGCTATGTTTTAATTAAACAGATAAACGTAACTCTGTGTATTGTATTCAGGCTGATGGAATAATAAGGTGTTTTGCATTATATTAACTTATCAAAGACAAATACTTACTCTTATAAACAATATACAACTGGGTTTATATAATTGTACAATAGAAATGGGATCGACTGAATTCCTCATAATTGTAATGTTAAATAATAATGTTAGTTATTTTGAACAATTCTTATTAGTAAATAGGTATTGTGAAAATCGTATTGTTAGTAAACAAGATTAAATTAATTAGAAATTATGAGTCTTTCAAAATATAACATACAGTTGAGCACATTCCGACTAACCCAGTTATTCGACTCGAAACCAATAATACTCTTATATTATAAAAAATCGTTCTTTTAAAATTAATTGCCAACGCAAAACATTGTTTGCAATGAATAGTGAACACAATATTTTTATACTTATGGTAAAAATAGCCCTGCTTATTTTTATAACTAATGAGTAGTAGTCGCAGTGTGTTGCGCAGCAAAGTCGCCTTTAGATAGAGTCGCCACGTAGAAGTGTACTAAGAATGGATTTTTGGAAATTCTACCCCTAAGAGGGTTAAATAGGGTGAAAACGTTTGTATGAAAGTTCTTTGTTTTTGAACTTATAGCGATGAAAATTGGTATTTGAGTAGTTCATTTAATAATAAAAATTATGCTATTAATATTTTTCAGCAGAGAGCTGCGAGACACGGCTAGTATATGATAAAAAGGTAACGTATAAATACTTTGTTTTTATATTCCAAGAAATAAAAAAAAAAGTATAACATATTATCTGTTTGTGCGATGAAAAGCTGGAACACAATAGTTTGAGAAGGTCATGTACCTACATAGTCACGCAGACAGGAAATGCCGAAGTTTTGATATTTCGCGCTTTGTGACCTGCCCTATAAAAATATGGGGAGCATTTGCCGCCCTTCTGAAGCATCTGTTTTGTAACATTTACCGAGTTATGTACTTTTATTTAATATTAGATAACTAGTAGTTAAACACTTTCTCACCTGTTGGTAAGTGCTGATTAGGCATCAAACATTAGGTATTGGAAATTGTCTTTTAACTTTTGACTAAATTAGGTAAATTAGGACTAGGTATTTATTAATAGAACCGCAAAAGGGTTGAATGATTTGTATTGTTCGTACTAGAAACCCTCCATAGTGACCATATTCATATTATTATGAATTAACGACTTATTTCAACTAGAATACCTCTTAATCCTACTAATATTATAAATCCGAAAGCTTTAACGGCTGAACGGATATGGATGACATTTGGAATGCACATAGATTATCCCTAGGATTAACACATATGCTACTTGATAATAGCGGGCGAAGCCACGGGACACGGCTAATAGATTATAAAGCACGGATTTCTCAAGAAACACTGCTGAATCCTTGTCTTCTAAGTACAAAGAGACAACATTTAACTAAAAATATAAATGTATTTTTACTATGAATTACTAACTACTAATAACTAAATGTATTTTATCGAAATACTTCAACGTTTGTTTACACACAGCGGTTCCATTCTTCAAAGCTCTTGAAGCCGCCTGACTAAGAACTTAATGACTGCACAACTTAATGACGGAAAACTAACAGAATATTCATGTTTATTCCATTTATCCCTTAACTGTCCTCTTCAGGTCTCTCACAACCCCTGCAATTAAAATATAATTCGGGAAATATGTTCAGTGCACCCCGGGTACGTGAGGGAAATGCAGACGTATACGATTGCAATGCAAACTTCAGACACAATAGTGTTTTATCGAGTTATGCTAGTTGCACCATGATATTTCTCTACAACTTGTAGTTGTTTGAGGACTAACTCTTTCTGTACAATTCTATTCAGCTTCACAACATCTTTTTTTATTAATCGTACGCAATCGGTTAAACTTCCGTATTCATAAATATTATTTATCCCGCTGTTTTTGTTGAAAATATGTTGATATTTAGCATAAATGTTAATCCTGGCTATAATTGACATACATTCTATATTTTCGCCCTATTCGTTCAGCGGTTGCGGCGCGGCGTCAAGAACATACGTATGTTTTGCCCTTTCTTGACGCCTTGACGTAGGTACATATTTTTTTTTTAGTTATTAATTAAATTGAGAAGTATTCATTGTTGTTGATATGACATTGTTCTGATGTCAATTCTGAAATACCTATTATTAGTCAAATGCATTCTCACAACAAAAAATAAAATATTGAAATCAAAATTAGTTAAAATACTTAAAATAATTACAGTGCCATCGCAAGTTACTTAACATCAAGTGTACTGTGAGAAACTGATCCGGTATGTGTTTTTCTTTTATGGACTCAAATATAGTATAAGCTTTGCATACATCTACTAAGATGATTGAAAATACTCTTAAAATCAAAATCACGAATTAATTATTTGATATTTGGGTATATATTCTATATTCCTATATAATCCGGGGTTTGCCAGACAAACCCCTCTCTGCTAATCCTGAGTATAGGGAATGGTTAAGGTATTGCAGGGGGTGTCAATGATAAGTGGGGCCTAGGCTAAGGGCGGCTAGACTTGTAATATTGATAGGATTAGATATATCGATATGTAATCCTAAATTATTATATCGTATCGATTTCACTGTGTGAATGAATCGAGTCACCACTAGTATTATAATTAACTTTTGAATAAATATGGACGTATATGTAACTAACGATATTATAAATGAATAATGAATAATAGAAAAGCCATGTTTAGCTAGTTTGAAAATCGCGCAAAGTTATTTTTTTTATTTGTAACTAAGCTATCGTTTGTCCACAGGCTCATCTGATGGAAAGCGATGATGTGATCGAAGATGGAGCACGCTTGTTCAGTAAATACAGTAATCTTTTATTATTTTGCAGTTATTATAATAAAATTTGACGACCTACGATGTTTGATAGTAGATGTTCGATAGTAGCTACTTTTAATGTTGACTATACTAGGCACTCATAACATACTCTAAATCTCTATTCACTCCACTACTATACGTTTAGTAGTGGAGTGCGTATTTTTAGGAAAAAGTAGTCATATACACTACTTCTCTATTACAGAGTATATGATCCCTCCCTAACTAACGTTTAAAAACAAAATCTTTATTTAAAGAATTATTACAGAGTCATTCTATAGACAAATACAACGAGATTATTTTAAACGGCGAGTCATAGATTGTCCTGGAAGCCCTGTCCTACTAAATGTACTCCATAACTCACAAGGATGGTTCTCGTAATTGAGGAGCCGCTGTCGGCTCGAGTCTCTCCATCATCAGCCAACTTGAAACTGAGAGCTTGCATTGCGTTTTATTGAATTAACTACACAGAGTATACCGAGAGAATATTTTGATTACTGATTTATTCGTCCAGGCCGGTTTTTGGAAATTCTTCATCGTGGTGTCATAGTTATAGGCGCTAAGCTCCTAGACCCAGTCAGTCACATTCTAAGCCTAGCGTGTTTAACATTTTTACCCACATTTTTCCTCATCATCATTTACCAACAGGTGCGATAGTTGTCAAACGCTATTCTGTCAGAGATAAAAAAAAGTCTACGGTAAAATAATTGAAAAAAGTGACAAGGTAGAGTGAAGGTAATTTTGCTGAGCGTACAGATCAAGAATCGAGGCTTTTCAGCCCCAGGCTGATCGTTGGTAGTGGCAGTATATTTATTACATTGTTTTTTTCTTTCGGCAAAACGTTCATGTACTACGAGTACATATAGTTCATGAAACTATTCCCACTCACTAGTCAAAGTCAAGTAAAATAATCATCTTTTACTTGACTGCCAAAAGGATTTATGCCACACTAGCCGTGTCCCGCGGCTTCGCCCGCTATTATCAAGTTAAAAAGTAGCCTATGTGTTAATCCTAGGTATAATCTATGTACATTCCAAATTTCATCTAAATCCGTTCAGCCGTTAAAGCGTGAAGAGGGAACAAACATACTTACACACTTACACACAAACTTTCGGATTTATAATATTAGTAGGATTCGTCCCGAATTTTTGGCCCACGACATTAAAAAGTATTTATTCGTCCCGCACGATAATATTTGTGCTTATTCATCCCGCATACCAAAATTATGCCAAAAGTGGTAGAAACATTACTAGAATTTCAACAAATGAAATGTTAGAGCTATAGCAAAAATCACGTTATTAACTTCACATTATTTGCCTCATGCACGTTCACGAACTTTAATTCATAAACGGTTATTAATTCACAAGTTTTAGGAAAATTATATTGAAACACCATTTTATTCAATTTCGCGGTAAAACTCCCATTCTCTGCTAGAATAATATTGCCATACTAAATTTGCTTGTACTACGTCCGTGTATATTTTATGTTTTATGCCTTTCCGGCGGTACCATTGATCGAAGCAGGGTTGTGCTCTGAATATTAACTGCCGTACTCTACAATTTTAAAAGGCGCTATAAAGAAGCTTAAATTGCAGTTTGTAATAAACAATAATTCTGATATAGTTTAGTGTAACACAACTAGTGCTACCATGGACCAGGACCTTAACAAGAAATAAACAACGAGAAGTAGTATATGCATTTACGTAATGAGGCTAACTGGAGCTTAGTCTCGCCATCATAATTATTATCGGTTTAGGTGTGTGCCAGAATAAACGCAATACTTTATATTACATCAAGAATGTCTTTTAATAACAGTTAAACATGAAGTGTTAATCTTTTTTAAATTATAATTTTATTTGTCTTATCATTGTAACTATTAAGGGGCCTGCGGAGGTTGATTTACCCATACAATCGTAATACCGAAATTATTTATAATTCAAGCATATTACCACCATACTGTGCTGTTATTCAGATAAAACGTATTAATCCAGGTTCCTGGATAGTTTTTATTCCAAAATAATTACCTCAAACGGAATATAAACCAATTGATTTTCACACATTATCACGACGTAAATATCGCATCTTTAACTTGTTCGTTTTGTATTAAAAACTAACACATTTCTTTTGTCATTACAACAGGAACATAGATTATCATGTCAAGGTACTATTAATGCAAAAAACAATGGCTAAACATTACATTTTCATTCATAATTTTTGGTATTACGGCACCTATCATAATTTGTTCGGTCGATAGTGCTATCGCATTAAGCATGGGCACAGTTTGCCAGTTAAACAGAGACAGCCTATAGATCGTTTCACAGACTACCCCGGCCTCTTAAGGCCATGGATAGACAGGTAATCACGGGCCGTATATCTATTGTAAGGCTCTGTGCACACGACACAGAAGATTAGCGACTCGTGGTGGCTCACCGCTCGCCGCTCACCTGCAGCGAGCCGGGAATATGTCATCCGATCGCTATTGAAAACATCCCGAGGCAAGAGAGACGAGCGATTATTTGTATTGTCTTAGATGTTTTTCTGTTATTTCTCTTTCCTTTGTTTCTCTGATATGCTAGCGTTTGACTACATATCCTCGACCTCATCATCACTTAAATCAGGTCAGATAATAGTATCTCACCATCCACCAGTCATGATATGGTCGAGGATAAAATAAATAAAAAAGTATTTATTGCCAGACACCAGAAACATTTTTTCATATATTCTACAATATAATATAACGTATAATATTCATACAATAAAAAAAAACAATTAAATTATACAGATAAATAAGATACAGTTACATAATTATATAATAGTTACATACATAGTTATAGACACAAACAATAGTAGCTGGCAATAGCAGTATGCTCAGCTCTTTTTTGCGTAAACTAAATATATAAATAGCTTACGCAGCTGGTTTTCATGAGAAACACGCTAGAACTGGAATTGCATGTTCTCTAAGAAAGATGCCGAAAGACAATGTTTAGTGCTTTTGGTGTACTGTGAGTGTGAAGAGCGTGAAAGCGTTTTTTTTAGATGATCAATTTTATAATAATGAATAAAAAATGGTGAGAGTATTCTAAGTCACGACCGTGTGGCCATACTAAAACACGCAGGGAAATGGACAATAAAGTGATACTATAAGGGTTCTTAAACAATATCTTAGATGAAAAGTAAAAATGATGTGAGAAAATTATATAATAATACATAACCAAGCTTTTTCCGACTATTAAACATTTTATATAAACAGAAATATTCATATTCATATTCATATTCTTTATTGCAAACATATACAGTTACATTAAAACTAGGTACATGTACCCTGCAAGGGTGTAGCAAAATTAAACTGGTAACTTAGGTGAAAATAATTACAATTTCACTAAACATTAATGCATATTTCTATAGTCTTAAAATTATTATATTTATTTACAAAAGTAAGTAAGTATAAAGCAATCAACTCCAGCAGAATAATTTAATATTTTTCGTTCAGCGTGGGACCGAAACGTTTTTGTCTTCGAAAAAGTCTTTAACAGTGTAATAGCATTTTTTAATCAGCAGTTGTTTTAGTTTGGTTTGAAATTTATTTAAATTATCTTCTTGTTTGATATTAGTTGGAATTTTATTAAATATTTTTATTGTCATATAGTGTGGTCCTCTTTTAAATATTTCTAATTTGGGTTCCGGAGCTAAAATTTGATGTTGACGTCGAGGATTGGAATTAAATACATACAATTTAGGATGTTTCTTTACAAAAATCGCAGCTTCGAGAATATATATGCTCGGGAGTGTAAGTATGTTGAGGCTTATGAAATGAGGCTAAAATAAAGTAAACGACGCAAAAATTATGATGTTCGCTTTCACTTTAGTGATTTTAATACAAGCTGCATTAAAACGCCTTCACTTGCGACTTAGATCACGCCTAATCCACGCGGATTGGCCGTAAAAGATCATCGGATCGCGGTCGTTCAATCGTCATAGAGCTGCTAATGCGCGCTGAGCTGCGGCGACGGTTATTAATGTGGGCCGAGCTAGCGAGGTACTAACTCTTTATACGGTCGAAGTGACCACGGACTTTCACGTGAGTAAAATTCATCCGAATGCCATTTATAACTTTATATTTTTATATGTTTACTTAAGGTAAAAGGATATTAAGAGATCGTACCCACAAATAATAAATACATGAGTTTAGTATAATAAAGAGCCAGCTGCATGTTTTAAACACAGGCGTTAACTATAACAGTATGTAAATCAAACACTATAAAATAATTAATATTATTTAGCATCTTCGTGTTTCATAATGTTAGAATGCACGTTTAAATTCCTACAAAATTGTAAAGGCTTCAGGGCATTCAAGTTCTCAGGTATTACATTTTTAAATACCAATTTGCGAGCGAGCGCTCTGAGTGAGACCAGCCGATATTAAAATCATTAATAACACAGGCCGCTCGTGCGCTCGTGTGGCCCGCGCCTAACTTTCAATTAAAGTGTCGTAAGTCTGAGCCGGCGCCGGTGCGCAGGTGTGTCCCCTGCCTTATATTTCCGAGTTTGTATCACGTATCTATGTGGTAGCTTCGATCTAAGTAAAGACAATAGTAGAGTTTGAGACTGTATGAGTAATGTAGTGATTACCAGCTTTTAAACAGATCTCGCTTTCAACCCTATTTTTTTATCATTGCTCTAACTTTGTGTATACTCCCGCTGATATTACATTGAAAAAAGACGTAAATGCATTTTTGACAAAATTGAGTTACATACATTATCGGCATCAGGAAAAATAGACGCATTTACTATTACTTTTATATTTTCAATTATTCAAACGCAACCTACTAAATCTAAAAAAGATGGTAAAAGACCCGACGGCATGACTTTAATTCCATGGATGAGACGGCCTTTAGTGTGGGATGCAACTTGTGTCGACACTTAAGCTCCGTCATATCTTCCTGATACACAGGATGGGGTTGGCGCCGCGGCAACTTCGGCAGAGCACCGCAAACGGTGAAAATATGGAATGGCAGTGGTTACATATTTGAGCCGTTTGGTGTTGAGACACTGGGTCCGTGGGAACCGAGAGCTTATTCTATTTTCAAAAATCTATCAGAGCGCCTGGTTGAGGCGACGCGTGATCAAAATGCTGGTACTTATTTGGCTCAACGCTCAACATTAGCTTTGCAATTCAGAGAGACAATGCCGCCAGCATGATGGGCTTGAGCACTTGTGTTACCTTTAAGCTCGATGTCTTGTAGGTAACTTAGGTTTTTGCTGTATATAGTTTTAGTATAGTTTCAAGAAATATAGGCAATCGGCCCGTAGTTCAATGAGCGCAACGGCGCACGAAACAAATTTTAACCGTCATAATCATAATATTTTCGTTTGGAAGACAGGAAATCAAAATAAGATTAATTAAATATAATTGCGACAAACATGTGTGGTTATTTTTCGTGTTTTGTTCACGAATGTAGGTACCTACCTATGTGATAATAACGCGAGTTATTTATAAATAGATACTTTTAATTTTGCTCGTGTATGTTTCTAATTATACAGATATGCCACGTATGTATTTCTAAAGAAATATGTTTCATTTTTAATCTTTACTAATAGCTGCAGCTCCCGGCTTCGTCCTCGTACAAAGGTACGTTTTAAAAATCTTTCATGTGCCTGTTTCTTGTTCCTACTTCAGAATCATATGCTTTTTGGACGCTCTGTATCTGAAAGAAACACATGCCTTGTTCTGCCCCATCGACATATTTGCTCTGTCCTAATCGCTGAATGCATCAAGCTTGTGTACTGCCAGTCACTAAATCTGCGGTAAATTGGTAACTTTGTATTGCTATTAAGAAGACAATTTTATAATTTTCGAGCACGTCCCGAAAGTTCGTGATGAGACCCTGCAAAGGAGCCGGTAATACGCTGCAACTTCCTTTGAAGTAAGACACTGCAATTAGGATCTATTTGGGAAGACGTGATAGAACTTCCCAAATTTCTTGTAAAATTAAATTATTATATAGTTTCGCAATTAAATTAAAATCAACTACCGGTAACTCACTTTTAAAGGGTTTGGAAAGTGGTATACTTTAAAGATCTTTAAAAGTTTAAGGCACGTCGGCATCCGCTTCAAATGTTTGGGGGTAGAGTTGTGAAAGTATGAATTGCAATATTTTTTTTTGCTTTTTAGAAATGTAAGCCCTAAATAGTTTTCGATGTGTCACAGGCCATAATTTTGGCTCCTCCTGATTATTCCCACCGCAATTATGGTGATGTACTCGTATGTATGGAATTTACATAAATATAAAGAAAATTGTAGAGAGACTGACAAATCACATGTTGCCATAATAATCACACTAATATTAGGATTAGGCAATGCTAGTATTTTATATGCTCAATATTTTCTGTTTTTTTCGAATATCTGTGGAGTGAGCTAGTAGTAGTTTGAAATAAAGATTTTTTATGGCGACTTATTTTTGGAATTGGCTCGAGCTCCTTAGGCCTTGGGATACAACTGTTTACTCTTATTGTATGTGTAAATTTTTTAATTATTTCATTTATTTTCATAATAACAGATTCGCAGGAAAAACGTCTCCAGCGACAATCTTTCTAGATATTGTTTGTTTTGTTCTCATAAGTCTCATCACTGGTTATTTTTATGTAAGTACCGAGAAAAGAAACGGGCTTTAACCAGGCTTTTATAAATAAAAAGTTTTACATTTGAGGTGCGGCCATTCTGGCTATAGGTAGAGCTAGAGGGGTAATCTCTCAGCGCCAGGGTCGGCCACTCGCGAATCTCCTCATATTCCGGTTTCAAGGGCAGGGGGTGGAACGTAAAACGTACGCCGCCGCCGCGCCGGGGGAAGAGGTTTAATACTTGATATTTATATGTGAATAATTTCATAAGCTGTCTTGTAATCGTGAAAATGTGCAACATATAGAAACTTATAGTAATCGATTTTAAAATTGAAATTATTGTAGAATGGAGGATTATTTTTTCATGAACATGATTTTTATTGGTTCTTAAACCATTGCTTCTTACTATCCTTACTAATATAATATACGCGAAAGTTTGTTTGTATGTATGTATTGATGTTTGCTACTCTTTCACGCAAATCTACTGAATGGATTTTAAAGAAACTTTACAATAATATAGCTCATACATCAGAATAACACAAATGCTATAATTTATAAAGATACTAGCTGAGCCCCGCGGTTTTACCCGCATGAGTCCCGGACCCACCGGAATTCCGGGATAATAAGTAGCCTATGTGTTAATCCAAGGTGTTAGCAATCTCCATACCAAATTCATTTAAATCGGTTTAGTAGTTTTGGCGTGAAAGCGCGACAAACGGACAGACAGAGTTACTTTCTCATTTATAATATTAGTAAAGATAAAGATTGTGTGAATTGTCCAAAAAGTGTCAAGTAAGTAGGAAAATATTCTGCCATCTGCGAGCTATTCTGGCGTAAGCCAAAACCGTTAGAGTTACATGTATTTAATGTTTTATCTTAAATAGTCCTACATAAAAGCCGTCGACAGCAGATATCTATCTTTTATGTGTAAGCCATTATCGCCAAAATAGTGAACCATAAATACAATAAAAAATTATAATTTATTTCTAATGCACATTTGGTAGTAATATATTGATCCTTATAACAAAATTGTTTTTTTTTTTTGCATCTGGTATTTAAAATAGATAAAATTTATCTATGTTTTTCTTCTCCAAGATCCTAAAGATAGATAGGAACTTGGAGAAGAAAATAACCTAATAGAAGTACTAATCCTGCGCCGAAGTCGCGGGTACCAGCTAGTATTATATATCAGTAAAATAATTAATTTCAGAGAATAAGCATTTTCATTGAAATATTTTTTATTTTTGAGCTCATGATAATAATAAGAATTTGAATATTTTATTTATTTATAATTATGCGGCTGCTCAACGGTAGGTGAAAATCTTGTAACATTTCTTTAAAGTATATTCTCCAACATGTCTCCAACCCTTACTTACAATAAGCACATCAGCCGTAATACCGGCAATGCACCGCGGTACCAAACCCGCACCCTCGCCGATACCCTATGCTGTGTCGAGGGGATGTTTATTGTTTGCTTTCGTTTGTCAGTGTTTGGAAAACGGGAGTGGAGCAAGCACAATCTACCTTATAACAACAATATTATGGGCCCTCAAATAACAAAACATACGTTTTGTTTGAAATTGTCTTTAAATACTGGAAAATTCTTATTGAATAATATTTACTGATGCTATTATCTCTTATCACAAGACATTAATAATCATTGTGCACGGACATGGTCACTTTATATTTCAAAACAAAAAGCACGAAACGCTGTGTGAACGTTGTGTTAGTTTGACAGTTGGCACAGTGGGCAAGTCTCTAATCGCTGCGCCGTAGGTCCGGGATTCGATTCTCTGATGGTCAACTACACCAAGCTCAACAATAAACAAATCAACTCTTACAGCCCCGCACTAAGTTCAAAGACTTGTATCGTGGGGGGCGCATACATTTACGTCACACCCAGAACCAGAAGCAAAAATTTCGTTTCCTTTCAAACGGTTTTATTTATGTCTAGGTACGGTGTAGTAAAATTATGTGTATGATGTAAATGTTTCCCACACCCGCGATACAAGTCTTAAACACAAGTGCTGACTGTGTGTGTGTGTTTTCTATTATACGTCAATTTAACTTTGTCAATCATCTAATAAAATTAATCGACATCTTATAGATATCTCATATAAACTTGTACAAGTTCGATGATCGTTACCTCGCTCGTGTAAATGTCAACCCTCATTTCAGCAGCGATGTTGTTCTATCACATTTTATTTTATGTTTATCTACTGGCACATGCGCCTCTTTCATTCAACAAAAATAATTTTAATACTGTTAAATTTTCTTATTTTCACAGAAATCTATCATCAGACGTTGCAAAGCAAATTCAATTAAATCTATTTTTATTAGTCAAATGAAATGAAATTAAATTTTATTAAAATTAGTTTCTTGTCGGATTTTTCTCGAGATGGCACATATTTCGCGTATCTGGCAATTAGAGTAATTAATTTTCATGAGTGCCTCAGAGCCCATGTGACAAAAATATTTTGAATTTGAAATTCAGATTACGCAATACTAATAAATTCTTAACAACTTGTCAACGTAACTTTAAGTTAGAAACTCGCGTAGTACCTAACTTCTATTTGCGACTAGTTTTGCTAACTTTGTGCTAACTTAGGTCTCTGGGGAGCGATCCGTTACGACAGGTATGCCGGGACAAGATATGTCGAGGGACATATCGAGCAATTCATCCCGGGATGTCGGGAGATGAGGGACGTATCACGAGCTCAGCCGGGGACGCATTAAGATATCTATCAGGGGACTCATCATAGTTTTGAACATGTGATTTAGTTATAGTATTAAGTTTGTGTGATCGATATGCTACTTTACGATTGGTTTATAAACAAAAACAAACAAAAACTTAACAATTTTGTTAATTCCCCGAGTTACAAGAGTATTTTGCCGGATAATGTAAAGCATACAGTTGTCTAGCATAATACCCAGCAATGTTGTCAGTATATTATAAAATAAAATACACATAAGCTTGTATTATCACCATATAAAAATCTGCCCTCGCAAACAGCAATTTACTCAGTTTAAACAAAAACAACCGATCAATTCGCGTAATGACCGGTTAAAGTAAACAATCACCAGCCTTCCACCCTCGGCTTCAAAGATTTAGCTCCCAGGGTTATTTGTACTTTACCTGTACCTTTGATGTCTGTATTCGCGAAAAACTCAAAAGTTATGAAAGGATATATACCCACCTCTCGAGTGGGGATAATATTCTCCTAATCCTGTGAACTTGCGTCTTGCGCATCATATAAAGAGGAGAAATAACTGACTAAGGCATATTTGTTTCTTTTGTGGCTTTAAAAGCTTTAGCTTTCAAGCACAATATGTTATAGACTATTTTTGAGAAAAAATGGCGAATCTTTTCTGAAAATGAAACCTGATACAACAGAGTTAAATAAAGAATGACGTTAGCTTTGCATGTGTACGATATAGTAGGTATATTATAATTTTAAGAGTTTAATCGAATGAGCCTCAAACTACACTACTGCTATAATACATTCAAAATAATGCATATATGCAGGTCACGCAATAATACAATATACAACAGTTATCATATTTTTAAATCTATTTACGTAAAATAACATTGAGAAACCTACTTCCCGAAAATTACAATGAAACACTCGCAACTAAATATCCAGCCCCTATCTAATTTTACTGACTACGAAAATAGAACCTAGGTAGATCCCATGGCATCTAGGCGAAGTAATAAAGCACTAGAAGGTAAACGAGCAATTTACGACGAACTGTTAAACTGAGGAAGGAATTTAATTACGCCTTCTAAACCTGCCTCCAGTCTATTGGGCGTTCACTTCAGCCGATTTTGACTAACTGATAACTAGTTATAACTGTAATGTAATTCAACAAATTTAGATTCTATCCTGTCTGTGTCCGAAATCAAATTCTACCCAGTCATTGTGCGAAATGTCGCATAAATATTCATAAATTCTCCAAGGAGTCGAAGGACACCATTCTTGTCTGTAGCTGTAGGCCGAATTCCGATTTAGATGGTATTCGCAATATTGTTTTCGTAAATGTTTTAGTTGCGGCGAAATTAGAAACATAAGGCTTTGTCGGGCTCGTTTGAATAAAACATATGGTACTCGTATATCTGAAGGGTTGCGCCTTGGGATCGAGTACGGGTTTATAAATATTTTTGAAGATCTGCTGACTGGGGGAATGAAAGTCATCCGATGACAAAATGTGTGAGCAATACTATACACTAATAAGTTCTTTTAAGTTTATTTTTTATAACAGGCGTGGTCCACAAAGCTTCGAAATAATAATAGGATCAGTAAATGGAACTACATCAGTCCCAATAAACTAGTCTGTTAGTCAGTCCGTTCCGACCACAAAATATATCTGTCGGGTGGGTGACGTCACACACATTACCGGGTATCAGCCCATAAATTAGTTTTACGGGTAGCCCTTCCACCCTTACTCTTTAATGTGATAACAGTAAATCACCTATGGACAATCGCGAAACAGGTTAATCAGACCGCGTAGTGAAGGGACATACGTTTGAAAATTAATGAAAGAATTCTTCAGGCTGCAGAATCTATGATTCGCACAGTGTTTAACCCTTGACGAAAAAGAGAGGTGTTATAAGTTTGTTGTATACATATGTACTATCATGGCTTTAAACGGCTGGACCGATTTAGATTAGTTTTTTTTGTTTGATAGGTGACTTTATCGAGACTGCTTTTATCTATACTTGATAAAAATCGGTGTAACCGTTTTCCAGATAGATCGTATATTATAAAATAGTATTGCAATTATTGCAAAAAATACATACTGTATAAATATTGTACTGACAATGACAAAAAATAACCAAGTCATTAACAATAATAATTTTACACATCTGCGTTTACCCTTACTGTAAATATGTGTAGTGTGCGCCTCACATAGATAACGCAGACGTCTTTAGGTAACTGTTCGCGGGTTAAGGGATGAAGGTATTTCCGCCGTTATTGCGGAGGATCGGGGGCAGTATCAACCCCTAGGGCCCGGCAACACAATTAACTAAATATTGTTATTTTTAATCCACTGCCGGATGGAACTTAAAGGTCTTTCGCTAATATAGATATTAGCGAGAGGGTTATTTCATAGGAGGGTAAATTTTACTTAATTGGGTATTTTAAGCGTTGCTCAGTCTGTAACGTGTTTTAATTTTGACGGTTTGGTAATTTTGTTAGCGCAAAGGTCAACTCCATTAACTTATCTACTTTAGTCCTTTTTGTGTTTAATTGCTTCGTATTTAATTTAAGCCATTTTGGGGTACTTTTACCACCTAATTAAAAGTATAAAGAGCAAAGCTGTTTCAATTGAGCAACATTAATAAATGACAACTGCCACTTCGTGAATTTAACATGTGCTCCATTTAGATGAAATAAGTCAAACAGGGACAAACTTCGGGAGGGAAACTCCTATAATGAAGATACAGCCGTGGTCCCGTCGCGGCACGACTAACATGTGGTGGATATATGCCGCGATTATTACGCGGTGGTGTGTATCAACCAGAGTTGTGTCTATGCACCAAGTGACATTTACGACAAGATAAAATCTCGAATAAGAAAAAAAATCTGGAGAGAGTAACAACGATATTAAAAATAATGCTTAAAACACAAGTATTTTTAAGCACGCTTGCAACATGCCCCATCTTTGGCCGCATCGTCACTTTTCATCAGGTGAGATAGAGGTCAAATGCTTGCCTATCCAGCATTAAAAAAAGCATGTCAATTTTTGAACGACGGAAATCTAGTATTGGGGAAAAATTCGTCCTTCTAATCGAGCGAAGCGAGATCTCTAGGTTGACCTGGGTCGCTCAGAACTTTTTCCGTCCGTCCATCTGTCAGAGGCATCTAGCGTCTAAACCATGTAAGCGAATGACTTCAAATTCTCATATAATATGTAAAACTACGGCCCAAAGCCAGAAATTACATTTAAAATTATATAAATGAAAACATTAAAGGGGCATATACATATAAGTGGGGAGTTTAATATTTTTAAATTTTTTTATCGACTCTTGTTCGGTATCTTTGAAAAGGGCTTGAAAAGTAAAGTATGAAACCGGTTTAAAAAAAAATCTAAGTTGAAAAATAACGATTTGCTAGGCCACTACAGTCACTGTTTTTAGACCTATTTTGTCCCGGGGTCTATCTCAATAACGGCTTCACACTGAACACTGAAACTTCGTATAATATCCGTCATATCCGGTACCTGAACAACAAATACAGAATTCAAACAAATAGTATATAGAAAAAGTTATAAACAAGTACCCTCAAAAGTTTTTCTCTGTGAGGCAAAATGTAGGCGCGAGATCTCAGTTCGGCGCGAACGACTAGTGTAAATCTGGATTTGACTAAAATTATACATATGTTTTAATTTCATCAACGCAGTCGAAGCTGCGGGAGTTAGTATTATTTACACTCTTTGTACTGTAAAACCATCGTCACATAATCCATAATTAATTGTGGGAAAATTCTGATGATGACAAGTTTCGTCAGCATTCTTTAGGAAAATTTAATTGTATTGACTGTTCTTATAAAAACATTAGTAATTAAACAGCTTCTTAAGTATTGTTTATAATTAATTTTTAGGTAGTAAATTTAAACCAACCATCAATAAAGAAGAATTATTAATTCGTTAGTGAAAAGTAAATTATTATATAACAAAATCCTTTTTTCATATCTTACTAAGAAATTAGCCGACCGTCACGATAATTCAAAATTATATTCTCGTATAATCTGAACAATTGATGTATACTTAATCTGTCTGACATTAGGTATGTTTTGTGGACTCACAGAAATGGAAAACACTTTAGTGTACTCAATTACTACTAAAACTTAGTCTAATCTGAACTGCCCGTTGGCTTAGTCGGGTGGCGTTCGCCTTCTAAGCAGGGGTATCGGGTTCGATTCCCGGCGGGAACATAAGTTTTCTCCCCATGGAAAATTTGTGTTTCTGGTTCTGGTTGTGATTGATGTGAATGTTTCCGGCACCCAGGACACAAGTCATCGAACTTAGTGTGGGGCTGTGAGTGTGAAAGCGTTTATGTTCATTTTTATGTTTAATCTGTCTGTTCTATTATATAGAAAACTTTTTTATACCTATACAAAGCAAAATATACATGTGAAATGTGGTGGACGATGGGGCATATTTTCTAACTAGTCAATGTAATGAAAATTAGAAAAAAAAACGACTAAGAAAAATGTGATCTATGAAATTGTATGTAATCCCTTTTAATTTCCTTAATTTTGATACTTTCACATTACTATTTCGCTCTAAAAAACCGCCATTAAGTTTTTTTTTCAACACGTGTCTAAGGAAATTTGGATTTCCAGACGAATATTACGGACTCTCACATTACGATGCCTTAACTGTCGAGATCTACCAGCCTGTAATAAAAAAAATTACGAATAAACATACAAGATAAGCGCGAAAAACATATTCAGATAGATTCAGTTGTTTGGTTCTAGCAGCGATTTTCAACTCCAAGTATCAAGTGTGTATTCGCTCCCAGTACGTGACGAAACGGCTCATTTTGTAACGGCCCGGTTTATTACTTAAAGTCAGGAGGAGGAATAGCGGCCTATATCTCCGAGAAACAAGATATTTGATGTATCCGAGACGAGGGACCTTGAAGTGCGATGAGGTGCTCTCAAGGTTTACTGACTTTTTATTACAGATATTTGGAAGGAAATGTATGAAATGAATAAAATTTATAAAGGCTAGCATGTAGCCTTTGTACGTAACAAGATACCTGAAATTCTTGAATTGATAACAATATAATCTTGATGGAAACTGCTACGTTTCACCAAACTTTGCATTCATGAGGCGAAGCAAAGTCTAGGACTATCACTGAGACACAATGAAAAAGTATCAAGTATGTTTGAAACGCGCTTGTTTGCGCAATGAGTTGAATTTAATGACGTTACAAAGTTATGTACATACATTTTGTTTTTGCTTACAGGAAAGTTTTGAGCGTGGACAGACATAGTACTTGTGGTTACGTGCCGTTACTCGAATACTATATTGTTTATTTTTTTGCCTATATTTGCAGTGTTTTCCGGAACATCTAAAAGTTCCGCAAAGTACTCCCTGAGACCGAAACGATTGTGACTTAACTTTAACCTTAATAAAACAGTTCCTGCTTTTTGCACCTAGCTTATTCACGCAACATTAAGTTAGTCAAAAGTGTTTTTGTCCGTTTGAGGTTAGAAGCAAGTTAGAGGCAAATCTAGCTGGAGGAGAGTAACATTTCGCTTCAATGTGGCACATGGAAATGTACCGCAAGCTACAATTTTATGTGCCCGCTATTAAGAAGAACCGCAAGAAACTACTCTAAGACATGTTATTTTCTCAATGTTTACAAAATTGGGCACGTCATTGCGGTTTCCGGAATTTCAGGTGTTGGTGATTTTACTTGTGATAGCTGTAAAAGCCCTGTAATAAAAAAAAATGCATATTTTGAACTTCCGCTGAACTGTCGCCGCAGTGGGTAAGCTTTGGCTTGCTACGCCGCGAGTTTTGGGTTCAAGAGAGAAAAAATCCATTCCGAGGATCAATTGCGCACCCACGATAAAAGTTAATGAACTTGTTATGGGACTGTGCCTGTTATTGTAATAGAAAAAAAAACCTGTTACCTACAGCTACGTTTGCGTTACTAATGGTGATATTGAAGCGGTATGTTCCCTACTTCCAGTTTCATGAATTTTTAGAACGTTTTCGACAGTCTTTTATGTCATCCTCCTTTTGTTTACTTTTCTGTTAAACTACTATGCTGAAGCAACGAAAAAGTTATAGACGGAGAGACAGGTTATTTTAATTTGAGAAGATGTGATATAATCCCTATTTTCATATATTTTCTTCTTAAAATATGATGAATCTCCCATTAAATATTTTAATTATAGTTGATACCTTGTAATATAATCAGAGGCAGACAATGGGGTGGAACCCAACCCGTAAATAATACAGCAGTAATCAGCTGCCAGACAAGCCTTGACCTTCCAAGCAGATATGTAGAGCGTAGGTGAGACGTAGAGAGCTCTCGTAGAATATGTAACCTACATCAAGAGTGAGTGATTTTTGACAAGTAACTATGCAAATTATTTATAGCTCTCTCGCGCGGCTTCATTCTCTTTTATGATGAAGATTAGCCCTACTTTCTATAAACTATCTATTCTCATATATGAAAGAAAGACAATCAAACGCATTCACAGTCTGTGAGTGTGAGTGTTGGTTGCCGAAAACATTCACATATCACACGATCACACCCAGAAATAAGTACTAACGGTCTAGGAAGAAAAATTGAGTTCCTGCCGGAAATTGAACCCAGGATCCACGGCGCAGAGGGCAGAGACTTGCCCACTGCGCGATCTGAATAATAAAAGTAAAACCATTGCTACACTTTTGCTTGAAGGAGGGCTTTTAATTTCATTGCATTTATAGGCTATTATTTATCATCAGGCTCACAAATGTAAAATAAAACTAAATTCTTGCGGATGTGGCAAGCATTTTTTATAATAAAGCTTATAATATAACAAATCCAATGTCACCAACCTTATACATTTTTTTCATTCACGCTTCGCCTGTTTACAAAATTACACCAACATAATTACTTCCTCTGCGAAACAGAACCGTCCTTTTATATTATATTTAGCTCTAGATTTAATTTCAAGGAACAAATGGGATCTTATTTCACGTCCCGAATGTTCTGGGAACCTTGGCATTGTGGAGAAAGCGAGATTTCGCTGTTTTCGCTCGTTCTGATCATGAATCTTGCTTACTCTACATTCTCTTGGCTCTACGTTCCTATGCGTCATGCTTAGCATATACCTGCTCGAGAAATTTATACGAGTTGACTATCTTTATAATATTTCTCTTAAATTTACTTACTTTTCTATTACTAGACTTCATGTCTAGTGATAGAAATGCAAGTATATTTGGGGTATTGATATTTTTTTTAATAAAATTTTTCGGTTTGAAACGTCATTGTATAGGTAGTGTAATTACAAACCCGTATCTAGGGAGCAAGCGCCCATAGAACAGTGTTCTGTTCTTTAAAGTGAATTCTAAAGCTCAGATCTAATATCTAACCAAGCGTATATTCAGTATGATTTTACCCGAAAATTTAACTATGTCCTAGGAAAATTCTGATATATTTTATATTCAAATTCGGATAAAACCCGGAAATTTAGGCAGAAGAGCGCAGAAAAGTCGCACAAAACTACGTTATTTAAAATTCTAGCCGATACCTCAGATAGATGCACAGTGACCCTGACCATCAGGCAAACGATTTGCTTGTTTTTTTTCCTTAAGCAGTAATAAAAATACAGATACGGCCTTATATGATGCGAGTTCTTTTATTACGACATCCCACTCACCCCTACGAAAGAGTGACTGACACACGAGTTTAAATCACGTGACGAAATTAAAGCCTACGCAACCCTAAAATGAGTAAAGGGGGGAGGCGAAGGGTGGTAGAGAAAAAGCACCATAGGAAAGTTCATCAAAATAACGAGAATATCCAATGAATTAATCTTCATTTATATGTAACGAACACGCGGCAAATTTATTTAAATTCTTTTTCACGGGGGAACGTAATTTATCCGAATCAAATGAAACAAAATCCATTACGTTTTATAACCTTATAATAAGCTTCCGTTACTTATTCCGCGAATCTAATAACTGGAGGGGGTGGCAGCGATAAATAATAAGATAATAGACAGGGGAAGGTGCAACCCTCGAATCGAGGGTAGATCAGCAATGCCATCGGCAGCGAACGATCCCAATATGTTATTGGCACTTCTATGGAATTGTTTTTGTTTGTTAGTGACAGTATTGTTTGGACCATGTTTGAGTATGATAGTGGAATCGAATGGTAATAAAAGACAGATGAAATTTGGACTGTCTTATAATAAGGTAAAGCCTAAAGTTTAATTTAGACGAAGTTACTTTTCTATTCTTATATACTTTATGATTCCTTTCTCTAGTCGACAGTTAAATGGAATCCTTAAAATATACGACTAAAAGTATGTCTGACTTCTGAGTACTCCATAATTTTCACGAAACTTTGTTCTTATTTGCTTTCTGAAGTAAGTTTTTACTTTCCTACACGTGTTGCTACGCCTTGCTGGTGTTTCGCATGATTCGAAGAAATAAACATTCAACAAGAAATATCGAGCAAAAGTTTAATAACAAACAAGTAAAAGTACTGAATCATAGGGTTTTTCGGAACATTACCTACATTCTAAATTACAGTCAACGATATGGAGGGTAACGTGTTTCGAACGAATCACGAATTAACAATCGATTAAACTGCAAACCGATAAATTTGTCGTTAGCGTCAACCGGCCCAAAAATGTTTACTGTATTATATTTACATACAAACAAATAAATTCCCCGTCAAACGATAGGTTACCAACTTACACAAATACGTCTTTTTACCTTCGTATCTAGTAGCAGGGGATTCACTTAAAGCGCACTATCACATCACAACACCGCACTCTCAAACGATTAAACACAATAATGCAACAACACACGTGTTTCCAACGAAAACAACGGCGCTACGTAACGGCGTGCTAGCGCCGCGGCCGCCCAACTCGCACTGTCAACCGCCCGCCCAAACGAGAGCGAAAACATCCCCTATTATCCCCCATCCCTTTCTGTCGTACTTATTTGTATATTTTTGTTTCAGAATGACTTCTCCTGTAGTGAATGTGTCGGTTTCATTGACGCCTTTCCCTAATAAAGGAAGTGAGCTGATGCTTCGTTTCACGGCTGCCTGCCGTGCCGGTCCCGTGCCGGCCGGTGGCCTCCCGCTCGGGTGCAAGGAGGTAAGGGGGTAAGGGTTGAAGTTAAGATACTGCTACTGCAGGGGACTGGGGTGAAAATGGTGCGCTTTATACGAAGCATTCGAAGGTAAACTGTTTTTTCCGATACGGAATGTTGGCAAAAAGCACTAAAAGTAACAAACAGGTCATCGAAGCCGGGTTAATTAGTTTGTTTTACTCGTGGACTTCCAATACTAAGCTACAGTCGATACGCAGGGACTGACAACTTTTTACTGTGTTTTATTTAAACCAAATGAATATGTAGGTACCTACAACTTATTGGATTTTTTAACAATAACTACAAAGTGGTAATATGTTGCGGATATAGATCGACTATACATCGACAACTCTACTATGCTAATAAACAATCGTGATAAAATCAATGGTGGTTGGATTTTTTATGCTATATTCTTTTTCAAATCTGCAAGTACCCCAATATGTCACCAAAAAGGAACTGGGGCTCCAGCAGCAGCATCTATAACTTTGAGAGTCAGCATATAACGCATTCATGTCTATCGTATTTGCCAACCTTGGCCGTATGATTACTTATAAAACGTGACCAAACAAAAATAAAAAAGTTTCATCTATAGTATGTGAATGTGCTATGGTGATGGCACAAAATGTTGTCAGCGTATGGCGAACAAAATTAAAAAATATGAAAACGCGCAAATGTGAAACATCGATCATTCATTATCGTTGACTAAAAAAATCGCCACGGAACCGTCCGGGCCGTAAATATAGCACGATGTTCCGCGGTAATGCGGGCCACGGGACGACATCATGGGACGCCCGTCCCGTGTCCCACCCGCCCTACAACACCATAAATCTTTCACCTGGTACTTTAATACCTATAAGCGTCGAGCCGGAAACGTGAAATCGTTCCCAAAGAATTGAATTCGCGGCGATATTTTCCCCTTTTCCGCGCTTTAAACACGAAAACACAAAGGTTAAGTGGGCGATCCAATCTCGTGATGGGTATCAAAGGCGCAGATTGGCGTTCGTGGCGGCTTCGCAATCTGCTTAACCCGACTTTTGCCGGTCGCCGGTGGCCGTCACGGCGAACACTGGAACGATTTACATAATGCTGGACATGGCTTTATTTCTCATATTTTTATAATGTTCAAGATTCACGATCGAGCGTTTCGAAACGAAGATTATACAAAAAATATGATGATATTTTACACTGTATCCAAACTGTAGTAATTGTGGTAAATAAGTTTTTTTTTATTAGGTAATTTGAATGTTAACTAAAGAGAAGCTATCGTAAATCGAAAGTTAGTGTCTATTGCATGCGATAATGCTTATTGAAAAATGTATTTATTACTTACTACTACTATGTCGTACTAAAAAAATATGCATGGTCTTAAAAAGTGTATAAAACTATATAACTATAAATACCTTCTGTTTCATCGAAGTCGCTTAAAACATTAAATGTAATATATAATACTCAGCTTTATCTGATAAAAAAAATGTGAATACTATAATGTTAACAATTTTGTTCCATACCAGTGTGCGCCCTGTCCCCGGCACGCGATGCCAGAATGGTTCCAGGTTTTTATTTCTTTGACCTGGACAGGATCGCATGTTTTCTGAAGACAGACGGAGCTACTCTTATCTATTTCATTTTACGACGTGGCCGTGGTTGTGTCTTGGTAATAATTTTTCAACGCGACTTTTTCAAAAAACAAAACGTTAAATAATATCACTACTGATCATACCTACTGATAGTATTCTTTGGCCGATTCGTTTAATTTCATTTCTTTGGACAAGTTTTAATAATTAATGATAAGTATTATAATGCTCCAGTGGTTTAAAATTATATTTTCTTATGATAATTTAATATACAGTTAGATTATTTGTATTTGTGTGTCTTTTGTTGGAATATATTTATCGTCATGTTCTACCGGAAATTTTGCCTATATAAAGTATATATATATATATTTTAAAATCAATTAGTCAACGAAGCGCGTTGCGGCGGCGATGCGACAACTATGATTTATAGATTGTATAGAATACTCCATCTACATTACAGAAAATATAACATTGAGAAGAATGTCGGAGAACTGAATGAGCTTAGGGTTAGAACAAGAATAAAGGTCTATTTTAGTATTTTAAAAATAACCCTGTATATAAATTTGATGAAGAAAGCTACGAACGAGTAATACTTTTGAGCACCAAGCTCTTAATGTATCTATATGCAAATAGATTCAGCCTCTATAATGTCTATCTGTCTATAAAATACGTAGACTGTACTCGTTCGGGTCTTTGAATTTCAAATTTATTGCACTTTACCCCCACATATTTAGTTTTTATAGTTTACGTAATATCTCGGGAATTAACCGCACTAAAAACTTTTTTTCTTTTACCTCGACGTTCAAATCGCGAAAGTTTAAAAGTTAATTTTTATGTTAAACTTTCTTTAAATATAAACAAGACGAAAATAAAATGCCGCCACGATGCGGGTGACGAGTAAGTGGGCGTCTGGAGCAGACGGGGCCGCGCGCGAGCGATAGTCGAGGGCCCTTCACTCGATCCGTTGCGTTGTCTGAAGAACAACGCACTAGGGGAAAGAAACTCTGTTGTTGATATAGTTGTTAAATAAGCTGCATATTTCAATTGAATCGTCACTGATTTTTAAAACAGGCTCTCCTTTGGCGAAAGTAAATGAAAATTTGTCGATAAAATTAGATAAGGCTTGAAATGTACTTCAAACATTAATATTTATAAGCTCTATATTCAAATAATTTCGTTTACAATGTCAAGCTCACGATTCCCATAAAACCTCTTGTAAAATTGTTATGCAATATCAAAAGTAGCTTATTTTATCGCCGAGTACATTCTGTTTCTGGTTTTTGTTTTCATTACGCCTTTTTAAAAACGAAGTTGCACGATACAAGACGATTTATAGAAACAACTATATTCATCTCAGTAATAACGCTAACATCGACTACTAACAACGGCGAAAATAACACGGTACACGTCTCATCATAATATGTTTCAGGTTAATAAGTCTATCTACGTCTGGTCTGACTCACCGCATATTTGCCTACCGTCTCGTAGAGCCGGCTACGACGTAGAGATGCCGTAGTAGAGCCTACCAGAGATAAATAAGATATGGGAGCCTACACCATAGTGTCTACGACGTAGAGATATCGTAGATTCGTAGACATAGCAAGTCAAGCTGTTTAGTGGCGTCTAGTTTGTCTAGTGCTTAGTCGGTAGTATACAGGCTGAGGGCAGTTAGTCTTAATATATAAGAACGGTTTTCGAATGTTGCATACGATGCGTAATACACTAAGTTATAAAACTTTCTTACGCGTTTGCATTTATTTACACTTATTAAACGCAAGCAAAGCTTGAATAATTAAACGAAAGCAAATCTTAAAAAACCGACTTCACCGCTTCATCTTCGGAATCTTGATCAGATTTAATGTATTAAACACACATTATTGACTATAACTCAAAAACTACTGATCAGATCTTGATCAAATTTAAATGGGACCAATTAGAAAGCAACATCTTTCAAACCAAAAAAAATATCGAAAAGGGCTCACGTGGAGAGAAGTTATGAAGTAACACATAAAAAAAAATACAGTCGACTTGAGTACCTCCTCTTTTTTTGGAAAGTCGGCAAAAAATACTTAAAATACTCAACAATTATGTATCTTTTTTAACCCTTGTAGTATATTTTTCGAACTGATTGCAGCATGGAAGTTCTAAATAATATCTTTCGGTCAATTGGGATCCTAAGTATCGCTTTTATTAAAGTACCTACATGTAAAATTTATAAGAAATTGTGTGAGAAATCTAAACAATAGTTTTTTTAATTGCTTTCTTTAACAACGCTCAAGGCACGGTATTATGTCTATTATACTACCATTTTATAAAAAAACTATGTAATAATAACGGCATGCGTGACTTTATTAATTTTAATTTGACACTTTTATATCCTAGCTTTAACTTTAAAAATGCCAAACCGATTTACATTCGGTAAAAAATTAACTGATTACATTGTGTGAATTGTAAAATAATGAAACATTAAATAGAGATGATCGTTGAAGTGTTTCACAACTCACCCCTTTTACAAATGCAATACGTAAGTACTTTAGTACAGGAACCATATACTTAATATCCGGAATGACTGCACGAGAACACCCCGTACATGGCTGTGTAGTACAGTGTAGCGGCTGCTTAATTACGCAGCATCAATTAGTAGTCGCGCGGGACGGCGCGTGCGGGAGCGCACACTCACGCGAATTGAATCACTTTTTGGTTCATTTTGTTTAACGAATTCCGGAATAATTGCTTTAAAACGCAACCAAATTGCGTTGCGTACCAGTCAAATTATAGAGTAATTTTTTTTTTTACTTTTAAACTTAAATTGATTGCCGTCGCTTCTAGTATCGGAAACCATCACAATGTGAAGAACTTTTCAAACAAGATTCAATGATAGGAAATACATAAAATATGCAGGGAAAATTCGCGAAAATAACAAAAATAAATCAAATAAGCTATATTCACTATAATTATTTCAATAGAATTGAGAACACTTCTCTTTTTCGGATACGAATGATGAAGGAAGTCATCAATCTATAGGAATTTGTTTTTCTATATGTAAGCATGTCCGCTATAAGGCCGCTGATTGTACTGTTATGTTGTAACTATTTTTTGTTAAACAATATTTTTTCTTGATGTGCGATAAAGAGTATTGGCATTGTATTGTATTTTCCCCGGCATACGAGTACGATTCATTTGTACCTTCATCCATCGACTTACATTCTTAGTATTATATGATACAGTCGCTGGCTATACATCATAAATAACGTAATAAAAATTTTCACACGCACAGCCCCGTACTAAGTTTTAAGACTTGTGCCGCGGGAGCAGGAAAATTTACGTTAGGTAGGTTAGGTAGAGCAATTTTCCTTTTTTGTTCTTGCTTTTTACCCGCGGTGTAAAAAGCAAGAACTTTTCCACTGTGTCAATTCGGTTGTAAACTGTTGTAAAAAAGCTTTGACAGTAGTATGTAGTTCGACTTATATTCATAAATATCCGATGGTAATAAGGTAATTGGTGTTAATTGTTACATATTTTTAAAATAACATCGTTCTATACAGGTTTAAGCCCATAAATAGTAAAATTGATTTTATTTTGTATAGCAGTATCCATGCTAGCGATATTTTATCCTTTATTAATTAATCACAATAGTAAAATTATAAATGACTATAAAATATAAAAGGTACATCTAAAGATTAATACCAGTTATTCATTTTTTATATTGCTTTGCCAACCAACAAAATAAGATTATCGGCTGCTGGTTCCTTTCCAGTGAACATCACAAAGCCACGTACTAAGGGCCCGCGCATACTGCGCGTTATTAACCGGGAAGATTTACAATAAAGCAGTTTACACACACCGCGCTCTAGATGTCTCGCACGCAATATCGTTAATTCATAGCACCATTAAGGTGATCTCACTGATAATGAGGGCACAGGGGACGCCTTTTTAATTATATAATGTAGAAATATATCAGCTCTATTAGCTGTAAAATTACCAAGAAATTGGTCGTATTTATATATATATATATATATATATATATATATTAACTGTTTAACATAGACACGTGGATGTTTTTTTTTTTTATTCAAGATTGGCAAACTTTTGACCACTTTCTCACCTAATACAATCAGCAACTAAAGTAGGTGATTGGAAATATCTAGATTTTCAAAGCCGCTGATTCATATTGAAAAAAAGTATTAACTTTATTCTAAGATGTTAAAAAAACACTTGACTATAGTCAATGTTTTTAAAACAGAGTATATTTAAGTCTCATTTTCGTGTAAAAAAACACGATCTCTGATATGATAATTCGACCACTTTGCAATATCTCACATGGTATTAATGCCGACTATTTTGAAAAACTGGATCTGTTCAGCGACATTTTTGCTGGCTATAGCTACATTTCTACAATATTGTAGTGCTGTACGCTTTGTAGTGCGTTTATTTTAAAGCTTTAATGAAATGTCATATTATATTTGTTTACTTACCTACTAATAATTTGTATGACAAAAAAATCACAGTCACCCTTTAATCAAGTACCAACGTAAATATATGAAAGGAAAACTAAGCTCACTTGAATTCCAACAGAAATCAAACAAAAGTAAAACCCGCGAAGTTTTTACTCTAGTCGTAGTCGGCTGCGGGTAATGGGCTGTATTCGGCTCTGCGGACGGGTCGGTCAATATTGGCGCAGTGAGCGGCCCGGGCCTTGTTTGCGGCCGATGGTATGTGCATGAGCCCTTACCCAACACAAATCAAACTTTGATAATGTAAGTACATACCTGAAATGGAAAGAAAAACGAACGATAACTTGACGAAGCGAATCAAGACGTTTGCTCAGATTTTTTTTACGTAATTTTTTTAATTTTATCGCGGAACGTCTAAATTAGTCAACATTTTGTTTATTTTAAAAGGAAACAGCGCAAATATACTCGACTTTTTCAAAACTTAAAAAAAAACGAAGCTTTAAAAGCATGAGTACTTTGTGTTACACAGGTAAAGCGTTATGATTAATAATACATAGCGTTAGTAGTAGCCCAACAACACAAGCAGTATTTTAAATTAAACACAAGTGCAGAAACTTTAGTTATTATAGTAACACACATGTTATGCAACACACGCACAAATATTGACATGACATATATAATAATATATAATATCGTTTATTGGTACATAAAAAGGCATTCAATAAGGTACACCATTGGTATTCAGTGTCGTTTACACAGATTATTGGTTAATGGCAGTAAAACACAACAATAGCATCCTCGGGTGAAACTCTGTCCCCCACACTAGGATATTTAAGGTGTTATCTAATTCAGTTTAATCTCTACGTAAGGAAGATTTTGCAATCCCTTATATTTCACTCACCAGGTACCTTTCAAGCCTTCTTACTTTGCTACGCCTTACCTTTACCACAGAAACCTTTGCATTAACTCCTGCACAAAGCCAGACAAAGTAGCCTTACAAAGGAGCGAAGACAATTTGCCAACTTATCTGTTTGTCCCAGTTTTGTAGGTATTATATTGTTATTACTAGCTGCGCACCGCTGTTTTACCCGCGTAAGTCCCGGACCCGCGAATTTTCTTTCATAAGAACTTTCTCCTGACAATAATTAACACAACAAAAAAAGAATTAGCGAAATTGCTCCATCCGTTCACGCGTGAACCGATGACCAAGGGAAACAGAGATTCATTTGTAGGGTTCCGTTCCGTTCTCAAAAGGAAAAAACGGAACCCTAATAGGATCACTTTGTTGTCCGTCTGTCTGTCTGTCCCTTTTTCTCAGGAACACGTGGAGGTATCAAACTGAAATTCATATCAAATACTCAGGTCTACTGTCCCTTGGAGCTTGTGAAAAAATTAAACTTCTAAGCCAACGCAATCAAAAGATACAGCCGTTTATGCTGCAAATTTTCGACACTCGCAAGGGAATCAAAACCTACAGGGTACTTCCCGTGAACTCAGAATCTTGAAGTTTGGTACGAAGCAACGTCTTATAGCACAGATAAATAAATATCATTTCATTTAGCAATAAAAATACCATATCTTTTACTTATACAGGTTTGTACGGAACCCTCGGTGCGCGAGTCCGACTCGCACTTGGCTGGTTTTTATATATGTAGATAACTTGCCCGAAACGGATTATACGAAGTCGTTAAAAGCTTTTCAGAAGATTTGTACCCAGGTCACAGAATAAATATTAGTACAACATTAAGCACATACCCCAAGTATAGAAAAATCGTTCCGTTTAGGTATAGGAAAATCATTTGTTCCTACAGTTTTTTTTTTTACTTTTTGGTACTGTTTATATATTTATTGCTGCACGTATGTTTTAAACCGCCGGCGAAAAAGAGGGGTGTTATAAATTTGTAGTGAGTTTGAGTGTGTCTGTGTCTGTCTGAGACATCGTAGCACCCAAAAGTTGTTTTTTTTTTGCACCAATGTTGATTTTTTTTTGTATGGTGACTTGATTGGTAGTGTTTTTCACTTTGTACGGTTAAAATCGGTGCAGCCGTTTTCCAGAAAGAGCGTCAGGGGTATTTTAGAAATTATGATCTTGCCACATATTATAATTAAAGTCGTCAAATTGTATCAGTAGTTACAGTTAGTTTAGTAACTGCTCTTAAACCTTAGTAAAGGTAAGGCTCTATAAGATAAGCTTTTTAGTAAAATCAAATATTTTAAATACGACTTCAAAAACTTAAATCTGCAAATAGTTGAGATGAAACAGTTACAGAAGTCGTAAAACTCGTAAAACACAAGTTTTGAAATACTAGCGCGCAGTAACACCTTCAATTGGACGGGCATTATGAATCCGTGGTCCTTTATTTTGAGTTTTAAAGTATGGGTAGTAGGGGTTGTTTTGGTAAGATTTAAGAGTGCCTCGGCACATTCCTGCGCGTCGTCCGGTGTGACAAAGCACCGTCGGTAGGCGGCGCAGTGCGACGTATGCCAAGCTCTGCATACTGCTCGTAGCTGTGCATGCTATTGTAGCATACGACGCCCATATAAGTACATATTATAGCGATGAGAAATGACGCTAGTTTCGTGATTTACGGTGTACCGTGCAGGACTTAGCGAAAGCTAACTAAAGAGTCATTTCAATTTGCATATTTTGTATTAAACGATTATTTTTACCGGTGCTTTTTAATTTATATAAAAATGTTCGTTTTCCGTGAAAATAAATCTTACCAGATTTGTTCCTGTTATATTTAGAATATTGAATTTGAATGTATTCTAATGGTAATAAATCTGCAAATAACGTGTTTAAATAAGGTGTCAATGCATCGTAAATTATTATTGTATTTGGTTAATATCTAATCTACGATTACACATACTTCGATTAGAGTTGTAAAAATAAGTACAACTCATACTATAGAGATATAGTGCGTAAGATATATTTTGTTAATAATATAAACATAGACCCAAACTAGCAGTACCTGCCAATCTAAAAGAGTCCACGCGTCATTGCGTCCTGTAAAGCGAATAGGCGTCAAAAACGGACAGACGGCAAATTACCGTCCCGCCCTGTGCCTGTCGCGACCGGAACCGGATGAGCCTCCGGCCGCCCTGCAGGCAGACGCGTCGCAATCACGCGTCGGGCGACATCATCGGGCGCCGGTCATCACGACTGGGCAGTGGTAATCATCGAAGGGACACTTTACATTATAACGATAGTATGTCGTGTACAGATTGGATCTCAATGTTATGGAAATTGGGGTCGTGTTCAGCCATATCTAATTTGAAACTGGTACACATATAGGTAGGTAGATGAGATAAGCTGTAGAAATACTTTTATAACTATAATTCTACCCGGACTTTTAAAAAATACTAAGCATTAAATAAAAACTATCTTTGGCGATCGTAGACATTCACGTGCATTTAGTGAACATCTTAAAATTTTGTTCACATCTGCCTAGAGAGTAGTAAAGTGACAATAAGTCCACATCCGGAACGAGGTTAGGGCGATACGACGACATCGGAGGATTCGGGACATTCGAGACGTATCGGGTTAAGTGTATTGTGTAAAGTGTTGGTTTCGGGACGCAATGCATTTTTAACGGCATTGTGTGAAACATATTCCCTCAACAATTTACAGAATTTCCAACTCAATTCTACTTCTAACCTCTACATGCTTCTTAACATGCCAGGTAAGGTTAAGTATTTACTTAAATGTTATCTATATATTTAAGTTTTATTATAGGGAAATTTAGACCTTGGAGTCACTAAAGAGTAACCACTATCGAATCAATGAATCAATCAATCAAAATCGTTTATTCACATGAGCCCCAAAGAGGCACTCATGAAAGTTAATGAATCTATTGCCAGATTCTCAATATTACAGCCATCTCGAGAAGAACCTGGCAAGAAACTCGGCGGCGCATTTTTTTTTTCATTCATTTTTTTTTGAATTCTTTCTTAATTTCTAATACATAATTTTCTTAACCTAGGTGTTATTATGGTAGTCGCTAGAAAGAGCCTGTGCAGTTTGCCTCCATGCATCCTTGTCATTAATATAGTCTGTGGTCTTATAGTAAGCTTTCTTAATTAATGTCCGTTTTATTACAGATTTGAATTTTCCCAGTGGTAATTCAGTTACGATTTTAGGAATTATATTGTTAAATCTAACCCCATTTGCCATAAAAGATTTATTCGTTTTGCTTAATCTAAATGCGCGCACTGTAATTTTATGCTTATATCTAGTATTAAGATTGTGTGCGTCGCTTCTTAATTTATATTTACCAATATTTTTGCGAACATGCATAATATTTTTAAAGATGTAAAGCGAAGGCATGATAAGAAGATTTCTACATTCTGTTCTACTAATATTATAAATCCGAAAGCATGTGTGTAAGTATGTTTGTTCCCTCTTCACGCTTTAACGGCTGAACGGATTCGGATGAAATTTGGAATGTACATAGATTGTACCTAGGATTAGCACATAAGACTACTTTTTAACTTGATAATAGCGAGCGAAGCCGCGAGGCACGGCTAGTAGTTTATAAGAAAAAAGACAACCTCCACCTTATTTGAAGAAGTTAAAAATAAAATCGTTGATGTTTCTGAGGTTCAAAGTTGAAAAGTATGAGGCAAAAAGTTTAATCAACATAACTTTCCGACTTTAAATATATTATTTCGATGCTTTAAAGATAATAAAAGCATTTTCAACAGATACAACATATTTGGAATGTTGTAATATCCGGTAGTGCTGAACAGGAAAGAACGCCGTCAGGTGTGGGCTTTAATTAAAATGCTTTTCGCTATTCTTTTAGGTAAAACTTGCCGGAATGCTGCGGAGTGAGGGACACCTTTTTTCCATACTTTGGCTTCTTTTTATGGTTCCGTACTCAGAGGGTGTAAACGAGACCAAAAGCTATATCTTATCCTCTCCCTATGTCTGTCTTTTAGCCTTTATAGCTCTAATCGTAGAGTAGCCGACTGTTTTTTTTCTGGAATATATGTTATTAAACATAAACTGCACACTCACAGCCCCACACTGAGTTCGTTGACTTGTATCGCGGGTTCCGGAAACATTCACATCATACACACAAATACAACCAGAACCAGAAACACAAAATGTATTATAGCGTAGTAAATTTATCATAGTACCATAAGTAAAAAACTAAAATGTAAAATTTCAAAGGGGATCGCGATCGCCTTACCAGAAACATATTTTTTTCAATGGCTTAGCTAACACTATATACTGGCAAGCGACTGTAGGGAAAATGTATTAAAGTGTAAGCTTTGCAGTATACGTACCAACAAATAATAAAACCGATCAAATACAAGTGGGGCTCGCACCATTTTGGCAAGGTAAGGAACCATCGAGGTGAGAGTTTAACTCACATCAACTCAGATGGCAGGAAAGAAATGGCACGTTGATAAGGACCAGGCGTCCATTAGACGAGTACGTTTCTTACCGCAGGTGATCATAGGGCGTATGGCTGTATATACTGAAGCACATAGGGGCACGTTTTTCTTGTAATTTTCTCGATATGTAGGAATAATTTTAAATATAATTAAAAGCAAAACACATTCAAGAGGAAAGAAGAGATCAAAACTATCATACATAAAATAATATTTTTGATTGAAATTATGAATATTAATACATATACGGGACTCAGGATATTAATGCAAAATATAATATTTTTAGGACTTTGATAGCTTTAAAATTATCCTGTTGAAGGTAGTGTAGTTATTTCGTGTTATTCTGTGTCGCGGAATTCCTAAAAGCAGGTCGGTGGTTCCAGCCTCGTCCCCTTGGCGACAGCAATCGGACCAGATTCCGAGGCCTAACAAAAGCTAACGAACGCTCGCGAGCTCAGCGGGTAGTGATTACTATTGCACTGCTCTTAGCGACTAGTACCTACTACTAGATATTTCTAGTACGGAAGACTCTATCTCACTATATTACACGTAGAGCAAATACAAAAAAATAAATTATGCCAATTTATTTATTATATTATGTATAACCTAATATTAATAATTAATATTTATTATTTAGCTTTGTCTAGCAAATCAAACTTAATCTGTAATTTATTTGCCAGTTTATACATAATTATTAACTGTCCGCTTATGTTGTTGGTAGCGCGACTGCGACAGCGGGTATTCGATTCTCGGAACAAACACATTTTTCTTCTCAAATGAGAGTTGTGTTTCTGGTTCGGGTTGTGATTGTGTGTGTGTGTGTGTGTGTAAGAATTTTTCTGGCACCCACGATACCAGGCTTCGAACTTAGTGAGGGGATGTGAGTAAAAGCGTTAATATTAAAAAAAGCTTGTCCTACAGGCTACTTGGCTCTGGCCAAGCCACTGAGCGGGACCGATTGTGGGATGTATTAGGTGCCTACTTACTCCTTTTTTGTAGACAAATTTTTGTCGACTTATAATAGGAGGGACATTCATAAAAAATAAACGCTATGAATACGTACGTATCTATTTAAAGCGGTTTTTTATATAGATGTATACCGATTTATCGAGAATTCTGACACGATTTACGTAATTCTTTCGTTTTCTTTAACATGTAATGAATGAAATGAATTTACTTCTATTTAAATGTGTTTTCTTTTAAATTGGGAATTAATATCAATGTACTTTTTTATGATCAATAGGCTAGCATTTACATAATAATATAATAATATATTTGCAACTGACCTAGTCTATATTTTATAAATTTTAATTGTACAGTAGATGCGTAACTGCCTAGCACCTCTCTCCTAGTCTACATCAGCGCGCCGGGGGCTCTCTCTCTCGCCCCAGATCGCGCTTTGTACCGATCCCGCCACCGCCGCGCCCGCGCCCACGCCCGCCAACTGCCGCCACAATATAAACCGACAACTTTTGTTTGTGTCCCACCTTTTCAGGGTTGCGCAGACCTAGAGAAATCGTCTAAAATGATATCCTACGCGTTGGTACAGTTTTCCGTAAACTACTTGATACAAATGTGTGGTATATTTATGTTGAATATTAGAATATCAATCAACCTATACCTTAACACAATTTGAATATTATCATTTAATCCATTTTTTAACTTTGGCTTTTTCTGATAAGCTAGCGTTTGCCCACTGTATAACCTGATGATTTATGTATTATATTCGTAAAGTGTGACTGTGTTGTTAAATCACGCTTATCCATTACAAGTCCAAATTAAAGTAACTCTATTAATCCCGACTATTGGATCACACTTAACAAAAAGTCCAAAACAAAATCAACATTTATAGTTAAAATGAGCCCAACTCATAAAAGTAAATAACCCTTATGTCGTATTAGCAAATTTACAGCCATGTAGCACGGATGGATATACCCTTATTAAAATCATGGTGAAGGACATTAGTAGGCTACAATTAATTTTGATTTATCGTCATTAACGAAGGCACATAATATTAAATAAAACGCGGAACCCAAGAAACATTAATATCAAAGTTGAGCACAGAAATGTAGACCTTTTTCGTCTTCGAAATGTCGGAGTGACAACTAGGTCGCCGCCTACTCCCACTTTGCCGCCCTGAATGGAAACCACAAAGCTCTACGAAGCTTGGAAAAATATTCTCATTTAAAACCTCTGAAGTAACAACGGCGTCACTCCAGCTCCGGCGTCAGAAACTCGCTAAGAATGGGAAAATTTACCAACAAGTTTGATGGACAAATCTCGTTTGCTTTAAGTTTGATGCCGGAGACAGTTTAAAAGCTTTAAAAGATGTTTGCAATGCAATGCTCAATTTTAAAGTCCTTTGATTACTACATAAAATAAGTAGCTTACTTTTACCGCGTTCGATTCTATTTATCTGAATATAATATAATTATAACAACAATAGAGCACGTCGCAACACTTATGATTTAACTGAATATCCACACAAGCTTTAAGATTGGCGCTACAAATCATATCGTGGCCTAAATGCATAACGACGACGCATACTAAACTTGTTCGATGTAATACCATTTTGACTAATCTAGCTAAACACATGCCTCATATAATGAGGTATGTAGTTATCAATTTAATTATTATAATTCCTCCATGCCCTTTTTACAACAGGACAAACTGAAAAACGTCATCCATTTATGGTTGACATAATAATAATAATGATATACATATAGAATATATATGCGAGTACCTACAGTTCACTTGAATCGTTTTGTCTACGTTTAACATCCTTACAGCGAAGTGGAACTCATTGCCTGCGTCTTTGTTCCCTGAACGGTACAATCTGGGTGTCTTCAAGTCTAGAGTGAGTGAAACCTCCAGCATGTTCTATCGTCGGCCGCATCGTCACTTTCCATCATGTCTCTGATCCTTGTTTTAAAAAAAACCTGGTGATCACATCAACCCTTAATATGCCGACCAATTTTGTGTAGCGCCGACATCTTGGCGTAGTTTGAGTGTACATTACTTGTATGCCCTTAAATTATATTAAGTATAAACTGAAACACTGTTTTAATTTCGTCTTAGCATAAAACATAAATGACGTTTGAACTGTTAAGACGACATGAGATGAAACGCCTCGTGCATTGGAACTTCTAAACAGACAAATAGGTGGGCCGGGCGGCAATGGCTGAACTAATCAAAATATATCGTCACATTAGGTCGTGTTTTTTTTTAAATTTCATAGAGCTTTCAGTAGCAGTAGAGCGTCCCAAGCCTGCACGTTACGTCCTTCGGGAGTCAACATAAATGTCGGTTGTCGAGACCGCGTAGGTCAGACTAATCTTATAATTTTCATGCAAAGCGCGAAGAATGATGCTAATATAGTATATGAAAACGTATTTTCGAATGTTATGTTAGTAATTTGAGCGTCGTGCTTGTTGGAGCTACACAACCGCCACGTGAGTCGGCGGCGGCCGGCCGCGGCTGCGTATGACGCGCGTTTGATTTGTGGGTAGTCGCAATTTTATCGAAGTCACGGGTGCATTTTATTGGCAACCTTCATGTGACACATTGTAGCTCCAGTTTCAATTTAAAATATATTTTTTTATTAAAATTCAAGCGAAAAAGTGTAGCACCCGCTATTTCAAATGTTCTATGTTATCTACTACACTAGGTTATCAGGTACCTACATTATTCATACAATATCTAACACATGTCAGCGTGATGACTTGCTGCCGTAAACCCGTTGCCAGTAAGACCGAGCCGATATCAGCTGTAAGATGTATAGGCCCTGTATATACCGGCACACATAGAATTCCTAACTACATTCCTGTGACAAGCGCTAGTATCTGCTGTCTAGGTTTCTCGTTCGTCTATGGCTTAATTCAATGGCATGCTGTTTTGAATAGACACGGCTGCGTCCTGTCTTGTATGTGATATATCTTTATGGACACTAGAGTGTACGCTATTAGGTACATGTTTACTTTCATCAGCACGTAAATTAAAATTAGATTCTAATAAAAATTTCAAAACATAAATAAAAATATTATTTTAACTTATTAAGCAAAACCAAATTCCAGATATGAGTCACTTGAACTGAGTCATACATGCAGAAGCGATAGGACCCCGTCTTACATATTTATGCAGATATGTCATTCTGTACGTTCGTAGATTTTTATCAGGTAAGGAGTTTAATGAAAAAACTTGCGCGTGTCCGACCGAGGCGGGCGGCGCGGCATGCTGACGAACGACAGTAGCGCAAACTTGAGAAAGTGAAATCACTTAATGATCGCAATTAGATAATATTCATTTATTTATTATCTAACAAACTATAGTATTATGCCTATGATGATCTTAAAAAAATTGAAACTCGTTCAAAAAATTTACCATAATAAGGTTTACTCGCAGTACGTCCCATTCGCAATTGGTCACGCAGTCGCAAAACGTCCCATTCTCAGACCGTCCCATTCTAATATGAACATTCATTCAAGAATGAAGACTTGAGGATCTTATAACTGGTTAATTATGTCGGTGCTTTAGGTCGTTATATGCCATACTGTAACGTTGCGTGCTGTGTCGCCGCGCCGCCCGCCCGTGCGCCCAATAATTCGCGACGATTAACTTGATGAAAGCTCTCTCCTCCCCGCGCCTCTTTGTAACAACCGGACGTCACGATTTATATTTTCATTGTTTTACTGCAATTAGGTTCTGTATAGTGTATACGTCTATATAAAACTGGAGATTCCCTTAATCTTTGAACAGACTATAGATAAGGTCGACTTGTTTGCAAGTCCAATGCGAACGCTTTTGGCACGTTTAAACTGGTTTAAGTTTTAAACTGTAGTTAGTACTAAGTCAACAGAGCATAGGTACCTACTACATTACTAGTCCTACCTATGTTATAATCTATGTTTGTTTATTTCTCTATCACGCGTATTCCAGGTCTAGTGTGTTTACCAGCTTCGATCACATCGTCACTTACCATCAGGTGAGATAGTGGTCAAACACTAGCCTGTCACAAATAAAAAACAAATAAAAAAAATAAAAAAAACGCCACAATAGCAGTGTTTTTCACAAAAAGTAGATAACCCTGTTTTTAGCTTTGTTACTAAAAATAGGTATAGGAGTAAACCTTATTTTTTTTTAATTTGGCAGCTCTTGGCATCTCATCTAATGGATAGCTTATATCGGAAGAAGTTATACCAATTTTGGCTTATGATAATTTTTCACTCTAGATTCGACGAATGTGAATATATTATTATATAGCTTTCTGAAGCAACGAAGTATAAAATATCTAGTGTAATGTACTTAGGTTAGAGCTAGTGTACTAAAGGGTGATCACACCACGAGGAAATCATCTGAACATGTCGATTATCATTGAATATTTGTCAATATGCTTCAGTGGTTATTAGAATGCCGCTGACCGGCCGAGGGGTTGGACGTTTAGAGCCGACGACGCGACGCGACAGAGCGATGATTACAGGCCGTTAGTTACCGCCGCACTACCACCGGCACCGGCCGCCATAACTACCTCTCGTCACGGGCTCGACACAGGCTTCCGATTACAAACTACTCTGATTCAATTTGTTTAGTCATTTAAATACTACGCTGTCATAGTTAGTGATGATTTGAATTGGTACGCAAACAAAACAATGACTTCTTATTCTATTTGTCACACAAATATGTATAATAGTTATGTATTGTGTTTATGTATTCTATATCATAATTTAGGTATATTATTGTTTATACATGTTTATTGTATTTTATATATTATTATATATCTATGTCTCCATGATGGAGAGGAGTAAATTAATGAAAGTAGACGTCGGTGTTTTGTATGGAGACTCCATCCAAAGGTTGTCTGGAAGAGATCGCTCTTAGCGATTTGTTAAGGTGTTTAATAAAGTGTTTATCTATCTATCTAAGCATTTTGCAGGTTTCTCATCGGCGGGGGGATATTATTCCAGCATTTGCTGAACTGCGTAGAAGAAACTACGTCTAAAAACGGCGGAGCAACGACGTTGTATTACGTGCTCGCGCCTATAACTAAACACTAACTATCAAACACATAAAACTGTAATTAAAGTCTAGTTGTTTAATTATGTCAATAAGGGTATATCTACATGTTAGTGGTTGCAGTTAATTGTGACATCAGCCATCAAACAGTCGATTAACTATACTAGCTACCCGCAAACCACGCGTGCCATTAGCGCCAAAATTACATTCAAACAACATAGTTATGATGTTCGAACCGTAACGTTCAACGCCATAGCGAGATGGAGAGGTTTCATAGTTTCTTTAAGAGGGGCCACATAAAACTCACTAGACTCATTTAATACATAATTAAAAAAAAATACTACAAGAGTAATTCATTGTGTGGTCCCCCTTAATAAAGATACTTCATTAATTAGTGAATGAAACGAGCGGTTAGTATCTAAACGTTTATTGCCAATATTAGTGTTAATCTATATACAGAACGCCACAACTTGAAGCAATTAGATACGTAATGAGGCTCTAATTAAAATTTTGTTGAATATTCATTTGATATATTTTTAAGAATATGATTTTAAGATAAGGCCATTATCGTGAATTACGTATCCGTTTGCTTATTTACAATCACCGTTAATAACAGAGAAAATGTCAAGGATTCGATCATCAAAGAGCCCCTTTTTTTATTTCAAACTTTATTATTTCTCAAATTCAAGTCCAAATCGGACCCAATCCATGGCCCCAGTTCCAAATTTACCAGCAAATCGGGACATTTCCTCTTCCAACACCGCCATGAAACTATTAAAAACCACAACCGACAGTTCCAAAGTCAACCGACCCCCACCACCGAGTATGTATTGGAGGCGCACTCACCGCTGGCCTGGCTGTCGAGCGAGCTCTTGCGCGAGCCCGCGCAGGGGGCTGCGTCCGCGCCGCCCGCTCGGACCGACTGCTCCCGGACCGCGACCGGCGCGGACGTCTCCGCGGACACGGACGAGACGTCGCGGCACGGAATCTCGCGCGGGCCAGCCGGGCTGGCGGAGTCGCGCGAGCCGACGGGGCTCGCGGAGTCTCGCGGGCCAACGGGGCTCGCGAAGTCTCGCGGGCCAACGGGGCTCGCGGAGTCTCGCGGGCCGACGGGGCTCGCGGAGTCTCGCGGGCCAACGGGGCTCGCGAAGTCTCGCGGGCCAACGGGGCTCGCGGAGTCTCGCGGGCCGACGGGGCTCGCGGAGTCTCGCGGGCCGACGGGGCTCGCGGAGTCGCGCGGATCAACCGAAGCGTCAGAGTCGCGCGAGTCGGCGCGGGCGCGCAGGGCGGCCCAGTCGTCCTTGAGGCGCGCGGCCTTGTCTCGCAGCTCGGGCGCCACGCTCTGCTTGGCGGCGGCGCACTCCCGCTCCATGTTGTTGTAGTTCTCCAGCACCTCGTGCACCTCCGCGGCTCGCTCCGACACCTCCGCCTAAACAGAACACCGCGTGAGCGGACCGCCCGACGGGGACCGCGGGCGCCGAAACGGGTCCGTCGGTCCGGCCGATCGGGAGAAAAGAGTCGGGTACGGGGGTTCCGACGGATATTTGCCCCTTCGAAGTTCGGGCGAGGGACCCCCGCGGTTGCCGATTATCCGTCTCGCAAATAGTGGGAGGAGAGAAAACTGTATTCTTAGGTCTGACTATGGACTAAAAATGCATTGGGGTCCTCATCCGCTGCTTTTGCGATCCGTAAAATTAGACAACTGACTGATGTAGCGACGGCAGGGCTGGTTTACTTTGCATATTTTCATAGTTCGATGAGTTACGGAATCTTGCTATGGGGATCTGCTGCCGATGTTGACACTATTTTTATTCTACAAAAGAGAGCGGTTCGTGCAATATATGATATGGGTCTGAGCGAATCTCTCAGGGATTTTTTTAAAGAAACAGGCACACTTACCATTACCTTACCACCGCGAAGGCGCTTTACATGCTTGAAAATATTATGCATGTTCGCAAAAATATTGGTAAATATAAATTAAGAAGCGACGCACACAATCTTAATACTAGATATAAGCATGAAATGTGCGCACATTTACATTAAGCAAAACAAATAAATCTTTTATGGTAAATGGGGTTAGATTTTACAACAGAATTACTAAAATCGTAACTGAATTACGACTGGGAAAGTTCAAATCTGTAATAAAACGGGCATTCATTAAGAAAGCTTACTATAATACGATCTACTATATTAATGACAAGGATGCATGGAGGCAAACTGCACAAGCGCTTTCTAGCGACTACCATAATAACACCTAGGTTAATAAAATTATGTTTTAGAGATTAAGAATGCTTTAAAAAAAAAAGAATGAAAAAAAAGGCGCAGCCGAGTTTCTTGCCAGGTTCTTCTCGAGATAGCTGTAATTTTGCGAATCTGGCAGTGGAGTCATTGACTTTCGTGAGTGCCTCTTTGAGGCCCATGCGATTAAAGATTTAGATTTTGAGACAATTTGAGACTCGACTGCTATAGGAAGTATATTCGGAGGGGAGCAAAGAGCCGTCGAGGCTGCGGGCCGGAGCGGCTACCGGTACTCACGGCTAGGTCGGCGCGGCGCGGCGAGTCCCGCGCGCGCTGCGTCCAGGCGAGCGCGGCGTCGAGGCGCGCGCTGTACTTGGTGAGCGCCGCCAGCTTGCCCGACACCAGCGCGCGGTGCGCCGCCAGCCGCGCCTGCGCCTGCCGCGCGCATACACTGTCACTGTCAGATCGTTCCGCGAGGACGCGAGCGGAATAAGCCGCCGTCCAGGGAAACATAATTATCTAATTACTCGGATTAATTTTCCGGCTCCTCCGGGTAATTTTTATGTGAAGGAGCCCCCGGCCCCGGGAATCTCCCTTCCTTCGTTTACTGTTGGCGGGTATTTTGTGCCGGAACCGACTCGAATCGGGAGATGAGCGGACGTTGAGCTTATCTCGCATCGAAAATCATATCGAACCCTTCCTCGATGAGGCCTCGGTTCGAGCGCGACCCTATTTACTAGTTAACAGCCTTGAAACAGATCGTATCTCTCGCGAAACGTAACCAGTTCCGGTTCGGAATCACCCGTAGGTTGTAAAACGAGATCCTGGGAGCGAAAGATCGCCCCGCTGGCATGGCGGTGTTCGCGGCGCCGCCCCCTGCGCCGTTCGCTCGCGGCCGGGGTGGTTAACTTCGCTGGGGCTCTAAATCCTCTCTACTGCAAACTGAACTAGTGGTCGGCCGTTTGTACACGGTTTACGTCTCTCGAAGTGAGCGTAAACTTTATGAGCTGTCAGATTTCTGCGTGCGATGGCTTTTGTGATACGACCTATGGTTCGAGCGTGAATTATAGTTTCTCGGAAATTTTACTTCTGAGCAAATAAATGACGAAACGACATAAAGAAATATGTTAACCGCTATAGTATTTTCGAGATTCCAGACGTGTATGAATTGAACGGAGTAATATTGATATGTTCCTGTAGTTAGTTATAAGTGAACAAATCGGCAAGTCTAACTCCCAGTACATATCAATCAGCCTACAAAGTGTTAACTCTCAGCATATTGATGCTATCAATCAATATGGAATCCCTCGCGCGAGTGACAGTGACGTCAGTGTTAGTGACGTCACATACGGGGGGCGCTAATGCGTCACACGTGGTGTCTAACGAGCCGTCCTCTTCCGAACGGAGCCTCCATAGTTAGTGTTAAAATTGGCTGAAGGAAAATCTGATACAAAATACTACACACGAACGTATTCACAACAAATTCGGCCCAACGGAACACCAGCGCTGATGTTTTGATCAGCATTTATGCTGAGTCGGAACCGATTTGTGGCAATGGCACACAAATATTTATTCATGTCCACACCTAACAACAATGAAATAGAAAATAAAATAAATGGTTATTTATTTTATTTTCTATTTCATTGTTGTTAGGTGTTTATCGTCACAAATAAATATATTTTCTTACCTTCTTTCTTATTCAATGTGTCTCATAAATTCAAATTTTAATAAAGTAGCACCTAAAACATTATCACCGTGAACTACCTACGCATTACGCAAGCATTTAAATGATTAGAATAATGTTTGTATACACCCAAAATGAGATTATATTAATACAGTTATTTATTATATGCGTAGCGCGCGGCTCCGAGCAGCGGGCGGGTGCTTCACTGAAGGGCTGTTGATTCCGTCTCGGCCTCCGCTCGAGCAGGCGATGCCGGCTGTCTGCTATTATAGCCAAGTTACTAGCTGGGCTCATTTTGAGTGGCGGCGTTTTCAATATGATTGCTAAGTATATGTCTAACTTTCACGAGTACCTACCTGTTAAATGTCTAAGTGCAAAAACATTGTTCAGAAGTACGTGTTTTTGCGTACCAAAATCTAAACTAATTGTCAAGGCAGACGGTCAACTTATCTCAAGCGGTTTGCGGATGCTAACGCTGTTTACTCATAATAATAAATAAATAAAACAATACATAAATAAACTCAACGCCTGCTATCAGCAAGGGGAACTTGAAGCAGCAAGCGTGTTATATAAGAATAAGCGGACTCGCGACCTGCTCGTTAATAGCAATAATGGCGCCGTTTGAGGACGACACCCCAGCCGAGATAGCGCGGTATTCGCGGCCCGACCGCCCACTCTGAATGTCAGCGTAGCGACACATTTCACAAGCCAGGTGAGTATGGTGACGTCATCCCCTCGCATATATCTAGCGAATGCGCACTAGACGATAGAATACGACTCGCAGGTAAACTATGAGCTATTTATTTCAAGTAAGCCTCTACAGCGGCGGCAATAAAGGCGGCTCGTCGTAAGATATCGAAGTGCGTGCGAACAATCAATTGGAACGGGCGCGGATCCCAGAGTCAGTAGTTCCAATAACTTCCAGATTTCCCGCCGTTGTCGTACGTTACTGGTTTCCATTACGTTTGGTGACCGCACGGGGCGGAAGTTCCGCCGGGTGAACGAACTAGTTTATGGTCCCGAACTATATTGGAGGCCTTAAGGTGAGTATAGACTAGAGGATTTACTTGTAACAGAACAACGAGCCGCTCTATGATATGTTCTAGTATACAACGTAGTGTGTAGTGAGTAGAACGTTACATTAAACAAAAATGCTCGAAAAATGTTCTAGTCTATACTCACCTTTAGAAGACCGGGGCTCATTGAATGGATATATTTCTTGATTGTAGCGGGGTCTTGATTAAACTATTTTACGTTACTTAAAATTACAAGACGCGGCACGTGACGTCATGGCACCGTGTATATGTATGCATGTATTGTAATGCATCCGTTATTTAATGCATGTTTTTCATTTACAAATATAGAGGTTAAAAATATATATTTTTTGATTTGTTAATTATTTCGACTATTCTTTTACCCACTTATTTAGAAATACCATTTTATTCTCATTAGCTTTATCGGCAATAATAAAGTTCGCTTGTCCTCTATCAATATATAGTATCTTAATTTATAGCCTTTGAAGTAGTTCAAAGGAGTGCCGCGGACGGACAATTTCCTCGTTCATACATTTTAATGGAATACGCAGACAAAAAACTCACAAAAATACACCGACAATGAGATTTAGGTACACCAGCTAAAATTATTCCGTGTTTCGGGTAACCCAACTTTTAAGTAGAAAGTACATGTATACATATTTGACATAAACATACATACTTACATACGAACATTGAAAGTTAAATAAAAGCTTGTAAAAAGATAACACAGCGACAGGTCCACCAATGAAGTAAATGGTTTTCTTCGAAACTACCAGTAAGTAGAAAATAATTTATTCCATTTCCTCAGCGGTATTATAAAAGAAAGGCATTAAAGTCGGGCCGCGGCGTGTCGCCGGTAGCGACATATCGCGTTTCCGCAAGTAGCGGTGTCACGCTGCGATAAGTGACGCTGCGTTCTGCGTTCCCCGCCTGCTTAGCGCGAGCCGCCTCTACCGGTATCATCCGGTATACAATACTTATACAACCAAATCTTCAACGTTTGATTGGGTGTTTTTGGTTCTGGGTGTAATTGTGTATGTTATGTGAATGTGTCCGACATCCAGGACACAAAAAAAAAAAAAAAAAAATTATAAACATATCCTAACATACTCTAAAACATACTCAATTAAAAAGGCATTAATTCTACTAATATTATAAATCCGATAGTTTGTGTGTATAAGTGTAAGTCTGCAAGTGTGTATGTATGTTTGTTCCCTCTTCACGCTTTAACGGCTGAACGGATTTGGATAAAATTTGGAATGAACATAGTTTATACCTAGGATTAACAAAGTTTATTAAAAAAAAATTAACTTTATAATAGCGGGCGAAGCCGCGGGGCACGGCTAGTAAAATATATCTGAAACATTACAAAAAATACTGATGTGAGTGGGAATACGAATGTGTTATATCTGTGTACAACTATGCGTGCCGCCGGTCGCACATTTAGATGTAACTACCGAAATATACAGAGTCATTTGTAAAATACCAGATACCTCTAGGGACATCATTCCAACCTTTGAGACCAACGTCTTTCGTGGTACGAATAAAGCAAATTCTGTTTTATGATTTTACAAATAAACTTTAAAACATGTATCTTCTCTGTTACGTCTTAGGTGTCAAGTGTTAACTGACGTCGGTTTGCATATTAAGTGGCGCGGCGCGGCGATGCCGTTTTTGGAGAAATTAGGTTAAACTGCTAACAATTGTAGAATGTATAGAATACGTCATCTTAATTATTGCTGAAAATATAGCATTCAGAAAAAAGTCGTAGAACTAAAAGAGGTGAGTAGTAGAACAACAATCAGGGTGTAATAGCTTTCTGATATTTTACAAATAACTCTGTATAGGTTGTTCAGTCCCCAGCGCACGGCCCGCGGATAAACAATAAATCGGTGTCACGTAGCTCGTTAGGTAGTTCCCGCGAGACGCCGCGCCCCAAACTTGTCGCGATTCTGTCGCTGATGGGTCGCGGTCGCGGTCGCAGTCGCGTTTTTTGAATTAAATTATTCGTTCCGGAACTAAACGGGGGATTTCCCGAAATGGGGAAATATGTAATAAAAGCACGACGAGTTCCAGGCGAAATCTCCGGCGCTCTTTGTTTAACACTTACTTTCATTTTCTATTATTAGCAAAACCTTTCTATTTAAATTATAAACACTTTAGAAATCAATTGCAGTTTTTTAAACGTTGAGTGCAAAGTCGTTAATGATTGGTGATTGATCTGGTAGCTTAAATCAAATACAGAAATCGCATACCAAAAGCTGGTTGAATGATGTTTTTTCTCGCGGTGACGGCTTTACATAGGAAACGGGATAAAACGTAAAACAAAACCAGGATCCTGTGAGCTACCGCCAATTACTTCAGCCGCATGGTCGGTGTACTCGGTTAGGCATAAACCAGTTATGTGGGACGTGCCGGGTTACATACTTATATGGAGCACATTTTGCTCTCCAAGGGAAACTTTAGATAAATGGTTTCGGTTGCGCGAGTGTGATTTCTGCGTACAATTAGACTACTTACGGTGTTGTCGCTAGCTTGTCGTGGGGAATAATAAACACTACACGGTGTTTCGGCTTCGGGTTTACCATCCTCGACCTTTATATTATCATCACTTACCAACATGTTACAGAGGTCAAACGATAGCTAATAATATTGAAAATTCTACAGGCCTATACAAAGATATTGTAATCACTGGGCCTATACATCGAGACAAACCTAACGTATATAAACCGTGTCGTCCAGCTACGATTGAGTAGGCATAGCGCGTTACGAAAGCTAGGTGACAACGGGAAATTTTTTAACGTGAAGTGGTCGTCACCCGCTATTTCATATCAATGTGATGGAAAATGACGATACATTCGATAAAGAAGCATGCTTTCTTCGAAAATACTTGGCAATACCAGATTTGGAGACTCCCGAATTATACTGATTGGGGAACGATAACGTGGGTAACGAGTTCCACTCGGCTCGGTTGGTATAGCATTAGCATGGAGAAGGAGGTAAGAAGTTACCTTCTCTATCTGGTTGTGCAGCGCGGCCGCGTGGTCGGCGCGCGGCAGCTGCTTGTTGTCGCGCAGCACCTCCATGTCGCGCAGCCGCGAGCCCAGCTCCTCCTCGCGCGCCTGCACCGGAAACGCTATCATTACACGCTCATTGCCCCTACTTTACTAGCTTTGGAAACAAATAAACAGACGGCTATTTCCACAATGTTAAGTCATCACCAAACGTAGGTCGTACGTAGTGACTTTAACTTAACATAACAAAGTTAACCTTAATTAATGTATTTACATAATGGTACTTAGATGTAAAAATAAGTCTAGTTTATGTATAATAGTAGCAGTAGGTATAATTGAGATTTTTAAGTTTGTGATATAATAGATGTAATTACTGATATTTAGCTGTTAATTTGTTAAAATAAGTCTAGTTTATGTATTATAGTAGCAGTAGGTATAATTAAGATTTGAGCATGTTAGGTTCACATATTAAGGCTTTAAAGTAGCAAAGAAAATAACGTATAAATTATCACTATGTACATATTTTAATTACTTTCATAGCTGTTCTGTGAACTTGAAAAACTTGGAATAATGTCACAGAGGTCCTCGAATTTATCTCGCAGCCTAAAGACTCAGATCAAGTCTAGCACACTTATCAATCTCGACCATATTTTCACTTACAATTGGGTGAGAAAACTTCGACATAGATATATATAGTCACACAAAATTTCCTAATTAAATAAATATTTTAGTTGCTTGTCTAAATTAAGAAGACATTTTTACGGCACGATAAGCTTAACCAGCCATAAATCGAATTTAACGACTAAAGAACAACATAAAATACCGGTCATCAATAGTTTTCCTTTCTTTACCAGTACTCTAGATCGAAACAATGTCTCGTATTAAAATTCTTGCCGTCAACAACACCAAGAAGCTATTTCATCGGCGATTTGTTGAAGGCGAGTTTGAAAGTCGCGAACAAAGTGAGAAGGATGCTCATTATTTGCGAAGTTGCAACAGAGTTCAGCATTACCGACGGCGCGGCGGTACGCATGTTAATGTTAACTGCACTGGAGTTTGTAAACTGCGCGACTGTACCGTCCGCGGCAGTAACTCATAGCGGCCGCCTTATCTCGCGCGCCCACTGCTTTGCTGAACTCGTTTATAACGAAATAACTACCGACTATTCACCTTAAGAATGTATGCAAATGTTGCAAACTACTTAACTGTATATTTCGGACATAGAAAATAACTGCATGACATTAATCTCAATGTCGAAGATGTTTTTCTTGAAGCAAACGTAATGTTTTTTTGTGATTATTTTATATTCATACTCTATTTAGCCTTTATTTACCTCTAGAAATGCGAGAATGCGATGCAATTACTGATTTATTCCTCAATATCGAAGACAAAAACCAGTAAACTTATTTCCTCTTATTGTACAAAAATGGGATGAGCCATTCCGAGACAAGAGTCATAAAACGGGTGCTAAGCGAGCGGGTTTGAATGACCGTCTCAAAGGGACGTGTCAGCGACATTCGATGCGGCAGGTAGCGCACGTCGCGTCGCGTCGAACGAAAGGAGCCGACAAAACATGAGTGCATTTGTGTTGCGGCGTCTACGAGCGAGCATGACACTCACAGGACATCATAAGTACGATGCTCACCGCTATGAAATTAACGGGATACAATAGGCATATATATTATTCACAGTAGGTAATAAAAACGATGCTTAAAACAGCACTAACAATTGAACTTTTCTTTGTATGAAGTCCAAACATTTTGCAAGAAGTTTGGCCAACCGATAAAATGAGAACGTATTTGATAGTTATACTTTAACGTGTTGTTATATGTATGAGTAAGCGGTCTGGATTATTTAAATTGTCTGTATCCTTTTCCACGGTCGGGTATGTCAGGCGCGCGATATAAATTACGTTTTACGACGCTTCCTTACTGCACTCTAGTCTAGGAATACTGAACAAATGCAGGATCTATTGGACGACATCGATATTGAACGGGGAGCACTGCAGTGCTGTAAATCGCCGCCGTTGTAAAGTCGGCGTTATGACGCTGCGGCGTCGTCGGGCGGACGGTATACATTCATGTTTACGGGCCCAGCATCGACGACTGCTAACATACGTACGAGCTGCGGAATAAATACTGTATCTGATGGGAGGGAGACGCTGGCGCATTCCCGACGATCTACAAAGTTTAAAAATCGATTTTCTATTATTTCAAAGGACTAACCATCCTACGGAGAGTAACTAACGAAACATTACATTTAAACTACCAAAGCCAAAGTAAGTAAATAGCGAAGAAGAGATGTCTTGTATATTAAATGAGTGTCTTCTTACAAAAATTTCTTAAGGTGGCAATCGTTACCTTGACAAGGGAACTATATATAAGTAGCACCGGTAGTTGTAGTAACTACGGTGGTCATACATTAATAGATACTATACTACAATATACAAAATAAAGCAAAAACGGTTAAATAGTAAAAAAAAATATATGTAAAAAAACATACCTCCAAGTAGATAGTTATAAAATGTAGGTAACTCCCACGAGTCCTGACGCGGCGGTTCGAGAGAGCTCGGTTAAATTATATCCGAATCGCGAAATGCAATGACACAAGTGCACTGAATGCACCATAAATTGTTGCGGGCTAATATCTACGGACGCAGCCACTGCGTGCGAATCTCGCAGTAAATCACTCGCCGCACCGGGAGCGCGCACAGACCGCACCGCGACCGCACGGAAATCGCGCAAAAACGCAACGCAGCCGCAACAACAAACACTCACGGAAATGACTGCCGGGAAACTAACGCCCGACTACGCGAAGACCACAATATTTCATTGCTACGCTATAATCCTAGAATACTGCTTTCCTCAATTCATTGCAACCTTTAAATATAAGTCGATAAGATCGATTTTGGAAATGTAATGCGCGTGGCGATGAAACATTTCGTATGTGAGATGCAAACAAGAGATGGGACAGAAATATTTTCATAGTTTCAGAAATAGATGCGATGCCTCCGCGGACTACGGTAGATGACAAGATTTAGTTTTAGTTAGATCACTTCATATCTATTTAAGGCAGATTTCATAACCTTATCAGGTGTGTTTTAAATAGGTGTTTGAAAACATAAAATCATCCCATAAACAAAGGTTAAACTAGGCAGCTGTTAAAAAAAATCCGGTTTGAAAAATATGGACAAAATATTCTTTCACTGATTGGTCGGCCGTCGCGTCGGTAGTTTTCAAAACTGCCTAATCGTATCAAGTAAACTGTTTATAAATCCTAAAAGGCAATGTCTTTGACGACGAGCCTTTCCGAAGTAACGAACTATTTGTGAACAATTCAGTTATTTCCTTTGACGGCGCTGTGGAATCCCGTTGTCGAACGTCTGTGAGATTTACGATAAACTAACTTTGAGGCGTCTTGAATAATTGGCGAATTAATAGCGCACTTAATTACAACAATAATTTATTTGCGATAACCACTTTATCGAGCCAGTTTATGTTGACTTTGTTGTTTCAGCGAAACTTTGTAAACTGTGAGGTAAATGAATGTTTTAGATTTAAGGCATATTAAATTTAAAAAATACATAAGACCTGTAGTATGAAGCATGCAAATACGGACGCTTTTTTTATTTTTTATACATATAACATTCGGTCAGACAAAACTTAACGTCGTAATAACAGCCTGTCGACATATCTGTCCAAAGGATCCTATGACGATATAAAGTCTAAATCAATCAAGAGAACGCGAAGCAAATTTCCTCTCACCCATATTATAATAATGATTGAAATGTTTATAAACAAGCCGCCAGGATGAACCCTGACGTTGTTTGACTGTTCATAATGAACCGCCTCGCACCAGTCGCAGCCGTGATGTAAACAAACAAAGCAGCTTTCGCAGTTATTGCCGCGCTGACAGCACCAATAATCGTAAGCACGCTGACGCCGACTTCTCGCTCGCACCCTGCATGCAGCCCGGTGCCGTTGTCCTGCTCTAATGGCGGGCGATGAGAGACAAGCTCTTAACCAAATGAAGCTGAAGGTGCGAGAGGTGTTGACGAAGCGTTTACTCAAAACTGATGAGATGAAAGGATTGTGAACTCTTCCATAAAACGCTTCTCATTAAAGACCTTTTAATGGCATCGTGTAGATAGAAAACCAACATCGGCTCTGTTGTATTCCTACGAGCAAAAATATAGCTATCATAAGATTCTTTATTAACATAAAAAGATTATCCTAAATTGATTCCAGGAAATTAGGTTTTCTAATATTACGAGTTGTGCCAATAAAGTCATGTCAGAAATCCTTTGTTTACATTTTCGGGGAAGGGACGGAATGTTAATGGTATATCACATTGATGAATAGATCGTATTGTTTACATCTCGTGCTCTACAACAAAGTAGCGGCTATTTCGGTGCGGCCCCGAAATAGTCGTCTAATTATAAAGCGAGGGCGGCCATTGCACCGCGCGTCGCGTCACTGCTCACAACCCTCGCACGTTTATATTAAATTATTCATATATATTTTTATATTGCCCGTAGATTTTATAGCAATGGACATTGGTATCTTCTATCTCAAAAAAAAAAAAAATAAAAATTATTCATGTGTTATCAATTTTTATCCGAAAGTACTACATAATTATAGTTATTCTAGACCACAACCAAGTGGCAGTCCAAATCAAAGGACAATGGAGTTCCATTTGAAATCTGATCAAACATTATGTTCTGTGCTGACCGTCGATAGCGCATTTACTTCTTACGATGACTCGACGGCGTAGCTACCTTTTGTAATAATCAATCCCAATATAATCGGTTTCCGTATTCAACATTAATTTAACGATAAATTAAAATGCTTCTTTCTATTCCGTCGCGAGAATGAATAAACAGTGTAGCAGGCCCTGATACAGTTACATACAAGAAAATACAAAACTGTTCACAAATATACAAATCCCAAAAGGTCCAAACAGAACGCTACTACTTACTAGCATTTAAAGGTATTTAACTACGAAACAGTAATAGGCAGCTAGCTGAAATTTATTCGTACGTAACTGTCAACTTTGTTAAGCGCGAGCCAAACACCAGTTTTTCGATATTTCAAATTCAAATTATTTATTGCATTCTGTAAGTAATTAAGATGGCATACATAAATTAGAATCATTACAGACCCTGTATGGGCACAGCAAAGAGTAAAAGAGAGGAAGTTATAATATTAAGAACATTATTTGTCTAAAATTAGCATGCAATATAAAGTAAGAAAAAATAAACAATTTATTTATTATATTATTTTTATTATATATATTTTTATGGAAGCCGCCTTTATAGTGTTTTGTCATTGACGTACTCATTTATTTGGTAATAGGTTTTTAAAATTAATAATTGTTTTAGTGTATTTATAAATTTCTTATCATTTGTTTCATATTTTATTAAATCAGACAATTTATTATAAATTTTAACAGAAATTGGCAATGGTCCAGTTGAATAAAGTATTAAGCGAGAATCGGGCAATAACAACCTGTTTTTGTGACTAATCCTTTCTTTAGATTTGATATTTTATCATTTCGGGATGTGTAGAATTATGGATATTTTCTGACAAAATTGCAATGTTCCAAGATGTAGATGCACGGAAATGTTTTTCTGCAATCGACATAAGTTCCTTCCTAGTTAAGTAACGTCACGTTACAAAGCAATAACCTCTCTAATTAGCACGTTATGACGTCGGCACAATCGTACGCATACGTGATTATATCACTTGTAACCCTATGCACGGACGCACCGCTATCAGGTGCGTCCCTCCGTCGCGCTAGTTTACCCCACCGTCGTCGGCGCCGCCCGTTCCCGTCCTAATCTACGTTTAGTGTAAAATGCAATCAGCGCTAACCGAGCGCCGGACAACCGGCCCTAGTGGGGAGTAAGCCGTTAATGCGCGGCAACATTAGGCGACCTACCCCGCTATTGCCCGCGTAATGACATCACTAAAGTATTCGAGGAACGCACAGAATACAAATTACAAAGCTGAATAACTGATAGTTATGAATCAACCACGTTTACTATTATATTTATTGTTATTTTAGTTTTAGGCATTTACGGATAGTATCAGATTACTATACAGATCAATAGTGCCCAAGATCAAGTCCTTTCTAACGCCCGCAGTATGGTAACTTCAGACCCATTGCAGCTATTAAGTTGTAGCCGGAGCTCGCGGAGAGGACTTTCGCCCGGTCACTTTCACTTTTAGGAATGGTCACAAAAATGCAAACAACATATGCAAGACTTCTAAAAATAAGATTTAAGGATCAGTAGTAGATATTATGTTGTACATAATACTTTTAAAAATATTATCCAAAATTTTATTCGGGTCATAGAATATGACACATGAAAACGTAAAGGCATTTTTTTTATTATTTATAAGCGAAATTAAATAAATATAAGTTGCCTAATACAGTTTGTAACGATGTTTTAATTACAGAGTAATCCGTACCGTGACTTTGATATGAAATTCCGGTGACGGTTGTCTGATGTCTAGGATGAAGGTGACAAATGGTTCAATACCTACCTATATATATTTTGATACCTTAACGTGAGGGGACGTACCGCAGTACTTTTGATTACAAAACAACAGATGTACTTACGCCCTGGTTCGTGTACATTCTATGTTAAACGTCACGAGCCGAGTAGACGCTGCTATTGATAAATAGTTGTATTATGAGAGTGGTGCGGTACATCGGTGTCCCGGGAGATATTATGTAGAAGGTAGGGAGCCGGCGATGATCTATGATCTTACAGACTCACTCTAGACGGGTAAAGGTAAGTCACAACCGTGTTCATCAATTGTCAAAGTATTGTAATTGCAATAATGTCGATGAAAAATTGTAATGAAAATTTATATATATTTATATATATAATAATAATGCTGTTAGGTGAATAAAAAACAATGAGTGAGCAACAAACAAGTACAATGCATCTGAAGTAATCACTAAACATTGAATGTTTATAAGCATGATTCAGTGTGGAGCTAGTGCAAACTGTCCACATTACTAACTAGAGCCCGGCTGTTAGGCGCAGCGTCGAGTGTGAATAAAAGTAAACAACGTTGTCGGCGCGGTCCTTTATAGTGCGTGCCCCGACAGTATAATAAACTTTTTTCACAATCGAACTTTGTGTCGCCTTCTTGCAACATTCAAAAGCACGATAAAAACTATATTGAAGTGGAATCTGTCGCAATCATCCTTAGATAACAGACCTAAAAACAATTAATTGTAATATGGAAAGAGCAATTTTGTAACCGTTTAACGTAGACAATACATTTTGGTCGATCTTTCTACGTAATATTTATATAAGTATGCGGCTTGTTTAGAAGTGGCTGTCCTGGATATATTGAAAAAAGAAAATTGAAGTGGTGCTGTGTCGGTGGCATCCAAAATAAATCACAGAACCGAGCTTTGTTCTTATCGCACGAGGAAGCGAAACGAAACTGCAATTACACCGGCCTACAACAAATAAACCAGCAGTGCTCGGACGCTCGTGCAATCACAACAACTCTTACTGTTCATAGAATAGGGATTATATTTGCGCATCGGGATTTTGGTCAATTTGCGTGACGGACAAGAAAACGCACTGCAGTAATGTGAGAGGGATGTCCCAAAAATGACTCTATTACTGGCGAATAGAGAGCAAATTGGTATGTGTGCGACAATTGGAAGTGGGCCAGCGACGGATGTTAGCAAGAAGTGACAAGACGGCACTTGTTTGAGCTCAGTGTTTAGGACGTTTGCTTTATGTTAGGGGACGCCACCAACGCGTTATGAATGCTTCGCTGCCGCTCAATACATTGGGAAATTCATGCGAATTTTGTAGTTTTATTTAGACAAAAAGCTAACTAGACTTAACTTTAATTAAACACAAGTTTTTGAAATACATGTATATATCATATATACCTAAGTAAAAGTCATCCCTTTGACGTTTGTAACTTATACAATTTTCAAATTTTCACTCCCATATTATAAATCCGAAAGTTTGTAGTAAGTAGTGTGAGTGCTGAACGGATTTCGAAGAAACTTGGAATGTACATAGCTTACTCAGGATTGGCACATAGGCAACTTTTTAAGTTAACTAGCAGGCGAAGCCGCGGGGCAGTGCTAGTTCTCATTAAGTTTATTGATATTTGTTCTATAGAGATAGTGCTAGGTTTTATTAAATATTAGATACCTTCTTAAATGGATTTAATTAAATTTATTTTTGTAAAACTACAAAACTGAATACAATGACTTAAACTAAGATAAAAAACTTTAATTATATGAACAGCATCAAGCATAAAAAGCTTCGAGATGTGAACCTAGCTTACATAATAATAGTTTTTTTTTTACAATTAACTTTAATTTTTAACATATATTTTCAACATATATCTTAACCTAACACTTTATTAATTGTATTATAAATAATACAATTTTATGATCATCTTGGCTTCCTCCGATAATGGGTAAGCCAAGATGCTATTACAAACACCCACATTGCATACCTTGACAAACTCAATTTCCTGTCTAAAAGCTTCGTTCTGGACACATTTCATCGCAACATGGTAAACATCGTCAACGACGTCACACTCCGGCCAGTTAGGTGAATTTGAGATCCTCATCAGGCACTTGAATTTGTTTGATGGGATGTGGAAGCATTGACATTATATCTCTTCTAGAACATTTATGTGCATCAAACCATGGGAAGCGAGGAGGTTGACATTGTATTGTTTTACACCAAATGCCTCTAGTACGAGCTCGTTCATCAAAATACTCATGCTACATTTGTCTACAGTTTAACTTTACTCCGCCCAATGTCTCGGTATGTTTTGGACTTAATCTATTTGATAAAAATGGCTTTTAATACTATTATAAAACAGCAATAATCCAGTCTATTTCGAATAATATATAGCAAATATTGAGCCAATGTGTCGGCCGAGGCCGCGGGCGCAGTGCGCTCTGGCGCGCGCGGCAAAGCACGCGCGTTCTCTGCTCAGTAATGTACTCGCTGCAGCCCCGCACTGTCATCTGTTCACGAGTGAGATAGCATGCTTGATGACCCACTGCTGGACGAGGTATTAAAGTAATACCAAAAAATTATCGATTTTTTATGAATTATACATTACATTAATTATACACTCGATATTACCTATATTTTTAAGTGTAGTAATTAAATTTATTGGAATTTTAATGTTTCATGACTTGTTATTTTTATTTTACAATAAGAATATAACTAAAATTTATATTATTTATCTTCTATTACGACAATTTGTAACGCTTTTGTTTTTACTGTTATGTTACAAATTATGATTTAAATTAATTGAATTGAGTTAAACCAACAGCGTCATTAATATTCTTACAGCTCTTGTATTTAATAAAATAGTCGGCATATTGTGATACAAATACATAACTGAGATTATTGCAGATATCAATGCTAGCAATATTAAATAATATCGGAGATAAGGGATCTCCCTGACACAATCCTGTACCTGTTTCTCGAGTGACAGATTCTCTAACATTTAAATCTATTGACAAACGCCTGCCTTGCAAGAAATTCCACAGATATCTACATAGGATAGTCCCAACGCCATGTCTTTGTAATGTGCTTATTATGCTGGCAATACTATATGCATTTTCGATATCAATAAAACATGCTACCGTAGGGAACCCTTTCGTAAAACTACTCTGAACTCGAGTAACTAATCTAGTTAAATTATCCATACGTGAACTACATCTTCTATTTTCCATTACGAATAACTCTTTGTGCATCCTAATTTCCAGTAATGTGTAATTGTCTGTAGTAGGGTACCTTCTGTACTCAGCTAGTGATTTACGTCTTTCAGCCATCGTTTTGGTTCATAATTATAGTCTAGGGGTGAAATTCTTTTGATGTAAGGGGTTCTCGAAAATATTTGTAAACGGAATGGATTGATCTGCTGCTTTGTTTATAAGTTTAATGAAACTATCATAATTATGCAACTCGATGATCCTCTTTGAGTGTAATACTGTTATTTGGTAATAGTTCACTCTCTATATAGGATCTAATATATTTAACCCAATCAAAAAAAAGCTTTTTTTATAATTTCGTCGTTTTCTAAAGCGGTTTGGTGGCTTGACAATATCCGTTTTAATCTTAATCATTAAATGGTCACTGCCTAAATTTTAATTTCACACTGTCCAGCTGAATTTTAGAGCTATATCAATGGAGGCCAGCCTCATATCGGAAGAAGATTTTTGTATGTGTCCATTTTTTAATTAAAGTCTCGAGTAAGAGCCATCATTTAAAGAAATAAAATCGTGTTCTATTAACGAATCAAAGAGTTGACCACCTTACATCAGTCCTATTTGACCAATTTGAGTGGTTAAGATCACCCGCGATAATGTCCTTCGGTTAACCAGTGTAAGTATTTGGTCCCAGTCGTTTGCAGTTGTTTTAAGCGTTGGTGGACAGTATAGAGCTAGGACATACTCTAAGTGCTCACAATTCTGTATCTTCACGTTCACTATCTCAATCTTTGAATTTGAAAATTGAATATCGTATTGTTGCGCTTGTATCGATTTGTGGGTAAAAATAGCCACTCCTCCATAGCCATAAGAGCGATCTGAGCTAAAAGTATTGTAGTCTCTTATGTAATAGTGGCTGTCTGGGTCTAACCAAGTTTCACTTATAATAGCAATGTAGATTTTTGTCTTACGTGACACGGTGTGCCAAATTTCTTCCGAATTCATTTCCCGATTTCATTTAGATGACCTGCTTCATTCCATGTCTATTCTCGTCCTCTGTCATCATATGTAATTCCTCATTATTGCTTATCATCTCACGCTCACTATATTCAGTAAACACTTCATTATCCGTATATATTAATCTCAGCTTGCACCAAGCCGGCGACATCTCGTTGCTATTAATTATTAGAGATGAAACGGATATCCGGTAACTATCCGGTATCCGGCCTATCCGGCCTTGTTTTCACTATCCGGCCGGATACCGGATAGTAATACAGTATCCGGCCGGATACCGGATAGTAAAATTTTTAAAAATCTCATTATTTTACACAAGGCAAATACTCCAATACTCTTAAGTTTAAGTTACTACGTCCTTAATTATACCTGCAGCTGACGGTGTAGTGGTGGAACTGGTGGAATACCGGTGAAGGGGCAGATGTCATTGTTAGTAAGAATGGTCACGTAGTTATATATGTACCTACTCCAATAGGTTATGGACACCGTTTATTTTTATAATCGCACATCAAAAATGTTTGTTTTATTAATGATTAGTTTAATACTCAAAATTAACAAGTGGCAAATTGTGATGAATAAACACCAAATTTACCGCGTTTGTTGGTAAGACTCCGCTTGGCTTCGAATACCAGACCAGCTTCTGAAAATAGCCTTTCGCTGTAAACGCTACTCCCAGGTGCTGAAAGATAAATTCTAGCAAACCTTGACAACTGCGGGTACTGATTTAGATTAAATGACCACCAAATGTATGGGTCGTGATTGCGATCGATTCGAGATGTCTTTAAAAAAAAGTCAATCTCGTTAGCAATTTGGATTTTGTTTTTCTTGATCGCGACAATCACTACTATTATCCTTTGCCACTTCATTGAAACAGTTCCAAAAAGTGTCATAAGCGTCACGTGTGAACATGGATCCAGTTTCATCTTCTTTCATTCGTTTAGCAGGTGTTGAAGACGGCGATGATCTTTCACTATCAGAAGAAGATTCCTCGTAAGAGTTTTTTATATACTCTATCATGATTTTCTATCGGGCTTTTTCAGTTTCAAGAACTCCTAAATAGTCTGACTTGAACCTTGGGTCTAAAAAGGTATCGATTAGGTAGTTTGGATTATCTCCTAAGGATTTAAAACGACTTTCCAATTCAGCTTTCAAAGAAGCTCTCATACGAGCTAAGTCTGGTGTTCTTTGTGCAGTCTCGTTTTTGTCTAAATACTTTTTTAATGCAGAAATATGCGGAATCGCCTCGGATATACAGGAAAGGCCAGAACTTGTAATTTTCGATATATCTTCAAATGGTTTTAAAAGATTTATGCACTGCTCCATTAGGCCTCATTGTTGTATCGTCAAATTAGTCGAGTCGACCCGATCTCCGCTTACATGCGACCCGAATGCGCCTGAATATTTCCGATCTCGTTCACCGCGCCAATATTAAAATCAATCTGATCGCGTCAACGCAATAAAGGGCCGAATATCCGGCAGCCGGATATCCGGCGCTCCGGCCTAGTAGCTTGCCGAATATCCGGTATCCGGTATCCGGCCAAACTACTATCCGTTTCATCACTATTAATTATATTAACAAATTAGATAGCAAACAGCTTACAACATCATAAACAAAGCGCGTACCCTCTCACGGGCCGCTCAAACCGGTCCGAGATACGAACAATAGATCCACGCGTCTAGCGATGACCAGCGCCCGCGCGCGTCTGTGTACTATTGATTTTATATACACTTAAATTTGAGTGAGAAAAAAACAATTAAAAATTTTAAAAATATACAGCGTATGGTGATGTAGTAAACTGAACAGAAATTTACTGGACGAAAAAATATATCATTATATTTTTTTTGTAATGTGAAAGTGATGTAAAAGTATATATTATGATATTTTTTTGTCCATTAAATTTCTGATCGGTTCACTCCATCAGCCTATTCTGTATTTTATTCTTAATATTTATTGTTTTTTAATTTTGGTTAAAAAAAACAGTCTAATGACGGGTTTATTTTTTTCAAGAGTTGAATTTTTTTCTGTTGATGAATGATTAGTGAACCATAATGAAATATGTCGAAGTGTCGCCTTTTGGTTGGGATTAAAGTCGTGGGAGCATATTAGATAGTCACAAAATTGATTTGAATATTTTAGGTCAGATAGGATTTTATCGCGAGCTCGTCAATCTAGGTCTAATACGAGACGGTCAAACGTCAATCGGAAGTAAAAAAGCCGAAAAGATACACAAAAATGTAAAAAAAGCCGAAAAGATACACAAAAAGCTCTCGATCCGGGGAATACGCAGCGGGTACCCGCGCCGCACGCACACAGAGAGACGTACCTCAATCGAGCGGTTTTCTTCGTCTCGCCGACACCTAAAACTACTTTAATTTAAAACCGGCCGATATCGAACGTCGACTTCTTCTCACGTTCGGTACAACAAGGGCACACACAAATATGGAAAACAATCGACGAAACAATTGAAAAGAAGCGACGAGCACCGGGATCCAATCGCCAAACGAGGCGGCCGCCTCCGATAAGTGTTTCGTTCTCCCGTCGCGGTTACCTTGACGAGGCTGGTGCGGATGGCGAGGCTGGTCCCGTCGGACGGGTTGGGGCTGGTGTGGTCCAGCAGCTCGCGCACGCCCGCCAGCTGCGCCGCGCACGCGCCCGCCCACGCCGCGCCCGCGCCGCCCGCGCCCGCGCCGCCCGCGTCCTCGCCGCCCGCCGGCGCCGCCCTGCCGGGGGTCGCCAGTCTTCAGATTCGTTGGAGTTTTAACCGCTATGTTAGTTAACGCATATATGGGACCTTCCCGTAGGCTCGGTTGGATGTGCGCCCGCCTTCGGGGCGGGGTCCCGGCCCTCCAAATCGGGGGTGGCGGGTTTTATTCCCGGTGGCAACGCAAGTTTTCTCCCCGGGGGAAATTTGTGTTTCTGGTTCGGGTGGGAATATTTCCGGTGTAAATCATCGAACTAAGGGTGGGGCCGGGGGGCCAATCTGGGCTTTTTGAACGCAAGAGATACGAAAGTAATAGAGGAGCGAAGCTCCCGGAAGACAAAGATAAGCAAAACTCTTTTAATAATTGAGAAATAGGTATTTCATACCACTATCTTCTACCGTTTTATGTTCGATATTAAGTAATTTATCAACGCGCACTAGGCAACAACGAGGTGGGGTCCTCAGTGTGCGGCCCCAACGAGCACCCGGGGTCCAGTGGCCGGCGGCCGGGTACCTGTGCTGCAGCTCCTTGAGGAGGGCCTGCAGGCGGTGCCAGCGCTGGTTGAGGTGGTCCATCTGGTCCTGCACGTCGCGCGCCAGCGCCGCGCCGCACGCCGTCACCACGGCCCGCGTGCCGCCGCGCGCCGCCGCCACCGCGCCCGCCTGCGCCGACATCTGCGACCCGGACCGGACAGGTTATTACACTTAAATATCCACCAAACCACAAAACCTAGGTGGAGGGCGGCGGGCCCGGGCGTACCTGGTGCTCCACGTCCCGCAGCCGGCGGCGCAGCTCCCCGGCGGGCAGCGCGCGCAGCTCGGGCGCCGCGAGCGCGCGCTCGGCGCCGTCCGCCCACTGGCCGCACGCCTCCAGCGCCGCGTACAGCGCCGCCCACGTGCGCTGGCACGCCGCCCACCTGCGGCACGCGCACTGTCGACACCGAGCCTGACCCGAGGCCGGCGCGAGGCGGGTGCGAACCCGACATAGGCCCCGTCCCCGTGTATCGCTCGTCATTTTAAATTGACACTCTTCGCTTAGATTCTTTTTAAGACGGATAGACCTGCGCGGGCCCGCGACGGGCGAATATTTTTCCGGCACAAAAAATTGGAACGATCTTACCGGGGCGTAAATATCCGATGAGTTCCTGACATTTTTAACTAGAATAGGATGGACCGGGAAGTTCGGAATATACTCGCGCTAGGAGCTCGTCGCGTGATCTAAATCCGCCCGGTAGAATTTAAAAGTGAAAGTCGTCATTTATGAATGGAATTAAATTGGAGGGCGATTTCCGATCTAATGGCCGCAACGGCTCGGTAGTTCGAAACGGTTATTTTAGTCGGTTCGTTCGATCGGCCGGGAGGCCTATCGGCACCACGCGGGGACACTGACTTGTCGTGTCGCTGCGCGTAGCGGCGCTGCAGCGCGGCCCACTCGTCCAGCAGCTTGTCGCGCACGCGGCGCAGCTGGCCGCGCCGCTCGCCGCCCTGCTCGCTCGCCGCCGCCAGCTCGCGCTCCGCCTCCTCCACCGCCGCGCGGGCCTCGCCCGTGGCCGCCTTCACGCGCTGCAAAAGTACTCAATGAGGCCCCGGTCGCCTCGGCGACGTCGCGGGCGCGGGCGCGGGCGGTACGTACGGCGAGCGCGTCCTCCTGCAGCGGGAAGTCGTCGTAGTCCTTCCCGTTGAGCGGCGGCGAGTTGAGCGCCAGCTGCACGCGCGCCACGGCAGAGCGCGCCGCGTTGCCGCGCGTCACGCACTCGTTGAGCCGCGCCGCGGCCGCGTCCTGCAAGCGAGCGGGCGGTACAGAGGGGCGGGGCGCGGGGCGCGGGGCGCAGGGGCGGGGGCGCGGCACTCACCCTCGGCGCGCGCGGGAGGCGGGCGGCGCGGTCCCGCTGCAGGCGCGCCCAGGCGGCCAGCAGGTCGGCGAGCGCGCGCTCGTTGCAGCCCACGTGCTGCGCGCGCAGCGAGCGGCACAGCTCCTGCACGCGCTCCACCTCCAGCGACCGCTCGAACGTCTCGCAGTGCACGCTCTCCTGGAACGTTTGTTTATTTGTTTATTAGCGCCGGCGGCACGTTCCTTACGAATTAGCTAAAATACGCGCATTCACGCGAACGAGGCCAGCGCGCCGTGCGATAGGGCCGGCCGAGCGCCCCGGGAGCGGCCCCTCGAGGGCCGGCGCCCCCGCGTCCGAGGCGGACGCGTGTTCCCGCGCCGACGCCCGCTCGAGGTCGATCGCGGCGGTGCAGCCGCACGTCGTTCACCTGGTTTCCCTCGGTCCCCCGGTCGGGGTCGGCGAGCCAGTCCCGCAGCTGCGCCGTGAGCCGGTCGAGCTCCTTGATATTATCCTCGGCCTCCATCGCGAGGTTGCGCTTGCTCTCCACCTCCGACGTGACCAGCGACCACTTGTTGCGCAGCTTGTCCTGCAACGTGAGCCCGTCCGTTATCGGTGCTCGCGAACGTATAGGGCATAGTGTGTTCACTGTACCGGAATGGACACTGCTTGCAATTTATATGATACGTTGTTTATCTATCTAAGCTTAAGTGTTGCATTCAATTCGTGAACTAAATAAATAATTTTAAAAAAATCGTACATATAACTACGAATCCGGCGCCCGCCCGATCGCTCGGTGCGGGGGAACGGATTTTTTTTTTTTATATATTTCAAGTTCACAGAACAGCTTTTAAAGTAATTAAAATATGTACATAGTGATAATTTAAACGTAATTTTCTTTGCTACTTTAAAGCCTAAATATGTGAACCTAACATGCTCAAATCTTAATTATACCTACTGCTACTATAATACATAAACTAGACTTATTTTAACAAATTAACAGCTAAATATCAGTAATTACATCTATTATATCACAAACTTAAAAATCTCAATTATACCTACTGTTACTATAATACATAAACTAGACTTATTTTAACAAATAAAAAACGAATCTTAAGGAAAACTGCGGCCTGGTTCTAAGTCTCGACCTTTCGGCTCGGTAGAACCAATATATAAATTGAACACCGGCGTATCACTCGATTCGTGAACGCGACGCTGAAGCGTTTTAAAGGCTCGCAGCGGCACCTAGTCTCGCGGCCGGTCCTAAGTTTACCCTCGAGGGTGCCGTACGAGCGTGGGTGCAGTTCCGGCGTACCTGGAAGTGCGTCTGCAGGTAGTCGGCCAGCAGCGGGTTCCGCTTGTGCGCGCGGTACACGAGCGAGTCGCCGCGCGAGATGAGCGCCGCCGCGTCCGGCGCCACGCCGCCCAGCTGGTTCTTGAGGATCTGAGGACGACGACGAGTATACCACGCGGGAATGGCGACGAACGCCCGGCCTCCTCGCGCTAATATCGGCGGCACGACGGGCGAATGGAACGATTTGGAAAAGAAATCATAATCGAGACGGAGCTCGGAGGTGCCTTCGGTTCGTGCCATTTGTGATATGGGTCCGCGCAAATCTCAATCTTAGGGAATTCTTCAAAGACAGCCGTACTTACCGCGTGCCCTCGGTTTACATCGTCGATCATGTTAAGTTATTTACGTTTCAAGAATGGCATCTATAATCGATTTGCGAAATTGGAAGCGGACACTGCGAGGACGCGCTCGAAGTGAGTATTACAATTTTTGACTAGCTCGCAATCCGGCGCCGTTTGCAAAAATATTAATTATTATAAATTAAGAAGCGACGCACACCATAATTATAATTCGCATTTAGATAAAGTAAAAATATTTTTTTTTACGTTATCTAAATGGTGGTAAAGGTAAAATCGGTAATAAAACATCAATTAAGAAAGCTTACTATAGAACGAATGACACGAATGGCAAGATACACGGACGCAAAGTACAGAGCACATGTCGGTACCTCGAGGCGCTTGGCCGGGTCGCGCTCGCTGGTGACGCCGCCCACGGTGAGCAGCACGACGTCGAGGCGGCGCAGCATGCCGCCCGCCGCCGCCTCCCACGCCGCCAGCTCGCCGTCCACCTCCGCGCCGAACTGCGCCGCCAGCGCCGACCCCGCCGGGGACGGGCTCGCCGGCGGGGACGCCGCAGTCTGTTATACGACCGTTTGTAGAAAACACTATTTCTAATAATTGTCACAACATAAGGAACATTTTCGAAGACGCGCCGCGGCCTATTATTTTACTGTCGGCGCTGTTAGGTGCTAATAAAATGGAACTTGTAACTTAAAAACGTCATTATCTCGCCGCAAAAGAAACGCGATCTCTTTTCACCATTGAAAAGAAAAATTTCGTACGGAGTGACTCCGTGTCATAAGAACCACAATATACCTCCAAGTCGGCCAACGTATAATACAGACAATCGTGTAATTTCTCACCTTTTCGGTATCGTCCGTCCGCTGGTACTTCTCTACCTGGTTGAGCCGCTCCTGGCTGAGCGGGATGTGCGTGAGCTTGGGCGACATGGCCACCACCTGCGCCTTGCCGCCGCCGGCCTTCAGCGGCGTCGACGTGCACAGCGGCGCCGCTTCGCCGGCCGAGATCGACTCCGAGCTGCGGCGCTGTGCAGGCGGACGGTTACTCTACTCGTAAAGCTTTACTCGGAATTACAATTTGTTACACTCTGGCGCGTTGCGATCTTCATTCGATGTCGCAATTAATGAATAATATCGCAATTAATATATAAAATAATAAATAATTACACAACGAAATTGTATCCGGCGAGACATGAAGGGATTCACGTATTCGAGTCCTTCCCGCCGTCGCTTCGCCGTTACCTGGGTAGCCGAACGTTCGATCTCTATCTTACCCGACGTTACAAGAAACTCCCGTGCGAGCGGAGCGGGCGACGGCCGCGATTCGACCGAATTTTTCATTTACGTCTAGGAATTCGTAAACTTAAAAGTCCTCTATCACTATTTCGGGGGAACGTTTTACGACGACAGTTTAATTTTATATATTATATATTTCGGTATTCCGCTGTTAATTTACAGGTATCCACATCGAACACGCATATAAATAAACTTCTATTCTTTTCGACTTCAAATATATTCCCGGAATCCATCCACTCTAGCATACGACATTACCTGCGGCGCGTCCTCGACTTCGGAGTAGATGACTTCGTCCTCGGTGGCGTCGCTGGGCGAGTCGGGCGCGGGGGTGGGGGCGGGGGCGGGGGCGGGGTCGGGGGCGGGGGCGGCGCGGTCGGTATGCGAGGGCTCGGGCAGCGCGGCGTGGTCGCGCGGGACCTCGTCCAGTATGTGGTACTCGTCGAGCTCGTCCCGCAGGCGCGCCGCGCCGCCCGCGCGCGCCGCGGGGACGACGTCGGGCGCCTCGCGGTGCTTCAGGACGCCGCGCGTCGGCCGCATGCGCTGCTCGAGCGTCTTCACCTCCACCACGAACGTCTTCGGCTCGGAGCCGAGGTCGACCGCGGGCCGGTCGTCGGCGCGCTCCGCTCGCTCGGCGGCGGCATCGGCGTCGCCGGCCTCGTCCTCGGTGTCGTCGACGACCTCCACTAGCTCGACCCGCCGCGGCACGAACTCCACGACGGCGTCGGTCGCCTCGAAAGGGTAGGGCTCCGGCGTCACGCTCGACTTGACGATCTCGCGCTCGGTCACGCTCACCACGTGGCAGGGGGAGGCGCGGCGCGGGGCGGGGGCGGGGGCGGGGGCGGGGCTCGCTCGGAGCGCGTCGTTGGAGATCTGCGTGAATAGGTCGCTGTCCTGCAGCAGGTTGAAGGTGCTGCTGTCGTCGCGCTCCGCCGAGGGCCCGCGGCTGCGGCGGCCGCCCTCCTGGACCTCCCTCCGGATGGGCGCCGGGCTGCGGACGGCGAGCGGTATGCGCGAGCGCTTGAGGTCGGGCTTGTCGCCGGGAGCGTCCGGCGGCGCGTCCAGCCGCCGCTTGATCGTGTCCGACACGCTCTCGTAGCCGCGCTGCAACACACAGCGCCGTCAGTCCGCGCGCCGGCCGTGCTATGTACAGTTAGTGCGCCGGCGGATGGATGACTGGCCGCCGTGCGGGTGATTGCAAGCATGATCCCGGGACGGTGAGCCGCGAGACACAAAGCGACAGTTCACACCACACCACACCACACCACACCACGCGCCACACCGACACCGAGTATTTACACGCCGTATGTGCACGGGTCCGCGTTAAACACACTGCACGCCACACGCGGGTGATTAGTTTGTTATTCGTTAGGGCCGGCCGGGGTTCTCGATCGGAGCGTGCGATTGCGACACCCACCGTGCCGACGAAGCCGATGCGTGATAATTTACAAACGGTGATCTCACCGAGCGAAACGAAAGGGAAGAGAATGCGCGCCCCCGAGACGCGACCGATGATGGAAAACGTAATGCGACAATGAGGGTGAAAGCCCCGGGAGCGAAAAGCGACCGTGATTCGAAGCATGGAACGATGCGAATTTCGAGAGCCGCGCGTCTGGACGGCTCGCATCCACCGGAAAAGCGAACGGCACTCACCTCTCGTTCGTCGTCAGCGGCGGCGGCGGGCGCGGCGGGCGCGGCGGGCGCGGCGGGCGCGGCGGGCGCGGCGTCGGCGGCGCCGGTGCGGCGCAGGCGGTCCCAGCGCGCGTCGAGGTCGGCGATCTGGTCGGCGAGCGGGCGCAGGCGCGCGGGGTCGGCGTGGCGCGCCAGCTCGTCGTAGTTGCGGTGCACCTGGCGGCGCAGCGCCTCCATGCGCGACATCTCCAGCTCGAGCGGCTGGCGGCGCGGCCGCTCGCCCAGGCGCGCCGGCAGCGCCGCCAGCCAGGCGCCCAGCGCCGCCAGGTCGGCCTGCAGCTCGCGCGCCGCCACCAGCGCCGCCTCCAGCCGCGCCTTGGCGTCCGTGACGTCGGCGCCGAGCCGGTTGTACGTGTCCTTCAGCGAGTCGATGCGCCGCGAGAACTCGCCCGGCGCGCTCACGGCGCCCGCCTCCACGGCGCGCCGCCCGCCCTTGATGATGCCCTCCACCTCCGCCTTGATCTCGCTCAGCGTGCGGTAGTGCTTCTGCAACGACCATCGCGCCCTTCGTTCGCGCGAGCGGGAGGACGGGCCGGCCGAGCCGTTCCAAATATCCGGCCCGACATCCGGCTCTACATTACACTCGGTTTCGGCGTTCCGAAAAACTCTCGAAACGTTTGGCCTCACTTTAATTCGCTCCGATAACTAGCTCGCTATGTTTCGCGACTCTGCCGTCGGAAGCCCCTAAATTTTTCATACATTATATACTTTTCATCATATCTCAAAAAGTGCAAAAAAGTAGCACCATGTGTCTTTAGAGAAAACGTGGCATATAATGATAAGATACTGGCATAAAAATTCTAGAACGAAAATCGGCCAAAATCACGAGATATTCATATTTATATGTTGCTTCCCATACATGAAAAACAGTTTTATTCGATTTACTTGTAAACTATAAGTCCAGTCTCAAAATACATTCTGGTCATATTTGTTAGTTTTTATCATAGTAATCGAATGGTATATTTAGTTTTGTGAAATTGCGACTTTGAATTTTTCAGTACCCTATATCCAGCCTCTTGTATGGAGACAAACCACTGTCTACAAATAGTAATAGCCACTGTCCACAAATAGTAATAGTCTACAAATAAAAATGTCTGTCGACAAACGACTATCACAGAGCGGTCGGTGGATTACCGTTCTTTTCCTTTCTTTTCTGGGTGCTTAAAAATATGTATTATCAGATGGTACTACTTTTTTCTGTACACACATATATATTTTTTGCTTACTATTATTCCTGCGAAGATTTGTAATAGAATAAAAGTTTATAGGAAGATAGTCAGCTGTCCTATAAAAAATTTCATCAAATTTAAACTCTTGTTCCTATGTTTACCGGAATGGAATCACTGTGCGTTAACCACCTCTCTTCGCGACTGATCCGACTCGTTTGTACGTTACCGCACTTACGATCCATTTGTAGAAGGCGACGCTCAAAACGAAGAGCAAGTAGAGGCAGTCCCAGAACATTTGGGCGACGACGAGCGCGGGGCCGAGGCTCAATGTCGACTGTTACTGCGATGTTTTGTGGCACTCGTATTGTATGTTATGTACACGACTACACAGCGGGAAATGGGTGAACGACGCGACGATAGTGACGGTGCGATAGCCGCACTGAATCCAAACTTAAATGGAGAAGGCTCGTAACAATTAACAGCATTTTGTGTTACTCTCTATTGATTCGTATTATCATACACAAGTTCTTATAAAATATTTCATTGCATTGTGTGCATATTTTTAAAAAGAGAAAGAGAGAAAAGAGATGGACTAATGAAAGAAAAATATATTCACTTTTATAAGATTCGTAAATTGAAAATTTGTATTGAAAATACACAAACAAGTTTGCGTTTTACACGGAAATTTGAACATTTATGAGGTAGGTCCTTATAAAAGCTAACAGAGATAAACACTATTGTTGGGTAATCTCGTTTCCAATAACAGTAAAACGAGTATACATAAATGCCTCCTCCAATGCTCCGTGCATAATGCGCACTAGTAGCTCATCGATAATTAAATAGAATCACAGAATCCTTTCAATACCGCGCCGACAGCACACCTCATTGTTTCAGCACGCGACGGCTCTAAGCGTTTAGAGGCAGATATACAGAAGGCGTTAAATTTATGTAAGTAAGTATACGTTTTAAGATTAAAATGTAATTAATTTTCAAATTAAATGCATGTCTTTGTCAGCGTAGATTTATGTTACCTACTACCTAAACGTATTATATTTTAAAATAATTTACCAGTCATTGTACGCCAAGCGTGCTTACTACCCTAGACCACGTTGAATGATTAAGCGCTTTGATGATGAACTTGGATAATACGTTACCTAATATGAAACTGAAAAATGTTTTTTAAGCGGAAAAATCAGTAGAACTAGTAGTAACTCTTTTGTAGTGCGTCAGTAATATAGTAACACTTTTATAGAAACATCGTAAAAATTCGTATACCTCAGTAAAAAATAAATGAGTTTAATAAAAAAATCAAAAACCGATGTGTCATCTTATGGATATGAAGGTCAAAGTTAGAGTCCGACTGATCGGAACCCAATGTAGCACAGGCCGTATATTATATATCTAGGGCTATATTTACTTCGAAAATATTTATTTATTTAAATCTTCCTGCGCTACCATTCTGCACAGATTAATAGCGCAATGTTTCAAAAAATCACTTCTGTAAATTTTTTTTGGGAGAAGGCTGAAGAAAGTAATTATTTTAAACCAACTTCAAAAATATCTCTATTCAGTGTACTTTTTTATGGTTGTTACAAGCTACCATTTATAAACCTATTTGTCGAATTCTTTATTTAATTTAACTGATATACTTTCAGATTGGTCCCATAGAAAATTAATCAAAAGAAAGTAAGAAGGAAGTAGTTTGGTTTTTAAATCAAGTTAACTGAAAAAAATTTGTTATCCATATACGAAAATGCGTAATTTATTTTCCTGTGATTTTGTAGCAGACCACGAAAGGTGACGAATATCGTAGTGGAGATTAAAGTCGGCATTTAGTTTAGAAAACATTTAAAGTATAGAATCACCTGCCCGTAGAACTAAATCGTATGAACGCTAATGAATTCAGATACAAAATAAAACAGCGGCTAATGTCTATTACAGCTATTAATGTTAATAAATAAGTAAATACGCATAAAGTGTTAGTTTTAGGAAATGTATACAATGGCCCGTATATAGATAAAAAAAAACAAAGTTAGTATGAATAAGTGATATTTAGATATCAATATGGAATACAAACAAAAATTGTTCAGGTAATTCGTAAAAAATATATTAGTCATTTTATTCTTTACATACCTATGTGAGAACTAACCAGCTACTCGCTTGTATATGATGTCATACATCTATGGATGTTTACATAAATTTCACTATGATTGATATTTGTAACGTCATTATAGCATATTAGTACAATCCCTATTATTGTTATATGTTCCGATTAAACAAGCTTATGAGACAATATAAATAAAATACCTATACAAATGTACACAGTTGTATAACAAAGATTATTCTATTCTATAGCCCAGAATTACGTCGTTAGCACGTATGAGTCGTCTCCTCCGAGCGAAATTTCAATCCAGCATCCGATTTGCTTCCAAAACGTAAATTTCCGATAAAACCCCATCATGAACTACGCTGTTTTATTTATGAGCATGCAATATGTCGGCAAACCAAACAATCGAGCATCAACCCACTGCCCCGCTGCTACCGAATATTATACAAACAACTCACGGTCATCGCGTCGGACACATTACAATTACACAATGATCAGATAATCTGCATTACAGCCGCTTCCGGCGCGTTATTGTGCACCGCACATAGTCCGTAGCGGCACACTCACGACATGTGCAGTACTATACATCTCGGAACGTCGTCAGAGCACAGCTGATCGCGATCGCCGCCGGCCCGAGCGGCCGTGACGTCACCACGCTTGCGGAATATCTTACGCTTGTGACACGGGATACTCTACACCTACATGATTGTGTCGAGCGAACCTTTCACGTCGTGAAATCTTACCCATTACGTCTTTATCGATGCAAGATATGTATATTCATATATGTGGTTTGAAATTCTTAGTTTCTCATAAGAATACATTATTCACTTATTTTATTCACACGAAAAATTATTGGTCGAGCGAAGCGAGATATCCAAGTTAACTTGGGTCGTTTGGGCTAAGTACACTTTGTCCGCCCGTCCGTCCGTCCGCCAGAAGCATCTAGCGTCTAAACCATTAAGCGAATGACTTCAAAATCTCCAAAGAATATGAAAAACTACGGCCCAAAGCCAAAAAGCCTGAATCGTTGAAAAGGGCTTGACAAGTATAATACGAAATCGGTTTAAAAAAAAACAATTTGGAAAACAACGAGTTTTTTGGACCTATTTTGTCCGGGGTCTATCTCAAAAACGGCTTCACGCTGAACGCTGAAACTAACGTATAATGTCCGTAATATCCTGTACTTGAACAACATATACAGAAATCAAACAATTATTATATAGAAAAAAAGTTATAAACAATTTACCTCAAAAGTTTTTCTCTATGGGCCAAATGTTGGCGCCAGATCACAGTTCGGCGCGAACGACTAGTTAAACGAGTTACACAGATCAAGCGTAGCTGGAAGTGTCTTGTACTACTGTGGTAAAATAATGTGAAGTGTTCATAATGTAGTGCTCAAGTAGCTTTTTAAAAGTAGTCATTGATTTTGATTCCTTTATGACTTTAGGTAGTTAGTAGTAAAATTTCGATCCTCAGATTTAATACTTTTCTTCCAATAGTTTGTGCGAGGTGCGTACAATGTTTTTAGTAATTTGTTTTGTGCAGTTTGTAAAAGGCCTCAATTTGTTTTTGCTGCAGTACCCCATACTCCAATTAGGTAGTCAATATGTGGTTTAAGGAGATAGTTGTATATTATGTATCGAACTCGTCGCGGTAACCAACTGACTATTCCTCGTAAGGCTCCCATGAGGCACGTGAGTTTAGTTTTTATTTTCAAAATGTGTGGAAGCCATGTCATTTTACTGTCTAGTATTAATCCTAAATACTCTTCTTGACTTACTTTATCAATAGTTTGATTATTTATCTGTAATGGTGTAAATTTATCAGTTTTTTAATTTTGGTAAATACTCTTCTTGACTTACTTTATCAATAGTTTGATTATTTATCTGTAATGGTGTAAATTTATCAGTTTTTTAATTTTGGTAAATACTCTTCTTGACTTACTTTATCAATAGTTTGATTATTTATCTGTAATGGTGTAAATTTATCAGTTTTTTAATTTTGGATGCAAATATCATGCGTATATATAGTTAGGTCTTAACTTCGAGTCGGGTGCTTGAGCATATCGTCCGTTCTTCTGTTCGTTTGTCAGGCTTATTGCGTCTAAGCCGAAAATGTTCGTGACTGAAAATTCTCCTACAATAAGAAAATAAAAACGGGGAAAGTAGTTAACGTATTTTCAGATAGCCTTTAGGTTGAGGCTAGTCTAATAAAAAAAGCTTTGTTTTTTCTTTGGACGTCAATGCCCGCTCCATATGAACCATCAATATATTAGAAACACTCATGCAAAATATCAGCTTCGTAACCTCAATGGGATAGGAGCTTTTTTTGATGCTGCGAATTTGTAGGTGTTTGAAGAGCCACAAACACCCTCTAAACATGTTTCAATGTTAATAGTCACTTTCAATAAATCATATCGGTCTCGCCGCAATAGCACTACGTTAATATGACAAAGCTTAAGAGGTCGAAACGCGCAACACGCGATATAGTTTCGTCGATATCGCAGGCAGAGAGGCGCGACGGCTCATATCGGATGACCGAGGAACGCGGAACTCACTAATAAAACAGACATTCATTAGGAAAGCTTATTAGAAAACGAATCATTACATCAATGACAAGGATGCATGGAGGCAAACTGCACAAGCGCTTTCTGACGACTTTAAAATATATATAAATACCTACCTAGGTTAATATAATTTCTGTATTATGAAAGAGAAACATTCTGAATGACAAAAATGCGCCGCCGAGTTTCTTGTCAGGTTCTTCTCGAGCTGGCTGTAATTTTGCGAATCTGGCAGTAGAATCATTAACATTCATGAGTGCCTCTTTGGGTGCCCATGTGAATAAACGATTTTGATTTGATTGATTTTGATTTATTAGTAATAGATCGAGCGTAGCGAGATCTCAAAGTTTATTTGGGACGTTCAGCACTTTGTCCGTCCGTCTGTCAGAAGCATCTAGCGTCTAAACCATATAAGCGAATGACTTCAAATTTTCATAAAGTATGGAAAACTACGGCCCAAAGCCAGAAATGACATTAAAAAATTGAATAAATAAAAATATTAAGGGGCTCCAATACATGTAAGTAGGGAGCAAAATTATTTTTTTTCTACGCTTGTGGGGTGTCGTTAAAAAGGGCTCGACAGGCAGAGTACGAAACCGGTTTAAAAAAACTATGTTGAAAAATAACGATTCGGCCACCAAATTCACCGTTTTTATACCTATTTTGTCCCGGGGTCTAACTCAAAAACTGCTTCACACTAAACGCCGAAACTTACGTATAAAATCCGTTATATCCTGCACTCGAACAACAAATACAGAAATCAAACAACTATAATATATTATAGAAAAAAAGTCGGAAAGCAAGGAACCTCAAAAGTTTTCCCGCACGAGGCAACATTTCGGCGCGAGATCTCAGTTCGGCGCGAACGACTAGTTTAATAATGTTCCAAAAAGAAATGAATGAATGCGCCGCCGATGCGATTTCTCGCCAGGCACGTACCAGGCAGGAGCGCAGCTGCGCGCGCACGTGGTCGGGGTGGTGGTCCGTGAGCGGCAGGCCCGCGCCCGCGCCGCGCTGCACCGTCGCCAGCGCCGCCGCCGCCGCCTCCAGCCGCGCCTCGATGTCGCCCGCGCCCGCGCCGCCCGCGCCCGCGCCGCCCGCGCCCGCGCCGCCCGCCTCCTCGCTCTCGGCGCGCAGCTCCGCCAGCCGCTCCTCGAGCGCGGCGAACTTTTGCTGCGGAAGAGAACGTTCAGAACGAGCGCCGGACGTGTGGAGTCGGCCCCGCGGCGCTGGCGGCTCACCTGCGAGAGCTGCAGCTGGTCCCGCAGGCGCGCGGCGGCCTCGCGCCGGCCGGCCGCCTCGTACGCGGCCGCCTGCCGCTCCACCTCCGCCATCACGGCGCGCTGCGCCGGCAGCTCCTCCGTCAGCCGCTGCCGTAACATTACGCACCGAGTTATACGTCGGGGGGCGGGGGGCCCGAATGCGATCCTCGAACTCCCGCCGGCCCCCCTGGAAATCTCGACTACCGATAGATAAAGGCGTCGCGTGGACCCCGGGTCCCCGTAGCTTTTCTGGCGACATATTGGGATTGACCGTGTCGAATGCTTCGCCGATGACGTGACGTCGATCGATCCTATCGACGTAGGTGATGAATTTAATAATTATTTTATATCAAATTATATAAATAAACACAAAAGTTACCCAAAAACGAAATTTGACTACTATAAAAAACAATATGCTAGTGAACGCTGGTGAAGTTTATTATATCATTGAAAAAACGGTAAGACTGCGACGATATCACCGAAAATGCTCTCGAGTGCTATGCCATTTCGATCTGTCGACCTCTGGCACATAACATAAACGTGTCTTTCAGTGAAGGTCACTTTCCTGAACGGTTGTTGAAGTTAGCTATTGTTAGGCCGGTATTTTAAAAGGGTGATAAGTCAAAACCGAACGACTACATACCTATAGCTATCCTCCCTATAATTTCTAAAATACTCGAAAAGACAATGTTAACTAAATAAACTTTCTTACGAAGCATAAGACACTTCCTGCAAAAAGAACAATTTGGTTTTCGGAAAGGAAGCTCAACTGCACTTGCAAGCTTTAATTTAGTCAAATTAATCGGAAAACATAAACAATGGTACCCCTATGGTATCGCTGTTTCTTGATATGAGTAAGGCTTTTGATTGTGTCAATCATCCAGTTCTATTGTATAAATTAGACTACTATGGCATTAGAGGAAAAGCTTTAGAATGGCTATCTTACTACTTGAAAGATAGAAAACAATATGTCGAGGTAACGAAAACAGCTCCCAATTCGCAAAATAGACTTTTACGACAAAAATTTAAATCAGGACTTCTCACAAATAATACTGGCGTGCCCCAGGGGAGCATCCTTGGCCCACTGCTTTTTTTAGTATATATTAACGATCTTCCAGAAGCGACCCCACATAAATGTATACTTTTAGCTTGAATAGAATTAGGTAGACCGTTTCGATGGAGGCTGCATTATCAGCTTACCATGGATATGTGTCATCCATACTTAGCTATGATCTCATATTATGGAGTAATTCTGTTGACATTGAGCGAGTTTTTATTATACAAAAGAGATTTATAAAGCATGGTTAGGTAGGTGATAGGGTGAATAGTAAAGAATGGTTTAGAGATAGTTGTAGGCCACTATTTAAAAAATGTAACGTGCCTGCTCTGGCTTGCATAAGAGATTATTGTATTTTTACAAAAACATACCCAGAATATTTAAAAAATCGTAGTGAAATTTATACAAAACAAAAGCGTGCGAAATTCACCTCATTATTATATCAACCTACTTGTCAAAAATATATTAATAGAATGAATGTATATCTTTATATAATAAAATACCTAACGATATTCGAATTCTAGAAGGGAATAAAAAGTTAAAAAAAAAATTGAGGGACCGGCTATTAAGTTATCGTTTTTATACTATTAACTAATTTATGAAATTTAGAGACAAAAATATTTTTTAATATTCGTTTGTCTGCATGCAGGCCGAATACATCGCACATATTATTTTCTATAAGACCACCTCCAACCGAAATCTCGGTTAAATATGAATGCGGATGTAACGAGGTTAAGATCTGCCGCTAGTAACCTGCAGGTCGGGCGCCTCGGGCGCGGCGGCGGCGGCGGCGGCGGCGCGCAGCCAGTGCGCCAGCGCGTCGAGGCCTCGCTCGCTGCGCGCGGCGTCCTGCGCGGCGGCGTCCAGCGCGGCGTGGCGCGCGGCGGCGGCGGCGCGCAGCTCGTTCCAGCGCCGCGTCACGGCGTCGATCTCGGCCTGGATCCACGCCGGCATGATGTGCGCGTCCGCCAGCTGCCGCCCCACGTCCTGGATGCGCTCCAGCCGCGCGTCGCTGTGGTTGTGCACGTAGTTCTCCAGGTCCTGCGGGCGCGGGCGGTGAGTGCGGGCGGGCGGCGGGGCGGGGGCGCGCGGGGGGCGGGGGCGGGCGGTACTCACGGAGAGCTCGTGCGCGATCTCCTCGGCGTCGGCGGGGTGCGTGAGGCGGTCGGCGCGCAGTCGGCGCTGCAGCCCGTCCAGCCAGGCCGTCTCCTGCGTGAGCCAGGCGCGCAGCTCGCCCGTCTCGTGCCACGCCTCGGTCAGCACCCTGCACACAGGCGCACGTGAGTCGCGTGCCACACACACACGCGCGCGCACGGTGCTCTACGTACTTGTACCGCTCGTAGACGCCGTGCATGACGTCGGTCCAGCGCGCGTTGAGGTGCGTGACGCGCCGCGCCAGCGCCGCCGGCGCGCGCGCCTCCGCCGCCAGCAGGATGTCGTTACCTGCGCGATGCGATAGCGTAAATACGAGCCGCAAGATAGCCGACCTACTATAATATAGGAGAACACAGGGCGCTCACTGGTCTCGTTGAGGTTGCGGAACTCCTGCGTCTTGTCGTCGCACTTGTCCTTTAGCGTTTGGAAGCGCGCCTTCATCTGATACAGTGAGGCGGAATCCGCAATATCGCACTCGTGCTCCGCCGGGAGCTGAAATCGTATTATATTAATTCCATTTATTATTATTATTTTATTTCTTTTTCGAGTTATTCGTCGTATAACTGCCATTACTAATAAATACCCGCCCGTACACACGAACGCGCGCGCATACTCCTCTATTCTACGTCGAGCACCCGATGCCCGCAAATATAATTGGGTTATTTTATTTATTTGGTTCACAAATTGAACACTTAAGCTTAGATGTGTAAACCACATATTATATAATTTGCAAGCGGTGTCCATTCTGGTACAGTGAACACAGCATGCACAAACGATAGTGTTAAATATCTAAAAAGATTTAATTTTGATAGTGACTTATAATATTAAGCAAAGTATTTTTGATAAATATTTAAAATTAAAATTGTGTACAGCTTTCGAAGATCAAAAATACATTAATAGGCAAAACTACACAGTTGATTCATTTCAAATTAGACAATTCACAAAACTATTATATTAATTAAATTATATTTTTTGCAAGGTGCACCTTGGTTGAGACTAAAGAACCATCAAACAAATCCAAAAATAAACGGATTCCATCGTAGTAGGACAACATTCGGTACAGAGGAGAGTGTTGTCTTACATTAGTACGGCAATCAAATGAGGTACCCTAAAAGATTTTCGGTTACTTAAACGACTCCTCGGACGTGGAACTACTATGTCTATGGCCATGAGAATATCTGGGTATAAAACTTGTCCGCGAATTACCTTGTACAAAAACAATATATCCGATATCTTTCGCCGAATGTAAAGAGGCTGAAGTTTAAAATTGGTTAATCTTGACTGATAGAACTTTAAATTTTTGCATTTTTTGTTGGCTTATGCCAGTTGATATAAAAATCTTTTTTGTATGCGCTCTATCCTGTTACCGTGCACGGCAAAACTAGGCGTCCAAATTTGGCTATTATACTCCAAAACGCTTCTTGCGAGACAGTTATACAATGGGATTATGACCGTGGGGTCCTTAAAATATTTAATTTGTCTGGATATAAAGCCCGATAACTGCGACGCTTTTTTTGCTATATTGTTAATATGAAGTCGAAAATGTACGGCGGCGTCTATCGTAACTCCCAGGTCTCTAATATTAATAACTTCAGGAAGGGGCGTGTCGTTTAATTAGACATAAGAGGATTTCTTTTTTAGAGAATGCACAAAAAATCATTTAATTTTTGTGCACCAACAAAAAATTTTATCAATTTCAGTTCGAAACACTATGTCATCCGGGTTTTTAATGAGCATATAAATTTTAAATCATCGGCATACATTTTGAACGGACACGTGACGTTCGGAGCTAAATCGTCGATGAAACAAACGAACGTATCGAAACGTCGTAATAGCATCACAAGTATAACGAATCCGGTGGGGCACACCGCACACAACGCACCTGTCCCTCGATGCCGGAGAGCCAGGCGTCGACGTCGTCTATGTGTGCGTAGAGGGCGCGCGTGCGCTCGGCGGCGCGGCGCAGCGCCTCGTTGTTTGCGCGGGCGGCGGCCGTGGCGGCGTCGAACCGCGCCCGCAGCCCCGCGGCGGCGCCCTGCAGCGCCTGCGCCAGCGCCGGCGCGCAGTCCTCCCGCGCCGCGTCCGTGGCGGCGCACGCGCGGCCCAGGCGCCGAGCGTACGCCTCCTTCTCTTCCTCCAACTTCTGCGGTTGATGAACGAACGCGTTCTAGCTCGAGTGTGCTTCGCTCGTACCGTTATTTCCCATCGAGGGCCATCCATAAATTTGGAGGGGGTGGACGAAGGGTGACATTGTGCGACGAGGGGTCCCGAATTATGTTACGTCACATTTTTTCAAAATACAATATTTTATATCTTTGTATCCCCCCGCTAAATTTTAACTACATAAATGGCATAATAATGATGACCTTATTATATTATTTATGATTAAACGCGAGCGAAGATTTAAAAAATCCGGCTTCGCCGCTTTACTTCGGTACCTCGATCGGATTTAATGTATTAAACGCGCATTATTGACGATAACTCGAAAACTAGCGATCGGATCTTGATCAAATTTTAATGGAACCGATGGGAAAGCGAAAGATTGCAAACGAAAAATGTTTTTTTTAATCCACCTCAAAATTCCATAAATTTCTAAATGTAAAATCGCAAAACATATGACATCACACTAGGTAGGGGGGGTCTCACAAATGTGATCAGCTGTGACAAAGACGGGGGAGGGGTAAAAAAAATCATAAAATACGTGTGACGTAATTTATGGATAGCCCCTTATGACTTGCTGGTTCGAAACTATAATTTAAACGCCGAGTCCGACGTTAACTTATCCTACATTATAAATGTAATATATTACTCGTTTTGTCTGTTTCGTTCCACCGACGCGGGCGCGGCGCCGGCGCGATGAAATAGCGCACGACATAAAGAGCCCTACTGACTAAAATGATAGGTGAGGGCCGCTATGTTCCAAACGGGCCTCCAACGTGAGATCAGTCAGATACATAAGAATAATAAAAAAAACATGGTATACAAAATAACATACGTTGACTCGAGTCGCATAGGATCAGGCCGACCCATCACTTAAACATATGACATATTTTTATATATTATATATATTTTGTAGGCATTATTTTTCAATTAAAAGAATTCATCTAAATGGCCGTATTTGAAATCTGATCGCTTTTTCAATCATTAATCTTGACATGAAATGTAATATTTAATAAATGTATTATTTCTTACCGGCTTCGTATTAATGTAAACATACAAATAAAATTTGATAAAAAACTGCGAGGTGAGACGCGAGGGCGAGCGCTCCGCTCTCATCTTGAAGAAGGCTTTCGAATGAAACCGAAATAATTGTCGATTTAGACATCGACAACGCGTAAGTCACGCTAATTCCCGTTTTCCATTTTAATAGACAAAATTATATAAAAAATTTGTATTCCTTGTTTATATTATTAACTTACAAAACGTGTTAAACTGTCCTAGTCTGTGGGTTTAATAGTATAACAATGAGCAGTAGTTACGTTGCTAGCGTCGAGTAGCCGGTCGAGGAGCTCGGTCTCGCCGACTGGAATGTACGAGTTGTCCGCCACGAATCGTTCCACTCCCTCCAGCCACGTCTTCACGGAACTCGTGTCCTCCTCCAGCTGCTCCAACAGTTTTAAACCTTCCGACGATACAATTTTTATATTACAGACAACGACCGAACGTTTTCGCCCTCCCAAATTCACACCGAGACCCACGAAGGGGGTTCGGGAAACATTCAGCGGACACACAATCTTCAAAAGCGCACACGTTACGCACGGAGGTGTCTTTCGGGGGGGAGAAATCGTTCCTCGGGCAGAAATCGAATCGGTCCCCGCGAGAAGCCCCTAACCTAACCGCATTCACGAAACCGGGCGCGGGAAAGACAATATAAAGGACATAATAAAGAACAATGGCGAAATTTTAGTTGGCCTATGTTTGATCGTATTTAAATGTGAAATTAACGAAATTCACTAAAATAAATTACAAATATTTACAACAGAAAAGGAATAGAGAAGACGAAAGCCAGGTAAAAAAATACACATTAAAAGAAACAAAACGATTACTTTCAACCATTTTTCATTTTTCTGTTTTTGCTTATGCTGTGGTTATATAATAAGATGTTACCATGTCCATTGCCTTACCCTAGTGCATCTCTATATTCCTAAGCCGTAATGCTAATGCTTATGATGTATCCATGAAACAAAAAAAAGACGTGTGGCACTCGGGGACTGCCGCGGTAAAGCTATTGCATAGCATTTTTTATTTTTCAGTTTAATTTTTCTTCACAAAAAGTTTTCGGTCACGTTGAGATGCGAACTCCGTACCGATGCATACGATTCAGATCATATAGATCTTGACGTTTACTTTAAAAACGTAAACGTCAAAGCCTATACGCTTATTTCGAAGTTATAGTTAGAAGACTCAGTAGCCGATTGGTATTGGATACTGAATCGAATGCATCTGTACGGAGTTCGCAACTCAACGTGACCGAAAACTTTTTGTGAAGTCGCTAGAGTGGGGGGCGTTAGGTTTTTTCGTTACGGAATTTCTGGATTAGGTCTCCACGCTCAAGGCCCGCGATAGAAGCTATGCAATAGCTTAAAATACTATGGTAACTTATGTATGAACCATCAGCTGTCTAGAATCCGTCTGTCATTCTCAGGTTTTCTAAAAATAGCTGAGGTTGCTATTGCAGTCATCGACATTTAAGGGGAAAAAGCAAATGTCATGGCAATATCAAACTGTCGTATGAATGACGTTTTCACTTTTGACGTTTGTTTTTTTTCCTTTTTTCTTTTAATATTAGCTTCGCAATCTTGTGCATTTAGCCATTTTTTTTTTTTTTATTTATTGTTGGAAGATCACAAAACTGGGTACAATGACTAAATCTTACATAAAAAACTTAATTATAATGAAGTGCATCATGTATCCTTCTAGATGTGAACCTAGCTTACATAATAATATATACATATATTATTATTTCATATAAATATATTAGTGTTATATATATTCGCTTAGTTATAATAAAACTTGAGACTAAAAAAAATTTAAACAAAATTTCAACTTAAAAAGTTATACAAACAACGACAATAATAAAAAAGTTCAACAGATACAAATGGAATACAGATGGAGTGTAACAATAAAAAAAGAATAGACTAGAGAAAAAAAAAACAAATATATGGGTTGAGTGACTGCTATCTGTTGACAAAATACAATTTTTTAAGAATTAATTTAATTGAGGTTAGTGAACCATAATGAAATATGTCAAAGTGTTGTTGTCAAGTAATAATATATTTCAAGTTTAAACATAGTGGTGGCTCTTTGGAATGGGCTTTTATCACGAATTCACGACTGTCAGAACTGTTGGCGTATTCAAAAAGAGATCGGCAAAGTGTGCTGAGCCATAACCTACAAATATGTTTTGTTTAATATCTTAATAACTAGGCCTTCTAAAACGACAATTCTTTTAAAATTAAGCTCAGAAGGCAACCGGCCTTACGTAAGATATTTTTTTATCTATATACGATGCTATTTTACTTCAACTAAAATGATGTATGGGAGTTCGCCATTGTTCTTTCATTTTTAATCAAATCGACACGGGGATCATTTTCAAATCGGCCTCGAACGGAAAGTCGGGGAGGGAGAGCGCGACCGAGAGGCGGCCACCGGCCGGTACCTTTCTCCAGCTTGTCGACCTTGGCGTCGAGGATGGCGTGCGAGTCCCCGAGGCGCGCGGCGAGGCTCTCCAGGCTGGACTTGTAGTTGAGGTCGCGCGTGCTGGCGCCCACGTCGGGCTCGCGCGCCGCCGCCGCGCGCTCGAGCGCCTCGCGCAGCTCCGCCGCCTCGCGCCGCAGCTCGTGCAGCTCGCGCAGCGTCGCGCGCATCGCCGCGCCCGCCGCCAGCGACTCGTGCGCCGCCAGCGCGCGCGCCTCCAGCGCCGCCACGCGCGCCCGCAGCCGCGCCGGCGACTCCGCGTCGTCGGCGCCGGCGGCCGGCCGGTGCAGCGCGAGCTTGAGCCGCGCCTCGAGGTCGGCGAGCGCGGCGCCGGCGGCGGCGCGCGCCTCGACGAGGCGCGCGGCCTCGCGCTCCACGTCGGCGCGCACGGCGTCGGCGTCGGGCGGCGCGCGCGCCAGCAGCGCGGCGGCGGCGGCGGCGAGGTCCCGCAGCGGCGCGTCGAGCTCGTTGAGGCGGCGGAGCTTGTTCCTGGTGTGCACGAGGCGGTTGTTGGAGGGCGGGTCGGCGGCGCCGCTCGCGGCCCAGGCGCGCGTTTCGTCCAGCTCGCGCGCGAGGCCCGCGGCGTTCGTCAGGAAGGCCTCCCTGTCGTCGAGCAGCCGGAGGTGTAGTCGGATGCTTCGGGTCGTTCGTTCGATGTCGTCCCACCGTCGCTTCAGCGTGCCGATGGTCTCCGCGTGTCGCGCCGCGTCCTCTGCGAATCGACACGACGGCGGTTGTGCTTATTATTATTTGTTAATTTTTTTTTATTTTGCCCCGTTTTTTAATTCGGGCGGATGACAATTATTGAAGGACCTCTCTCCCGACCTTATTTTAAGCGGTAGTAGTATTTGAAATCGCTCCATTAGATCCGCGTGCACTCGATACCCGGGGTTTCGAACCGTCCTGCGGTCCTTCAGGGTGCTCCCGCCTAGACCGTCACCGAATACTTCGGGCGGTCTAATCGCAACTTCGCTCATCCCAGATGTTTTTTGCCCATCCGGATGGCGTGATCGGGCCATCGGAACTTGGATGAAACTTCCGACGGGGACACATCATCGAGGCGAGCGATTCCGCGAGAATCTCACGTAAAAACATTTAAATACGTTTGCCGAGCACATTTTTAATACCGTATTTAACATAAAGAAGGATACCTTCGAGGCCGGGCTCGCCGGCGAGGCGGCGCTGGATCTCCTCGACGTTGGCGAAGTCTGCCCGTTGCGGCGCCAGCGCGGCCTCCAGCTGCGCCAGGCGCGCCTCGGCCGCCGCGCGCTGCGCGCCCGAGGCGCCCGCGCCCGCGCCGCACACCACGCCGGACCACTGGAAGTATACCCTGCACGTTAACTACACTACACTACACTACACGTAAACCTCCAGCAGCGCCTTGGCCGCCGCGCGCAAATTCGAGCAAATCTTACTGATGCGATGAACGTCTCATCTCTCCAATCTTTATATAGACTGTTCTAACCTGGTCAGTAGTCTCATTTTTTGTTAATAACAACCTTCGTCAATCTTTATATAGACTGTTCTAACCTGGTCAGTAGTCTCATTTCTTGTTAATAACAACCTTCGTCTCAATACCTCAGTTGTTAATACTAATTATCGTGAAAATTCTTACTTGTTTTGCAGAAGCGTGAGCTCGGCGAGGCGGCTGCTAAGTAGCGATTTCTTTAATAATTAGATTCAATTGTTTAAATAATTTATATACTATTCTTTTTATTGTCTTTCTTCGGATGTGTACCTACTCAAATTTTTAATTTTTGTTAATTAATTACTTTTTTTCTTTGTATAACGATGCGTATAATGTCATGTGAGGACCAGTAAATGGCTTCAACTGTTAGTTTTCCTTATGATTTTTTTTATGCTAAATAGGCATGCATTTTACCACTTACAAAATATATAAATATATATTAATATATTCTTTTTCTATAAATAAATAAGTATCTTTCTAGATGTGAACCTGAGCTTACATAATAATATATGCTGTTTGTACGGTTTATGCAAACCGCACAAAACACACATTCCCCCGGGGTCAGCAGTTAACGTGGAACCGAGTCAGTGCTCATCGCGACACCGCGCGAATAACTATTGCACTCAATAAAACAACGATTGGACTAACACGTGTTTGTTACTTAACCGACTACTACAACTACCTAACTACAATCAAGGAGTACGGTACGCACCTTACACTATTTATATTATATAAATATCCGCTGAATTATATAAAGTATTATTTATTATGTCATCCTTCCCATAACCCGACTACGCTCTTACTTTATAATCGTTCCGACGAACATTAATAGTTTCATATGTACTATATGATATAGCAGAGCGAGGGATCCTTACGTGTTCGAGCGTTTTCTCTGCGTCGTCGGCCCAGTCCTCGAAGGCCTTGTACCCCAGCTGGAAGTCCGCGCTGGTGTGGTGCAGGCGCGGCTTCTTGGCCGAGGCGGAGGAGGCGGTGGCGGCGGGTGGCGGGTCGCGTGGTGGCGACGTCGCCGTCACCGTCACCGTGGACGTGGTGACGGTGCCGGTCGAGCTCGAGCTCGACGTCGTGTTCATGTCGAACTCGAACCCGACCTCCTTCAGCTGGCGGATGATAACGTTTGCTATTTTAGTAATCGGCCTCGGAACGATTTCAAACGATACAAACGGCGGGAACACAGGTTTTCTCCCCGAGGAAATTTGTGTTTCTGGTTTTGGTTGTGATTGCGTGTGGGTTGTGAATGTTTTCGGCACCCACGACTCAAGTCAACGAATTAAGTGTGGGGCGGTGAGGGTGAAAGCGTTTATGTTTATAATTTCATAAAAACTCTTTTGAACTATTAAATTAAAATTAAAACGTGAATTAGCGTGAGCGATTTAGACATCGACAAGGCGTAAGTCACGCTAATTCCCGTTTTAATTTTACTTTAATCGTTTATGTTTAATGTTTCTTATACGTGTTAAACAAACGTTCGAAGGACGATGGAGCACGTTGGTCTAGAAGATGGCTACTCACTCGTGACTAAATGGAGACTAAAGACTCAGGAAAAAAAAGTTAATGTTAACGAACACATTCACATCGTTATAGAGCTAGAATTTGAAACGATGTAACGATAAAAACTACAATGAGATAGATTTTGATTTCATTTATGTTAAACTTTTATTGCTTTTTGGTTTAGTCGGGTGGCGTTCGTTAAGTAGGGTTATCGGGTTCGATTCCCGACTGAAACACAAGTTTTCTCCCCAAGGAAAATTATGTTTCTGGTTCTGGTTGCGATTGTGTGTGCGGTGTAAACGTTTCCGGCACCCACTAAAGCGCCAAGCACTAAGTTCGCCCACGGACCGGTGTTATCGCGAGCGACAAATAATTTTCTATCTCCAACGGGACACCGATAGGTCGCCGGCGACCTCACGTCGACGACCGAGACTCGACAGCCGGGAATCGACTCGCTCACCACCGCGAACGAGCGTTTCGACTCGTCGCCTCGGTCAATATATTCAAGAACTAGACGCCCGGATCCCGGCGGAACGAGGGTGCGGAACGGAAGCGGCTCACCCGGGAGGCCTGCACGTCGAGGATCATGTGCAGCGCGTCCAGCTTGTCCTGCAGCGCCTCGCAGCGCTCCAGCGCGGCGGCGGCGGCGGGCAGCGCCTGCGCCTGGGCCGCGTGCGCCGCCAGCCGCGCCGCCGCCGCCGACACGTCGTGCTGCGCGCGCTGCAGCGCCGCCGCGCGCGCCACCACCGCGCCCACCTCCGACACCGGGTTGGCCTCCATCTGCGGACGAGTATATTACGAATCGATCGGCGGGCGTCTACGTGGCTCCTCGGCCGTGCGCGGCGCGCGGGCCCGCGGCCGTACCTCCTTGAGCTGAGCCTCGAGCTCGGCCTGGTCGCGTTGCAGCGCCGCGTGCTCGTCGTCCAGCCGCGTCCAGCGCTGCCGGAGCTCGGTGAGGCGCTGCAGCCGCTGCGTGGTCCACTGGCACGTGTGCGCCCAGCGCTCGCTCAGCGCCCGCAGCTGGTCCTCGATCTCGGTCACGCCTGGAATCGCTCAGTTTTCACGTTACGGTCCCCCGGCTTCGAAGGAAAAATCACTCAAAATGTGGAGGGGCGGTTAAAGTCGCCGGTGAATCGAGAAGGACGACGGTCCCGCGAGCCGGCTTTTTTTTTTTTTTTTTTTGTGACGGGCTAGCGTTCGACCACTATCTCACCTGATGGGGAGTGACGATGTGATCGAAGTAAACACACTAGACCCGGAATACGCAGGCTCTCGAGGATAACCGCCGAACACCGTATTCGGCTTGGCGGCAGACTTTCAACTCGACGGTAGTAAGCCACTTCGGTAGCGAGCCAGGCGAGCGGCTCACAAAATGCTCTACCATCTCGTTTCGAACGTGAGCCACAAAATAGTAAGATTCGGCTCCTCGGGAGGCTTTTCTCATCGACGAAAGCGTAGTTTCGTCGATGAGAAAAGCCTAGATCGGTCGAGGACGGAACGTCCGAGCGACGCGACGGGAGGCTCCACCTCCCGTCGCGTCGCTCGGACGTCGCGGCGGGGACACTGACTGTCGGCGTGGTGGTCGTCGTCGACGACGATGACGCAGTCGGCGAGCGCGTCCACCTGCGGCTGGTGCGCGCGCAGGTCGGCGTGCAGCGCCGCCAGCGCGGCGCGCTGTGACGTCACGTGCGCCAGCGTGTCCGTGCGGTCGGCGGCCAGGCGCGACATGCGGTCCTCCGTGTGCGTGAGCCAGGCGCGGAACTCGTCCAGGTGGCGCAGCTGCAGCCGCATCAGCTCCGCGTGCACGCGCGCCTGCGTGCCCATCGCCGCGCGCCGCAGCTGCTCCCAGCGCTGGTTCAGCAGCCGCACCTGCACACCACGACCACGCATGTCTACACACACACACACCTGCAGGCGCCTCGTCCCGCCACAGGCCGGCCTCGAGTAGGAGTCGTCTCCTTCCCTCCCGTACACACCTGCAGGCGCACCTCGGCCGCCTCGTCCCTTGACAGGCCGGCCTCGAGTATGAGCCGCGCGCCCTCCTCCAGCACGGCGCCGACGCGCGCCTGGTGCGACGCCAGCTCCAACAGGAACTTCTCGTGCACGTGGAACCGCTCCTTCACCGCCGCCAGCTCGGAAGAGCCCTCTGTCAATCGTTACGCGAATAAAATCTATGAAATATCGCTAAAGCGTTCGACTCGGTCGATCACGATACGATCGGTAAAATAGTATTGAAAAAAAACAATCGAAAATCTTTCGTATTCGTTCCGTTCGAATCGATCGTACGTATCATAATTATTGTAATATAAACGAAGACTCAATACACAAATAAACTTAAAAAAATCGTAAGATACAATGAGATGGGGCCGACACTGACCCGCGGCGGCGTCGGCGGCCTGCAGGCGCTCCTCGGCCTCCAGCAGCCAGGCGAGCACCTCCTCGAAGGCGGCGTAGTACCCGCCCAGCTCTGCCGAGCCCGTCGTCGCCGTCGACAGCGGCCGCGACCCCCCCGCCTGCCACAACACACGTGCCGTCACTGCGCGACCGAGACACTCGCGGGACATTTTAGCCCGTGATCTTGGACACCGAAGGGGCAAAACGAAGTTATAAATTGAGTATATTTTTACCATTAACGTGTATTGTCATCGAATCGGAACTTAATCGTTAAAATTTTACTTCGTAGGACTAGAGGAAGCGAGCTTTGACAATTTTAAACAAACTAACGTGCAAACATTATAAGTTAAGTAAAAGCTAGTATAAAATACAAAAAGGGAGGAAAGATTTAAATCGCGTCGTCGTAATGTTAGGAAACGGTAGGTTTGCGAGAATCGGGTCGCGTTCGGTAACGACCGAGGGACGTACATCGGCGGGCGCGTCGAGCGCCTTGGGCTCGGAGGGCTCGGCGGGCGGCGACTCCAGCTCGGGCACGTCGTCGCCCGAGTGCGGCAGCGATTGGAACAGGCACATCAGGTACATCATTATGGACTTCTTGTCGGGGTGCGCCGTGTTCACGTCTGAATCACACAACACAGGAGCGGATTTACTACTCGTGCTCGTTTAATGTCATACTTCACCGATATTCATCGAGGCCGGTATCGCAATCGCTCGCAATCCATAACCAGGACGGATACGGACGGGTGGGAGAGAGCGTACCTTCCGGGTCCAGCAGGCGCGGGATGGCGAGGTGGTCGTGCGCCAGCGCGAAGGCGTGGTCGAGGCGGCGGTGCGGCGGCCAGGCCACCACGGCGCTGTAGTCGAACAGCTGCGGGCGCCAGCGGTGCAGCAGCGCGTTGAAGGCGAGCCCGTCGGCCCAGCTGTGCGAGAAGTCGCGCACGGCCACGCCGGCGTACGCCGCCGTGTGCGCGCGGCACCACGCCAGCAGCGTCTTCTCCAGGCTCGTGTGCCGCAGCTCCGACATCAGCTCCTTCAGGTGGTACTGCACCTGCCAGTGCAGGATCACGCTCCACACGAGACCTGCCGACAGTCACGCGCCCGCCCCGCGCCCCGACGTTACCGCGACGGATCTCCGCCCCTCCGTGCCGCTGGCGGATAGCGAGCGAATGGGAATTTCGGCTCTCGTAGATCGTTAGCGGCACGACGACGGTGCTATGATTATATGCCCTATTACGGGGAGACGAAGATCCGTCGAGGAGCCGTCGTGGGGGGTTCGATTAAACTCCCTCGACAAAAATCGATCTTAAAATGCGGCGTGTGTGTTACCTCATAACTTCTCTCCACGTGAGCCGATTTCGAAAACTTTTTTTTAGTTTGAAAGATGTAGCTTTCTAATTGGTCCCATTTAAATTTGATCAAGATATGATCAGTAGTTTTTGGAATATCGTAAAAAATGCCTATTTTGTACGCCTACTTTGACGATGTTCTCGTTTAACCGACTTCAAAGGTTACCTCATAACTTCTTTCGTTGTGAGCCGATTTTGATGATTCTTTTTTTATTTGAAAGCTGGTGCTTTTCTTGTGGTCCCATTAAAATTTGATCAAGATCTGATCTCTTGTTTTTTAGTTATAGTCAATAATGTGTGTCAAGGTTCCGAAGATAAAGCGGTGAAGTCGGTTTTTTTAAGCTTTCCATGCGTTAAATTATTTATGCTCGATAGACAAGCATTCGACCACAATGTCACCTGATGGAAACCGATGATGCTACTTTATTTAAAGTTACGGGTGACAGATCTTATACACGAGTGAATAGATTACAGGATATAACGGATTGTTAAACCAAATTATATGTTTTTTATTTAGAGCGTAATTTACTTTATATAAGCGCCTGCTAATGTCAAAACTTTTTTAGTTGCAATAAACCACTCGAGAGAGTACACGTACCGACAGTGTTTTCTTAAGCATCTTCCCGTAAATAAACTCGACCTTATAACAATTACTACATGGTCGAATTCGAGCCGGACTTACAACGAACTATCGAAGCGATCGCCGAGTGTCGACCGGCCGGCTGACGAGAACAATAGAGGACCGCATTCCAGCGCAGATAAGGATTATTACGTTTTAGCGCGATGGCAAATACTATGGAATTACTTAATTTATTGGAGGATACGGCTAGTTTGATACAAAAAACTCAAGTTAATTTGAAAAAATGTCCGAAGGCGAGATTAACGAGAGGTTATGTCGAAACTCGGATAAAAATGCTCGAAGAATATTGGGAAACATTCAAGAACGCGCATCAAGATTTAGTCAAATTAACACCACAAGACAAAAAAGCTACGCTACCGTATTTTAAAAACGAAGAATTCTATAACCACGAGGAAATATATCTTTGTTTACTTGCGGACTTACGAGACCTATTATCGAGTTCAACCAAATCATCGCCGCCGCCGTCAGAATCATCTAATAGTAATACAACAAATCAGCTGGTACGGCTGCCACGAATTGAGTTGACAAAGTTTACGGGAAACTATGAAGAATGGCCTGCGTTTCAAGATTTGTTTACTTCGCTAGTGCATGACAATATTACAATAAGTGATGTGCAAAAATTACACTATTTGAAGACCAGTGTGACCGGGGAAGCTCAAACGTTACTGAAGCACATTCAAGTGACTCATCAAAATTATAAAATAGCTTGGGACATTTTGAAAACAAGGTATGGTAATAAAAGATTAATTTTAAATTCCTGTATGAAAAAATTGTTTAATCAAAGAAAGATAGCTAACCAATCAGCTACGCAAATCAAATATTTGCTCGACGTGACTACAGACTGTCTGAATAATCTGCAAAACTTAAATATCCCAACGGATCAATGGGACCCCGTCATCATCTTTCTAGTCGTGCAAAAGCTTGATTCCGAAACGCACAAAGATTGGGAGGAATATGCATACAAAAACGAATCCGATTTATTACCTACCTGGAGTGATTTGAAGATTTTTCTCCAATCAAAGTACAGAACGCTGGAACTGGTCGCATCATCATCGGGCACCCGTGATAAACCAGTGAAGGAACGTTCATTCCACGTCACTACTACTACGTCACCTTCATTGTCATCAAATACGTCACCATTAGCATCAAAGAAAATATGTGCCCTATGCAAGGATAACCACACGTTATGCCATTGCAAAGATTTCACTAAACGAGAACCAGCTGAACGAGTTGAATATGTCAAGATTAACCACTTGTGTTTCAACTGCCTAGCACCAGGACATTCTGCACATCAATGTAGATTGCAAATGTCTTGTCGTATATGCAAGCGACGCCATCATACTCTTCTACATCAAAACCAGTATTCAGATTCTCCGGAAACATCAGGAACCACTCAACCGAAGACATCGCACCACAGTGTAGAAGAGACAGTAGAACAAGTAAATACAATGATAGCGTCACACCATGGTGCAAGGCAAGGCACGAGTACAGCACTGCTAGCGACTGCAATGGTGACTGTAAGAAGCGAGCAAAATCACACCATTGTTCTCCGCGCGCTCGTCGACCAAGGCTCACAGGCTGCGTTTATAAGCGAAAAGGCAACTCAAATGCTCAATCTTACTAAGCAGTCGGCAAGAGGAAGCATAGTTGGAGTGGGGTCTACAAGAATGAACATCGATCACGTGGTACAGATACAAGTAGGTTCCCGCTGGGATTCTGACTTCAAAATGGATCTAAAGGCTTATGTAATGAGCAAGCAACTTACCACGCAGCTCCCCTCCCAGGCTGTCACTGCTAACGAATGGCCACACCTAGAAGGTCTCAACCTCGCCGATGTAACATACAACACGCCGGGGGACATCGATCTGCTTCTAGGTGTGAAAGAGTACGCACAGATAGTGCAACAACCACTCATCAAAGGTCCTCCAGGGTCTCCATGCGCTCAAAAAACAAACCTTGGATGGATCTTGTTTGGCGAAATTGATTCGTCGAACTTGCTTGAAAAATCATTTCTGGTCCTTCATCATCAGGTAGACATGGATGATATGCTGAAATCGCTGTGGGAAATAGACACAGATTATAATAGAAAACAAACAAAGGAAGAAAAATTATGCGAAAAAATCTATGAAGAAAAGCACAAAAGAACAACAGATGGAAGGTACATAGTAAAACTACCGTTCAAAACTGAAAACCCAAAATCACCCGAAGGAAATACAAAAGACATAGCAAGAAAGAGACTTATGCAGTTAGAAAGAAGATTTAAAAGAACACCGCAGCTGAAAGAAGATTATAAAGAAGTTATGGAAGAATATGTGAAGTTAAGACACATGGAAGAAATTCCTGAAAGTGAAGTGAATACGAAAGCTGTTTACTTACCTCATCACGCCGTCGTCCGTGAAGACAAAGAAACGTCGAAGACACGCGTCGTATTTGATGCTTCAGCAAAAGGTTCCAACAATATTTCACTAAATGATGAATTGCTTGTCGGTCCTCAGCTCCAAGACGATCTAAGGAACTTAATAATGAGATGGCGACTGAAACGTATCTGTTTTGCGAGCGATATCAAAATGATGTACAGACAGTGCTTGGTGTATAAAGAAGACGCGGACAAATACCAGCGTATATTATGGCGCGAAGATGAATCACAAAGTATAAAAGAATACCGTATGCTTCGAGTGACTTTCGGCACTGCCTCTGCACCTTATCTCGCAGTAAAAACTCTCCATCAAGTGGCTACCGACGAAGGTCAAAATCATCTAAACGCTGCAAAAATAATAAAAGAAGACTTCTACATGGATGACATGATGTCTGGTTGTGACACATCAAAGGAAGCAATAGTCACCGCCCAAGAAGTGACAAGCATATTGAAAAAAGGAGGCTTCGTTCTTTCAAAATGGTCATCAAACTGTCCAGAATTTATGAAATCTATCGAAATAACCGACAGAAGTAATCATGCACATTTGAATATTAAGTTGGATGGTACGGTCAAAGCATTAGGATTGATTTGGAATTTGGGAACAGACCAATTTCAGTATAAATTGAACATGCCAACAACCACAACGAAAGTCACGAAGAGAACCATTTTGTCGGATGTCCAGAAGCTCTTCGATCCTCTCGGATGGATTTCACCTAGTATGGTCATGGCGAAAATCTTATTACAAAAGATTTGGTTAGCTAAGGTCGGCTGGGATGATCAGATAAGTCAACAACTAGAGGAAGAATGGCAGACTATTCGGACAGATTTCAAAAATGTGGAGAAAATTCATATAGATCGTTGGCTCAGCACCATAAGCACTGACATGAAAAAGGTTCAAATTCACGGATTTTGTGACTCGTCGATGCTGGCTTACGCGGCTGTTACTTACCTAAGAGTTGAGAATCAAGATGGCATTATAACAACCACAATAATAGCTTCAAGGACTAGAGTCGCACCTCTGCGTACAGTTTCACTACCACGATTAGAATTATGCGGGGCACTATTATTGTCGAGGTTGCTAAAGCAAATAGAGCAAGCCATGAGAATACCTGCAACGCAGATGTATGCTTGGACAGATTCATCGATTGTACTTGCATGGTTATCTGGCGAACCTCACAGATGGAAACCTTTTGTCGCAAACCGGGTTGTAGAAATCAATGAAAATATTCCTAACAACCGGTGGTATCATGTTCCATCAGAGGAGAATCCAGCTGATATAGCATCAAGGGGCATGTTACTCACAGATCTGAATGACACGAAATTGTGGTGGAGAGGTCCAGCATGGCTTTCTGAAAAAGAAATCGAATTAAAATATACAGAAGTAGAACCTACAGATTTAGAAATAAAAAAAGAGAAAATAAAAGTTAATCTAAAGATACAAAATGAAGAGCAACACGAAAATTTAACATCACAGTTTGATCAGTTTGAAAACTTAAAAGAATTAATAAAAGTTATAGCCTACTGCAAGAGGTTTTTGAACTTCAAAAGAAGATCAAGAGATACAGAAGAAAACTTTACTACTGAAGAGTTAGAAAAGGCTCTAATGGCATGCATTAAATTAGTGCAGGGAGAAGAATATAGTGACGAGATAAATAGAACAAAAAGAAACAAACCTATGAAGGGAGATAGCAACATCAAAACACTTAATCCTTACCTTGACGAGGAAGGTATCCTCAGGGTGGGCGGACGTCTGAGGCATGCAAATCTTGATGAGAACACAAAACATCCTATAATTCTGGGAAACAAAAATAAATTAGTACCACTGATGGTTGCAGATGCTCATATACAAACCCTGCATGGTGGCGTTCAGCTGATGTTATGTTATTTACGAGGAAAATATTGGATTATACGAGCAAAGTCATTGGTGAAAACATGCATCCACAAATGCTTAATATGTGCAAAACAGAGAGCCATATCCCGAACACAGATAATGGGAGACTTGCCCAAGGAAAGAGTCACACCTACGCGAGCTTTTCTTAGAAGTGGAGTAGATTTTGCCGGTCCTTTCCAAGTAAGCATAGCACAAGGTAGAGGCATAAGAACGCAGAAAGCATACATTTGCTTATTTGTTTGCTTATCGACCAAGGCAATTCACCTAGAATGTGTAGGAAATCTGACGTCACTTGGGTTCATTGATGCATTCAAACGCTTTGTTTCTCGGAGAGGAAAATGTAGCAGCTTATGGAGCGATCAAGGTCGAAATTTTGTTGGCGCTGATAAGGAGTTGAGAGAAGCATTGAAAGAGGCAAATCTAGATTTTGAAGGGCATATATCCAATACCTTGGCAATAGATGGCACACAATGGCATTTTATTCCAGCTTATTCACCGAATTTTGGAGGACTGTGGGAAATCGGTGTGAAGGCAGTTAAACACCATTTGAGACGAGTCCTGACCACTAACCTTACTTTCGAAGAAATGTCAACGGTATTATGCCAAATCGAAGCCTGTCTAAACTCAAGACCACTTTGTCCAATTGATGACTCTGATCCAGATTCACTTGATCCTCTTACACCGGGACACTTCTTGATAGGAGAAGCTCCGATAGTCGTCCCATCGCCAAATTATGATGATGTGAATATTAACAGACTATCACGCTGGCAATACACACAAAAATTAGTGGGTGATTTCTGGCGACGTTGGCAAAATGAATACCTAACAAGACTACAGCAACGACCAATATGGCAAAAAAGGATTGAAGAATTCAAGATAGGTGACATAGTCTTGATCAAAACTGATGGCTTGCCGCCAGGAAAATGGTCCCTGGGCCGAATCGTTGATAAGCACCCAGGACAAGATTCTAATACAAGAGTGTATAGTGTAAAAAGTGGGAACAGCATAGTCAAAAGGTCTGTTTCAAAACTCTGTCCCCTCCCTATTGACACTGAATAATAAGCAACGTTTTTGTAACTTTAGTTTTTTTAGTATATATATTATAATATTTTTCTTATAGAGGTCCACCAAAAACCATTTTGTTGTTTGTTTTGTATTATCTAAAAACTTAGTTCATTTTGTTTGTATATCAGTAAATGAGTAAAAAAGGACCATAAAGTCCTTTTGGTGGGCGGAATGTTAAACCAAATTATATGTTTTTTATTTAGAGCGTAATTTACTTTATATAAGCGCCTGCTAATGTCAAAACTTTTTTAGTTGCAATAAACCACTCGAGAGAGTACACGTACCGACAGTGTTTTCTTAAGCATCTTCCCGTAAATAAACTCGACCTTATAACAATTACTACACGGATACTATAACGTTTTAGCTTTATATATATACCCTGAGACACAATAGGTCTAAAAACAGAGAGTTTGATGTCCTGCCAAATTATTACTTTCCAACATAGATCCTCATTTATTCTAAATTTTATTGCCAAAAAGGTATACAAATTAACTTAAAATAAGTTACAAAGTTCAAATTTGCCTTTAAATATTTTCATTTATATTATTTTAATTGTTATTTTTAGCTTTGGCCCATTCTCTGAGAATTCGAAGTTATTACTGGTTTAGATGCTATATGTCTCCGACAGACGGACGGACAGAGTGCTGAACCACTCAGGTCAACTTAGACATCTCGCTTCGCTCGATCAATTAATGATGATCAGACATGATACTGCGTCTATTTTTCCAAAGTTAACAAAAATAATGTTAGTACAAGTAAGCTTTGTATCGATCGATCGGTTACCGAGTATGAGCTTGGGGTTCCCGTCGACGACGTCGTTGCTGCTGATGTTGACGAGCTTGACTCCGTTGGCCTCCAGCACCTGCAGCGCCGTGTTCACGTTGTTGATGTGGTGCACGCGCATGCGCCCCCGCTCGCGCTTCTACACGCCGCATGAGGACCGGACCATACCATACACTTCACTACTACCATTCAATATTGAGGGATTTTGTAACATCCCTATCCGACTGACGAATATTAATAGGTTATTTATATGATCAAATGGAAAAACAAAACACCACATCGAGTCTTCAAGAGGGTTACCATTGCGATGAGAGACTCTAGTGAGATTACAATTATAGGTATACAGTGCATTTTATCCTTACAAAATGTTAACATATAACGACCCCTGTACATACAGACTAGCAGTATTATAAAATGGTATCTCACATATTGCTGCGCCGTGAGGATCTCGAGCAGCGAGAGCAGGATCTCCCCGTCCCGCAGGTCCAGGAACAGGTCCTCCACCAGCGGCTTGTCGTTCTGCAAACACACTTACCGTTACGGCTCGACCACATTTTATACGGAACGATCTCAAACTAATAGTGTGTCTTAACGAGTGAACGTGTCCATTTTTGTTTATATTCGATGATGTATTGATATGCAACTGCAATAGTTAGTACTGCAACAGTAGTAGTTTACAAACCTAAGTTAACGATTGTAAAACATAAAAATCACAAGGCACATCATCATTTGGCACCGGTCGAAACAGTAGTCAAACGTTAAAGTTTGGTTATCTATATATATAAAAATCAATAGTTCTGCGTCAGTCTCAATAAAACTCGAGAACGGCTCGACCGAATTGGCCGATTCTTTTTTTGTTGTGTTCGTAATTGTCAGGGCAAGGTTTGTATGTAACATTTTATTTTTAATTCACCGGTAATTTCACCCGCGCGAAGCCAGGGCGGATCGCTAGTTAGAAATAAAAATAATTGACTCGCTGCATCGTACGCACTAAACTCGCTAACTACTTGTACTATATTCTGTGCTTCGGGTCAGATGACTCATTCTTATTTATTTTATTATTGAGTATCTTGGTCAATTACGCATACCTTATGCTAATGTGAATGGTGTTATCGATGAAAATATATATACAATCTAATTAAATAGCGACAAGGTCGACTACGAAATGAGTGGTGGATCTAAACGCTTTAGAAAATAGATAAACCAAGGTACGTATATTGAATAGTGTGGGATACATTTACCCTGCTGTGGCACCAAATAGGATTATAATATAAACTAAGATTATTGCATTTATATTGTTAGTACTAGCTGCGCGGCTTCGCTCGCGTTACTGAACATGACGACGAACTCGATATATAATAACAAACAGACAGACAAAATTACTTTCTGATTTGAATGTTACTAGATCTCAAATTCCAGGTTCTAGACTATCGACATATTTGTAATGATGTAATACTGTTAAATACAAAGCATATTGAAAGTGTGCGAGTGTCGCAGAAGCCAGTGCAGCCACTGTACTTTAAGCTATATGTGATAGTGGTGTGAGAAGTTCACCGGCAGCCATTGCTCCCAATTGGTTCATGATCCTTCATAATCTCTAACTAAATAGAGCATGTAAATTGTTCCGTTTGCGCGCGCTCGACCGCCGCGCCCGCGCCCGACCGGCCCGACGCGCGCACTCGCTGGCGCGTGTGATTCAGCGCTTAATTAGCCCGCTAATTGTTGATTACCCACGCACACAACCACCACCTAGCCGCACTTCTACTAACGCTAAAGTCGACGGGTTTACTCACTTTTACCAGCTGGGAATTTATCCATTTGGCAAAGGTTTTCTTTTGGACGTCTTCGCGCTCATCTGCAACAAGAAGATTAGATACATGATTCCTGAACTCATTTGCATATAATATAAATTCAAGAACATGTTATTTTTCTTCAGCATGGCTAGCGATAAACATGCTAATGAAATATTTGCATGTTAGGTGTAAGAATAATAAAAACTTGGGACACGCAAATACTGCGCAGTAAATATGTAAGAGCATCTAAAAATAGTATAGTTATTAAGTGAAACCAGTTTATTAATTATAATTATTTAGTTCATTAATCATCATAACTAGAGGTAAAATCTAAATTTTGAATAACTCCCTTCACTCTATCTTGAAAACGGCTGCACCAATTTTCACCGAACATATAATAGCTAAGCACACCCGATTAAGTCACCCTTTAAACTAAAACAAACTGAATCAAAATCGGTCCAGCCGAGCTACGATACCAAACAGACACATTAGCGGTCGGTCAAAATTATAACACCCCTATTTTTTTCATCGAAGGTTAAAAAAATATTATAAATAATGAACGGTGGTATCGTTCAGACAATTAAAGAAAATCTAGATTTTCTCATGATAAATGTGCTCACAACCCTCACTTTCACCGGCGGCGGCGATCGGACCAAACCACGCCTCACAAGTTTTCAATAACGTTATCATTAGAACTCATCAAGTTGAACACTACTCAATCCAGACAACTGAGATGTCTTGGACATGATATTTCCGGAATGAGTGGTCGATACGTACTGAGGAAGGCACGCTATGGGCTGGATAGGTGACGTCCCGTGGATTCGCATCGGTTAACGTTATTGTCTCGCATCGATCTTGCATAATCTCAGGCGAGCCAGTTGCCAGACGACCTTCACTCTGTATGCACAACATACTTTATACAGTCATTCACTACTTTTATGGTTGTAAGTTCAATTGCGATGTCAATAATGTATTTCAATTAAGAAGATAAAAATAAAAACTTGGAACTGCAATATTAATTATGTTTACATAGTTTAAAAAGAGCCTACGTCACAAATAGTTATGACGTACAAAACTAATATGTACTACCCGACAACGGCGAAGCAATAAAAAGGGTTATGTTTTTGACCGGTAGCTTAGATAGTTGCATACAGGGGACAATGCACTAGAAAGGAATAGATCTTATCTTAGAAAACAATCTGAGCGGGAAAGTTTAACCGCAAATTATAACAAATCAAAATCCCGACTGCGTCAAAAGTGAACTTACTCTTTTATTTTACACTTGTTCGTAAATAAGACTTATTTTGCGTTTACAACTTCAACACAGCTTTTAAGTAAGAATGTTTGCTAACCAACTTTAAATCGTTATAGATACTTTAACTTTTTTGTACTATTAAAACGCTTTGACACTCACAGCCCCACACTAAGTTCGATGACTTGGGTCGTGGGTACCGGAAACATTCACATCACACACACAATCACAACCAGAACAAGAAACACAAATGATCCACGGGGAGAATTTTGTGTTCCCGCCGGGAATCGAACCCGATTATCGAACCCTTGCTTAGGCTTAGAAGGCGAACGCTCACCCAAGTATCTACCAGTTCAAGTATTTTAGGTCACGATAGCGTGTTCCATATTTTTGTTACAATCTAGCCAATATTGGGCTACTAAGTAACTTAAATTTAACTTATTCTTCTGATTCAAAATATCCAAGAATATGTCCATTAACGATTAATATCGATGTTGAGGTTCTGGTGGAGATCGCTATTTCTGATGTACCAAGGTGCACTGACAATGCCTTATTCTGAACGTAACGTGGCTGAAGTACAGCCCCAAAGCTGTATACCATAACATTATCTTTACATCGATGTCGAAATCTAACGATTTTCTTTTCTTTTGAACCATCGAATGGACTGAACTTTCAACCGATCGACTGTCGTATCGATCAATTCGAACAATCTTAGTTTGATGACCAGAATAGACCTACAGGACTTGTTTGTGTATCAATATGTTGTTCTGGGTTGACAGCTTTGACTCTCGCCCCCATAGATCCTTATTGGTCATTTGAAATTAAATCATAACAGAAACCTAAAGCTTATTGTATAATACCTATTCAACAAACAAACAAACGCATTCACACTGCTGTGAGTCCCTACACTAAGTTAAAAGACTTGTATCGTGCCGGTAACATTGACATCACACATACATTACAACCAGAACCAGAAGTACAAATATCCCATGAGAAGGAATTTATGCTCCTGCCGGGAATCGAACCCAGGACCCACAGCGTAGAGGGCGGACACCTGTCCACTGCGCCAACTGAGTCGTCAACGACACCCCACTTGACACAGTTTGTCTGCTTTATTTTGTACAATATAGCGTCTGGTTGTCGCCACATTGAATGTTGTTTACTCGCAACATTAAGACGAATCGATTGACGTAAGAATCTTTACATCGGCCTAGGCTTTTGGTCTCTAGGACGTCACAAAGGAACAAACATATATAAAATATACATACACACATAAGCTGATAAACTCATTACCCTCCTTTGCGTCGCGCAGTCGGGTAAAAAATACTGATGTACGGCGTTGAGACGAGATCGAATTGACGATGCCCGCCGAAACTGTGGGTAACTGGGTAGAACTGTGGCCAAGGTCGAGTTTTTGCGCAACCTCTACACGACGTATTTTTGCGTCAGAACGCTCCTTCCAAGGTAATTTAGCTTTTTTTGGTTGAAATAGGTGAGGATTTAAATTGTATAATACACACTGCTTTTACGAGTGAGGATTTCGTTATATTGTACCTATTTGAAATTATTGTATAAGTTGGATTGCACATTTGGAATATATATATATCTACTACGAACAATATATGTTTGTGATCATCGATTTTTCATTAACAAATGCAATGTGTATCTATAGTATTGCAAAAACAACAACTTTAATCGCCTCCACAACTACCAAACAAAACCCAGATAATCAATCAATAATATCCTATACATTCTACATCATATTTTGATGTCGACAAATACAAGGCACCTGCAGAGGAGCCGCGTGCGACATTCGATAAATGTTAATTGTTCCGTAATGTCGAGTGACGACCGCGCGCGGTGCGATTACCGGTTCTGTTCAGTATCGTAGCGCCTGACATAGTAAATTAGCGCTGCCAGTGAGTGAAGAGCTTCCTTCCTCTGTCGACGGCTCCCACGCCGGAATTAAGCATTGTTCGAGCGATGCATACAAACGAGCACGTTAGGTAACCGCCCGAATATGTTTATTTATTTATTGAGTCTCGCCTGCGCCTGCGCCGTGCATCGGCCGCCCGGCATACGTGTGCCAGACGCCCCTGTAATCTTACACATGCATGAAGTGCAACGTGTTGAACTCTTACTATTGGATGTAAACACCATCATATCCACATGTGTGGCGGTTTATGACAAGTTTTTGAACTTCCGAAAGGTTTTTACACTCCTGGACTATAGTTACTTTTTATAGTCATACTTAATACATTCTAAGCTATGGTCTGCTATCCATGAATCAATTCTTAATGACACATTATTAAATGATCTCATAGATATCTCAGAATAAACAGAATTTTCAAACGTTTTCTTTCTTTATAATATTTTGTCAACTATAAACCGACTTCAATTTATGTCAAAATTATTAATTCTCATGGGCCTCAAAGAGGCACTCTTCAAAGAATGGCATACGCCACTTTGTACCTACTAAGAAAACATAACTAGGTAAATCGACCCCGAAATCTTGTAGTAATCGGTGTACAACAACAAAAACAAAAGCATCGCTTTTGACGGTGTCTGATTCTTTGTAACCGTTCTAGAAAATGGTCCGAGTGCACCGGTCTACTAAATAGTTTGTCTGAATGCTGGAAGTTTACAAATGGGAGAATAAACTGTGTTGTGCAATTTTGTTACACACTCTCTGAAATGTATACGATAAAATATTGTAACTTATCTATCTATGGCCTCTGCCTTCTTCCCTCCTTTCGTTTCTTAGCGTGCCTAATGAAGTTATCGTATAAAATGGCAAAAGGAGACGTTGTTGGTTATGTTTAAATGAAACAAATAATCGAACCAAAAACGCGGGAGCAGTTGGGCTAGCTAACGGTGCTAACTAATGCAACTTTTTGGCGTGGGCGATCCCACCCACAATAAAAGATTCTTTTTCACAAAGTTTACATAATATAGTATTTAACTTCATATTTTTAATTCCAAGTTTGGTAGACGGATGGCACAAACACTTGATCAAATAAAATATTTACTTACAAAGACTTTAAAACACTTGATTGGAATTGTTAAGGCAATAAAAATATTGTTTTTTTTCTGCCACTGAGCGATTATCGCACTTATATGAAGAGAGACAGAATTTCAACTAATTAACCAAAGGACAACAAGCTATAATTGTAAAGGTAACATTTTTAATCGCCAGTGATGACTAACTACGTGACATTATCCGTTTGGTGTACGGTACACGGAGTGGACAAAAACTGTACACCCCCAAAACGAAGGAACCTGCATGGAAAATTCCGAAAACTTGAAGCCTCCTTGAGTCCGAGCCTCATTGAGTCGGTGTGGCGGGCGCGGCGCGGCGCTCCGGGCGGACAGTGTAAGTGCGCGACCGAAGTGCATGGCGTGCGCCCGATGATGCGCAGAGACGCCAAAACATTCCAACGCTACAATTACTGCGAGGAGATAATTTCTCTTCATTAAACACTTGTTAGCTAAGCCGCGCCGCTTCTCTCTGACACATGCACCAACGCATCCGCGTCTGCCGCAACAACACGCAGCTATTCTGATTGACTTTATAAAATTGTGCCAATAGCGGGCTGCTACAGTACTACTACAGTTCCACCTCTACTATAATCGTGTAAATATAATAATAATTAGGTATCATGGTAAATAGGATTCCGAAGGAGTATGTTATACTCATTACTATTATTTCGTATATTATACATGTGTGTTGCATAAGTTTCGTTAATCTGACGATGACGTCGAGTTTTATAGAAATACTACTTTGTAATAAGTAGTCTTTGTATAAATTGTGTATAAATTGTGATGACATTGGTATGGATGAACGCAGCAGCAATGCTTTCACAGACAGCCGGCCGCGGCCGGTATGAACTAGGAAGCCGGTGGACGGCTCTCGGACGTTGTATAATGTGGGATCCCGAACTGAGCGCGAGCCTCCGCGCCGCCGGAAAGTGTTCCGCGCTTGTCACCTCATGACGTGACCGCACTCGCAACACCTTATGATAAAGTCAATGCCTCGAGGAATTTGTATGGATTAGACAGCTCCCAAATTATTATTACACACTATACCGCAAGCTTCTATTGCATGCGTCGAGCAAACAATGCCTACAAGACAAGGCAGGCTCATCAATGATCGATCATCATAGGCATGACCAATACTCCATTAATAAGTTAGGCATACCCCCTTACGCTAATCATTAAAAACAGAACGATTCTATCTCACAAATGTTCATACATGTTTTTTAATTGTTGTCATCCATTTACAGAACTATATCCCAGTAAATACGTCGTGCAATAAACAAACAGAACTGCAAATTAGCGGAATGCATCTACGTAACCGTCAATCTGATAAATTGATAATCCTGTTAGAGTCTTATAACCTCCAGGCATTTACTTTACGCTTAGAAAATATTTATAGAACGTTATATCGCGTCACAAATTAATCAGATCCAATCAAACTGATGACGATTGACGATATACTCGGAGAGAAATCACAAGAATCTGGCGGGTTCCTTGTAAGGAAACTGGAACAAGTGGAAGTCGTCGCGGACGCGTCAGGTGCTGTCAAGTTCAATTTATTGTCTCTGGAATCGACACACTTACGACGACGGCCACCGATTCATCACAACTGACGCTATCCACAACGCGACTGATCGACACTAACTCGTAATCATCGAATGAAAATACTGGGAATGTGGTGGTCGAGCCTCGGATATGCGTTCCTAGAAACGATTAAATGGGTGTGATGAACCGCCGGACAGTTAGGCCCTGTGACAAATATAGTCTGCAGTTAGGACGACTATGAATAGTAATGGGATGGAAGAACTCGAGTGCGTGCGCCATTGTCTCGTCCTTACGACTACCGCGGGAGATGGATGGCGCCGGATTACGTTTATCTAGTCTCGTACCCAGTCAATTTCCTAATAATATCTTTGTTGATGTTAGTATTTTATGGTTTCTTGTATCACACTTTGAATAGTAAATATATAAAAACGCCGATGTCATTAAATGAGTTCAGTGCAGCAATATACATTGTTCCAGCCGTAGATTGAGAATCAAGAACATTTATGTACGATTTCAGCCATAGATAGGTATAAGTGGTTTCAGCTCTACTACAGCTCTACCGATAAGAAAATGCACTGTAAGAAAGGCAGGTGTCCAAATTTTGTGTAATTCTTGTAATCTGGTGCAATATGACTCGAGTGTTAAGCTATAAATGTAAAGCACAAATAAATTAATACAAATTGTTTGCTCCAGTTATATTGTCGCGACGACGCTAGTAATGTCACGAGCTATCTTAAGAACCGAAGCGTAATTTGCGGCATATTTCTCACGCAAGTTAGTGCTTGCAGCGGTATAATAGCTCGGCTCGGCTCGGCACTAGCGGATAGTGACATTACATCACTCATCTTCTCATCAATGAATTAGTGCGGTGACGATGACGTCACGCGGCCCGACTCATGAGATTACTTGAAAACGATGTCAAAGGTCACGGACTTATCAGTTTTGGAAGCGTTCACTTTCGTCGTACCTATTCTTGGTTTTCGTTTTTAAGTCTTCTTTAGAAATGTACTTAAGCTACGTATCGTACTTCTATTACCTATCACACTCGCTGAAACCGATCAGTATAAGGACGGTCAGTGTATGTCTGCTTCCACATGTCTCAAGAGGACATAATGATTATTATCGTATAATTTATATATGTACGTAGGATATTTACATTTAGCAAGTACACTAACTGCCCAGCTATAGGTAAGTATGAGGCCGGCTCGTTATTGCGGACGATAACTAAAAAGGTGCTAAATTTGAGATGGACTGATGCTGACGCACGCCTCTCAATTTATGAGCTAATAGACCGCACAGCTCGAACAATAAATTTATCAAATAATGTGACATGCCTACTAAACTTTGGCCACAGATATGGGGTACAATATCGCGTGTACAATATTATTGTATTGGAAACGAACTCAAGAACTGGGCAGGTCAACATTTCTAAAATGAATGGTCCAGTTTTATTGCCATTAAATGGCATTAAAGACATAGAACTTCTTTGCTGAGTTTTCAATGCCCGACAAGTGAAATCACTTGATGTTGACATCACCGAACAGTCGTAAGTCGAGGGACATGTCGTGGGCTCGAGTAAGTGGATGTCAGTTATGCAACTGCGAGCCATTACGCGGCTCGAAATGCTCGCGCGGGGGCGCGGTCACACATTGCTTGATAATAAAAACTTTGCACATGAAGGATGTGCGTAGCGAATTGGCGAACAATGCGGGGGTTACTGCTGAAACTGCTAAACGAAGTTGTTGCTTCGTAGAGAGAGTGGCGATATAGCGATAGCGGCCCTATCCTCTAGAACCAATAGAATCCAACAACTTAGCACTAAAGAATGCATCTAGTGACTACCAGATCAGATATTTAAAAATACTTCAAAAGATTATAATTTCTAAAAACCCATTTCTGAAGAATACATTTTGCTATTGCTTATTGCTATTCACAAATTCAAATAACAAAATTATGAATTTGCATTACAATATAATACCGCAGGTATACTTACTCATTATTTAAATTAACGTTTCGTGTAACTATATATGTATATATTTCCTTCTATCTCTGTTAGGTTAGCATTTGACCATTATCTCACCTGATGTGATGATGTGGCCTAGCATGATTACCGTGCTTGACCTAGACCTTATGACCAATATAGTTAAAATGTTTAATTCAATGAATAACAATCGCAAAACCTAAGAAATCATAAACTTAATTATTAATTCTGCTTCACTTATTACAACTTCGACTGTATTTTATATGTGTGTTATCTCATATCTTCTTTCTATTAAAACCGATTTCGATTTTTTTTTTTAGTTTGAAAGATTTTGCTTTCTTATTGGTCCCATTTAAATTTGATCAAGATCTGATCACTAGTTCTTGAAATATCGTCAATAATGTCTATTTTGTGACGAATAATGCGTACTTTTACGATGTTCTGGTTTACCCGACTTCAAGAGTTACCTCACAACTTCTTTCGTTGTGAGCCGATTTTGATGATTCTTTTTTTATTTGAAAGCTGGTGGATCAAGGTTCTGATGATAAAGCGGTGAAGTCGGTTTTTTAAGCTTAATTATTTAAGCTTTGCTTGCGTTTAATTTATTTTACGATTTCATTCGAAATTTGGACTAATTTGAAGTAGATGTTGGTTTTCTGGTAATATTTTTTAATCTCTAAGCTTGACAGTATTTTATCAAGTTAAAGTAGAAATAGCTTCTGCTCGCGTGTGTGCGCGACAAAGGCGCCGCGCCGATACACTTTCATTGAGATTTATGATAGGGGTCACTCTCGAATGAAGGGTTTCATTATATTATTAATGAAGGAAGAATGGAATAAATATATCAAGATAGAAGTCGAATTTAATTACTAAATTCGACACATGTACTCAATACTAACAATTGAAGTACATTATTAGATTTTTAGAAACCGGGCTTAAGATTTGTATTCATAGTAACTTTTTCCATAATTTCATTTTAAATACCGTTTTTTTTTTATGCCTGATAGACAATTATTTGACCACCGCAATCTCAGCTGATAGAAAGTGACGATGCGAACGAAGATGTAATGATGTCATGCTTGCCTTCTTGTAACATTTTCATCATCCTACCGGTGTGCACTGACTTATGGATCATCACTAAACAATAGGGATCTTTAAATTAAACCTCCTAGTATGTTGACCTTACTGAACACCACAATCTAAGCAAACGAGTTTTTATGATTGGTCCTCAGTCCTCCAGCTTACCAAGCACATGCCATCCAACTAGAGATTCTGAATTAGAATTTTATGGCTTAGCCTTAGAGTAGTGTATATGGCATAATTTTATTGTGTTTAGTAGTGTCTAAACACAATAAAATTATGTTGTGTTCACTAGATATTAGAGATAACCAACAGATTCTCCTTTACACAATGATATTCATGCCATAACCCGCATGTTGATTATCATCACCAACCTAATCTGTTCTCCACATTAAACTTATCATAGTTCCCTAAATATATTCAACTGTCATAAAGAAACATTTTTTGTATCAATATCATTATGAACTCTCAGAATAAATAAGAAAGTCACCAACTTACTTGACAACAATTAAAATTAAACAAATAGTTTAAATAATTGTTATGGTCCACATTTAGACAATTTAAATTATAATTGATCATCAAGCAAAACAACTCTAAGTTGACTGGGTGGTTCAGCACTTTGTCCGTCTATCCACTTGTCTGTCAGAAGCATCTAAACCATACAAACTAATCACTTCAAATTCCCCAAAAATATGTAGTCTCAGCAAAATTTCAGATATATCCTCTAATTAAACAACAAATACAAAAATTAAACAATAATTTTTAAGAAAAAGAGACAATAGAAACTTAAGAAAACTTAAAAAAACTTAAGAATTATGAGTAAAAAACTCATAAGTTTTCTCAATTAGGCAAAATGTAAGCACGAGAACTCTGTTTGTGGGGAATGACTAGTTAAAAGTAAACCTAAGTAAACAATAATCACCATGGTATCCTAGGAAAGGAACTAGATCATGTGGCAGTCTGATGTTGAATCACATGGCAGTCTGATGCATTGTAAAGAGTGTTGGACGGCAATAGATTCAACTTGCACAGGACTGGAAAAGGAGGCGTGAATTTCAAACAGACAAAAACTTATGTATTTAAGTACATATCAAAAGTTTTAGCCTGTATAAAATAAGAAACACTGCCTTCAATTTAAATAACATATAGGTCATATAATGTAATGAGCTGTCAAACTGGTTTCATAAGGAAGAATATGATCTGCTGAATGGCGAGCTCAGCTAAGATTTCATACAGCTTTCTTCAACACAATTGGTGCATGACAGATACATGTGCTGCCACTTAGCACCACGAGCCTGCTGGTTGCTGAATTCACACTTACTTAGCTATATAAGAATTTATTCATTCATAATTATTATAATTAAGCTAATAATTTTAATACATGAAACATGGTCAAACATGATTACAGGTAATTCCATGTTTCACATGCTTCACCGGAAGCTGGTGTGAAAAACTCAAATTAACTAAGCAATAAGCTGAAATTAAAAAAAAAAACTAAATTCAAACCATTTAAACTTATAACAAATAACTTCTACATAATAATAATGACAACAGATAAAGTCCATCAGTCAACATTAATCTGGATATCTTCTCCTTAAAAAAATATGATAACAAATATTAAATTGTAAACAAAACCATATTTATAATAATTTACAGTCATAAAATTGTTTGATGCCATCAATATATCACAGCAGCTACTAGTTTCAGGGCAAAATTCCTATTTATTAGTTACTAGACGTGCCCTGCGGCTTCGCCCGCTATTATCAAGTTATAAAGTAGCCTATGTGTTAATCCTAGGTAGAAGCTATGTACATTCCAAATTTCATCCAAATCCGTTCAGCCATAAAATTGAGATTAGAGAATTAGAGGGAACAAACATACACACTTACACATTTACACACACACTTAAACACAAACTTTCAGATTAATTATATTAGTAGGATTAAATCTATCTATATGCAGAGTATTTTTTGGAGACAAGAAATATTTAAAAATTAAATGTACTTGAGCGGGAAATCATAGCAGCAAAGGCAACTTCATACTTGGCCACAATGCTTACTGGGTGTGGGTATTAGAACTTGCATTACTATATATAACAAAGAAATCCTTAAATAAATAAAAAACCAAGTTAAATAGAGGCAAGAGTCAAAAATGTTGCAAATAACTTGTATCCAGTCAACACCTGAAACAATTTAAGAATGCAGGAGGCATCTTATCATATGATGGATAATCTCAGCTAGTCCAAGACGAAAGTTGTTATCTGGTGTGTACACAGCGTCGCCGTCGCCGTCGCCGCCAGATAAGATAGAGTACCGCGGGACCTGCGAGGAAGCGTCGCAGTAACTTGCATCACAGCTCTGCAGCGTCAAGGTTCCGCAGCTCGGCACTTACCTACGTAACTCGAATCCATCTTCACCAAACTATCTCCAGTGATCCTTATCAATCGGCTTTAATTGACGACCGAAAGTTTTCATTAGACATTACAGCGCGCACGCACCGCCGCTCGAAACTTTGTCCAAACTTTTTAAAACAAGTTGCGAGTGTCGCTCCACTTGTAGACACCGCTAACTCGTAGCCAGGTTATTCACCGAAAATTAGGACTTCTATTATCCACAGTTTACCACATACACAAACACTATGTTTCACCAATATTGTCTATAAAATATAGAAAACATCGTAACTAAGAGGCAAAAGTTAGCATCCGACAAAAACTACTCGACTCAACTTTGAATGAACGAATTCAATTCCATTCGGTTCCATAGATATTTAGAAGTGGATGTTCCAAATCGTGAATAGCTAGTTAGCTAGTTATAATACCCAGGTATTGGATGTAATACCAAAAACATGGTATTGGCATGTTCACAAACTATTTCTTCCACAAAACCCTAATTGTTCTTAACAGATATACTACCCTAGCCTTTAATGTCTAATTTGCCAGTAGCCAGCCTAGTTAGTAGAGATATTTCGTCACAATACACATGCCGATTCTCTACGAACTAAAACGGGTACCCATGAACAGTATGCAATAATATTAAGTGGATTAGATGTATTTCACCTAGCAATTATAAAATAGAATATATTATGTTTTATTGTATAACTATGTACATCTTTAGATGTTAATGTTGCAAATTACGTCACAATAGTTTGTCCCCTTCGGACATACAATAATATTTACAACAGAGAAGAGATAATATGGAATCAATCATAAACGAAAAACGGAAGTATTAAGATCTTATATACGAGTACATCATCACGTAAGTATAGTTCATAAAATAGCCTCACAGTGGTGCAGATTCTGTTGTCCAGAATTAGACTAAACTAGCCTAAAATTAGTTTTAGTCCTGCTTTAGTCCAAAACCTATTCAGAAAATGCAAGATTAGACTAAAATTAAGTTTGACAGGACTAAATTAGTTTAGTTACTCTATTTAGTGAAAATGACCAAATTCTTATTCTGATATACATGTTTTACGTCAAATTAAGACTAAAAATAGAAATTTTAAACTCAAATTAGTCTGTATGAAATAGGTGTGGATTATTTTAAATGTGATTTTATACTTGAAAGAATAACACGTGCAATTAATGAAGCAAATACTGACCTACAAAGTCTATAATGTAGGAATATGTGATTGCGGCTCTTGTGAATACAATTCAATTTGGTTGCTGTCAAAATCAATTTTAGTCCTGTCATTTCAACTTAAAATTTTTATAATATATATTTTAATTAAGTTCAAGGTAAAATCAGAATAGCGTTTAGGTATTCTTTGACTAAAATTAGTTTATTTTTAGTTTAGTTTAGGTTAGTTCGGTGCTCAACAGAATTAGCACCAGTGTGCAGGTTATTATACCTCAAGGGGACCTTGTTTTTAAATATTGACACATTGCTATATAGCCTACCTTTTAATTATTTCTAGTTGAATGTAATAATAACACAGAACCATGTGAATATAGTGCAATTCCTATTTCCTATAATATCTGTTCATTAATACAATAAATTAGCGATCAACCTCGGAATGAGGGATAATTAGCTGAGTTTTCGTATATAGCCTCATATTGATCAAATTGTCCCAAAAGTCTCACAAATTTTCGTGTATGCATCGTAAGTTATTTTTCACGACTTACTCGGTTTCTTTTGCTTTAATGATGTTAACATACAGTACAAAAATCTTAGTGCATAAAATTTGCGACAAATCATGTGTTTCATTTTTTTCATGCGCTCAACCGTTTTTGCTTTAGAGGGCGGTGATCATGATTATAACTGGGAAGACGGACCCCTGTTCTGTTATGTGAAAATCTCCTTTAAATACTTGTTATCGCTTAATATACTATAGTAAAAAATAATACCATTTACGTAATAAAAAGTTACTAGTATTCATACGGAAATTCGGTATGCTCCAATAACTAGTTTCAAAACCTGTTATCGCTGACCGTACCAATAACTGGTTTCGATACCCAGAATAGTGTAACGAGTAACGACCCACCGCTGTAACATAATCAAATTCATTGACAGTGGATGTCATTGTCATTTTGACAGATATAGTGAATGAAATTAACTTGTACACAGCACCTACTATCTCTGACCCCCTATTACGTATCTTTGTTGCACGCGGTTTCAATTAAAATTAAGCAAAAATGAACCTTATTTCTTATGAGTTTTGTCAATTTAGTATTGAAACCGTTTGCAACAAAGATAGGTAATCGGGGGGCTGGTGTAATATAATAATATCCCCTATTACGTAACTCTGTTGCAAGTAGTTTCTATTCTATTAGAATTTTTACAAAAATAACTTTATTTCTTTGGAGGACTGCCTTCTTTCTATATTAAATTCGAACAAAATAAGAAGTACCAATAACCCGTTTCCCTAAATGTGTTGCAATCGGTTTGAATTTAAATTAGCGAAAATTAACCTCATTTAGGTAATTAGTCGGTTCTTTTCTCTTCAAAATCGTTTATTCACATGGGCCCCAAAGAGGCACTAATGAAAGTTAATGACTCTACTTCCCGCGTCATGTCTTCCTTTTAATGTTATTGCAATAATATAATAAAACAATAATTAAACGCAAGCAAAGCTTAAAAAACCGACTTCACCGCTTTATCTTCGGAACCTTAATTAGATTAGATGTACTAAACACGCATTATTGACAATATTTCAAGAACTACTGATCAAATATTAATCGAATTTCAATGAGACCACATGAAAAGTACCAGCTTTCAAATAAAAAAAATATCATCAAAATCGGCTCACAACGAAAGAAGTTATGAGTTAACTTTTGAAGTCGGTTAAAAACGAGCACATCGTCACAGAATACGCATTATTGACGGTTTTACGGACGATAATTTTACGTAATAACGTAATGACGAACGCTTAGGCCGATCGTGCCTCTATCGCTTGTTCCGCGCTCTCGCTTGCACGCTCAGACTCAGGCGGAAAGTGACACTTTTTCGTGCGTGCAGCCGGTGTTCATCGATTTATAAGACGTTATCGCGTCAAAACAGTCAATTTATATACTTATTATAACTATACTTATAATATTTGACACTTATACAAAACAAAATTTGGTCACTTAGCTGCGCCCCTTTTTGGTTGCTTGCTTTTTTTGGTTTAGTGAGATAGTGGTCGATGCAATATTTATTTATAATAAAACATGATTTGTTGAAAATGCTGACTATCAACCGAATTCAGATCATATTATGAAGCTCCCATATGTAAAGCAGTGTATTTAAATATTTTGATCCACGTGGGTGTACATGGATCAAAATCATTGAATACATTGCAGATATGGAGGAGGGTACCCCACCCTACACCAAGTTCTGGGTAAGTACATGTCTGAAGCTATAATAATTTAAACATAAGCAAAGGTTAAAAAAACCGACTTCACCGCTTATATTTTGGTTTTGGCAAGATCGATTTCGATTAAATTTATATTGGACTACCTCTAAAGTATTATCTTAAAACAGAATTTTGAGAATCGGTCCACAAATGGGGAAGAAATCGGTGAATATACTTTAAAAAAATACATACAGTCGAGCATAGTATCTCCTCCTTTTTTGAAGTCGGTAAAAAATTTACAAATCTTTTATTTAAATCTCATGCAAATGCCATATAATAGCGTGTTGCCGTTCCGTCTGCTTCAAACTGTAAAAATAGTGTTCAGATTTTATGTTTTTGTAGTAGTTTCGGCTGTAAAAACCTGTGGTTGGGCAGATACTAAACAGATTTGAATTTCTTTTTTGCGCGATCTGAGACACGTTTTTAGCGCTTTGAGCACATTGAGCGCACAAAGCCATTCTAATTTGCGCTGTTAGCAGAAATCAGTGTATGATCATCCGTGATATCATCACCTACAACTGGTTACAATGCTCTCAGCTCTGCCCCCCCATTTACGTATCTTTGAATTAAGCAAAAATTAACCTTATTTCTTAAGTTAGTTTTTTCAATTTAGAATTGAAACCGTTCGCAACAGCATCGCTCACACAACATCTCTGTTCGAACGGTTCTGTGCAACGGAGGTAACAGAGTCTCAGACACTCTGGTTTGAGACTTTGTTACCTCCGTTGCGATCAGTTTTATTTCGAAACCGATAAAGGCAGTGTATACAAAAGGCGCGATACGACGTGATAGTTATACAGTATGAGCAGAGTATAACTAGTCGTTCGCGCCGAACTGAGATCTTGCGCCTACATTTTGCTTTATAAAGAAAAACTCTTGAGGTTAATTGCTTATAACTTTTTTTCTTTCAAATAATTGTTTGATTTCTGTATTTGTTGTTCAAGTGCAGGATATAACGGATATTATACGTAAGTTTTAGCGTTCAGTGTGAAGCCGTTTTTGAGATTGACCCAGGGACAATATAGGTCTAAAAACAGTGACTTTGGTGGCCTACCAAACCATTATTTTTCAACATAGTTTTTTTTTAAAACCGGTTTCGTACTTTACTTGTCAAGCCCTTTTTAACGATACCACACATTTATATGTATGGAAGCCCCCTTCATATTTTCATTTATATAATTTCTGGCTTTGGGCCGTAGTTTTACATATTCTATTAGAATTTGAAGTCATTCGGTAATATGGTTTAGACGCTAGATGCCTCTGACAGACGGACGGACGGACGGAAAAAGTGCTGAACGACCCAAGTCAACTTTGAGATCTCGCTTTGCTCGATTAAATACCATGAGGGAATGACGTCTGCCCATCGAGCTAGGAGACAAACCCAAAAAGTAGGTTTGTTTCTTAACTCGATGGACAAACCTACGGTTGATCAGTCGTCATCTTTCGACAAAATTTTGCGGCAAACGCGGTAAAAGTTTGAAATTAAATCAGCGACACGATTATCTCTGTGTTTTCCGTTGCCGGTGCCAGCGCAGCGGTACCGGTGGCGTATTGCTTTGAACACTAATGCGCGTTAGCCGTCGTCGGTTTTGCAGTGTTATCTTTGTCCACATCAACTACGATTAGGGATTGCAATCCCGCAAAACGGGATCACGCATTCCCGCGGGATTCCGCTGCTTTTATTAATCTGCTGGATCCCGCAACTTCAAATTGATTTTTACTCAAAAATCTGTGGTTTCAATTTTATTTTATAACATCACTAGCCCTGCCCAGCGGCTTTGCCCGCTATAATCAAGTTAAAAAGTAGCTTATGTGTTAATCCTAGGTATAATCTATGTATATTCAAAATATAATCCAAATCCGTTTAGCCGTTATAGCGTGAAGAGGGAACTAACAAACTTACTCACAAACTTTCGAATTTATAATATTAGTAGGATTTCAAAGATGCGGGATCCCGCGTGTTCCTGCGCGGGATTGAGTAATCCCGCGTGATCCCGCCCGGAATAGAGTAATCCCGAGGGATTGAATGAGCTGCGGGATTGCAATCCATAGTCGCGATCCACGCGTGGCACCGTGCGCGTGGATTGCGACGTTACGAAAACTTACGGCTATGCGACGTTCTTAAAATTTAAATCTTAAATGTTTTCAAGAAAAGTTGTATGACTTTTCAAGTGGCTGATCTTGAGTCATTACGTTTCTGCCGATTCAGCCTAATTCTGTAAGTCAGCTTCATGGATAAGCGTCACGTCCATAGACAAATCTCAGCTGTTTTAGCCTACAGGCTAAAAAGCAATAAAAACCACCAAAGAAAGGCTAGCTGTTTTAGTCCACAGACAAAATAGCAATAAAAACCAACAAAGAATTACGTTTAATTTCACCCTATTTGTGAAATCGTGTTCCTAAAAGTAATTGTTGAACTCCTTGAAAATAAATATATTTAAATAAATAAGAACCGACTGAATTTATTAAAAATAACAAATGATTAAAAAAAACATTAAATTTTAGCTTCCCACTCTTCAGTGATACGAAAATAATAAACTTAAAATAACTTTCATTTGTCACGACTAATATCTATTGTTTTATCGTTTTCAAAAATTAAACACTCATCTATACTAATATTATAAAGAGGTAAAGTTTGTTTGTTTGTTTGTTTGTTTGTTTGTTTGTTTGTATGTAAAAGGTAATCTCTGAAACTACTGATCCGATTCTGAAAATTCTTTCACCAATAGATAGCTACACTATCACTGAGTGCCATAGGCTATGTTTTGTCGGGATAGAAGTTAGTTATCAGTTCGAAATAATAATATTCGTAAGACAAGTCGGAGAAAAATTTGCTAACTTTCCGCTTTATCGGCGTACGCTGACTAAACGGTAAGACATAGTTGAATATAATGTATGGCAAAAATGTTGGCCTTCATGAGTTTTACAAAAAAGTCCGCGACAGCATATATCTAACATGTATGTATAGCTCAGAAAAAATACTTTTCTTTGTAAAAAATCTGAAAAAAAAGCGGCCTATGTTTAGTTGGCTTTTTGAGACATTCAGTATTAATCCTTATCAAAATAAACTATTTCATCGTCTTACGTAGTTCATGTAGATACATTTTGCTTTTTACTGCATATGATTTGGATAAATAGTCTATGAGAAATCGTGAAATTAGTTTCACGGGAGCCCGCCCGTGAACGGGACGGGTCAGAAATGTACAGAAACGTACTACGAATTCCTGCTCATTAAAAAATAGCGGCTTCTATTTCGTTGGCTTTTTTTAAGTATTTAATATTAATCCTTATCAAAAAAACCTATTTCATCGGCTTACGTAGTTCACGAAGATTTAATTTGCTCTTTACTGCATATAATTTGGACCTATAGTCTAGGAGAAATCGTTAAGTTTATTTGAGGGTGAAAACGGTGGATCACAGAATGTAACAGTTACTGCGTAATCCGGCATACTTCTATGTTTTGAACCGACTTACATAAGAAGGAGGATATAAATTCGACTGTTTTTTTTGTTTAGTCGGTTATAACTTATCATTGAACTTTGAACTGCCCGCTGGAGTAGTTAGGTGGGCGTTTGCCTTTAAAGCACCGGGTTTGATGCCCGGTGGGAACACAGGTGTTTTCCCACGGGAATTTGTGTTCCTGGTTTTGAGTATGTTGTGAATACTTTGTGAATCTTGGATGTTTACGGCCCCCCGATACAAGTCATTGAACTTAGTGTGGGGCTGTGAATGTGGAAGTGTGTTTATTTGTATATTTTTTAACCGGGCGACGCCGGGCGGGTCATCTTTTGAACTATCTACTCGCGTAAATGGGTACGCGTTCGCCTTCAAAGCAGCGGGATCGATTCGCGGTGGTAACAGAAGTTTTCTCCCTACGGGAAATTTGTGTTCCTGGTTTTTAATATGTTGTGAATCTTGGATGTTTACGGCCCCACGCTACAAGTCACTGAACTTAGTGTGGGGCTGTGAATGTGGAAGTGTTTATGTGTAGATTTTTTAACCGGGCGACGCAGGGTGGGGAATCTTTGAACTTTGAACTACCCACTGGCGTAGATGAGTGCGCGTTCGTCTTTAAAGCAGCGGGTTCGAATCTCGGTGGGAACACAATAACAAAAGTTTTTTCCCCACGGGCAGTTTATGTTTCTGGTTCTGGGTATGACGTGAATGTTGTGTGTGTGGTGTTAATTGTTTACGGCCCCACGACACAACTTATAGTACTTTTACAGTGGGGCTGTGAGTGAGAAAGCGTTTATATGTAAGCTTTTGTTTACCCGGGCAACGCCGGGCGGGTCAGCTAGTAAAAAATATAATTAAAAAAAAAACTAATGATTAAATTATTATAAACACAGGCCTGCATTCATTTGACATCAGCGAATTGTCTGATCGTAGTTCTGAATAAATGCTTTGTATTTCTGTTGTTACAGAGCTTGGGATTGGAAACTCGCTCGCGTTTCTACTAGACTTAGCGCCTTAGCTGTAAATATGTTATAACTATTGTTCACCAAATCAATTGGTAAATTTCCCAATTCGGGAGCACTACCACGAAAAAATATCTACTTATATACATGAAACGTAATTCATAGACAATTTCACCACAAGTAACAGCGTGAGCAAATTTTATGCTCTGTGGTTTATGTATTCTATTCTCTTTGTTTCATTCTTTCGTTTCGGTCGTTGAATCGGCTTGGTTTTTGACGCAGTCATTTTTGACAGTTTGTATGTCACTTTTGACAGTTAATGACGCCCATCCATGATACAGAATACGGCAGCCTAATTCTGTAAGTCAGCTTCATGGATGAGCGTCACGCCCATCGACAAATCTCAGCTGTTTTAGCCCACAGACTAAATAGCAATAAAAACCACCGAAGAAAAGCCAGATCCCCATTTTACCATCTCTGCAAACGGTTTCAATACGAAATTGACAAAACTCCTAAGAAATAAGGTTCATTTTTGTTTAATTTAAATAGAAACCGCGTGTAACAAAGATACGTAGTATGGGGCAGCTGTTTTAGTCCACAGACAAAATAACCACCAAAGAAATACGTTTCATTTTACCCATTACGTTTCATTTCACTCTTTTTGTGGAATCGAGTTCCTAAAAGTAATCGTTGAACTCCTTGGAAATAAATAGCTTTAATTAAATAAGAACCGACTGAATTTATTAAAAATAACCAATCATTAAATAAACATTAAATTTTAGCTTACCTCTCTGCAGTGATACGAAAATAATAAACTTAAAACAACTTTAATTTGTCATGACTAATATGTATTGTTTTATTGATTCCAAAAATAGAGAAAAGAGTGATTACTTTATCTTTGAAAATATTAAAAAAAACTAATGATTAAATGATTATAAACTAAATATAAGGCCCAAACATACTTACACATTTCCACATAAACTTTCGGATTTATAATATTACATGGATAATATCATTTACTGTATTAACCTACTTACACCATAAAAAAGATGCTATTTTGGTGACGTTATTTGGTTGGTGGCTGTAAGAAGTACTTGCATTAAAGTCCATTGTAGATCTCTTAAATGTTGTTGTTTGCACTCCACGAGAACACGCATTTCTCTAAATTTCTCATTTGGCAAAACCTATATAGCTATTGGTATTACTTAAAATTATTTATTTGTAAATTTAAATTATTAGAATTAGAGTTATTATTTCGCATTCTTGTCAATAATGCTATTATTATAAATAGTTTTAATACATATTTAATATTTTTTTATGTATACATTCTTAAAATAAAGTGCAGGTATCAAACAATACTGAAAGATACTGAATCCCACGACACAGGACTTATCCTAGTGTGGGATATAGGGCTATATTATGTGTACATATAATGTTAATCTGTGACAATATTTTTGTAAATAGAATAAAAAATATTATTATTATTGTATTGTAAACATTAGATACATACACTCGTCGCAGAAGATCATGGAGCGAAAATATTATTATTAGTACTATACCACTTCACAGAGCTTAAACACTAGATGTATTCGAAGTGGACACGAATACCAAACGTAGATAGGTAGGCATTCGTGGCCAGGGAGGTAGATTTATAGAAACTTACATTTTGTGTTATTAAGATGTTTTTCGTAGGGCGCGAAGGTGTAGGGCGGGGCGTCTCCAACTTCCACGACCCATGTCACTTTGGGTCTCACCAGAGGGGACTGGGATGACATTTGGCTACACAAGCTCGGCTACCACTGCATTTCATTATTTAGTTGTAAGGTACATTTTATCAATTTTATAGAAACCAGGCCAGCAAAAATATACGTTATTTTTTATATAAATCCGCAATCTTGTGGATTTATCTAGGGACAAGTAATTAATGTTTGTCAAGTAGTTAAGTATAATTAAGTATTTACATGTCTGTTGGCTTAGTTGGTGAGCGTTCGCCTTCTAATCAGGGGTTCGATTCCCGACGGGAACACAAGTTTTCTCCCCAAGGAAATATTGTGTTTCTGGTTCTGGTTGTGATTGTGTGTGTGATGTGAAAGTTTCCGGCACACACGACACAAATCTTCGACTTTATTGTTGGGCTGTGAGAGCGAAAGCGTTTATTTTATGAATATAGTCCTAGTCACAAGTCACACTCAGTTAAAAGAGTCATGGCTGGATGACTCATCATAGAAAAAAAAGGTATTTCAAGTCATTTAATTGACAATATTTTTTATGACATCTGAATAATCATTCTCGACATTTAAATAGTTTGTATTGTAATTAAATACAATATGACTGAATATAATTTAATGACTCCGTTTAATTATGTATGACATGATTGCATTTAGATTAATTACAGTAATTGAGTAGATATTTTTTGACGTATCATCATCACTCTAATCATTTGATCCAGAAAATAAATGATTTATCTAAATTTTCCATCAAATATATAGTAGGTAGTTACTATACCTTATATTCTTAACTATGTACAAAATTTAAACTTCATACATTTGTTTGGTGACGTGAGTAAGTATCAGTGGGTAGGTATGTACTAGTAGGCACCAACTACCAATCTGCATTTCACTAAACCGCAATGAATAAGTTGCACTCGATGTATCTCAGTTATTTTTAGGTACCTACGAGTACATGCGGTTCACCTTGACGGCTTTAAACCCTGGAGGCATTCGCCTTGAACTTGCATATTGTGCAAAACTAGACGCAAGGGTTACTTCAATGTTACGTGAACTCCGAAACCTTCGTACCCGTTCCACCTCCCAAAATATCATAGGTATGCTAAGACATATTAATTAGCTTATACTTGTAATATAAAATATTTTTACTTAACAGGAAATGCGGTTAGATAACGCTCGTTATCGATAGCTTATCATTGTAAAGATAATGATACAATTTATTCAGGCATTATCTTACAACTGAACAGCTTTGTCCGTGAACTAGCAATGTAGGTACCCGTAGGGCTACCGCTGGCGCACGTGCCACGCACTGACTGGGTACCTACTCCGCCTGTAAATTTGGTGGTTTGTGGCAGAGATGAACTTTACTGTAAGCAGTGCAGTGTAATATGTCACACATGTACAACTCATGATAACGGTCGTTGACACCGCAGCTGCTGCCGCGTGCCACCGCCACCTATCAACGATTGATCATTTTCAATCAAATCAAGAACACATACCAATTAATAGGACGTTCCTGGGCGAATGTAGGCATATTACTGTGATTGAAGAGTTGTTATTAATCATAAGTTTTAATTTCAACATAGTTCGAATGCAAGGACAAGTGCCAAATGCGAGTATATATAATTGATTTAAGGTAGAAAATCAATCCTACAGAATGTGTAAAAGATGGCTGGACCGCTGCACTGTGGCAATCATACTTTGTTGGTAGGTTTATTCGTAAAAGTTCTAATTTCACCATGTAAGGATGCTGTCATCTCTACGTTAGCTATTACAGGTGTAAAATTGCTACTTATCTTCTGAGTTTGAGTTTGGAAATTATCGCGATCGCGAGTTAAATCTTAAAATATTGTTTTTTTGTACCTGGACTTACTACTACTCACTGGACAGGACTCGTGATGATTTTGGTCAAAACAATCGACCAAATCGAAGAAAGTTGTCAACATGAATCGCCACGAGACCTATTTTAATAGAAGAATAGTTTTTTTTTGTGTGAGTGTCCAATTATATAATATAATTGGACACTCACACAAAAAAAAACTATGTGTATAATACACACATTCGAGTAACTTCACTTCGATGGGTTTTTCCCTTTAAATAGGTACATGTTATTATTCGTATAGTATTTAAATTTATGACCTAACCACCTAAGAGAGAATTAACGAAAATGAAAATTATTATAGCAAGAGTACAAGCACAGCAGAAATCTCGGAGGAAGATCCCAGGGTGTCCATAACAATAATATCGGCTTGGTATATATTGATATGAATACAAATTATATTGAACAGACCAAGTTGTTATTGAAATTGGAAAAGTTTCATTTGATTACTCTAAAGTTCTAAACCAAAGATATAACCGTCTCTAAACGCTACTGATAGAGAAAGGGCTCGAATAAGTAGTGCTTGTGGCAATTCAGCAGTTTCAGCACCAATTATACGAATTCCTTGGTATTAAGCCGTCATTATTATAGCTGATGTAGCTGACTATATAGTAACACCGATGTTTGTATGGCATTTAGGTTTATTTTGATAGTACGATGCCGCCTCGGCCGCTCGGTTGCATGTGCTGCGCATACGCACTACGCAATGCGTCCCACACAAACACTACACAGCTGATGCATAAAATAAAAGATAAACATCTTTGAGGATATCAAAATAAATTATGGTTGTTTTCTCTTTATACAACAGTCGTTGTTCGTACAAATCATACACATTATTAAGTAGTACATATTGAGTGTAAAATTGTAAGTGTAATACTTGAAGCACCTACACGAGCATATCGACAATGCCATTAGATTAGCATAGATGGTATGCTACCATAGTTTATCAAAGCGCATACATAGACAGTGCCTGCCCACTGAACTCACTCCCACGTGTCCTACAAAACATGGTTTGTTGCCCGTGGTCCTATCGTGCCAGTAGTGCAACTGGTAATGGTAGAACTATCAACGGCATCTTTTGCCCGAAGACAAACTTTACATGAACATAGATTGTTTCTTATAATAACCACCAACACTATACTGTTATAAATAATACATGTGAAAATTTAAACTCCTTAGTATTTCAAATAAATGGCACTTAACAGTAAGTAACCGAACATTTAAAGTTGCTGTACCAGCTAGTAGTATCCCATTACTGACTCCTCTCGTTATTGTAAGTTATTCAGATGCAAAGCAGTCTAAATGAATTTAAATTGATTTAATATATCAGCATTACAAACTATTGCTCAGACTCGTTAAAATTACTTATAGAATATTATAAGAGTAATCGTGAGAGAGTTCTTTTAACTCAAGTGGTTAATAGTTTTACATTAATTAAAGAACTTATCTATTCGACAGGTGAATTTAGATAATTAGCAATTCAAGTAGGTTTGTGTTAAAACATCGCCCACTTAGATCGTGTATCTACTGCCCATATTTCTTAACATTATTCTTGTAAACAAAGCACATAAATATGAACCTTTTTTCAAATACAATCTGTAGTTATTGTAATAATTAAGTTCCGTACATTTTTAGGTGGTTGAGATACATCGACTATTCAACGGTAGTGTACTAGGTACCTATAGGTGTTTATCTATTAAGTAAATATAAGTTTGTTGTTTTATCTAATCAGAAACACTGCTGGCCTAGTTATAAAATGAAAGCATAACTAATAAATTTGTTTTATCACTGACACAGTGCACTAAATCATGATCATTATTGTTGCACCACGAATTATATTATTGTTCCAATTTATATTATTACAATACTTCATTGCTTAATTACGTTAATCGGAACGCATCGAGACCGTGCGTTGTGGGACGTGCACGCGCGCGGTCATTTTACAACCAACTGTCAAAAAAAGGCGGGAATCGTTATATTGTGTCCTCGCCAACGTTATCTCCTTCGCAAATATTATTACTATACATATGAACAATCCAAGATCTTCAGCAATAATAAGTACGCGATAGATGTACCTAAACGTCGTACCTAAGTGTAGATACTAAAACTCATGGAAACGACTATTAATAGGGCCTTGACCATTACACACCATTACACAGTATGTACATTTGGTTAGATAGTGGTCAAACGCTTACTTATTATTTTATTAATGATTTAAAAATTGAAAGGTAGGTTAGGTACACATTTTAAGGAGTTTTGCCGCGACAGACGGCCAAACTAAAAATTACGTTGATTTTGTATATATTTCCAATGCCTGTGATTCTTCGAGTGTTAATGCATAATAATGGAGGATTATTAACCGTTAATACTTAGTAAACGTGCATAAGTGTAGGCAAATCATACAAAGTTGAAAAACGTGATTTTCGCCTTCACTCCAAAACTCCAATAGAAGTTCTAGTAAAGTTTTTACCACTTTACTAGGGCATGACTTGACTATGACTGGACTTGACTCTTTTACATGACTTTGACTTAAAATTTAACTAAGCATTGCCAATGATGAAACTATGAAAACATCCCTTGAAACAGAACGCGAGTCGCATTTGCCAGCGACTGATATGGCTTACAATGAAAACAAGTTTGATAAAAACACTGCAACCACAGACAAAACAATTAAGTGCCTTTCTTTTGATCTCCAACAGTGCTTGCCTACTCCAGCTTTAGAATCATCCGTGGCCTTTTATAAAAGACAACTTTGGACATTCAATCTTACAGTGCACGACAACGCATCTGGATTGTCTACGCATTACATGTGGCATGAGGGCATTTCAGGTAGAGGTGCTAATCAAATAGAATCTTGCCTATTAATACGCCTATAAGAGCTCGCTGAAGATATTTCTGAAGTCATCTTGTACTCTGACACATGTGGAGGACAGAATAAGAATACACACGTGGCCGCTATGTTTTCTTATCTAATAACATGGAAGCCGTATATAAAAAAAAAATTACCACAAATTTATGGTACTAGGCCACACATACATGGAAGTCGACTTAGACTACGCTATTATTGAAAAGAAAAAGAAAAAAACCGCCATACAAGTATACCACCACATGCCTGGATACAATTAGTAAGGTCAAGCAGCAAACAATTCACCGTGCATGAAATGCACCAGGCTGGCTTTTTAGATTTGGCTAGTTTGTTAAAAGGTCCGTTGATAGCCAGAAAAAAAGATAATGAAAGCAACTTCTTTAAGTGGCATGATGTGAAGTGGCTGTGCTACGAGGCTGGCTTTAGTATGATTAAATACAAAAAGTCTCTAATGAGAACTTTAGGCGGAACACTCGTGTTGGCAGCAGTATAGATTTTAATGTATTGCCTATTACTTATAAGCCGGTGCCAATAAGCGTAGAAAAAAAAACCTCTAGTTCCGGAATGTTTTCACAATTTTTATCAAAATTGAGTAACTGCGGCAGATGCTATGGACGTGGACCCTGATTTGCAAAACTCTGAAGACAGCGACTTTTTGGTTTAACATAATATAGGTAGTTATGATATTTGATTAGTTGTGTAATATTAAGACAGTATAACAAGTTGACATACGCATACGTAAATAGGTAAGAAACACGTAAGTCATCTATTAAGATTTATAAAAATCTAATTGTTGATAAACCTAGGCGGCTAAGTTAACTTAAGTCAGGAATTTTAGAAATTAATAAACTTACCTCAATAAGCTTAATCAAATGTTTAGTTTGTTATTATTAAATAAGTAATAAATAATAATAAAAATTAACTTTATGGTATCTTTTTTTACACCAGTTAATTAAAAACTCGCCCTGTAAAGTTTTTCTATTACCAAATTATTGACTTATGTGCTTTGGACTTCCGGTTTGAGATACAATAGTACTTCTTAGTTCCATTGGCTCTTGTTTCCACGAACATTACAAATTAGGAATATTTCGTTCTGTGGATTAAGGATGGATTCATCGTTATTCGGATTATCAAAAGCTTAGTTTATTGTATAATTGGCTAAATAACAGTATGTATGTACATTCATCACAATCAACAACAGCGGCGTTATCATTCTAAGCCAAATTCTAAGCCAAGCTGATTAGATGCAGAATATTTTTTCTGAGATAATCACTAAATAGTATAAAACAAAATCGCTTCTCGCTGTCTGTCTGTCCCAATGTATGCTTACATCTTTAAAACTAACCTACGGATTTCGATGCGGTTTTTTTAATAGATAGTAATTCAAGAGGAAGGTTTATATGTATATTGTATAATACATGCATAATATAGTAGAGAAACACTGATAATTTTAGGGTTTCTAATGTGATGTCGTAAATAAACATATTTTTTGAAATTACATTGCAAACGCTGGCTGAACACTACGAGATAGATAAAAATAATGTACTACAGTATTGTACACCTTAAAAGTTCAATGAGATTATAATTATCAAATTCTTTTCGTTGTGTAAAGAAAGTTTAAATATTGAGATAGTACATCCAGAACTTTGAACTCATCTTTTTTTTATTATCTCACGCGGGCAAAGCCGCGGGTAATACAGCTAGTAAATAAGTAGTAAGTATTTCAATTCTTTGCCTAAAAAGTTTATAAATACAGCAGAAGCAATGGTGTTATTTTCATTATTTTGTACATTATTTTCAATTTCCTGATTGTAGCTCTTGAGAGTCTTTGTTTAAAAAGAAAGATAGTATCTAGTAGAAATCATGTAATAAGCGAGATCACAAGCACAAAAATGTGTATAGGAAAAAGATAATAAAACCGTTGATTTGACTACAAATTACAACCATCGACTATCTACAAAATATGGGGAAAAAGGCAAACATCATCGAGTCTCATTTCTCGTGCCCGTGATGGTCGATGAAAGAACTATCTGCATACACATTACATACAAGGGTGTACGTAATGTACGTATGGATCACTCATGCTTAGTCGATGACTTTTGGCAACAGTAACCAAACTACAGTAAACAAGAAGATGTGTTGTGAATTTGATATATTAAAAGACAAGATCGCTACGAAACGCATTTATTTCCTTGAGCGGATAAGTATTATAGTTAGATAGTGACATCTAGTGACTTCTGTGCAAACTATTTGTGTTTACATGCTCTTACACAAGCAGCATGATAGGTAGGGTCTGGGTGCGATTACGCTCGACAGCAAAAGACTTTTTTGGACGATGCGACGCGACGGGAGCCAACGTCATTATATTGTTGGATTTGCATATTGTATAACAAGTTTCGGAAAGATGTCGCTTTAATGTCGTTCGACAAATTAATGTTATACCAAGGTTTAACACTTTCGAGAAGGTACATAGTGAAACACCGACGGTCCCAGGAGGCCTTTTAAAAAATATAAGTTGATCAACAAACAAAACAGTAGGCGTCTGGGGTCATCATCATACAACGAATACATGTAATTTAAATTAGAGCCTCTTAACTCAGCTCTTATAAAACTTGTTGACAAAGGTCAACAAAAATAAGGTGGTAGGACATCCTGCGAGTGCGCCAGAGGCAGTACCAAACGTCACGTCTTTACCAAACAGCCGGATAAGAGGACTAGGATAGCACGAATGGTTCCAACTGTTAGGGGAACCACTGAGCATATGAAAGTTACAAAACTAAGTCTCAGGGAGAGGAGTGTATAATGCAGCCTGACGCGGAACTTGGTTGAGTATTCAAAGTTTTGGATGGCACTTTCAGATATACAATTATAAGCGCGTTCTTATAATCAGACGAGCGAGCGTCTTGCTTGTCTCTACTAGCATAAAAACAAACAACAACAACAAGGGCAAGCGTGATCCACCCGTTAATGCTGGAAGTAGGTGAGCTGCTCGGCAAGTCGGGATGTCGCCGCCTGCCGCCAGGGCTGGCCGCGGGTCGCCCTACTGGCACCGGGGCGCGGGCGGGGGGCCTGTCCATGTGGCTATTGGGCTTGGACACGGTGCTGTTTACCACCTTGAAATGAGCTCCGAAGCGCTAGTACAATATAATATATAGTTGCTGGTTGCACTTGCAAAAGTGGTTTGGGAAAAGAAATCGTTTACTGGATAACTAACAGCGAAATACTTTACTGAAATTTGTATAAAAATTACAACTACTTGAAAAAAATACTCGCTTATTTAGTACTAGCATAGTAATATTTCTACTATGGTACTAGGTAGTAAACCCAAATAGTTTGCATGGCTCCCCAAAATCCAACATTGAAAATGTCAAGTAGAACTAGGTTCTCGGTCTCGAATAAAAATACAATACAAAATAGTTGGTACATATTAATTTATTTTCACTCGCATGTTTTTTCCACAAGTTCTACAAAAGTGAAGGCGAAGAAATAGGTTTACTTTGTGCTTGTTGTAAATGTGTCAAGTGCACACGCGATAAAAGTACACTAACACTTACTCACGCTTACATTTACAGCCCCAAACTGGCTGTAAGTGTAAGCGTGAGTAAGTGTAAAGGATTGAAATACGACAGGCCATCCAATACCAATACCCGTGGTAAAATCTGTTTCATTTGGTACGTATGTCCCACTTATTTTTTATGTCAGATAGGTAAGCATTTGGTCGCTATCTCACCAGACGGACAGTGATGGCAAATTACGTAAGTAAATTTAAATAGCTAGTTTTTGTTGAGCCCATGAAAAAAAAAATCCTGCCTGAAGTCCTGCCCTGGATTCAGTTTCATTCAGCCCAAAGTCCTAATACTGGGCCGAGGGTGTGGCCGTGACAGTGAGTGCCAGGCACGGCGCGACCTGATGCGCGCACCACCGCGCGCGTCGCCATCCCTACGTCGCGCGTCCGTCGCCGCCGCCGCCGCCGCCGCTGCCTCTCCTGAAACAACAATCGTTAACAATAATAGTCGCCAGCACTGGCTCTACGTCGAGGGCCCGCCGCAGCGCTGCCCGGTCAGCCCGCGCGGAATGTGACGCGCTCGCCGCCACCGCGCCCGCGAGATGAACGGCAGCGGCACGTCCGACGCATCCACCTCTACGGACGCGGACGACGCGCAGGTTCGTCCTGTCCTAATGCATCATCTGCGATTACTATTTCCAACCAACCATGAAAGCTAATCGATTTGACGAGACTAGAGGTCTTCTTGTTTGTTGTGTAGAGCTAAATTCACCAGTGATGTTTTGTGCGCCTGCTACAAAGAATGGTTCCTTGTGGTTTTATCATATCAATCATTGCTGTGCAACTAATTTGGAATAAATGTGTTGCTTAGTGCTTATAATTTGTCCGAACGACGAGCGTTATCTTATTAGGCTCGGAGTAAGCTGGAGGAAATCTTCCAGAAATGACATTCCTAGGGACTTGATAATCAACACAACCCTGAAGGATAGATATATCCAGTTGAAAAAGAAGTTCGGACTCGAATCTTTGATATTCAGCGTGCCAGACATATTTGTTTGTAGTCCGTGGATAGTTGGAAAAACACTGGAAAATGTGTTGTTTGTCAACAAGATGAATACTACAATATTGATTTGCTGAGTGATGTATGAGGCCCGTTTAGTGTGTCATGCATTGCATATAGTGCGTATCGTTGTGGGGCTTCAGTGAGGGCGTGTGTGTTGCAGGACTTGCAGGGGCGGCCAATGTGCCTGTTTTACTTCACGCAGCCATTCGGAGTGCTGTCGCCCGAGCCGCCCACGCTGGCCGCCGCGCCGCCGCACATCACGCGCGCCTTTCTCAACATGCAGCCCGTCTCGCCCTTCTACTGGCCCGCCGCGGCCACGGCCGCAGCTGCCGCAGCTGCCGCCGCCGCCGGCTCCGGCGACTCGTACCGCTCCGCCGAGAGCTCCACGCTCAGCTACGAGCTCGGGCACGCGACGGTGCACACCGAGCCCGTGCGCGTGGTGAGCGTGCGGCGCGCACGGCACTGCACAGTGGACTCGCTGCTCTCCAGCGAAGTGTGGTTCCCGTCGAGCGGCGAGCGCAGCCCCGAGCGCGGAGGAGGCGGCGGCGGCCGCAGGCTGCGCTACAGCCGCATACTGCCACCGCTGCGGCTGCCGAGTCCGCGCGGGACGCCGCCGCCTCGCCGCCGGGAGGCTGACGCGTGGGCGTCGCGCGCACGCTGCCTGCACGCCGGCAAGGTATCGCTGCCGCCCATCGAGCTGCCGGCGGCGGCGGCGGAGGGAGCGTGCGAGCGTGTACCCGTCGCGTCCACGGAGCCCGCCGGCGCGCGATCGGGACGCTCGCGCCGCCCTCTCGGCGTGCACAAGCAGCTCCGCCGGCGGCACCGTGGTGCTGACGTGCGCAGGATGGTCACCTGCCTCATGCGGCGAGCCATTAGGAGTAAGTACTGAACATACTGAATATTCCGGCTTTAACAACGCTTTCACACTCACAGGCGATGGCGTGATGACGTTTTAGTGCAGGTTACCAGTTTTTACGATGTCCTTCATCCGGAAGCTACTTTTACAAGTCAAGCGGCTACTAGCTTCAGACACTTCTCTATTTGTTTTAATTTCTCAAATCTACATTTTAGCAGGAATCGGCAATGAAAGATCTAATTCATCTGAAATAAAACTCAAGGCGGGAAGCGCGGTCTCGTTTCTCGAGAATATCCTTAAAATACATTTAATATAATTTAATTTAAAATTAATGATGGAAAAATTCTAACCTGCTTCGGCGCAGGTTCCCTTCTTAGCAATTAGGAAATCAGTAATAAGTTAGCCTGCACTCGTTGATCAATAAAGAAAGCAGAAGTTTTAAGAGGGACTGAAGCAGCTCACTCCCTTGAGGTCACCTTCGGGACACCATCCACCTAATACACGGGAACAACTAGGTCAGGGTAATAATACGTTAGTTATGTAAAGGAGTTGGGATGGCTCGATTAAGAGCTGACAGTGGGAAATGCAAAGTAAACCACCCCAAAGCGGGACGTCAGTGCAGGTCTTATCGCCCACATTCAGAATTAGAATTAGAAAGAAAACAGAATTCAGATTCCTTTGTCACTTATGGTACTCCACAGGGGCAACCCAAAATAAGGGGGACTTTAAATAGTCCCCAGTTATCCCTTTCCAATATCCGGCACAACGCCAACCTCTTGATGAGTCTCAAAGCTCGACCACAATGCGGTAATAATTCAAAGAACGCCGTTATTTTTTTTTTTTCACGTTTGACTATCTAGAATAAAAAAAAAAAAAAAATACCGGCTCTAATAAATTTCACAATTTTAAGATTACCTACAGTCGAATTCTCGCTTCAGTTTGCGCGCGTTTCATTCAGAAAAGTTGTGATGTGGATGTGTAAAAATCATTCCAAAACACGATATTGTCTAATTTTTTACCGACTTCACAAAAAAGGAGGATGTACTCAAGTCAACTGTATTTTTATTTTTTATGTATTTAACTCCGTTCCACGTGAACCGGTTTAGATTTTTTTTTTTTGATTGATATTGCTTTCCAATTGGTTCCATTTAAATTTGATCAAGATCTGACTAGTAGTTTTTGAGTTATCCTCAATAATGCGTATTCTGTGGACTTCATTGACGTTCTCGTTTTTAACCGACTTCAAAAGTTACCTCATAACTACTCTCGTTGTGAGCCGATTTTGATGATTTATTTATTTGAAAGCTGGTGCTTTTTATGTGGTCCCATTTAAATTAAGTCAAGATCTGATCATCAGTTTTGAGTTATTGTTAATAATGTGTGTTTAATACGTTAAATCTGATCAAGGTTTTTTTAAGCTTTGCTTGCGTTTAATTATTTAAGCTAAATTCAACTAAATATTCAATCAAAATTACAATTTCAATCTAACCGTAAAAAATCTTCATCACAGCAACCGAGCGATATTATAATTTCAATCTAATATTTTTGGTTGCGTGCGAACACTCATCGAGATAGGAGACAATCTTATGGTTTGAAAAGGTGCAAAATCCTTGCGAACGCTACAAATTCTGCAAATCAATATTGTTCCTGCTAATTGGTATATTGAAACTATCTTTAAAATTGCTCCATGTAACGTAATATAAATACGACCTCAGTATTGCCGAGTTCAAGGAATACACATAATAATATCATACCGTTAAGCTCTTTAAATAAAGGTTAAAGGTGTGATATTATTATTTGTATTTCCTACTTGTGTTCAATGAAAAATTAATAACATTTTCAGGCCTTGTAAATTTCAAGTTTTTACAAGTACTTGGGTAGTCATTGATTGGTCAGCTAACCTCTGTTTCTAGCATTGATTGCTGTCACTGTCTAAGCTACTGCTGTTGACCAGCTCTTTTACCACTGTATCTGGGTGGTTCAGCACTTTGTATCATACGTGCCAAATTCCCCAAATACGCCAACGGGCAGTTCAGTTGCCAGCCTGCACGAGTCAACAATATCACAACCGCTAACGTTTCAACTGTTCGCGACCAGAACGGTATATACCTAGTACGATTATGATGAATAATAAAAGGTCTGACATTGATTCCATAAAATGCAGTTCTTTAACGTCTTCGTTCATTTATTTTTTTATTTATGAACACCAACATAACATACACTATTACAATCAACATATTTAAAAACATCGTAGTGTAACAAGTGAAGTGTAATTATTCATTCATTTATTCATTATTATTATAGGTGAAGCCAACAATTCAATAAATTTTGGCGAGATTACATGAGAAATAAATTGCTGAAAACAATCATTATTAAACTAGTCGTTCGCGCCGAACTGAGATCTCGCGCCTACATTTTGCCTCATAGAGAAAAATCTTTTAAGGTTACTTGCTTAGCGTAAGTACAGTATATAACGAATATTATATGTAAGTTTCAGCGTTTAGTGTAGAGCCGTTTTTGAGACCCCCGGGACAAAATAAGTCTAAAAAAGTGACTTTGGTGGCATACCAAATCGTTATTTTCCGACATAGATTTTTTTTAAGCCGGTTTCGTACTTTTAACGGTTACAAACCTTTTTCAACGATGCCCCACAAGGGTAGATAAAAAAAATTAACTGTTATGCTCTCCACTTACATGTATGGGAGCCCCTTTAATATTTATTTACATTCATATAATTTTAAATGACATTTCTAGCTATGGGCCGTAGTTTTACATACTCTGTGAAAATTTGAACTTTACTTTGAGCCGTTTAGTGAATCAGAATGGCAATGTTGCTCGCCAGCGACTTGCCCACGCCATCTAGACTCGTCTAGATTATCTGCGTATGAAATTGCATACACACCATACACAATCACACCAAATTTCTAACCTTAAATGTGATAAGATTTACTCTGCGGTTTCACACACAAATTGTACTAAAAATGTATAATAAAATAAGTTTGTACTCCTAAAAGACATTAATGACCTGTTTCAACATTTTCAAATCTAATACTGACATATTGACAACGCACAGCCTAAACCGCTGGTCGTAGAGACTTGAAATTTGGAGGGTACATTTATCTTAGTACGTAGAGCATTATTAAGATATGATTTTTGGTAATTCTACCCCTAAGAGGGGTGAAAATATTTTTATGAAAGATAAAAGGTTAAATAGGGTGAATACGTTTATATGAAAGATCTTTGTTTTTGAATTTATAGCGATGAAAATTTGTATATCAGTAGTTCATTTATTATAAAAAATAAAATGTTTATTTTCCAGAATATACTCGTGATTAACAGCCTCTACTTTTTAACTTAAATAAATTAAACGCAAGAAAGTCTAAAAAAAACGATTTCGCCACTTTATTTTCGGAACCCTTAATCAGATTAAATGCATTAAATACACATTATTAAGGATAATTCATAAACTAGTGGTCCGATCTTGTCCCATTGGACCCGTGCCTAGCGGCTAGTAAGTAGAACATAATAACAAGGAAAATGTTGAGAAGCTATAAGCTTGTGTTAGTACTTGTGTTATAGCTGCCGGTGTATCTTGTTGCAGAAAATATATTTATTTTTAATAAAATGTTCTACTACCGCAAGTGAAGCTCAAGTCCGTCGTAATAGTTATTCGATCACCCGGTCGGCGCTATCATTATCAATTAAATAATACATAAATTTAGAAAATATAAGCAATTTGCCTTTATATTATTATTTACAACAATATTATCATTACAATGGAAGTGTAGTCGGGAGGGTTACTGCGATCAACTCGCAATTTGCGCTCTGACTTTGTATTGTCCGCCTTCACGCGTACTGGTGCAGCAAGAACTCGTCTGTCCGGCCGGACCGGTGCACGGTGCCGAGCCGGGAGCCGCGCCGCCGCCGCCCGGGTCGCTGCTGCTCAGGTTTCATATTCAGACGCCGTAGCCGTGACCGGCTTACATCACTAATTATACATCATGTTAATAATCAAATCAAAACCCGACTGCAAAAAACAACTTACAATGGTAGCTAACCTAAAATGTAATCTAATTTTAAATAATTATAGATCCTAAACGGTAATTCGTACTGGAAAATTATAAAAAACCTAAAAGTGATTACCTATTCTACCTATTGGATCAATGGTCAGACTCAGAAGGCAGTATACTCCTTGACACGGCTCGTATTGTCAGGAGGTTCCTCACTCTGCAGCACTGACCTGCCGTTAGCTCGGGCCCTGCCCCGCTGCTGGTGGCATAATAGGTTTAGGTGTTTTTTACAGCTTTCTTTATTTTGCAATATTGTATTTTTTTATATGATAGATAGGCAAGCATTTGACCACTATCTCAACTGATGGAAAGTGAAGATGCAGCCGAAGATGTGACATGCTTGCCTAGAAGATACCTATTCACTCTAGACTTGAAGACACCCAGATTGTACTGTTCGGGAAACAAAGACGCAGGCAATGAGTTCCACTGCCTCGCTGTACGGATGATAAACGTAGAAGCAAAACGCTTCGAGCGAACCGGAGGTAGGTACGTCAACCATATAAGGATGACGTTTGACAGTCTGTCTTGTTGTTAGGTGGTAAAAAGGGCAAGAGGGAATTAAATCATGGAATTCCTGCGCACACTCTCCAAAATGTAAATGGTAGAATACCGATAAGCTTGCGACCTTACGTCGATGACAGAGACTCTGCAACTTGGACTCGACTAGTTTATCATCGCCAATGAGCCTTTTTGCTCGCCGGTCGATGGACTCAAGAGCATCAAGCTGTTACTTAGCGGATCCATCCCACAGGTGGCCTCAGTTGAGTTGACCCCATACACGATATTGATTATTACTTTTATAAAAATATTGTATAAAAAAACCTTTGCTTAAGAAAAAATAATAAATAAAGAGGATAATAATACTAATGAATCATACGCCCGCTAAATCGCACTAGGCTAGCGTGGTCTCTCTCTCCTTGTGAGAGTACGCTCCGTAGACAGCGGCGCGGCGGTCGGCGGGTGGGCGGCCCCGGGCCCTCGTGCATCCGGCCACCGGTCACCGGTCGTGGGTCGGAGGTGAGCCAGCAGCGTCCTCGCTTCCGAAGCGGGTCGGGCGGGCGTTCGGCGGTCGGGCGGCCGCGGCGCAGTCGGCACACTGTCACTCGGCCGCGCTCGCAGCGCACGCCACCAGCCACACCGCGCTCCGGGCACCGCTCACGCGCGACGCACGCAGTTAGAGCCCCATGGGCTGAACTGAGACGAGCGTCCCAGCTGCGAGCGAGCTCCCGCGCCTTATCGGCACGCTCGCGTTCTAACATAATCCCTTTGGGAGTCGAACGCGATCTCTGTCCGATACCATCCCGCCTCAGTAATAACGTTACTGGAGTGACTTGAAAGCTTCGGACCGAGGCCAACATCACCGGAACTGACATTGACGAGGAAGCTTACGGCCGCAGTCGACGCGAACTAAAGTGAGTTTGTATCGATTTACCTTGCTTACATTTACCGGTTCGAGTAATGCCCTGCGGTACATGCACGCCAGGTGTGCGTAGCCTTTGTTGGGGGCCGCGCGGCCGCCGCCGCCGCGCCGGCTCCTCAGTGCAACCTTCTCTGATAACCATTTGCATGTCATAAATGATCGTAATATCACTTACATGCAACATAGGTATAGGTAAGGTGCCTTTCGTATTATTTTAAAACCATTCTAAATACGACTGCATCCACTTCCATCTGCTCTTAACTACCTATAGTAAGTATCATCTGAAACAAAATCTATGATACTTGTTTTCAAAACATCCGTCTATCTTTATAAGTAGCCATCAAATTGTAACCATTTTATAACAAGCATTCTATTTTTGTACTTATGAGACTATATTTATCAAACAAAAAGTAAGCAAAAAAGTTTACAAACCCACCATAAAGTGATTGTTTGATAATTCGTGACGAATCCAATTATCCTCGCTGCAGCTCACAGCACACGTTCAAGAAACACCGGCTTAAACTTTACAATTAATTATTAGATCGCAATACATTCTGAAAGAGTTGTAACGCATCTTTAATAAAAAATAAATTTGAACTAAAAACCGACTTCAATCGCCAATGATTCTGTAAGATCGCACGCAGTTTGGCTCTACAAAATAAAAGATTATCTAAATTGCTTCCGAAAACTTCGCTACGAAAGTATAAGTTCCGGTTATGAGAGATAAATATGAGGCGCTATAATAGATTGTACTAAATTTTGATTATGTGTGTTAATTAATATAGGAATTGGTGTATGTATGGGTATTATATTTTTTTAAATAGAGCATTTGCATTCAGCGCATTTGATCATGTACATGTTATATTAACTCTATTTCATGAATACAACTTAAATTGTTAAATAGTATCATGTAATGTAGAGTCAGTCGAGTCGGGCCACCTGCACCAACGTGCAACGTCGGTATCCTGTTACAGCGCGTGAATCACACACCTTCTTTTTGAAGAACTCGGGCTGGCTATCTCAGAGTAGAACTGGTAGTGAGCGACCACTGACTGACTACCTTAATACACATACATTATGATATTACAGAAGACCTCGTTTCGTCCAATTCCTCACCGGATGGAATCGCTTAGTTACTCGAGCACACACTTGTGACTCAATCAGACACGAATCTGGCAGACTACATAATATACTGCTTCACTGAAATAATTCCTACCAGTATTATAAATCCGAAAATGTATTCTGCATGCGTCATTCAGTATATTAAATGTGAAAATGTTGGTATGTTTTTCAATAAATTTTACAGTAAATCATTTGATTTATATTTTATCTGCAGGTTGTTGGACGGAATTAGGTAACATCATTGGTTTTTAGTTGTATAATCTTGACCTTGGAATGGCAGTTATATACTACATTAGGTAAATACGTGAGACACAGCTAGTTATAAACAAATATGAAATTATTTATCACCGTACTATTAGCAATAACTGTTACGGTTAGTTCATTATGATCTGAGAAAGAAGACGCTTCTTTGCCTTATCATTCATCGTTGTTTGCCTTTGACACCTGAATAACATTTAATTCACTGTATACTCGTATTATCTCAATCGAAGGTTGGTGAACTCGGACCTTTATATTATAATTTCATGTTTTTTATTAATAATCGAAGTAATCACTTACCTTGTCCTACTGATGCCGAATGACACGATATATAACATAACTAGCCGTGCCCCGCGGCTTCACCCGCGTTATTAAAGTTAAAAATTAGCCAATGTGCTAGTCCGGAACCTAAACTATCTACATTCAACATTTTATCAACATTTTATCGGTTTATTTGTTACGGAGATACGTGGTTACAAATATTCACACACACACATACTTTCGCATTTATAATATTGTAGTAGGATAGGATTATGACATCGCATTTGTCCGCCGCACTCAGCGTAGTTAAATTTATGGATATTTATATTATGTAACCTTCGTCGACATGTTTTTCGATGGTAAACTTGACCCTACTTACTCTATATATCCTGATCGCCCGCCAACAAATCGTATCATATGTGTCCGAGCTACGAATTCCACGATCGTATAGGCTTTAGGTTTTGGTGCCTTTTGGCCTGACTTGTCTCTTCGTGGCTCTTCGTGAGTTTGTTAGATTGTTCGCTATCTCTACGTTATGACGGGACAATTGAAGTCAGCAGGCATGTCACAGTAGGGTCTCGCGGCGGTCCGTGTGCTATTTTAATCCACCGACTTCACAAAAAAGGAGGAGGTACTCAAGTCGACTGTTTTTTATTTGTGTTACCTCATAACTTCATTCCACGAGACACGAATTTGAATTTTTTTTTTGTTTGAAAGATGTTGCTTTCCAATTGATCTCATTTAAATTTGATCAAGATCTGATCAGTAGTAGTTCTTGAAATATCTTCAATAATGGGTGTTAAGTACATCTAATCTGATCAAAGTTCCGAAGATACTTGATTTCACGTTAAATCAAATCAAAATCAAAATCGTTTATTCACTTGGACCCCAAAGAGGCACTCATGAAAGTTAATGATTCTATTGCCAGATTCGCAAAATTACAGCCATCTCGAGAATAACCTGGCAAGAAACTCGGCGGCGCATTTTTTTCAGTAATTTTTTTTTTATAACATTCTTAATCTCTAATACATAATTTTATTAACCTAGGTGTAATTATGGTAGGTCGCTAGAAAGGGCTTGTGCAGTTTGCTTCCATGCATCCTTGTCATTATTATAGTCGATCGTTTTATAGTAAGCTTTCTTAATTAATTCCCGTTTTATTACATATTTGAACTTTCCCAGTGGTAATTCAGTTACGATTTTAGGATTTTAGGAAGTCGGTTTTATTAAGCTTTGCTTGCGTTTAATTATTTATATTGTACACATAAACTGTAAAAAACAGGGTAAAGTAACACCAATTTTTTTTCAAATACATTATCTTCTCTTCTTCAATCTAGGATTGAGCTATACCTTTATGTGGTTGGCCTGTACCTACCTTGTTGTCACGGTTGAAAATCACATTATAATATTACGATGAAAATAAAACAAATTTTCTTTATAAATCAAGTACTTAACAAGTACTTATCCTTACGTAGTGTCTACAGATGGGTCCTGAATAAGAGAGGAGAAAGCGCATAATCAGAACAGAATGTTGCATGTGGGTGGACCGTTTGCTAGCACCAGTATATAACTGTGCGTCGCGTGCACAGATCACAGGAACTATATCTCTGTGGTCGCGTGTCATTCACCACGACATCGACACTGCGGCGGTGTTATTGTTTTGTTACAACTTACTCATCGGTACCGATGTTTGATCCATTATTGATCCAGCATTATGTAAAAGTTCCTGTACACTACATAAAGTGCTGGACAACAATTTTTTTTATGACTGATAAGCAAGCATTTCACCACAATGTCACCTGATGGAAAGTGATGATGCGGTCGAAGATGTAGCATGCTTGCCTAGAAGTTACCTATTCACTCTGCCACTCGAAGAATACGATGTCCTTATATACGAATCTCCGACTTTCAAACCTGGAATTATTGAGAGAATAGGTCGGTATCAATTACTTTCTGAGATAAAATACAACTTTACACACCTATTTACGTATACATCGACTACGCGTAAGTCACGCCTATTCATGTTTTAATTTAATTAATTATGTTTTTCGGCAAGGCCTAGCGTATTTTAACCACCAACGACCACATTGTCACATTATCATGTGAGATAGTGGTCATAAGCTAGCCTATCACATTAATATGCGAAAGTTTGCATGTAAATATGTAGGTACCTATGTTTATTTTCGCTTCTGCTGTAACGGCTGAACGGATTTGGATAAAATTTGGTATGTGCATAATGTAGTTTATAACCAGGTAAACACATGCTTTTAACGCGGTTGAAGTTATGGGTCACAGCCCACCTAGTAAGAGACAAAATAAAATATGTATTATTCCATGATGGTAGAGTACTTCTACCTTCCCAGAATAACAGCTCACGAAAATGTTGTTACGGTAGCTGTGTTTGAGTGCCCATTACCATTTCTCATTTGAACTCTAAGTAGTCAAATGGCACTCACCAACTATAGTCAATAGGCCAAATCCAATGCACACCACATGGTTTTTGGATAAATCTTTTGGAGTTATGGCTGTCCGGCTTTCATAAATTTTCCTTCCAAAGAAGTTTTTAAAAAGCTAGTGAAGACCCACTACTAAAAAGTTTCGTCACGCGCTGAGTGACTGTCCTATATTTATCCAGACTGGATTTGTTTGTATCTAAATTATCTTAAAGGTACATTAATTAATACTATAATAATTATGATTGTGTTGTGACTGTAAGAATTTATTTTCAATGTCATTTGTATATAGAATAAACATTATAATATCATACATTTGCGCACCAACTTGTATGCATCATCAATGTATACCTATTATATATTGTAGCAAATAAATCAATTTGAATTTGAATATATTATAATTTTTTTTCTTAATTTTGTCTATTCTGTTAATTATTTCGTCGCTATTATTTTATTTTATTTGTTTTATTTGTATGTTTATTATAATTATTTGGTATTGTATTATAATTATACGTACCGATATATATGTATATACTCATTTGTGTATATTTATTAGTACATATGTATTTTATGAACATAATTATGTAATTTTCTATTGATAATTTCGACTTATCATCCTACTTTATTTTGTCTCCCTCTCTATACCTTTTTGATGCACGCCTACACCACTCTTCTCGTCCATGATGATACCATGTGTTGGTACAGAATGCCTACCATTAAGTCCACCTTTTCATCTAGGCAATCATGCTACATCTTCGGTCGCATCATCACTTTCAATAAGGTGAGATAGTGGTAGAATTATGCAAGAATTAACATAATTTGGCCTAACGTAAGATAGATTTTATAGGTTATATCGGATACTCTCAATGTCTCTAAAACTACGTAGAAAATATTATTTTTTCTTTTCAAATAATTATATACATTATACAAATAGTGGCTATCTAGTAGGTAAGAATATAATAATGAGATAAAAGGAAGCTAATGAAGTTCCAAAAGCCATAGAAAAGAAATTACTATCATAGTTACTATTTTGTGACCACACAGCTGGAGCAACAAAGGGCCATAGGAGCACAAAATTAGGTCAGTGGGGCACGGTCACGTAGCAACTACAGATGCACGGGGTGGGTATTAAGGGACATCTGAGGAAAATTAACTGAAATGAATGTGGATTAAATAAATACTATATTTAGTGGTTAAAAGTAAAATTGCCCATAATAAGACAATTCAGATAAAATATTCTCTACAAGCACCTAATTACAAGTACGTACAATATATCGTATCAAAGTCTGTTTCTGTAATAGAATTAGTTTTGTATTCTACTTGACAATAGTCTTGTCAATTCCTTGGTGATATTGGATTTCAACTGATTTTCCGTATACTACCTATTTGCCTTCAGAGTCTGTACTGTAGAGTCTCTACAATATCGAATCATTATTAAAGTCTGTCAGTGTACTTACGTTTGTACATTCTTATCTCGAGGTTCATGTTATAATATAAGTCCCTACCTAATTCTGTATTGTTTGTTAGCTTACAAGCTCTAAATAATGTTGTGTTACATGAGAGCGGAGACCTATACCAGTGACAACGACCCTCTAGACCTCGAAACAAGGGCGGCCGCAATGCGCGCCGTTGCCGAGCGCCCGCGGCACAACAAACAACCCGGTCGCGGTGTCACAGGTGTGGAACCCAGTCGCGCACACACCACTCGAAATCCTTATCTTTGCCACGGGGTCAACGTTACTTTGCGGGGTAAACCAGCAATGTATCTACAGAAACAAATTATATATTATATAGTCGCCAGAAAGCGCTTGGGCAGTTTGCCTCCATGCATCCTTGTCATTAATTTAGTCATTCGTTTTATAATAAGCTTTCTTAATTAAAGCCTGTTTTATTACTGATGTAAACTTGAATGACCCAGCTAAGCCAATGCAACGGACAGTAGTAGTAGTCCTTCCACGTGGCCTTTATTGCCGTGGTGGGAATATGGCCTTCTGGTTCTACCAGTCTGCCTGGGCTGGGCGCTGGGAGCAGTTACTCCCAGGGAATGTGTCGAGCGCGTCGATGGTGGTCGTCGCGCTCTGGTGGGGTCCGGTGTTTTGGGGGGGGGAACGAGCTTGGGCTGGGCTTGAGCCATCTTGCTCCGAGCTGGCCCCCCTTGCGTGGTCTTGTTTAATCCTCCTCTGTCCGTACTGGGCCGGAGTCAACCTCAGGGCTTGTTCGTGCCTATCAGGCGCGGGTGTGAAGCCCGAGGGTCTCACGGCCTTTCCTGGGTCGGGTCGGTGGTCGCGTGTCTCGTCCGGTATTAGGTCTCATCTTCCGTTGCCGTCACTTGCCCTCTCGTTGTCGTCGTCCTTGGGGATGATGTCTCGAGGGAGTGCACTCCATGCCGTTACGTCAGGTGGCCGGGCGTGGTGCGGCGCAATGTTCCTTAGGTGGGGGTGGGGTCCGTTGTCTGCGCGGTCGTAAATGCCGCGCGCCAGACGAACCACGAACTCCCCCACCTGCTCCATCTTGACGTCCCGTGCTATCACGTCATTGCGGACGTAACGGCCGGCTCCTGTGCACTGCCTTAGGACGACGTTCTGCACGACCTGCAGTCGTTTCTTCTGCGACTCCGAACATAGTGCATACCATGCGGGGGCAGCGTAGGTTAGCCTGGTTCTTATGTATGTTTTGTAAATTCCTAGTTTTGTCCTCAGAGGAAGCTTGGAGGAGAGGACCGGTCGGAGCATGGCGCGGGCCGCCTTCGCCGAGCGTACAGCGTGGTCCACGTGCGGCTTCATGCTCAACAACCGATCTATGTGGACACCCAGGTACTTGACAGTGCTTTCCCACGCGATGTCTTCACCTCTCAGCTTCAGCTGAGGAGGGATTTTCCTACGCTGCCGGCCTGTCAGCAGCGCGGCCGTCTTTCCCACATTGACGGCCATCCGCCACTTGTCCAGCCATTCTGGCAGTGTGTCTAATAGCCGCTGCATTCTGCGAGCGGCTATAACGGCGCTTGTGGACGAGGCCAGGTATGCACTATCGTCTGCAAAGAGGGCAAGTGTGACCTCCCGTTCTCCTGGTAGCCGCTGGTCTTCCTCAAGAGTCGGGATGTCATCGGTGTAGACGGCGTAGAGAGCTGGTGAGAGGCAGCTCCCCTGGGGCACCCCCGCGGCGATCGTACGGTGACCGGAGTTGACGCCCTCGACGGTCACGTAGAAGCTTCGCTCGGCGAGGAACGATGCCACCACGCTTAGCAGCGCCGGCGGCAGCGTCTTCTGTGCTAACTTGAAGATGAGACCTTCGTGCCACACCCTGTCGAAAGCCTTTTCCACGTCTAAGAAGACGGCGACTGTTGTCCTACCAGCGTTCTTCTCGACTGTCATCTGGTGTAGCACACGCGTCAGCTGGAGCGTTGTTGAGTGCCGCGTGCGAAAGCCGAACTGCTCCTCACGGGGAACAAGGTGAGGGCGCAGCCTTCGCAACAGCAGCCGCTCAAACAGCTTGGCGATTGATGACAGGAGGGTGATCGGACGGTAGCTGGCGGCTTGGCGCTTGTCTTTGCCTGGCTTTGGTAGGACAATGACTCTTCCCAGCTTCCAGGACGAGGGGAAGTGGCCAGTTCGTAGGATGCCATTGAAGAGTCTGGCCAGGCAGGTCAGACCCCTTGGAGGCATCCATCGCAGTGCGGTATTTGATATTGCGTCGTCACCAGGTGCCTTCTTCGACTGCAGACTCCTCGCGGCCCGGGCTACCTCGGCTGGGGAGATGAAATCATCACCTCCCAGCGGCGGGGCCGGGGTCTGCAGGATTTTGGTCACTTCCCTCTGTACTTCGTCGTGGTGGTCGCGTGTGGCTTTCGTTGCGTCGTTGGGGACAGGGTGTGGTTGGAACTGACCTGCCAAGTGGTCAGCGAGTAGCTCTGCCCTCTCTAGAGCAGAGTAACGTCGTGTGCCCGTACTATCCAGCAACGGACACACGGCCGCTTTAGCTCGGGTCAGGTGGCGGTTGAGGGTATGCAGGTCGGTATTGTTCTCGGCGACATGGGAGATGTGCGCATCCCATGTCGAGCCCCTCCAGGCTCTTACCTCTTCTGCAAACCTCTCGGATACGGCGTTTAGCTCCCTCTTGGCGCGAGGACAGCGGGAGTGGGCCCACAGTTTCCTCAGCCGGCGTTTCTTGACGCGCATAGCTTGCAGCCTCAAGGGGAGCTCTTCACGCCTGTTGGACTTCGGCATGGGGGAGGAAGCCGTCGCAGTGGCTGTCTTGATGTAGTCCGTCAGCGCTATCGCACACGACTCAACCTCTGTGGCCGTGGACAGCTGGCTGACGGACATCGACTGTACTTCCCTCTGGTATATGTTCCAGTCGATTTTCATTCTCGGGGTTCGGGACAGCGTGCAGACTGCGGAACCTCCTACCGTGATAAGTAGCGGCAGGTGGTTCTCGTCCAGGTCGTACAGGACTTCAATGCTGACTGGAGCCTGTATCTTTTGCTTCACTACGATATCCAGTACGTCTGCGTAGTGGAGCGGGTTGGTGGGGATGTGAGTAGGGGAATCCGGGCCGATTACCTCGTATCCTCTTGCTTCGGAGTCCGTTTGGAGTCGGCGGCCGGCCGGGTTGATCACTCTCGAACCCCACGCTAGGTGTTTGGCATTGAGGTCCGCTGCCATCAACGTGGGGGTCTTCTGGTCCATGATAGTCTTCAGGTCGTGGGTGTCTAGGGAGGAGGTGGGGGGGCGGTACCCGGCGAGAACGCGGGTCTCGACGCCTGCCAACTTTACCTTCACTCCCTTGGTCCTTATTTGATGGAAGTCGATGTCGTCCATTTCCTCGTGTATTACGTCCCTCCGCACCAGGGCGGCCGTTCCACGGTAGGCCATGCCCTGGGGAGAGATCTCGTCGCGGCGATACACGAAGAAGTTGGGCAGTTTCAGAGGTTGAGTTGGGGTGAGCTTGGTCTCGCCCAGGAGGACAATATGGATGTCCTGCGACTGGGCGAGGAGTCGAAGGGCGGAGACCTTGTCCCTGACGCCCCCCGGGTTCCAGTAAAGGATGCGCAGCTGGCCTCTATCCATAAAGGCACCCGTTCAGTGAGGCCAGTCCGCGCATCGCTGCCACCTGGAGGTTCTCCCCGGCGGCGATGGCAGTGAGAAGGTCCACCAGCGCTCCCATTATAGCGAAAATGGGTTCGCTGGTGGGTCTCACCTGTTGTGGTTGTTGGTGCTGGTGCTGCTGCGCCCTTGGGTAGGCGCCGGCAGGGGGGAAGGGCCCCATGCCTGGGGGGGGAGCAAGGGGGCCCCTGCTGGTTTGGTAGGTGGTACGGGGAGCGCCTATGTTACTCGACCCGTACTGCTGTCCTCCTTGGTAGGGTGCACCGTAACCGGTGCGTCCGGGATGAGGAGTGGTTGGGGTAGTCGTTGACATCGGGCGTGATGTCGCTCCGGGGGTGGGTGCTGCGCGCGTGACCGGCGCGAAGTGGACCCTGGGGTCGGGGCGAAGCGGCTGTTGGCCCCAGACGATTGGCACGGTGGATGTCAGTCGACCGGGGAAGTGGGGGGTCGGGGGGGCCATAAAGGGATATGGCTCTCCTTGAGGCCCGGCATCTGGGAGCCGGCGCTTGCGATTGGCGCGCCGGCCCCTGTGCCTGGGTCTCTTCAGCGGGGGTGGTCCGGCATACTCGCACTCGTCTGCGTGCGCTTGAACTTCGGACGTCGCTGCTGGGGCATTAGGTGGCGGCTTGTGGGGGTGGAGCCTCGTGGTGGAGGTCGGGGGCGCCTCGCTTTGCGGTTGGTTCGCATGGGGCGTTCCCGACTCTGTGTGGGCCCACTCTCTTCGCGGGGGGTCGCGGGAGGTGGACGGAGCTGCCAGTGTTTCGGCTGGGGCTGCTGAGGGTGGGGGGGCAGTGTCGGGTGGAGGGGCGCTGCTGGTGGGCACCGGGGTTGAGGACGCTACTGGTGCTGCTTCCTTCTTCGTCTTGCGCTTCCTTCTCTGCCTCTTCCTTTTCCCCCCCCCCGCAAGGTGTGCGGGGTGAGGGCCGGGGAGGTTAGCTGTGGGGCACAACGTTGTTGGCATGTAGTGGCCTCCATACTGCACGGTCTTCCAGGGCCAGCTGGAGTATTGTTGCGATTGGGCGGGCAGGTGTGGTTGGGCGGGCGGTTGTAGTAGGGCGGGCGGTTGGTATGGGGTGGCCTGGGAGGTGCGAGCGGGCGCGTGAGTCCCTCTTCTGTTGGGGCGGTTGTCGGGGGAGGCCTCGCGGCCCATCGGCTTCTGTTTCCGCTCGCCTGAGTTGGCGCGGTACGCACCAGGGATGCGGATGTCACGCTTCCGCGCCTCCCGTCGGTATACCGCGCACGTGCGGCTGTTGGCTGCGTGCTGTTGTTGGCAGTTGGCGCAGTTCAGCGGGTCGCTGTCGGTGCGGGGGCATTCACTCCCGAAGTGGGGGCCGGCGCACTTCACACACTTCTGCGGCCTGTGGCAGTTTTTTGATGAATGCCCAAATGCCTGGCATCTGTGGCATTGGGGCATGGTTGTGGCGCCTCTCCAAGCCTCTATGGTGATGTTGGGCATCCCCAGAAGTTCCTTGGTGGCGTAAAGTTGGTCCAGCTGTTCCTTTGACATGTGGTCGAGCTGGACGTGGTAGACGCACTTGTTGGTGTTTCGGCGCGTCGGCAGGGCTCTGGCGAATCGGGCCGGGAACTCTTTGGCTTGGAGGTCCTCCACTATGGCCTCCACATCAGTATCCTGGGGAAGTCCCCAAAGAGCCACCTTCTGGGGGAGCTCCTCCTGGACGCTGTAGCAATACCAGGATATTGCTGGTGTCCTGGCAGACTCTTCGACTAGGTATTTCTGGATTACCCTAAATTCGTTTCCGGTTTTGGGGTAAAATTTTACCCCTTTGTTGAAGGGGCGGGCATTGGGTAGGTGGCCCAATCTCGCGCGCAGTTCGCGCAGGTGGGCTGGCCAGTTAGGTAGGGCTTCCACCATAATCGGGGGATAGCCCTTATCCTTGGTTGGGGCTGTTTGGGCGGACTGCGGTCGATCATGGTGCACGACCGTGGGCGGTTGGACCGGCGTGGGCGGGCGGGACGCCGGAGGAGAAGCTAGTGTCGCGGCGTAAGTCGCTGCGGCAGTGGGGGAGGGGGTGCTCATCGATGGCATCGGGGCGTGGTCGAGGGGAACCGATTCTATTCCCCTATATGAAGTCCCGGCGTAAGACATTTCCGTCTCTAATAAAACGTCGTCGTTACTCGCCACGGGCGAGCTCGCGGCCGAACGATTCGTTGCTGGCGCAGATAGCTTGCCCGATGACGACGTAGTGGCGGAGGAGTGGGTTATGTTTTCCGCCGGGTCGGGTGATTTAGTGACGGGGCGGCATAGCGGAACCGCGTCAGGGGAGGCGGGGGGGTCCGTGGAGAAGGAGCGCATTGTGCGTCTCCCCCTCTGTGGCTGTGGGGCCAGGACTTGCCCTTTTTGGGGTGCGGCAGTAGTTGTTATTTTAGGCACTGGTACCTTGTTTGTTTCCGTCGGAGGCGGTGTAGGAGGAGAGGCTGACTTGTACCTAAGTCGCTTCTCATCCCCCTCTTCGTCTCCTGACGACGGAACACGCTTGCGCGGCTGCGCAGCGCGCTCGGACGAGCGTCCGGCTGTTTTGTCCCGACGGGGAATGGAATTTCCCCTCGAGGCACCTCTTCCGGCTGCTGCCTCGGCCGAGCGCGGCCGGGGAGCACGGCGCAGGCCGATGGTGGATGCCGGAACAATCACCGATTGTTCCGGGAAGAAAAGGCTTCTCGCGACGATCATCTCGCCGGCTGATAGTTCCAACTCGGGGTTGGGGGAGGCGGGGCGTGAGCCCGAAGACTCGGAATCGCCCTTCTCCGCCATGGCGGATTAGGGCTGCTGCAGTATTACTGGAGTGTTTGTGTACTAGGTGTCCCGCGGTTACCAACTTGCCAGAGGCGATACAGCCCCCACCGGGTGAGATCCTTTCGGAAGGCCGGGTGAGGACGATCAGCACAACTAGCGGTTGGAGGTCGGGGGCAACACTAATACACTGTGGTTCTCCGCACTTCGTACTGCACTGGTGTTTCACAAGAAACACCTAGCGAGTCACTAGGTGTCAAAAGATTTGGGGCGCACTTCACTCGCGAACAAGAAGAAGCAAACACGACGAAATCGCACCGAACGGAACGCGGCGGTTCAGTGAGTAGCGACCTCGACGCGAAAGCGGAGGTCGGCCAATCACTGGGCACGCGGACGCACGGAGCTGTGAGCTCGGTACGTAGTTGAGCGAGGGGCGCGGCGAGGTGCGGGAGGGAACTCAGACCGACACAAAGACGCGCGACGCGGCTGAACTACGACGAACTACTGCAACGGACAGTTCAATTGCTACTACAATTGTAATTTTAACATTACGCCAAAGAGAACCCAGTGCTGGTTTCTTACTTACCTTGACTGTTCAACATCCGTATGTTCTTACTCGTAACATTTAAGTACTTTAACAAGGATAGGTACTGCTATTGTTATGCACCTAAAAGTAAAATAATTAAGCATTTAGTGACGCATCGTGCTCTAAGGAAGCTGGAATTAGATACCTACTGTAGTAGCTATGTTGCTAATGACTCCTTGTGGAGGAGATAAGTAAGTAAGTGGAGTGCACACATTAGTCGTCGTGTATTTCGTTATTGACGGCGACAGAACTAGCTTATAAGATTTTTGTAATTAGTTCTAAGTTTTTTATGTTTTAATATGTCTTTTTTTATATGTGTGAATATTTTAAGTTGATAATGTAAATAGGTTTACTTGTAAATAAATTGTATAGCGAGGTTGGCTGTTAGAATAGGATAGGTAGAACTCGCGAAAGCGGGATGGGGCGAGCGCGTAGGTGGGAGAGGGACGGCGCGTGTCGCGCCGTTCACTCTCCGTTCTCGCGGGATAGCGTGTCGATTGCCGGCACTTTGACGGTTTATTAGTAGGAACATTTGGGTCGTAAAATCAGTTCGAAACCAGCCAGCCTCGGAGGAACAACAAGGAATAAAGAAGCCTAAGGAACAACCCTCTCTTCATTGAAGACTCCTGGACCCCACTAGGAAGCAAGCTAGGAAGCAAGCTAGGAAGATAGCTAGGATAGGGAAACCAGGGGCCCTCAAGTGGTGCTGGTCTTGGTAGTGCGGCCTACCGACGCTAAATCAACGCGAATTGTTTCTAGGCCGCCTACCAGGTACCTTCCCCCCCCCGCCGACCACGAGTACCTCACGGGCGTCTCTGGGTACTGACGCATACCCAGGGATACCTGCGGTGCTGTGCGAGGTGCGGAGCGGAACCAGCGCACGGGCGAGTTCATACCTCGCCCGTCCCACGCCCCGCACACCCCCCGGCGGTCGTACCACCGAGTTTGACCGCAACAGCTGGTCCTTCGGAGACGGATTAATTCGCCACACCGCAGCGGGACGCCATGCCGGTCACCAGGAGCCAAGTGGGATCGACGAAGAAGAGCGACGAGACGGTCGCCACGACGGAGTCATCGCGCACCGGCACCACGTCGGGGACCGACGCGACGGGTACCTCCGGCGCCACGGGTACTTCCGGTGCCACGGGTTCGTCCCAGGCAACGGGTACTTCCGGGGCGACGGGTACTTCCGGCGCGACGGGTACCTCCGGAGCAACGGGTGCTTCTGCAGCGACGGGTGCCTCCGTAGCAACGGGCGCATCGAAGACCACCGCCATTCCGTCAAGATCCATTCCGGCGAAGGTACCAGCACCAGAAGAGGGAGACAAGCTTCATCACCGGCCGCAATCGGTCGCCTCGTCAACGAAGACTTTGAAGACGAGGAAACGGCGGGAAATCGAAGCAAAGGCTGAGCTGGCGCGCCTGGAGCTACGGAAGGTCCAGGCGGCGACGGCGCTGGCGCGAGCCAGATTGGAACTCATCCAGATAGATGATGAAGATTCGGAGGTGGAACTGGAACCTGAGGACCGGGAGGAAGAGGTCCAGAAGTGGGTCGAGAAGACAGTGGAGAGGATGTCTGGGGAGAGACGTCCAACTGGGGCCGAGGCCATCTCCACCGTCAAGCCCGAAGAACAACAGCAGGTCCTGGACACTCCGAGGACATCGAGCGACGGGGCAAAGGATCTCGCGGAGGCCATCATCAAAGCCATCAGCGCGGCGCCGAGGGGACACGCGCCGCAGCCGAGCTACCTCCACGAGCTACCTGCCTTCGACGGTAGCTGCAGCGAGTGGCTAGCCTTCAAGACAGTCTACGGGGATACGGCGCCGCTGTTCACAGCCGTGCAGAACATGGCACGACTGCGAAGAGCCATCAAGGGAGCAGCAAGAGAAGCGATCAAGAGCCTCCTGTACTCCGACTGCGCACCCGAAGAAGTCTTGGAAGCTCTGCAGCGACGCTTCGGGAGGCCGGACGCCCTGGTACTCCTGGAGCTCGAGAAGATCAGAAACCTACCGAAGATCTCCGAAAATGCACGCGACGTCTGCGTGTTCGCCAGCCAAGTAAACAACACCGTCGCGACGATCCGGGGTTTGAAGAAACCGCAGTACCTTCATTCCCCGGAGATGATGAAGACCATCGTGGAGAAGATGCCGGCAGTTCTTCGCTACAGATGGTACGACTTCAGCGCGGACAAGGGGGAGGATGATCCGGACATGATCGTCGTCTCCAAGTTCTTGAACAGGGAAGCTGACCGCTGCGGACCCTACGCAGCACAAGAAGTGACCGCACCTAAGAAGACACCACCTCAACGCCAGACGACCCACGCCACCGCGGAAGATGCGACGAGCTCTTCGTGTCCCAGCTGCGAAGGGGACCACCGGCTACCGGAATGCCGGAGGTTCCTCAACGCCGGGAAGAAGGAGCGCTGGGAAATGGCGATCAAGGCACGAGTCTGCTTCAAATGTCTACAGGCGCGGCACAGGAAGGAAAACTGCAGGAAACCAGCGTGCAAGACCTGCAACCGATGGCACCATCACCTTCTTCACGACGAGAAGAAAGAAGAGAAGAAGGAAGAGGAGAAGCAGGTCGCCAACGTCCGGTTGCCGGTCAACGCGGCGAGGTCAGCTCGGGCCTACTTGAAGATGGTTCCGGTGGAGCTCTTCGGACCCAGAGGATCAGCGAGGATTCTGGCGCTGCTGGACGAGGGGTCAACAGTGACCCTACTGGATTCGTCGGTGGCATCGGACCTGGGACTTCGGGGGCCAGTGGAGAACCTCTCCATCGAGACCGTTGGTGGGAAGACGATCGTCAAGAGAGACTCCATGCGTCTCGACACCAACATCAGAGGTGTCCACCAGCCCGGGAAGAAGAGGATCTCTGGAGTAAGAACCATCGATAACATCAGTCTTACTCCACAGAGGATCGAGAGGTCCAGGATCGAGGAGTGCGCCCACCTTAGTCAACTGGCTGAGCAACTTCACTACGAGGAAGAACCACCGAAGCTGCTGATCGGCCAGGACAACTGGGAGCTCATCATCACCAGATCGATGCGCCGCGGGAAGAGGAACCAACCGGTCGCATCACTGACTCATCTTGGATGGGTGCTCCACGGGTCTGATGTGGGGCACGCGACCAGAAGAGTCAACTTCCTCAGCTGCGCGCACGTCTCCACGAGGGAAGATGAGCTGGAACAGCTGATCAAGGATCACTTCGCCGTGGAATCACTGGGAGTGCAGCCACGACGACCGAGCACTGACGCCGAGGGACGAGCGCTGGCGATCCTCGAGAAGACCAGTCGAAGATTGGAAAATGGACGCTTCGAAGTGGGTCTTCTTTGGAAATCGGAAGAGGAACAGATGCCAGACAACTACAAGGCGGCAGAAAATCGGCTGAAGAACATCGAGAAGAAGCTGGACAGAGACGTCGAGCTGAAAGAAGAGTACGAGAAGCAAGTACAGAACCTGCTGGACAGCGGCTACGCGGAGGTAGTCGCTCACGAGTCTGCGTCGAAGAGGAAGTGGTACCTCCCTCACTTCGCCGTGACTCATCCGACAAAGAAGAAGAAGAGACTGGTCTTCGACGCTGCAGCCAAGTGTGGGGGGAAGAGCCTCAACGACGCGCTGCTGCCTGGGCCTGATCTGCTCCAGTCTCTCTTCGGGGTTCTCCTTCGATTCCGCCAGTGGCCGGTGGCCGTGGTGGCGGATATCAAGGAGATGTTTCTTCAGGTCAAGATCCGGGAAGAGGATCGGGACAGTCTGCGGTTCCTGTGGCGAGGCGAGCAGCGGACAGGGCAGCCCACGGAGTACAGGATGACATCCGTCATCTTCGGCGCCGCCTGCTCACCAAGCACGGCGATCTACGTGAAGAACAAGAACGCGGCCGAACAAGAAGATCTTTTTCCAGAAGCAGTCCGGGCGGTGGAGCGCAACCACTACATGGACGACTACCTCCACTGCTTCAAGACCGAAGAGGACGCCGTCAGGGTGGCCAGCCAGGTGGACACCATACATCGGGGGGCGGGGTTCATACTTCGGGGGTGGGCTTCGAACAACACAGGGGTGCTGCGAGGACTCACCGGGGAAGAAGACTCCAGTCAAGAGGTCGAGCTCGGGTCCAAGGAAGAGAAGACGCTTGGGCTACGCTGGTTCACGCAAGAAGACAAGATGGGGTTCCGTGTCTACTTACGGAACGTGCAAGATGTCGTCGCCGAAGAGAAGACTCCGACTAAGCGAGAAGTCACCAGCGCCGTGATGTCAACCTTCGACCCTATGGGGTTGGCATCACCGGTGCTCATCCAGGGGAAGAAGCTGCTTCAAGATGTCTGGAGAAGCGGCGTCGGCTGGGACGAGGCTGTCAAGTCAGAAGACGAAGCGTCCTGGAAGCAGTACCTTGACGACCTGCAGCTGCTGAGGGACCTGCGCATACCACGGTGCATCACACACTTCTGCACCGAGGGGGAGCTGCACGTCTTCACCGATGCCAGCGAGACAGCGTACGCTTGCGCGGTCTACTGGCGGCAGGAGGACCACGACGGCCGGATACTAATCTCTCTGTTAGCAGGAAAAGCGAGAGTGACACCACTGAAGCCAGTCTCCATCCCTCGACTGGAACTTCAAGCAGCGCTACTGGGGACAAGGATGGCACACAGCATCGGGGAAGAACTGGATCTGCGAGCGAAGAAGAAGACCTACTGGACGGACTCCAGCACCGTGCTCTCTTGGATCAAGGCTGATCCGAGGACCTTCAAGCCCTTCGTCGCGCACCGCCTCGCCGAGATTGAGGACACATCGAAGCCGCAGGAGTGGCGCTGGGTGCCAACCGCCCAGAATCCGGCGGACGACGCAACGCGAGGCATCCCGAGCGACTTCGACGAGAACCACAGGTGGTTCACTGGGCCGGAGTTCCTCAAGCTGAGCGAGGAAGCCTGGCCACGACCACGGGACTTCAAGGCGGAGTCCACTGGAGAGGAGAAGACGTCCAGCATCACGGCAGCGGCGAGAGCGGTCGACCACCATGCGACCCCTGATCCCGCAAGGTTCTCCAGCTGGAATCGTCTGCTACGCGCAACAGCGCGCGTACTCCAGTTCGTCGAGCTCTGTCGGCAAAGAAGACATCGCGTCAACATCACGAGACGCGAGAACGAGAGAGACCCATCCTGGAGAAGATACTCCAAGAAGAAGAAGGCGCAGCCCCGAGTCAACGCGCGCCAGAAGGAAGAAAGGAAGCTCCTGCCCATCGACCGCGCTCACCTGGAACGAGCCGAGAAGATGCTGCTGAAGAGGAGCCAAGCGGATAGCTTCGCCGATGAGCTGAGGGCCTCGTCACGTCAGCAACCACTTCACCGAGCCAGCAAGCTGAGAAGACTCGACGTCGTGGAACAAGAGGGACTCCTCCGGCTAAAGGGGAGAATCGACGTGGCAGCCGACATCGACGAAAGCTACCGACGACCGGTGGTGCTGGACAGCAAGCACCACATCACACGTTTAATTGTTACAGATTTCCATGTGAGGTTCAACCATGGGAATCACGCCACGGTGATGAACGAGATCCGGCAGAGGTACTGGATCCTGGGACTTCGAGCAGCGGTACGAGCCACTGCCCATCAATGCCATTGGTGCCGGGTGCACAGGGGTGCACCTCCACAGCTGCCTCCCGGGGACCTGCCGCGAGAGAGACTGAGGCGTGGTGAGCCTCCCTTCACCTGCCTCGGGGTCGACTACTTCGGGCCCATGGTCGTCACAGTGGGGCGGCGCCGCGAGAAGAGGTGGGGAGTCCTCTTCACCTGCCTCACGAGCCGCGCGGTCCATGTGGAGCTGGCGCCATCCCTGTCGACGGACTCCATGATTCTGGCGCTGCGAAGGATGGCTGCTCGGCGCGGGTACCCGAGGTCCATCTTCTCGGACAACGGCACCAACCTGGTCGGCGCTTCCAAGGAGCTGATGGAAGCCACCCGAGAACTACAGCGAGAAGACATCGTCACGGAAGCGGAGAAGTTGGGCGTCCGGTGGAAGTTTATACCACCTGGCGCGCCTAACATGGGAGGAGCCTGGGAGCGCCTGGTCTACTCGATCAAGAGGGCGCTGGCGACGACGCTGAAGGAGCGGCAGCCCCGGGAGGAGGTCCTCCATACCCTACTGCTGGAGGCCGAGCATATTGTCAACTCGAGGCCACTCGTTGACACGGAAGAAAATTATGAAGAAGAAGCCCTCACCCCGAACCACTTCCTGATTGGAAGATCCTGCGGGCTCCCTCGACTTGGGGCTGTCACCGATGAAGATCTCAGCGGCAAGCGGACCTGGAGGATGGCGCAGCGACTGGCCGACCACTTCTGGAGCCGGTGGGTGAAGGAGTACCTACCCACTCTGCTCCCGAGGAAACTCGACGGGAAGGCGGCCACGCGCGACATCCAGCGCGGCGACATCGTGCTCATCGTGGACCATACACTTCCACGATGCATCTGGCCACGAGGGGAAGTGGTGAACACGCTGCCTGGTCCTGACGGCAGAACCCGAGTCCTGGAGGTGCGGACAACCGGCGGCATCCTGCGGCGACCCTGCACCAAGGTGGTGGTGCTCGTTCCTGTACAGACGGAGCCGGGAGATGTTCGAGTCCCTGACGTCGCCTGATCAGAGATGGTTGCTGCGCACAAGGGGGAGGATGACGGCGACAGAACTAGCTTATAAGATTTTTGTAATTAGTTCTAAGTTTTTTATGTTTTAATATGTCTTTTTTTATATGTGTGAATATTTTAAGTTGATAATGTAAATAGGTTTACTTGTAAATAAATTGTATAGCGAGGTTGGCTGTTAGAATAGGATAGGTAGAACTCGCGAAAGCGGGATGGGGCGAGCGCGTAGGTGGGAGAGGGACGGCGCGTGTCGCGCCGTTCACTCTCCGTTCTCGCGGGATAGCGTGTCGATTGCCGGCACTTTGACGGTTTATTAGTAGGAACATTTGGGTCGTAAAATCAGTTCGAAACCAGCCAGCCTCGGAGGAACAACAAGGAATAAAGAAGCCTAAGGAACAACCCTCTCTTCATTGAAGACTCCTGGACCCCACTAGGAAGCAAGCTAGGAAGCAAGCTAGGAAGATAGCTAGGATAGGGAAACCAGGGGCCCTCAAGTGGTGCTGGTCTTGGTAGTGCGGCCTACCGACGCTAAATCAACGCGAATTGTTTCTAGGCCGCCTACCAGGTACCTTCCCCCCCCCGCCGACCACGAGTACCTCACGGGCGTCTCTGGGTACTGACGCATACCCAGGGATACCTGCGGTGCTGTGCGAGGTGCGGAGCGGAACCAGCGCACGGGCGAGTTCATACCTCGCCCGTCCCACGCCCCGCACACCCCCCGGCGGTCGTACCACCGAGTTTGACCGCAACAGTTATGCTAATTTAGTTTACAGTATGAGTATGAGTAAACTATAGTACAAACTTCGCATATTTACCTTAGACTCGTTCAGAATTGTATAGTATTAGATAATAATTGGTTGTTGGGTTGAAACATTTTTATAATGTTTTAACATGCACTTTGCATGTATGTGTACTGCCCATTGGCTTAGTTGGGTGCGCGGTCGCTTTCTAAGCTTGCGGGTTCGTGCTTTTGAAATAAGTGTTTCTGATTCTGAGTGTGATTGTGTGTGATGTGAATGTTTCCGGCACTCACGACACAAGGCATCGAACTTAGTGTAGGGCTGTGAGGGTGAAAGCGTTTATGTTTATGTTTTAATGAACGAATGTTATATTTGTGTCTCCCCAACCACCAAAACTCGTTAGTCATTTCATAAGTCCTGAATGTGTTATGTTTATAAATAATGTGAATATCTACGCAGTATATAAGTGTGTGAGTGGTGTGCGTGGTGATTGCAGGCGGCGACGGCGACGACAGCCCCTCGCCGGCGCTGCGCCGCGTGCTCCGGACCATCCGCGACGCCTGGGCCGAGCCCGCCGCGCTCCGCCACGCCTGGTGAGTGCTCCTCGGCCTCAGTCCACTCGCGCACGCACCCGGCTACCTCAACACTCCTATCTGCCACACTTGCAAACATTGTAACATCTATTATCTATTATATATTTTATCTATGCAAAACATGACGATCCATTAATCATTTGTATGACCAATGTGCATGCTCATATAAAGATCTGTGTGTATATTTTACTCATGTTTCACAAATAAAATATCTTTATCTTTATCCGAACATACACACTTCTGCATTCATAAAGTATGTAGTTGTGTGTAGATGGGATGACTTTCGTAATAATAATTTTGTTTGTATCGTTGTTTCGAACTCAATGGTAAAACTGGTACATTGCCGAACTATCAACCGACATTAAAATCGTTCTCTGTAGTTTTCTCGTTTTCTTTTATTTTGGGCGCGACCGAACGCCACGACATATGAACTAAGTTTATCAATAAATGAGTGAGTATAATAATATGAGTATGAGCTGCAGTGCTGACTCACGGCAATCTAATCAAAAATGAAAAATACGTATGATATAAATAAATAATAAATAAAACCCGGCTCTTGTCTGAGCAATGATGTGGTAACAACAATATTAAGTTACCCTATGATATTGTAGATAATGATTTATGTTTGAATGGACCACTATTTAGACAACAGCCGCATTCTTGATATTTGTATGTAATGACTTTTTACGCTTAAGATTGTCATTTTGAGTAAGCACGATATATATGTATATAAGATGATAATCACTTCAGCGACGCCATCTTCTTATCCTACCAATAGCGTAGGTGCCTTCAATTAGCTGTTGCTGCTTTGCCGACATTACGGAACGCGGCAAAGTTTAAACTTTAAATCTAAAGAAATATATTTTCTTTACATGTATATTATGTATATACGTGGTCAATCACGAAAAAATATAATTAATTTGATGATGAAATATCAGTCAAATGAATCCAGTCATTACTCCTATAGTGCCCTAGGACATATAGGGTCTTCACCCTCGTGTTGACTTAGGAACCAGTACTCGTATAAATTAGATGTTGTTAGCAAGCTTCAATAATAAATTCAGTCTATTTGGATAGTAAAAATTGCGAAGTATCTCCGAGATATTAGAAATTAAGAATGTTTTTTAAAAAAATGAATGAAAAAAAAATGCGCCGCCGAGTTTCTTGCCAGGTTTTTCTCGTGATGGCTGTAATTTTGCGAATCTGGCAATAGATTCATTAACTTTCATGAGTGCCTCTTTGGGGCCCATGTGAATAAACGATTTTGATTTGATTTGATTTGATACTTACGTGAGAAGTACGTTTTGTAGAGTTTAAAAAATATACTCTCAGTTTGGTCGCTAGTTGTCTGCGTAGATATTGTTGGATGATTAGGTGCGAGCTCTTCCTCGTGTAATGTACATGTTGGTGTTGGTTGCATCGCATTAGCCGATGTGCGGGAGTGCGGGTGGTAGAAGCGGCACATTCCGTGCCATATACGGGCATGACGGCGCACGCTCCGCCGATTGTGGTCGAGTCGAGTGGACAGGCGCGATCCGGCCGGCGCTGTGGAAATATAACGATAGCTACCACCCTCTCTCTACTATGTCTCTACTTCTAGCATACTTGCGCTTTGAATGCGTTTGTGTTTTTAGAGACCGTTGCGGACTTCGTGCATCAGCCGCCCTAGCAACCTAATTTACGTTTACAAAAAAAACATACGCTTATTCTTATATAGTCTTCATTCCGAGCCATGATTACGTATTGTCATACCTAAAAGTAAAAACGAAAGGTTACAAACGTTTACCACTAGTAACTTTATGGTATTTATGTCATGACCTCATTGGCTTTCGAAAATCGAGTAGAGACTTATATATCATATTATCAATGTTCCGGATTTATTAATTTGAATCACTTTCATTTCAAGATATATGCACATAATTATACCTAAACAGAAACTTATAGGAGCAGTAAACAGGTATGCATATAAGAAGAATTATAGGATGAATACGATCAGTTGGCGGTGTGTTGCGGTGTCTGGTCTCACCACAGATACATATACGAGTCATAGTTATGATCACGCGTCGGATACTCGATACGCAACAAACAAAGATCACGCTTCATACTGCCGGCACCCGGAACGCTACTTGCGTATCTCATTACCAGCTGAAGAGTTGACTCTGTGTCTCTGCACTACATGTGCAAGGGTTTACTACTAGGTCCTTAGATATGACACGATACGTGGCACTCACGAACCACAAGATGTTTTATTTCTTCGGAACATTAGAGAGGTACCTATCAATTATTATTGTAGAGCATACTATACTAGCACCTAGACAGAGATATAACAAAATCAGAGTAGAGTATTTAGCTCTACTTTGTTCCCTGAACGTTATATCTGTGAGTCTTTAAATCTAGAGTTAAAAGGTAAAATTTCAATTCATTTTATTTCCAAAAATAAAATACAAATGATTACATACGAATAAGATACGACAAATGACATTACAGTAATATCTTTTTTTATAATAGTGGGTTATTTAGATATCTTCTAGACAAGCATCACTTACACATCTAATGCAATAAGAATTTTTGTCCTGACATTCTTAATGACCGACTGACTGACTTAGATACAACGCACAGCCTAAACTGCTGGTCGTAGGGACTTCAAATTTGGAAGGTACATTTGGCTTAGTACGTGTGTATTAAGAAAGGATTTTTGGAAAATCTACCCCTAAGAAGGTTAATAAACGTTGGGGAAAAAACGTTTATATGAAAGTTCTTTGTTTTGAAAATATAGCAATGAAAATTGGCATTTGAGAAGTTCATTTAATATAAAAAATTCAGTTTTCAATATTTTTGGCCAGGGTTGCATAAAGGTGGTGCAATGGCGAATGAAAGTTCATGTCGGAAATTACACTGATGGAAATTGGTATCTGAGTAGTTCATTTAAAATATAAAAAAATATGTAATCGATATTTTTTGCCAGGGATTGTGGTGTTGCATTGGGGAATGATAGTTCATATGGAATGTTTTTTATTTATGAAGTTAAACTGATGTAAAACTGATGTAATAAATTAGAAATAAACTCTTTTACAATCATATCAATTCTAAAGTCTGTGTGTAAATGTGTTAGGGTATGTTTTTTTCTATTTACGTTGTAACGGATAACCAGATTTGGTTGAAATTTCTAATTTAAATAGCTTATTCTCAGGATTAACACATAACTTTAATAATGCGGGCGAAGCTGCGGGTAACGGCTGTTTGTAATATATCGACCCTTTCCGCTAAAAAGGTCGTAACTCCAAATCCCATACTTTTGGCAATGAGCAAAAAACGAAAAAAAAAACTTTCTTACATAACTCTTTTGTTTTTATACTTATAAAATTGAGCTCTTTAAGGAAGTTCTCAAAATGTTTGCGGTCATTTGCCTCATTTAATTACAATTATGTTCGAGAGTAAATAACAAAGTTAGCATGGAGTTACACCCCTGAAAACCAAAAAAAAATGTAGATACAACTCATAATTTATTAGCCTTGTAACAAACATCTGCAGTAAAAACCAGGTAAGCGGATACAAGAGTATTTTCTTAGTTTTAAATACTATTTTATTTTATAAAAATGTAAATACATCCTTATATTAATACTTATGCAATTACTATACGAACAGTAAAATTGAAATACTTCATTAATAAGGATGCATTTTACCTAAATTTAACTTATCATTATTTATATCAGATATACCTAAAATGCATCCTTATTAATGAAATATTTCAAATGTATAGTTCATAAATATAGTAATTGCATTAGTATTTACATTTTTATAAAATAAAATGGTATTTAAAACAAAAAGAATACACATGTATGCGCTATCCTGGTTTTTACTGCAGACATTTGTTACCAGGTTAATCAATTATGAGTTATATGTACTTTTTTTTTAGGTTTTCAGGGGTGTAACTCCATGCTTACTTTGTTAATTACTCTCGTACATCATTGTAATTAAATAAGGTAAAAGACCGCAAAAAATTAAGAACTTTCTTTAAAAACTCAATTTAATAAGTATAAAAATAAAGGAGTTATTGCAGAATTGTTTTTTAGTTATAACCTTATAGTTGCGTTTTCGTTCTAACGTTTGTTAACGCTTTAAGTTAAACTTTTGTAAACATTACACCAGAGTCGTAAATGTTACTCGCCGAAACCTTTGTGAGATACATCTTTGTTAGGTACATCAAGAGTTTGCACCATTCTTTTTTTGCAGGGCGTAAATCACAATTTGTTTTGTTATTGTGTTTTACCCCTTTTTTTCATTCGAGAATATTAGTATGTTTGTAGTTACACCAAGTCTGCTATCGTAAAATAAAATAAATGTGTTTTACTACTCAATTTTTCGAAAAAGTGATGTTTAGCTTGAAGAAAATGTTGGGTAGTAAGAATCACTTTTTTAACCATAGCGCAAATTTAAATACACAGATCGAAAGAGCGTGAAAAACTAAATAAGACTTCATCAAAAAGTGAATTTGTACAAAATGGTGTTTACGCCCTTTGTAGCGGAAACAGTTGATATACAAAATAATCTTCAAAATCACTATAAATTTAATCCTTAATATAAAGTGTATTAAGAATTAAATTTAAAGTGTATTTTGAAGGATATTCGATGCTTCGGGGTGTCAAAAAAAATGAGGGACTCCCTGTGTTTAAAAAGTTTTGTATTTTTTTTTAAGTTGCTGAGGAAATAACACAATATGCAGAATTTCAAACTACGTGTTATGTTTACGAAGCTGACGTGTGTACTTTATGCAATAAGCTCAATACAAGACAACCAGCACTTTTTGCCTATAAAGATATATCGGAGAGCGTCTAGGTGTAGCAACGCGTGATACGACATGCTGGCATATACTTCGCTCAGCGGATTAGCAGTGCAATCCATAACTGTATCACTATTTACCACGTGGTAAATAGTGATACAGCATTATAAAGCATAACGCTGCCTAATATGTAACAATTATTTTGTTTATGATTTACTTTATTCTATTTACTTTCATTAACTGAGACTGAGAACCTAGTTCTTCCTTGACATTTTCAATGTGTCGCTCGCTATGCAAGTATGCCTACAACGTTCTTATTCGTAAACAAGTCCACGGAACCGCTTACCTGATTACCTGTGTGATTGTTTTCGTAGGAATAGCTACGCAGTCTCTTATAGTTTCTTTGTACGTAAGGAAATGTTATCTCCATATTATAATATAATTAAAAACATAATATTAATAATGCGCACGTAGTATGTAAGAGGACCATGCGCCTGGACAAATCTATATAATTTTATGTAATAACTTGTTAAATCTTAAGTTTAAGGAAATAAATAAATAAATTAAGTAAGTATGGGTCGCGACTCGTGATTCTAGGGAACCACATTATAACACTTTTTCTTCTCATGATGGCTGTTTACGAATCTAACAACTGTATAGAATACTAGCTGTCCCGCCCGGCGTCACCCGTGTAAACAAAAGCTTACACATAAATGCTTTCACACTCACAGCCCCACACTAAAAGTACTATAACTTGAGTCGTGGGGCCGTAAACAATAACACAACACACACAACATTCACGTCATACCCAGAACCAGAAACATAAACATCCCGTAGGGAAAAAAACTTGTGTTATTGTGTTCCCATCGAGATTCGAACCCGCTGCTTTGAAGACGAACGCGCACCCGTCTACGCCAGTGTGTTCAAAGTTCAAAGATTACGCACCCTGCGTCACCCGGTTAAAAAATATACACATAAACACTTCCACATTCACAGCTCTACACTAAAATCAATGACTTGTGTCGTGGGGTCGTAAACATCCAAGATTCACAACATACTCAAAACCAGAAACACAAATTTCCATGGGGAAAACACCTGCGTTCCCACCGGGAATCAAACCCGGTGCTTTATAGGCAAACGACCACCGAACTACGCCAGCGGGCAGTTCAAAGTTCAATGATAAGTTATCACCGACAGAACAAAAATAAAACAGTCGAATTTGTATCCCCCTTCATATGTAAGTCGGTTCAAAATATAGAAGTATGCCGGATTACGCAGCAACTGTTACTCATTTTGTGACCCACCGTTCATTCTGTCACCCTCAAATAAACTAAACGATTTCTCCTAGACTACAAGGCCCAATTATATGCAGTAAAGAGCAAATTGCATCTACGTGAACTACGTAAGCCGATGAAATAGGTTTTTTTGATAAGGTTTAATATTAAATACTCAAAAACAGCCAACAAAACAGAAGCCGCTATTTTTTTATGTGCAGGAATTCGTAGTACGTCTCGATAAATTTCAGACCCGTCGTCCTCCCGTAAAACTAATTTCACGATTTCTCATAAACTATTTATCCAAATAATATGCAGTAAAGAGCAAATTGTATCTAAATGAACTACGTAAGATGATGAAATATTTTATTTTGATAAGGATTAATACTGAATGTCTCAAAAAGCCAACTAAACCAAGGCCGCTATTTCTTCAGATTTTTAACAAAGAAAAGTATTTTTTCTAAGCTAAATATACATGTTAAATATATGTTGTCGCGGACTTTTTTGTAAAACTCATAAAGGCTAACATTTTTGCCATACATTACATTGACCTATATTTAACTATTTAGTGAGCGTACGCCGATAAAGCGGAAAGTTAGCAAATTTTTCTTCCACTTGTCATACGAATATTATTATTTCGAACTGATAACTAACTTTTATCCCAATAAAACATAGCCTATGACACTCAGTGATAATGTAGCTATCTATTAGTGAAAGAAATTTTAGAATCAGATCAGTAGTTTCAGAGATTACCTACTTTTACATACAAACAAACAAACAAACTTTACCTCTTTATAATATTAGTATAGACTAGTATAGATAATTAATGAATGAGTCTTTGAAATACAAATAAAAACATTTATGATTTTTTGAAAGCTGTAAACTCTCATTTTAAAAAAAGACAAGTACATTGACCGACCACGCCACGCGCCGGGCGCCGCGCTCGCCCGATTTACTGCAGTATTTTATAAGTATCCATTCAATCCAGTACGAACATAAATACAGTCATTGATGTTTGACACGGTACACAAAATACTGCAGTTGATGTAATCCTGATCCCTCTGCGATAGCATCTCTCGAGCTTCAGTCGACGCATGCATGCATGCATCGCATCTCACAGACGAACCGCGCGGGAAAAATGATGTGTGGAGTTACACAGTAGGCTCGTAGAGGTCAGTGTAGTGGTCGCTAGTCGCTGTTTTCGTTCCATCGGCATAGCTGGCCGCGGGGGCGCCGCCGCGCTACCGCCGCCCCGGGAGGTGCAGAGCGCGAGCAAGCGGGCGGGCGGCGCGCGGGAATATACGCGGGAACACGGACGGACGGCCGTGTTTCAGGCGATTCGCTAAACTTCATAACGACCAGCATCTAGTAATCAATCTGTGACATTACACATGGTGATTGGTGCGGTCCCGGTGCAGTGCAGCGCGCGGCCGCTCACTGCACGCACGCCGCGCGATCGCTGCTCCACCCTGCGAACACCAGCATGATGATGTGCCCAACCATATACTTACGATAAAAGGAACCGAAGGGACTGATAGTGAAGTTCCGTATTACGTTGCCGACTGCTGGAGCAGGCGTTTTGGTACCCACCAAACCGCCTGCTATCGTCCGCACTAACAGCACAGGTGAGCAAACTCCCTACAAAAAGGAAGAGTAATGTCATTAATTTGTACAATATTATTTACTATATATATAAATATTATTAACAATATTATTTTGTTACGTATTTTCTATTTTTCTTTGTATAACGATGCGTTAATGTCATGTTTGCGTTAATTAGTAAAATATTTTGTTTCTATCCGTGAGGACCATTAATTGGCTTCGGCTGTTGGTCTTCCTTATAAATAAATAAATAAATTATGACAATAGCGATTATTATTAATCGAAATGCTGCCGGTAGATACTGGTAATAAAGGAAACATAATATTTTACGCCGACAGGATACTAGTCGCGTGACTGAATATATTGTTTTAGGGTACTTAGGTCCTTCCGACTTAGTTGAGTTTGTAAGTACGTATAACATTTAAGAAAAAAATGCTATAAGAAAATGCGATGATAGAATAACAAATAAAATGTAGCAAAAAATAATAATTTTACTAATAAAAAAGAGAGAGAGAGAGATCTATTTTGGCATTTTGATTAACTATATAATATACTCTGATAAGATTTGCATATTAATTATCTATTTCATTATCGCTAATACGTCTTACATAATAAATACATTTAGGTATTACACCAGCTTAGCCCAGATAAACCTTCCGTTCCGTATGTAGGCCAGTGAGATGAAAAATATGCCTCACATATGCATAATCACAAAATGTTGCAACAAAGTAGGCATAGCAAATAGGTAAAACCATGTGTGTGTTATTGATCCATAAATGTTCAAGCGATAACACCAGCTCACCACAATTGAAGCACCTAAATACGACTTCAATCGCCGCCGTATATGCGGCTCTACCATAATAGTAACCGTACACCACGGCACGGCATCGGCACGGCCTACGGCCCGCAGGTACTCGAGCTACGAGTATTTAATTATTTACTGTCCAAGTGTATTTTTAATTTGGGAAAGGAAGGATGGATTCTGGTATTGTGCATTTTGGTATGTTTTAGTAGGTGGAATCTAATAAATATATAGTCCGCCTGGGGAAGTACCACACCAAACATTTACCATTTATCCAACCGCCAAGCAAAGAACATTATTGAATGTTAGCTGTGAAATCACAAAGCATAAACAATATCTCGGTTTTTTTAATGTTCAAGTTACACATGTTTGGCACTGAACTGAAATAATGGGCAAGTGTGATGCTTACCATCAGGCGAGTGACGAGCACTTATCGTTTCACACTTACATTACAATATACCTACAAAAGATATACCATTTTAAACATTATTTTTCTTTAGTTAGCCTTATAAAAATGATAATAACATAATCGTATGAAAAGTTTTGGAAATATTGTATGAAAAATCGGTAAATCGGTAATTATTTTGATAAGATTTAGATAAAAACTCAAAGCTTAAGATTATGAATTAATAAGCTAATAAAAATCAATCATTTTTGTTTGGGTTCATAAACAAAAACATCAACAAAGTTTTAACGTTATAGCACAAAATATTGAATAGTACCTAATACAATAATAATTATTATATTGTTTGGCAAGTGCACAAACTAGTAATATGTAGTATAGTACTTCGGGAACGGCTTAGCTTCGGGCAGGTCGGTGTGTACTGTACAGAGACGCAACGGTATTATGAAGATGGCAGTTTGGGCTGTTATTGCGGAAAGCTCTCTGAATAGTTGTGTTATTTGTGATTCCGGGAAGGGATGGAGAACCAAACAAGAACATAAAGCGGACAGACATTCCGCATCGTCCCATCACCCGCGCGAGTCGGGCGCCGCGCGCCGCGCTGAACTCGGCTCGAGTGACTCACGTGATCTCATTGACGCAGCCGTGACTCACTGAGGACGCACTGAATACTGTATAGCCTAGCCGTCGCATCACTAACACCATAGTAGAAACTCTACTATGCTAACACGACATCCGACGGTAGAGCCGTCACAACCTCGTGCACCACTGCCTGAAACGCTGCAAGTCATTATCGAATTATCGTTTCTCATGATTCATATAAAACAATTATTCGATGTCAGAACCACAACTAGAACATTCATCGTTTTAAACTATTTATTTCGAATTTACAGTGTAAATAAAATAGAAATTTAATATATTTGTCCTCTTGCCTAGGTACTTGAAGTTGGGGTCCCAAATGAATAACCTAATTTAAAAATTGTGCGCCTATTATTTTATTACGGAGACATCAATCATAGAAACATAATAATAACTACTTATTAGTACAACTGATGATTCCAGGCACGGAGCTTGATCCATCCGCCAAGTGCATACTTACTCATGTAATAAACTACATATGTGATGCCGCCTCATATAATTAATTTTTCGTCCTCTTTATACAAAGATAAATAGATACAAAGGTTTTATTAATTTTTACGTCTATAAAAAGTATAGTTTTTGTCTTCATATGAATAAAAACAACATTTAAAATAAACGCGACTGTGAACAAAACTAAAGAATGGTAATAAGTGAATATAATTTCGACATTATTTTTATGTTGAAGCAAGAACTTAACAATCTGAGTACTTTATTGGGTCGAAGTTAAATGTCTGCTGCATATTGATAAATAAAAACTTCAAGCTTATTAACCTTTGTTTAGTCACGTTCACAATATGGTTGTTTATGGTAAACAATTTATTTTATTTGAAGCATTTTAGTTTTTGATAACTTTTTTGTAGCCATTATCATGGCCATTATGTTAAAATCAACCCAGCCAGGTTACAGAGCATACCGTGGAAATAGACAGACATATATATACCTGGCAACAAACTAAAATTATGCTAGGAAAATTAAAACTATTGTGAGTATTACACATAATTTATGTTGAATACGGCTTGAAACACGTAGAAAATGACGACTTACTTTGTCGCTCGGGCGGGCCTCGGCGGCGGGCGGCGCGGCGCTCGACTTTGCGTATCGCGCGTCTGTCTCATCCTGATGAAGGACAACAAATTTGTCCGAAACTAGTCGACTACAAAGTAAGTCGACATTTTCTACGTGTTTCAAGCCGTATAAAACATAAATTATAACATTATACTATAATTATTTACCGACGTATATTTTTTAAATAACATGTAAACACGGCATTATACTCACTTGAGTAGAGGAATCCTAGCAGGATTACTTTTGAGCGGTTACTTGAGGCATGTATAAAATAAGAACAAGTCAATGTTGAGCCGGCACTGTGGTTGATGATGAAAATAGCGCGAAATATATCCCATAATAGAACAAAAGCGGCGAGATGGGAGCTCCGCAGTAGACATGAGCCTGCACTCGGCTGCGTTTTCGCGTTGCGTCGCGTCGCCACAAACCTTCCTGATAAAATTCTGACAAAAAGTTTTTAGAGCTTCTTTACGATGCAGGTGTTGCTAAAACACTTCACAGCGATCGTGACTATCCTTTTGTTACTCGAGCTTGCAAGAAAATGTGCTTCGTAGAAAACAAACATTAAGATGTCTTATTATGATCATAAGTCACTCAATAAATATGACACTTAACGAATGTTTGCTGTGTACCTAAAAAATGTTTATGTGATACCTAAAAATAATAATAAAATCTTTATTAATTAATTAACAAAGTGTAGGTACATTACATCAGGTAAGAACCTTCTTACTATGTATAATAACTTATATCTAAGGCGACAGTACCCCAGTGAATCTTTGTCCCCAGCATGTCATGTTGACGGTGATTATCAGGATTCTTTTTTTTTTTTTTTTTTTTTTATGTTGGTTAGGCAAGCATTTGACCACTATCTCACCTGATGGAAAGTGAAGATGCGGCCGAAGGTGTGACATGCTTGCCTAGAAGATACCTATTCACTCGAGACTTGAAGACTCCCAGATTATACCGTTCGGGGAACAAAGACGCAGGCAATGAGTTCCACTCCTTCGCTGTACGGATGATGAATGTAGAAGCAAAACGCTTTGAGCGAACTGGAGGTATGTCGACCATAAATGGATGACGCTTAATAGTTTGTCTTGTTGTTAGATGGTAAAAAGGGCATGGGGGAATTAAGTCATGTAATTCCTGTGCACACTCTCCAAAATGTAATCGATAGAATACCGATAAGCTTGCCACCTTACGTCGGTGACCGAGACTTTGCAACCTGGACTCGATTAGCTTACTGTCGCCAATTAGTCTTTTGGCTCGCCGGTCAATAGATTCAAGAGCCTCCAACTGGTACTTGGCGGATCCATCCCAGAGGTGACCGCAGTACTCCATACACGATCGGACTTGAGCTTGATAAAGGTTAAGAAGCTGTCCCGGAGTAAAGTACTGCCTGACCTTAGCGAGGATACCCAGTTTCTTAGCGGCCAGTTGTGCTCTAGCTTCTATGTATGTGCCAAAATTAAGGTTCGACGATAGGGTAACGCCAAGAATCTCAAGCTTGTTCGCCATCGGTATTGCTACATCTTGGAAGGTCGGAGATAGATGGAATAGTCTCCGTTTTGCGGAGAAAAGACACGCCTGTGTTTTTGACGCATTGAATTGAACTAAATTGGCATCGCCCCAATCGGACACGGCCATCAGACTTGAGTTCAATCGTCCGATCATTGCCTCTCTTTGTAACTGGACTTGTATCTCATCAGCTCGTGCATTGGATATGTATCTTTCGACAACAGTGCTGTCGTCTGCGTACCCAAAGATGAGAGAGACCGGGCTTTAGCAGATCGTTTATATGGAGCAAAAAGAGCGTTGCCGAAAGAACAGACCCTTGAGGTACCCCGGCATTAATAGCCATTAGATCGGACGAGCAGCCGTCAACGACAACTCGAATCGATCGTTCCCTCAAGAAATCCGAAATCCAAGCACATAAACTGGGAGGTATACCATACGCAGGAAGCTTGCCTATAAGGCTGTCATGCCATACCCTGTCAAAGGTCATGTTATTATCATCGTACCAGCCTTGAAAAACGGCGTAAACAGGCTGATATGTCGTTTTTACATGGTTTGTGTAATAGTTACGTAGATTGTCCGGAGCTAGTGTCAAGGGTCCTACGTTTTAGTGTGCCAAGAAAACGAACTAGACATACAAACCTATTTGCTGTCTCAGGCTCTACAACTAATTATGCCCAGAATTCACTTGTTAGTCGGTTGCATAGGACTTACAATAGAACATTCAGTGGCATTGATATTTTCCATACCAGCAAAATTGGTCTTAAGCGGGAGGCTAACAAAATGCTTAATGATAATAAAAATGATGGCAAATTCAGCAGTTGTACTTGAAACTAAAACCAAAATTACGTACTCGAATGGAAAGTACGTAACATACATATAAGTAATAATAATAATATTGTATTTTTTCTTAACTTGTATATTGTACATAAGTATAACTTTCTACTTGGTTATTAGCGATTATCGTATTTATTGCCAAATTAATAATCTACAAAATGTAAATCCGTTATTGGCTATTAGTTTTACCATGTTTTAAAAGTATTAAGAGTTGTGTATTTTATTTGAATAAATAAAGCACTAGGTCTCTTCCAAGCCTGTATTGGTAAGTAACAACGACCGTATAAAGGCTTCTCTATGCTGACAGGTCGATATCTAAAAAAGAGAATAATGCGATTCCGCCGGCTTTATGCTAAAATATCGTGAAAATCTCCGACACGACCACAACATCATCACTTGCTCGTACCATAGTATATATTTCTACTATGCTCGTACTATCATATGAGATAATTGATGGTTTAGCGCTGGTTTGTCAAACAAATACAACACATTTATATGATTTAAATTGCCCTGCACTCCACTTAATTTCCACTTTCACCAACACTCACTATTAGCTTCAAATCTCAGATTGTAGGCCACTTGCTTTATAGAAACATATTTAGTACATTGTATGTATTAATTTTATTAAAATTCTATGTTAAATAATCAAACATACATGGTTTCTGTTTGACCACCCTAATAAGCGTGCCGCTGCTTGATTGGTGAAAGTTATTCTAATTCCCCAAACTCGGAGTTACAAAAATAAACTCATTTCATAGGCGGCGCCGGCGAAGTTCTCTAAAGTACTGCGTATCGTATACCAACACCTAGTAGGTATAGTAGCTGTAGCAGCCGGCGCGGCGCGGCGCGGGTAGAGTTCAAGGACTCTGTTAACTGTTTCGTTGACTTCATATTATCGTCCTCCACAATCATACAACCACATATTACAGAAACTAACTACACTACTTTTAAGGGTGGGTAGAAAAACAATTCTGAAACTTTGAAAGTTTCCATTCCTACAAGGACTCTACTTTTAACATACCATCCAACAGCTTCCTGGTTCGACATTTCTAATTTGTATGTCACCTCGTAAATACTTCCATTTTGGGCTCAGTTCTCATTCCTAACTCATGCAGTGAGAACCAGTAAACATCCCTTCCGTATTAAATGACTGTCCGCTCTGTTTCCGTTCCGTCCGAACCAGCCTTGTATTGTGATGGCAGGCGCAGGCGTGCCGACCATTGTTTGCATCCATGTTATGATAATTACCGCTGATCTCGACTCCTGAACCTTTAAACAAAGCGAGAGTTCAGATGTAATATGTTCAACCTCGAACAATATGACTTCATTTCTTCACGAAAATTGCTTTGCAAGAGTTGGTTTGCCTACCCTTTTGTTTCCTTCGTGTTTTTTTGCATTTTCATCAACCTCCTTGGTTGCAACATGTTTTTTATGTAATATGAGTTGCATCGCCCGTGGTCACGATAATAATGTTAATTTGAAAATAAAAGCTTTAAAAGACTCAGTTTTCTCACGAAAAACGTGGTTGCAATTTTTTAAAAATTCTAAATGAATTAGGACTCAGTACATTTCATAAAGCTAAGTCTACACACTACTTTAATATATGGCAAGTTAAGTAGTCGGGTTCTAAACTTTCGACTGGTTAGGCCTAATGTACTATCAAAATTAATTGGTAAATAGAAATAAGCTGGTATTCAACAATCGGTCTTGAGGTTTGTATAATAAATGGTCGAAGCTTGTATCAAACATAGTAGTAGTCTACCACTCCCTCAAGTGAAAAAACGACTAGCTCTGAAGGGTCGGAAGCAGGTCGTCCGAATGGTGTTTCGGCAGCAGATCCTCAAGATATTTCATACCCGCATCAGTTATCAACAATAAAAGTAATAATTGTACGAGTATGTTTCTAATAATATAATCTACTATAAAATAATATCCGTGTAATGCGATGTTGTACCCTCATAATGTCAATACCTAACCTTGAATTTGTGTGATCTCGGCACTATCGCCATATTATATGGGTAGGTACCTACTGCAACTACAATCATAATGTTATCTGTAACACTGCTTTCTATAGGCTCACAGATCACATCAACTAAATATCTCTGTGTATGTCTATCTATCTGTATATTTGTTGGCGGCTTGCCGAGACTCGACTTAGTCGATATTATATTATGTTCAACACGATTTCAAGGAATCACTTTAATGGCTTGACATAATGGGGCCAACGAAATTACTGTGAAAAAAAATGTACGACTGAAAAAGCGCCGGCGGCGCTCCGCCCGCCACCCGGCCGCAGCGCGATTTGTCTTTTGTCACTCTGCTACCAATTTTTAGTAACATTATGATTTTTAGTAACATTATGATAAACGGATAAATTATGATGATGGTGATAAGCGGCGCGGAGGAGGCTCTCTATTTACTATTATACATATTACCTGCGTGAGTCAGAGCTGTCAAACTAAAGGAAGAAGAATATTGTCGCTTTATTATTGTACCCTCAGGCAAGTATAAGCACCGTGGCTATGCCTATATTACATGTGTACGTATATTGTATATATTTATCTGCAGACATCGCGCGAGAAACTCCGAATACTTACGTACTGTGCGTACGGCTCTAGTCCAGTACGTACATACGAGTATAGTATCTGCACAGATCTATGAGGTTTTACATACGTAATGAATTTCTCGGATTTGCTCCAATTCATGCGGCGTGGTGTAAGGAAATCGCGTTGTGTACGTCTGCCCGCGGTCTATTGTATATTATTTACTGGCATCTTTTCTGATTTTCTCACAAATCAACGGCCATTCTTTGAGGGGAATGTTGTCCGTCGAGCGATGCTCTTGTGAATAATGCGAGACGAGTTGGTAGTCATCTCGACCACGCGGTCGTGTCCCACCTTTAATCTATACTATATAATATATTATTATATGGAGGTAAAGTTTGTTTGTTTGTATGTAGCAGGTAATCTCTGAAACTACTGATCCGATTCTGAAAATTATTTCACTAATAGATAGCTTTTTTTTTTTTTTTTGTGGGGGGGAAAATGCCTAGCTCTTCCTTTCCTTCTCAGGGGTGAAGGAAAGGGGAATGTGGGGCTCGAACCCACTAAAAACCCCCCCGTGAGCAGTCCCTCGCCGAGGTGGGGCAAGATAGGGTCACGCTAGTAGTCACTATCTTGCCCCGGCGGTAGGCCCGGATACGATTCGGGCCACTGCACCCATGGAGGGGTGACCTTGCTCACCAAAGCCACCCCCCAGACATGTGGGGCCGTGCAAGCCGGTGGAGAGCCCCCTGGCCCTCCACTAGTGACTCCACTACAAAGGAGGAGAGAGGAGGCGGGCGAACTGCCTCCTTCTCCCTCCCATTCGTCTGCGCCGGAGCGGGTCAGATTGAGGATCGACCTCTCTGGCCCGCTCCGCGGCCTCCTTCTGCTTCATCACCAATAGATAGCTACATTATCCCTGAGTGTCATAGGCTATGTTTTGTTGGGATAAAAGTTAGTTATCAGTTCGAAATAATAATATTCGTAGGACAAGTTGGAGAAAAATTTGCTAGCTGGCCCCTTTATCAGCGTTCGCTGACTAAACAGATAGAAATAGGTGAATAGGTCAATGTAATGTATGGCAAAAATGTTGGCCTTTATGAGTTTTACAAAAATGTCCGCGAGAGCATATATCTAACACTTTTCTTGGTTAAAAATCTGAAAAAATTGCGGCTTCTGTTTTGTTGGCTTTTTTTAAGCATTTAATATTAATCTTTATCATAAAAAATCGGCTTACGTAGTTCACGTAGATACAATATGTCCTTTACTGCATATAATTTGGATCCATAGACTAGGAGAAATCGTTAAATTTATTTGAGGGTGAAAGAGGTGGGTCACGGTCTACGTTTTGAACTGAATTACATAAGAAGGAGGATATAAATTCGACTTTGTTTCGTTTAGTCGGTTATATCATATCATTGAACTTAGAAGTTTTGAACTGTCCGCTGCGCTGGTGTAGTTAGGTGGGCGTTTGCCTTTAAAGCACCGGGTTTGATTCCCGGTGGGAACACAAGAGTTTTCCCCACGGGAAATTGTGAATAGTGAGTGTGATTTTGGCGATTTTTCGACCCCCACTCTCCCCTTGGTGAGATATCATGAGATTTTGCTCGACCCCCCCCCTCCCTCCTCCCCCTCCTAAACTCACGTGAGACAGGTATTTCAAAATTCGTATATTTAATGTAAACAAGTTAATTTGTGCTTGATTGGGTTGAATTTATTTAACAGACATTTTGTTATTTTTTTATTTAAGACTAACCCCTACTATCTAACTAGGTATATGATTTAGCCACATATCAGTTGTTTTTTTACTTCATTAAATCCAGTTTACTCGCAATTTTACATAGCTACTTGCAATAAAAATATGTGATATCTGCTGAGACACCCCGTCTCCCCTACGTGAGATTAGGTTAGGTTTGGCTCAACCCCCTCTCCCCCCTAAACGCCTCACGTAATCAATGGACGCCCCCTAACGCCCACTTCTTAATATGTTGTAAATGTTGTGTGAATCTTGGGTGTTTACGGCCCCAAGATACAAGTCATTGAACTTAGTGTGGGGCTGTGAATGAGGAAGTGTTTAAGTGTTTATTTTTTAACCGGGCGACGCCGGGCGAGTCATCTTTGAACTCTGAACTATCCGCTGGCGTATATAGGTGCGCGTTCGTCTTCAAAGCAGCGGGTTCGAATCTCGGTGGGAACACACGCTTTTTCCCCACGGGAAGTTTGTGTTTTTGGTTCTGAGTATGACGTGACGTTGTGTGTGTGGTGTTAATGTTTACGGCCCCACGACACATGTAATAGTACTTTTAGTGTGGGACTGTGAGTGTAAAGCTTTTATTTGTTAGCATTTGTTTACCCGGGCGACGCCGGGCGGGTCAGCTGGTGTTTATATAATTTTTTGGTAGTCAACTCGACCACTAAAGGAAATGAGTACAATCAGGTAAACAGTTAAATCTCGAACCTTACATGTGAGCTCCTAGACTGGAGACTTACATATGTATTACAGATTAATGAAAACTCTTTTTTAATGCTAAGTGCATCTTCTCTTCATTTAAATGCATATCGGCCCTGTTTCGTGACTAAAGAATCAGGGTCTGAGAGCTTTCTAGTATTTAAAAATTACCCTGTATAAACCAATCATAAACAATTTTGACAGAGCACTGCAAACAAAAACATTAAAAAACCTATGCAGTGAATATATATTTGAGCAGTTTGGCGTTGAGACACTGGGCTCGTGGGAACCGGGAGCTCATACTATTTTCAAAAGTCTAGCGGAGCGCCTGTTGAAGCGACGCGAATTAAAATTGCTTAGGTCTTTGCTGTATGATTTATTTTGTTTTGGTTTAGGTTTAGGAAATATTAAAAAAAATATAGGTATACCCTATAGGTAGACCCAATCATAAACTATAATATCATTTCAAGATCATGAACAAGTAAAAGTTGTACCAAAGACGTACTCAAAAATGTTTCTTACGATTTCGAAAATTGAGATTAAAATCCATTCGGGGTTTCGAAATTTAACAGTCGCAGTCTCAGGTCCAGTTTTCAGTTAAGCGCGATACCGCGAGTTGCATGCACGCTACTCTCTTAACGGTTTCTCCCGCTACGGTCAATCGCCCACGGAACGGACTGATCAGTGATCATCCGCCATGCTCTGGATATGGTTGTTTGTTGTACGTACATTGTGCGCGCCGCGCTCTCATCGGTGACGCACGCACGCGATGCGACTATACTCTCTCTACCACTACCCACGCATATTGTCATTGTTTCAGCGGGCTGCGGACACCCGAGCGAAGCGAGATGATCGCTTCGTAATATATTTATTTATATTATATTAATTCCATTCCAGTCTAAGCTATATTAGTAATTTGCTTGTATAGCTTAGACGTTAAATGTATGTGGCAGACGAATGGCCAGGCGCGGGCGGACAAATCGTTGAACCACCCAAGTCGATTTAGAGATATCGCCACAACTTGACATTAGTTCTTGTTTATTAAAATATCTTCCTCGAGATTAAACGAATAGCCATTTTTGTTCCCTAATGTCATTCTTACTGTAATAATTTAATTGCAACTTTTCAAATTTTCACTTGTAGTGTAGTTAATATTAGAGCGCGATTAATTCCCGTAATAATGCCAGAACTATGGATCATTTTTATTGCCTTTACCGCAGTTTTATGTTCCTTATTATCTTGTCTAGACATGTACCTTTTTCTGACTAGCTTTTTCACGTTAATTTATAGTATACATATATGCTATTTTCAGGCGAGCCGTGAGCCGATTGGCGCGCCACACTACCCCGGCGGCGGAGGCGAGCCCCGCACGCAGCATGCAGCCCCCCGCGCCCCCCGCGGCCGCGACCCCATCGCCGCCGCGCCGCGACGCCTCGCCGGGCCTGCTGCGCCGCCGCTACTCCGTGCCCGAGACTATCATGAGAAAGTGAGCCTTTTGTCTGCGACTATGTCGTGGGACCAAAAAGAAACACATACAAACACACACAACATTCATTTCACACTTACAGTCACATTTCACTCTCACACTTCAGAACTGGAAACAAACATTTCATGCTGTTGCGAACTTTTGGTAAAACTAATGAAGGCCAAAATGTTGTTTTTATTTTGTTTTTTGTTTAATTAATTGGTTCACAAATTGAATGCAACACTTAAGCTTAGATAGAACAGATAGAAAATAGTGAACAACATCCTACTAATATTATAAATCCGAAAGTTTGTGTGTAAGTGTGTAAGTATGTTTGTTCCCTCTTCACGCTTTAACGGCTGAACGGATTTGGATGAAATTTGGAATGTACATAGCTTATACCTAGGATTAACACATAGGCTACTTTTTAACTTGATAATAGCGGGCGAAGCCGCGGGGCACGGCTAGTATTATATAAATTGCAAGCAGTGTCCATTCTGGTACAGTGATGTTGCCATATTATTATGTCATTATTGTATTAAAGATAAAGATATTTTATTTGTGAAGCATTAGTAAAATATACACACAGATTTTTATATGAGCATGCACATTGGTCTAGATCGTCATGTTTTGCATAGATAAGCGTACAAATTTATAAATAACATCAAGTTATATTAATGTCATAGTTATGTCATAGTATTCACTTATGTCAAACTGTTAAGTCAGCATACGCCGATTACGCGGCCCATTAGTAATGTTTTTTTTTTTTTTTTTTTATACTAGATAGGCAAGCATTTGACCGCTATCTCACCTGATGGAAAGTGACGATGCGGCCAAAGATGACACTATGACACTCGGGGATAGTCTAGCTATGTGAGAACTTTAAGAATCGGATCAGCATATACTATCAGATATAAATTTTTACAAACAAACAAACTCCTCTTTATGATATTAGTATAGATCTTAAGGTGGCGATACCAGAATTTCAACTAAAATGCGTGTTTTTGTAACCGTTTTACTCGGTATTCATAATAAAATCAGATAAATAAAAATATTTGTCGTAATCTGTGTGATACGATACATGATGCCTTCTACTTAGAATATTCATAACTTTCGTAAATATAAAAGAAATAAATATCAAATCTCATGCAAATAACATCAATTTGTGTTTTTATAACCATTTCGTTCCGCCATTTTATATCAAAACACTGTGAAAGTTATTTCATATACGTATATTTACTAGACGAATGATGTCTTCAGCTTATTTTATTTTATTTGAGGCGCATTTTCACGAAATTTGAATAAAACCATTAAAAATCAAAGATCGCCACGCGCGACCTAGCGTAACCGCCTCGATGTAATTCACGCAATATACACCTTTATGTGCAAACGTGTAAGGGGGATAATTGGCTGTGGTTAAAAAAGGTGCTCGCATTGACGTATACCAGCCCCTTAATCTACTCGTAGATAAAAAACCGTTTTTAGGTCTAAGCCGAAGCGCGAATCACTAGTAAAGCGGCCCGGCAATTTTGCAGATATCGGCTCGCGCAGTTGCGATCCGACTCGTCGGAGAGCGGTGCGGCGACGCACGCGGGTACGACGAGCGCGGGCCCGTCTCCGCCGCGCGACACGAGCTGCTCTCCGTGCGACTCCCCGCATCGCTTCCTGCGGCGCGACCGCGAGCTCATGCGGAAGTCGGCGTTGCTGAGACGCATGTGGACGCGCGCCCCCGCCTGCTGCTGCTGCGAGGAGGCGCGCGCCACGCGCTCGCTGGACGGCAGCCACTCCGAGCTGCGCGCGCCCGCGCCGCACACCAAGCGGCAGCGCCGCGCGCCCGCCGCCGACCTCTCCGACTCCACGTTCCGCTCGCACGGCGGCGCGGCCGGCGACCTCTCCTCCTACATCGAGACGATGACGAACCCGTTCAGCGACAGCGACGTCTCGCGTCTCTGCTCCGCCGGTGAGAGCCGCGTCTCTCCGCCCTCCGAGGAGCGACCGTCTGAAACGTCGGCGCCCCCTCCCACCACCGCAGCCACCGCCCCCGCCACCGACACCGTCGATTCCGTGGAACGCTCGCCGCCGGATGCTCCCGGGCGGCGCGACTCTTCGTACGCCGATTCCGATTCCTTGTCGCCGTCGGTGTCCACCGCGAAAGAGACCAACGGATCCACGGAGGCGGTGCCGCGAGATACCGTGTCGTCGAGCAGTCCCGGCGAGGACCGTATCGGCGAGCGCTCCACCGGCGTCGTCGACGACGGCCGTGACGTGTCGCGGTACCGGCGGCCGCCGGCCGGGCCCGCATCGTCGCCGCCGCCGCCCTTCGAGCTGCTCGAGATCGTGGTGTCGGAGACGTCGGATGCGGAGGCGGGCGCTCCGTCCGACCGGCCCGCGCTCTCGACGCCCTCGCCGTTCGCGGTCGATAAACGATGGCAACACATCAACATCGACGAGTACGTGTCGAACATCCTCGTCGAAAGTCTGAACTCGCTGTCGGACCAGCTCGAGTACATGAACGCGTCGATCTCCAGCGACAGAAAGATAAGCATTGTGGAGAAGGAGATAAAAGTGAAACTCCAGAACACCGGCGTGAACACGATCGTTCATCTCAGCCCGACCTCGAACAACCAGATCATCTTCGGCAACGAGGAGCTGTGCAACGCGGGGGGAACTCGCGACGAGTGCAACAACGCGTTGTCCATCCGTGACGAGCGCCGGCACAGCGTCGAGTCCAACAACAACCTGACGTCGTCGGCGGGCTCCCCGCGCCCGCCCTTCGACCCACCGCTCCAGCACGACAACGTCAACCGCGCGGTGCTGCAGCAGATACAGAAGCTGTTCCGCGACGAGCTGTGCGAGCTCGACGACGAGCCGCCCGGCGTGTCGCATGTCGAGATATCCAACGTGGACGTTTACATCGCCAGTCAGGGCGCAGTCGACGCGCGTCAGCTCGAAATTGGCACTCGCTGCAACGACGATCTCATCGGCGGCGTCGGCGCCGGGAACTACTTCCGCGACGGCGACGACGCCGTCTCGGTACCGCGCTTCTCCGCCTTCCCGCACACCGAGTCTATGGAGGTGAACACCTCCTCTTCCTCCGACGCCGAGCCGCCGTACTCCGACTGCACGAGCCTCGTGGACAGCCTCGACGACCCCGCGTCACCGCGCGGCGCGCTGCTACGGCGGCGCGGGGAGACGGTGCGCTCCGGTGACGCCCTCGCCGCGCGGCCACAGCGCGCGCGCGCCGCGCCCGACTCGCGCGGCGAGGCTTTCTTCGTGCGCATAGAGAACGGCGCTGACGCCGCCGCCGCTGAGAACGTGCGCGTCGCCGAGTACATGCCGGAGAAGATAAAGCAGCGCCTGTACCGCCGGCACCGCAAGCGCGAGCTGCGCATGGAATGCGCGCGCCGCTCCAAGGTGAAGCAGCTGAAGAAAGAGTTGGAACGACGCCGTCTCGAAGAGCAGACGCACGCTCGCCACATGCTAGAGCGAGACTGCGCGACTATCGTCGGCGCGCTGATCGATGACGTCATCGCCAAGATCGCCCAAGACGAGTATAAGTGTATGCGAATCCGGCACAGGAACGGCCGGCTCGCCAAGTCCGAGGAGAACCTCGCGAAACGAAATAAAAGCCGACCGGCCCGAATGACGGACGGCCCGAATGACGGAGATAACGGCGTGAACGTGAAACGCGGCACCCTCCGTCAGTCCTCGGATAAGGAGAACCGGAGATCGGAAAGGCATCAGATACACGGAAAGCTAGTCGCGCGGCCTACCCTGGCGACGTCCGATCGCCCACCGCGGCGCATATATCAGAAATCGGAGATCCACGAAGGAGAAAAGTGCATCGAAATACTCGAAATTCTGGAGTACGTGAACGGGTCGCAGAGTTCTCCCGAGACCACCAACTCCGACGAAAATCATAACCAGAGCTCAAGATGCAAAAAGTCGAGAATTCCGATTCCCATCTACGAAAGGATACAGAAAACCTCGAGAAGCGACGTGCAAATGAGACTGACAGGTGGCGACGGGCGGCGCGGTTCCCCGCCACCCGGCGGCTGCCTGCTGGCCGATATGCTTCTGCAAGCGCTGTCCGACGAGACGACGTGCGTTTCCGCCACGCCGTCGCTGGCACCCAGCGAGCCGCGCTCGCGCTCCAATTCTCTGCGCTTCAAACGCGTCTTCGATATCATCCCGGAGGAGCGCAGCAGTCTCAGTTTCGACTCTTCCGAGGACACGGAGCTCTTGCGCCGCGCCTCCGCACCAGAAGTGGTCGCGTCGGAGCCTCTCCTTCCGCCCTCTCTCCCCCCCGAACCCGCGGCTGAGTCTCCGCCCACGCCGTGCCTCACCAAGAGTACGCGCAGCGCGGGGACGTCACCACTCGCCCTGGCGAACGAAGATCGCGCGCACCACCTGCGCTCGCAGACCACCATGACTTCTCCTTGCAGCAAGTCGGCGGCGACCAGCCCCCTGCGGCCGCCCGCGCCCCCCGCGCCTCTCCGCCCCTCGCGCACAGGTATAGTGTGTGCACTCCGCCCCCCCGCGCACCACCGCACCGCTTCGCTCGTCGTAGAGTAGCCGAGCGGCCCCTCGCCGCACGACTCGCACAAACATAGTTTCAGACATTTGCACGAACAATCGTTCCGAGAAGTCTTCCATCAGGGTCGCATCGCCTCGGGTACACTCGCCACTCGCAGCGTAGAAGACGAAGTCGCACCGATGTTAAAGCACATTATTATACATCGAAACGAGTCAAAACGTACTAAATACTCTCGAAATGTAAACGCTTAAATGTTATCTATAGATCGAAATATAAATACTGTTGAAAGTTAAGAAATCGTTTCATTCACCTAAGGTCGAAAGGAGGACATCAGAGAGAGAATCGAAGAGATGGAAAAGAAGTATAGCGTACTTCCCCGGGGCAGTTCTCGCGGGGCCCCCCCGACCTTAGTCGGCGCGCGGCCTCCTTCGGAGGCTTGTTCCGCGTGGGAGGCACGCGAGCGCCGTCTCGCCCCCGAGTCAGCGCGCGGGGGGTGCGGGCTCCGGGCGGGCGCCAGCAGCTCCAGCGACAGCGGCGACTCGGGCGGGTCGCTGCTGTGCTCGCTGGCGCCGCGATGGCTGTCGGGGCAGGCGCGCACGCGACGCCGCGCCCGCCGCCCCGCGCCCGCCCCGCCTCCGCCGCCGCCTCCGCCGCCGCCACCGCCGCCGGTCACCGATCGTACCGACCCGGGGCCAGGTGACTTTCGTTTTTAAGATGTATTGACGGATTTAGAACTAGTGACTCTGTGGGCTGAAATATTATTTTCTCCGAATTAAGACCCCCTTTTTTTATTGTTCATGATAGGCCGACGTTTGACCACTATCGCACTTGACGGAAAGTGAAGTTGCGGTCGACGATGGAGCACGCCTGCCTAGAACGGTTATCCCGTTCACTCTTGACTTGAATACGTCCAGATTATGCCTATCGGGAAACACAGACTCGGGCAAGGAATTACACTTCGTACGCATGATGAATGGGGAAGCAAAACGTTTCGTGCGCGCTGTTGGAACATCTACCATAGAGTTCTATTGTTTCAAGTGTCTCAGGCTGGTGCTTCGCTGAGCCATCCCAAAGATGAGAGCAGTACTCCATACACCGTACACGAACGGATGTATGCTTGATTTAAGTTCTTGATATAATTCCAAGCTTTTTAGGGTCTAGTTGAGCTTTTGACTGAAACTGATAGTTGACGTAAGGGTAATGCCAAGTAACTCTAGATGGTCCGTTACTAGTAATGATACATTTCTGAAAGTAGGAGTCGATTGAAATCGGCTCCTTTTGGTAGAGAATAGACACGCCTGAGTCTTGGTGACATTAAACCTGAGACCAGGTTGGCATCGCCCCAAACGGAGGGTGTTTTTAAGAACAAGTCTAAACGCTTCACCATGACTTTTCTTTGAGACTCTATTTGCGTTCCATTAGCTCCTGCATTAGATACGTTGCTCTCTACAACTGTGCTATCATCTGCATACCCAAAGATCCTGGGTTTTAGCAGGTCATTGATGTGCAACTGAAAAAGCGTCGCAGAGAGAACTGACCCTTGAGGAACCCCGTATCTCCGCTATTTTAAAATATTCCAAAAAAATGTCGACTAAAAAAACCATTTAATTATCGAACCTGCTCACAAAATTTTACGCGAATCGGTTGAGAAACGACCGGTCAAGCCGGACCTCTGGACATACGAAAGCATGTTTGCCAAGTTAAACAGGAGACGCTTCGCTCGCGCTACTCGCTCGGTCAATAACCCAAATGTAGAACAAATATGCTCAAACATTCTCCTTGTATAGAATGTGCGAAAGCTACAATAATGAATGTAAAAAACGTGATTATAAAAAACGTATTACCAGGGGACCTAAGGCAACGAGCGGAGGAATAGGGCGTGTGTACTTTGTGCTATGTACACAGGAAATTATGTCCTCACTGCGGCTCAAGTGGGATTACAATACCGATCGTACGGGGATATTGCATCAACTTTATAATGATCAGTTCATAGGGTTGGGTTTATAAAGCCCCCTTTTATTTATAGCTTGCAGTAGTAACGAGACACAATTCAGTGTCAGCAGCGGGTGACGAGAAGGCGGTAATCACTTGGATGTCCGGGTATGATGAGTGGTGAGGTGTAGGATGGATGTTGGTTGCCCAACAACACCGACTGATGAGGAGCCTATTGCATCCCGTACCTTGAACTGCAATCAACATCCGAGAAATTAGGGACTTACCTCATTTGCCACAGTACTTACCACCTCTTACATTTAAAAGGAAAATAAGAAAAGGGATACATACTATAAGCCAAAAGTCTGTGAGACGGCCATCAAGCAATCCAGATCGGTGTTTAAGAAAATATTATTAATAAAAAAATGTTACGATAGGTACTGCTACATTATAATTACAAAATATTTTTAACACTTACCCAATAAGGGGTTAATAAATCGTTTATGAAACTCGTGTCAGAATTATCTTACGACATTATGTTGTCTATACTAATCTATACTAATAATATTATAAAGAGGTAAAGTTTGTTAATTTGTTTGTATGTAAAAGGTAATCTCTAAAAGTACTGATCCGATTCAAAAAAATATTTCAATAAAAGATAGCTAGTTACACTAACCCTAAGTGACATAGGCTATGTTTTATTGGGATAAAAGTTAGTTATCAGTTAATAAGACAAGTCGGACAAAAAATTGCTAACTGGCCGCTTTATCGGCATACGCTGACTAAACAGTTAGACACAGGTGAATACGATGTATCCCAAAAATTTAGGCCTTCATGAGTTTTACAAAAAAAACTGCAATAGCATATATCTAACTTGTATATTTCGCTCAGAAAAAATATTCATCTTCTTAGGTAGTGCACCAAAATATAATTTGCTCTTTACTGCTTTTAATTTGGACATATAGTCTAGGAGAAATCGTTAAATATATTTGAGGGTGAAAACGATAGGTCACAGAATAAGTAACAGTTAATGCGTAATCAGGCAATCTTCTACGTTTTGAACCGACTTACATAAGGAGGACATAAATTCGACTGTTTTTTTTGTTTAGTCGTTTATAACTTATCATTGAACTTTGAACTGCCCGCCAGCGTAGTAAGGTGGGCGTTTGCCTTTTAAGTACCGGGTTTGATTCCCGCTGGGAACACAGGTGTTTTCCCCACGGGAAATTTGTGTTTCTGGTTTTGAGTATGTTGTGTAAATCTTGGATGTTTATGGCCTCACGATACAAGTCATTGAACTTAGAGTAAGGCTGTGAATGTGAAAGCATTTTTGGGTGTTTTTTTTAATATTTTGTATCCGGCCGACGCCGGGTGGGTCGTTTTTGAACTTTGAACTTTGTTCGCTGGTGTAGATGGGTGCACGTTCGCCTTCAAAGCAGCGGGTTCGATTCCTGGTTGGAATAGAAGATTTCTAACCACGGGAATTTGTGTTCCTGGTTTTGAGTATGTTGTGAATATTGTGTGAATCTTGTATGTTTACGGCCCCACGATACAGGTCATTGTATCGTGGGGCCGTAAATCAACTTAGTGTGGGGCTGTGAATGTGGAAGTGTTTATGTATATATTTTTAAGCAGGCGACGACGGTGGGTCTTTGAACTTTGAACTACCCGCTGGCAAGTAACTGTCAAGTAAACTATGGCAACAGCTGCTAAAATAATAGCACTCGTAGCTGCCATAACTGCTAAGAGTGGTAAGTGAAACGGGATACCTCTCCGACGCCGACCGAGTGGTGGTGAAATCCACTCGGCGGTTCCCTTAAGGACCACAACGGGGCTCACAGAAAGAAACCTCGGCTCGCTCTTATCGTCTCGTTCGACAGCGTAGTCATTGAGGACCTACGCTGTCCAACGAGATCTCTCCACAGCACGTCAACACTTGAGCCGGGCCACACCTGAAGTTTAGGGGTGTCCCGGGGAGGTCTCAAGGTCGCGTGCCGGTACCCGCCGGCCGAGTTGCAAAGTGTCCCACTCGGCGGGCCTCTTCCGGACCACAATTGGGCTCACAGAATGGGACCTGGCCCTGAATACTCCCGACTCATTCAACAGCGAAAATGGGTCTAATGCTGGTGAACGAGACTCCTTCTCACACTCCAACACTCAAATGCAGAGAAGTTTTAAAACCCTCTGCACCCGAGGTCTCCAGCAGCGGACCGACACAATCCATCCCATTCGCCAGCAAAAGCATCACCTTTGCTGGCAAATAGGACCCTCCACAACACACCGACACTCGGATGCAAGCGAGAACTACATCTCGCTTCCATCCGAGGTCCCAGGGCTTTTAGGCGGCTTCGCAGTGAAGCCCTCCCCCTCTTGAGGCTCCAGCACTCAGCCAATAAGATCCCATAAAGAGAAGTTATTTACTGAAGGCCTTCACCCTCCTCCCCCGCAAGGCTACTAGCTCTCGGCTAACAATATCCCACAAGGAGAAATTATTAACCGAAAATGTTCACCCTGCAATCCGGCAACCGCCAGACCCACCGCGGAGCTCATCTCCGAGCCCGCTTTTTTATATATTTTTACATACTTTGCTAAATATCAAAGGGACACGAAGAGCAAGCCACCGTTCCAGACCTTTCGCTTACTGTCAACAAGATCCCACAAGGAGAAGTTGTTGACAGTTACCCAGGGTGCACCGACACGTATTGCTACTATTTCCCCCGAACGTATCCAGAAAGAACTAGTAGCATCCGGTTCACGAGGAGGTATTCTGGACCGGCACCCCTAGTATCTAACACCTACGCCAACCTAGGTTGGTAAGTATCTAACATTCTCGTAATTCATGAATAGCTGTGACCTCTCCTGACCTCTCGTCACATGTTAGTTCAATGATTCCGTAGTACTTAGCAATCGTAGCAGTCATAAGCTATTATTTTAGCAGCTGTCAATCATCTGTCTATGTCATCACAATTTATAGCTGTTCCAAGTGATGATAAATATTATTTTGTGAGTAATGTAATGAATTGATTATTTTTTTAACTTTTGATTTAGATTCAATAAAGACCAAAGTCACATAAACGCATGAATTTCGTGTCACGAATGTGACTATTTCAAATAAAAAATGGAAGTAAAGTAGGGTTAAAATAGGGTATTTTATTTGCTTTTTTATTAATAAACGTAAATAAAAATCTAAATTCCGCTACATTATGTGTCAATAATATTACGTGCCTGATGTTTAGGCATATTTAACTAATCGATTCAATTTAAATTGATCAGTGTATAAGGAGCTTAAATTTTACTTTGTTGTCGTTTTTACTAAAACTAAGTTCTGAAGATTAAATATTCTCAAATTTCTGAATTTTAAAAGAAATTTTAAAAAATCTGTTACATTATGTGACAATTCCAAAAATTGATCTTTATTTAACAAATATAAAACAGTATGAAATCTTTTCTCAAGATAGTAAATTAGGCGCTCAAAATCTTCGATTATTCACTGAACGTGCGAAATGGCTCTTAACATTGTATCTCTTTCTCATTTCTCGCTTCTTCGATGAGCCTTGCTGCTGAATTATACGAGGGCTGGGAAGGAAGGGGAAGCTGGCTTCCGTATAGCTATCGGAAACGTACGAAACTTTATTCAAATAGAATACGCCTGTGAAAAAGCTCAGTCAGCTTCGTCAGGTGTTGGAAACGATATACCTACATTATGTTTTCTTCAAGTAAGTAAAATACTTGCATTAATGCAAAGAGCCGCAGCATTTTATTTACACATGCTAATACTAGTGAATAAAGTTTCGTAGGTTTTCGATAGCTTTACGGATGCCAGCCTTCGAGCTAATGGTATAACAAGGTTAGTGCTTCCGATTTTCATATAAAAGGTGTCAATGTTAATAACGATACAAAGGCGATAGGAGATTTTCAAAAGCGTTCGTGTTGCCGAATTCAGTTAACTTTTAGCACTGTAGAGGCGCTGATCAAAGGTTATACAAATGTATGAACACTTTCTTGCAAGTTATTCGTGCTCTGTGAAGCTATAAGTGTCGGCTATCTCTACAACTGGTTTATTCATTAATCTTGTGAGATATGGCATCACGCAGTAGGGTCACGGACCATTATTGAAACTGGAGCAGCCCACACTTGATCTGTAACATTGATGTAGGTAGAGGCAGAGAGTGACATCGGTGTTGGTGTGCGCAGATGCAGGGCCGGAGTCGGGCGGGTGGTCGGTGACGGTGGCTGGCTCGTGCCGCGCCGCGCTGCCCGCCGACGTCGAGATGCGGCTGCGCTTCCCTCATGACCACCGCCCCCCTCCGCATCCCCCTGCTCTCGCCGCACACCACGCCTCCGCCGCTTACCAGGTACACTGAATAACTCGATACATTATTGTATTTTTTTTGTTCGCGACAGGCAAACCTTTGACCGCTATCGTGGTGGACATATCACAATGTTATAAGTGTGTAAGTATGTTTGTTTCTCTTCACGATGTAACGGCTGAACGGATTTGTATGAAATTTGGAATGTATATAGCTTATATCTAGTCTTAACACATAGGCTACTTTTTAACTTAATATACGCTGACAAAGCCGCGGTGTACGGCTGGTTGTTTACAAAAAAATGCTTTGACAGGAGAATTTGAGATGATATTTTTGTTGGGTGAAAAATTAGTTATTATTTCGAGAATAGATAGAGGGTGGGTAAAGCTCACCTGGCAACACAAAGTATAGTCGTAGACGTTACAGGAGTGTCGTTGCGTGCAATGCGAGGCGTGTGCCGGCGGACGAGCCGCCCTGCCCCCCGCGCACCCTGCGCCCCCCGCACTCGCCCCTGACGGGACACTCACGCTCACCATGAAGAAAGAGGAGCAAGGTAACTTGCTGGCCAAGATCTCTGTTGTCTTGTCATCAGAGATGCTAAAGATGCTTTTAAACCATCCCTGACAAGATTGTATTCTACTAACACCTCATCCTACATTTTTAGCAGTAGATACACTTACCCGGTTATATTTGTTAAAATCTATACTGTACGCTAGAAGACATCTAGTCATGCAATGGTCACATAGTTATGTATTGTTCTACACAGATTCCTCAATTCTTGCGTCGAAGAGTTTGAGGAAGTCTTCAGAACAGCTGCCGGAACTGGAAACGTACCGCGCCTCGCGCACTAAGCTTAAGAGCTCCGTCAAGGTACTCGTGTATTTTCACTCATTAATTTATTTAGGAAGAGGGATCCGTAGAAGTAGTTGGCTGAACTGCTCACTGGCATAGCCGAGCGCGCGTTCGCTTTCTATGCAGTGGGTATCGGGTTCGATCCCGGTGGAAATACATTTTCTTTCCTCAAGAATAATATGTGTTCCTGGTTCTGGGAGTGATGTGAATGTGTCCGGAACCCACGTCACAAGTATTGAACTTAGTGTGGGCTGTGCATGTGAAAGCCATTATTTAGTAATGCTTTTTTTAACGACGTACTTATTACGGTTGGCACATTGTTGAAATTACAATCTAGCGTTAAGCCTAATAAGTAATTAAAATTTGACCTAAACTAAGTAAACATTTGACCTTTTTTTATGCTGGATAGGCAAGCATTTTACTACTATCTTACCTGATAGACAGTGACCTTAGCTAAGTACAGTAGTTTAGTAAGACTATGTCCAATAACAGTTTTCTTACTGTGTCTATTAAAGGGAAGACAGTTTTTTATACAGGATAGGCAAACATTTGACCACTATCTCACCTGATGGTAAGTGATGATGCGATCGACAATAGGAGAAGATCGAATACTGTTCACTTGTGACTTAAACAGATAATATTTATCACTAGCCGTGCCCCGCAATTGTGCTCACGTTGATCAAGTTAAAAAGTAGTCTATGTGTTAATCCTAGGTTTAAGCTACTTACATTCCAAATTTCATCTAAATCCGTTCACACCGTTACAGCCTGAAGAAGGAACAAACACACTTACACACAAACTTTCGGGCTATAATATAAAAAAAGAAAGAAAGAAAACAAATTAAATCGAGACAACACGCGACGTTACATTTTTACATAAAACAACAAGACAAAGCACATAACAAAATACAAAAATATAAAAAAACAATATAACGCCGCGTGATGTCACGAATGAGGTTCCGACTCGGCATATCACTAGGTAAGTAGGTGGGCAGGGCCATGTTAAGTATATTGATTGGAGTCGACTCCACATTTAATTAGAACTGGCCCCTGGCGTTTGTTGTGCGTCTGCCTCAAGGGCCATTTATTATTCGGGTTCAGGGTGTGAGTGTGGAGATTAGAATGTTTCCAGCACCCACGTCACAAATCTTGGACTCAGTGTGGGGCTGTGAGTGTGAAAGCGTTTATGTTCATTAATTAAATTCCTTGTTTGACAGAAGACCACGACCTCATTTCTTTATGCTTCATAATTCTAGTGAATCATCTAGAAATCTAAAGTAACCTGTAGAGTGCATGCTTTGGCCATAAATCAAAGGCGCGCATGCAGAGCGCGCGGCCGCGACGCTGTCGTGGCGTGTATTTACATCCAGAAGGCGGTTGTTTCAGACGCGGCGGGGGTACTCCCTGCACTGCTGGCTGCCCGACGACGCGCCCGCGCCCATCAGGTACTTACCACATTATATCCTCCGAGCACAGCATACATGATGCAATGTCCCACTTAGGTGTGCCACCAAATTGTTGCTTAGAGGTGGAACCGAAATGCCTCGGGGTGGCCTGATACCCAAGACGCCGCGTCCTCAGGTGGCGGATAAGGAAACGCCCGTTGAGAAGTAAACATTAATTGCACCGTTTGTCTTCAGGGTCAATAACGGACTATCGGTGCTGGGGTGTGCAATCATACCGGAGCTGAAACCACGCGTACCGACCATGAGCGAGCGTGATCTCACGCGTGTCTACACTCCACGGCACTACTTGCGCTCCTGAGCAGCCGCGCCAAGTCCGCCCCTGTTCCTCGCTCCTGTAAACTACTGTATTGTAATCTTAATAAGTATTTGTATTTGTGATCTAATCGAACCCAATTTGTTAAGTTTGAATAATAACTTTTACATACTAAGTAAGTACTACTATACTTCTACCCTTATCCGTATATGTTTGGATAATATGAATTTTATTAATGTTTTATAACGAAATAAAGCAAACTAATTATATCTCATTATTTTATTTCTCGTCTATTATTTGATATTGACATTAGAATGGAGGGTGATTTTAAATTTTAATTAATTTGACAATATTTATAAATTGGTTATTAAATTTTATTGTATAAAAAAAATACCTAAAAATATCTAACCTAAACTAAATCACCCACACAACCTTGTCGATTAGTTCCTGAGAAAAAAAGCTAATAATGTTTTCTAGCGGGTGTATCTTAATTAATCAAACTGTACCTCGTACCAAGAACATCTCCCAAAACTGTACTATTCTATACCTCCGCTACAAAAATCAATACCTCTAGTTGTAGCGAAATGAACGTACACAATCATATTGACATCAAAACGGCGGGTATGCTGAATCAAGTCTAGAAATACTAAACGTAGCAACACCACAGCCACATTTCAGGTTTATAGGGATTTGCAGAAATGCTCAAGCCTAATCGACGTCAGCGCATGCTCTACTTCCCTCCTTCATAGAGTCACCGACTGGAAAGCTTCTGCTCCCTCTCGGACCATAGAGCCATTGTGTTCCAAGTGAATTGCTGTAGATCGAACTTTGCGGAAGAATACAGCAAAAACACAACCAGGAAATATGACACTAAAAGAGCAGATTGGGACACTTTTAAGAAATGCCTTCATATTCAATTGCGGAACGATAACATCACACAAACACACTTTCTATATTTGACAATTTTCTATTCAAGTGTACCATTGTGTTATACATATCATAGAAAGTACTCCATGTGTTGATGTCCCCATTAAATTGCAAAAGATTCAATCGAGGCAATTTCACTGATAAGTCAGTACGATTCGATTCTAATTCCGTTCCGGAAACGCTAGGAACGGAAGTAAGCATTGAGTGAATTTCTAAAATTTTAAAGTATTTGCTGTCGACATCATGCCGAATGCCATCCTCATCATCTAATAACGATTCATCCGAAATTTCAGAACAAATCTTCAAATGTTGTGATTCAAAACTGGCTATATAATTATCGAGTCGACTGTACCGCGATAGGAAAATAGGCAGTCGCGAGATATTATTTTCAGCCTCTAAAGCGGCTGATAAACATTCATTAATCCTTTTTATAGCAACATCGCGCTTCAACTCTAAACTACGTCTAGCTACAGCTTTCGACATCGTAAACAATAACTGTTAATTAAAAACGACAAAGAAAAATATTTATTGTTTCTATTTTATTGCAATGGACTGTATTCAAGTACGTTATTAACAGCTGATAAGCTTAAGATTCTCGCTTGCTATATTTATAACGAAATCACTATGAATAAATAACGAATAGGTAATAGAAAATTAACAGTAATATGTTACTAACAAAATATAACTACAATGGATTTTAACGTGAATGTTTTAAGCGATTTATGCTCGACATGTAAACAAAAGTCTATTCTCTTTCAAATAAATTGCATCGGTAGTTAAGCCTATCTGTTTTCTACCAAACGGGTGCAATTATTAACCGACTAAATACAATATTATGCAAAATGGCAAACTATAAAAAGGACAAAGATGAACCACTCAATTTAACCGTACTAGCACGATTGCATCATCCAAATACATAGCGAAAATGCGATAATTAATGCAAAAATACAACAAAATATAATTAGTTTGAGCCTCAATCTACCACGATGTGCTTGTTTACAAGTAGTTTTTTGCAAAATATGACGAAATACGACTACGAATTGCGATTACGTAACCGACTATTCTTGTCAACGTAATGGCCGACAATTATTCTATTAAATTACCTCAAATACGAAAGTTGACTATGACTTACTACTGAATTGTAAAGAAAACCGATAAACGAATGATAAATAAGCGTAGATCCGAGCGATCTACCTATTACTTACCTACAATATGCTTTCGTGTGCAGTTCGACATAGGAAAATACGCGGTTGCTATGCCGGCAAATTATCTACCTACTAGAATTATGCGCCACGAAAGCCTATAACAAATAAACGTAAAACCGATTGTTCCACCAAATTATTTGCTACAGACGAATATAAGCTATCGACAGTTTTATGTGTACACGAATTATCACTTCTTATGATGTAACAGGGCAGCTGTTAACATCATTGAAGGATCCGGTTAGAAGGCCAATGCTTACGCACCCTCGCGAGTCGAGGGACGTCTTGGGCAGTAGCCCCGAGTTGTGCTGGTTATGACAAACAAATGTACACAAATTCCACCAAAGAGAGAAGCAGATGCTCAGTTAATGCAAACCAACTCACCGAAACACCTGGCAGTCCTCGCGTGGCGGGCCCGCCAATAACTATTCACATGAATCTTCACAAATCACAAAGGTTTCTTAGGTTTAACGGAGATGATCGAAGGTTATGATAGGGAACACTTCCTCAATTCGCGGTAGATTGTAGACTCGTGCGTGGTCGAAAAGCAAGTGGCAGCACACCTTACAAACTACCCTCAATTTGGTGAGAAATATCAAAGTTGCGATTAGCAAAGGTGAAGCTACCTACATAAAACTGTCGATATTATAATAACAAAAAAAATACGATAAACGGAGATTCAACAAGCACGTTACATACAGAATAAGAAATAGATAGACTCGTCGAAGACTTCACACAATATGTTACAGAAGCATTTAAGGAAGCAATCCCAAGTCTAACTAAGAAGAAGATAAGCAAGGTTGGTAAATGGTGGAACAACTATCTGAGCGCAATGAAGCGTGAGATCACAAGACTTCGACACAAGATCGGCAATGCTAATCCTTGGAGAAAACTCTTTGTAGTTGTAGTATACACGAAAGCCAAAGAAGATTATAAAAAAGCTATAGAAGAGACACTAACAATTTTTTTTAAACTGACTTTTGGTCACACCGAAGACAAACTGATTCGAATTTCTGAATTTAATAATTATTTTATAAATTTGACATCAAATCTCAATTCTGACATAAACTTAAGCAACATAAAATTAAATAAACATAAAAATAACCCAAAAACTTTATTTTTAAATCCTGTTGATGAAAGTGAGGTTTATAATATAATTATGGCATTAAAAAACAGTAAAACTAGTGGCTGCGACGATATCACCACAAATGCTCTTAAGTGCTGTGCCATTTCAATCTGTCAACCTCTGGCACATATCATAAACATGTCTTTCAGTGAAGGTTACTTTCCTGAACAGTTGAAATTAGCTATTGTTAAGCCAGTATTTAAAAAAGGTGATAAGTCTAATCCAAACAATTACAGACCTATAGCTATTCTCCCTATCATTTCTAAAATACTAGAAAAGGCAATGTTAGCCAGACTAAATAACTTTCTTACGAAGTATAAGATACTGCAAAAAGAACAATTTGGTTTTCGGAAAGGAAGCTCAACTGCACTTGCAGGCTTTAATCTAGTCAAATTAGTCACAGAAAGCATAAACAATGGTACCCCTATGGTATCGCTGTTTCTTGATATGAGTAAAGCTTTTGATTTTGTCAATCATCCCGTTCTATTACATAAATTAGACTACTATGGCATTAGAGGAAAAGCTTTAGAATGGCTATCTAGCTACTTAAAAGATAGAAAACAATATGTCGAGGTTACGAAGACAGTTCCCAATTCGCAAAATAGACTTTTACGACAAAAATTTAAATCAGAACTACTCACAAATAATACTGGCGTGCCCCAGGGGAGTATCCTTGGCCCATTGCTTTTTTTAGTATATATAAATGATCTTCCTGAAGCAACCCCACATAAATGTATACTTTTTGCTGATGATACCACTATAATGGTAAAATGTGACGAAAAACAACAATCCCAAATATCGGTAAGCAAAGCCCTAACAGATGTAATTTGTTGGATGGAAAATAATAATTTAAGTATAAATATAAATAAAACAAAAATTGTTCAATTTAATTCATATAACACGAATCCAGTTAAATTTGACATATATTATAAAAATGAAAAAGTTGATGAAGTTGACACAGTAAATTTTTTAGGAATTAGTATTGACAAACACCTTAATTGGAAATCGCATGTTGACCAAATATGTAAAAAACTAGACAGATATGTATTTGCATTAAAAAGAATTAGGCAGACCGTTTCGATGGAGGCTGCATTAGCAGCTTACCATGGTTATGTGTCATCCATACTTAGCTATGGTCTCATATTATGGGGTAATTCTGTTGACATTGAGCGAGTTTTTATTATACAAAAGAGATGCATTAGGGTGATTAATAAAGCATGGTTTAGGGATAGTTGTAGGCCATTATTCAAAAAATGTAACGTGCTTCCTCTAGCTTGCATCTACATTAGAGATATTTGTATTTTTACAAAAACGTACCCAGCATATTTTAAAAATCGCAGTGACATTTATAAAAAACAAAAGCGTGCAAAATTCACCTCACTATTATATCAACCTACTTGTCAAAAATATATTTACAAAAAGAACGTATATCATATGTGTATATCTTTATATAATAAAATACCTAACGATATAAAAATTTTAGAAGGCAATAGTTTTAAGAAGAATTTGAGTGACTGGCTATTAAGTAATTGTTTTTATACTATTAACGAATTTATGAAATTTAGAGACAATAATATTTTTTAATATTTGCACGTCTGCATGCAGGCTGAATACATTGTACATAATATTATTTATAAGACCTTTTTGACATGTATTCTGGCAAATAAACGTTTGAGTTTGAGTTTGAGATCCCAAAACAGCCAGATACTTAACGAAAAGGCAGTTCTTAATCTAGTACATATTTATCTTAAGTCTATGATCGTATTCTTAATTCTTAACTATGTTAAAGGCTTAATTGTATCATGTTTAGTTTTGTGCATACTTTTATCCAGTATAGTTCCTCCTATTTAGTCCTAGTAGTCTTCTTAGCTCCCGTCCCCATCTCCTTCCTCGTAATCCTCTTCTTCTCTTCCCTCATCCTCTCCATCCAGTCTCAAGAAGTGCCGGTTTAGGTTGTCAACCCCTAGCAGCGCCTTTCTAGACGGGATGAGGTCTTTCGGGCATCTCCCCAGGGGGGCCACCGTCCTTATAAAAAACGCCTGCGGGTATCTGTAATGACGTTGGGCCTGCCCTCCCAGGTAGGTGGACTGTCGGTTCCTATAGTGTCTGAGTATGTTGGGTCCTTTGAAATACTGAGCGCATAGAATGCACTGTGTCCCATTCTTTTTATTCAGGCCCAGACCCAGCTCACTGCGGGCCCCCCCGGACACCCCCGGTCTGCCATCCTTCGGCTCAGTGGTTTTGGTGCCCGTGGTGGTAGTCGTGCTGTCCGGGGAGGGCTCTGCTGCCGGAGTCTTGGCCTGCGGTGTCTGGTTGGCATTGCTTTCCTGAGATAGGGGTGGGAGCGGAACCGGTTTAAAGTTGTCCGGAAGCGGATTCAGAACAAAAATACTGTTCGGATTGAGCGGAATAAGTCTCTAGACCTCGCCTGCTTGGTGCTGGTTGAATTGAATCCGCTGAGGGACTGGCGTTATAGGCGAGAATCTTGGGTCGAAAACCTGTGTGAGGGGTGGTGCTCTGTATTGCGTTTGGGGGGGGGCTGCGGTTGTTGCTGTGTGCCCACGTTTTGCCTCACCCACTGGCAGGCCTCGTCATTCATCCTCGTGAGCATTTTATTATTGCTGATTAGTTCCTGTATTTGACCGTGTAAGAAATTATTAATAAACTTGCTCTTTTACTTCTACTTTTTCGTAGAGCCGACTGATTTCTTGTCTGAACACCTGTCCTGCCTACATAAGGTTCTTGAACTAGTGCAATCGATATCCCTTTCTCCTGTGCCGCTTGCAGGAACTAATTTGGAGCGCTGTAGGTTTGCTTGGATGTAGTTTAGCCTACCTGGTTTTTCCGTTGTACTTGAATTGGAGAACGACCTGCACACGTCAGAGCTGCCCTTAGCAGCAATAAGAGACTCAGGACCTCGCTATGTAGTCCCATCTCTGTCTTTCTTGGCACTCCGCACTAAACGCTGTGTGTGCAGTTTCTGTGCTCTCATTCTTTGCCTTGGTGCAGTTTACGCACCCGCTTTAGCTTTTATTGGACAGTCTCTTGATGTATGTATGCCGCTGCAGTATCCGCAGATGTTTTTCTCGGCTTTACATATGCCTTTTGTGTGTCCATATCCAAGACATTTTGTACACTGGACCAGTGGAGTCTGGTCTTCAATCAAGCTGCGTCTGATGCCCACATGTATCGTTCCCGCCTGCGTTAAGGTCTTCCATAATGGCGGTGAGAGTTCCAAGACTGGATGGCATTCGTGTGGGTTTCTGGCCCTTTTCCTGTATCGCACTTTGATGAGCTGCCCGGCCATATCGATGCTCTGCAAAAGATATTCATTTTGCGCTTTTATGAAGTCTATTATTTCTGCATCGCTATAGTTGGCCAGGACACCCCGGACGCATAACAAAGGGTTTATGTAAAAAAAAAAATATATATATAAATCAATCCCGCGTGGGCTTTTATCCAAAACAGTGCTACCTGTTTGTTCTGGTTTGTGCACTGTTTTAGATTGTAACGAGCCTCGGCGGCGAGCGGATGAAGTGAGTGGTTAGGTTAGGTTAGGTTACGGTTTATTTTTTTTTTCCCTACCCGTACCACCATCTATAAATGGCACCATTGGAGCGGCTAACCTCTTAAAGGATCAGAGACTTTATTCTGCATTTTTTCTTAATTTCAAAACATTCAATATATACACAAGTTATCTTAATCTAATACAGCGGTGGTTCTTAATTTAACACATTTTTATTTTACAATATTAGTATCTTATATTTCTAATTATGATTACTTTCTATTTATCCAAGCTTATTTTACTAATGCACAAATATATTGCTGTAATTCTATATATAGACATATATATATTCAGCAAACTTATCTATCCTTATTTCTATTAACAACATGTTTTATTATATATATACAGTAGTCGATAAAATCTTGTCGTTTATTTTTATCTTTAATACAATCTTGAGCGCTGTTTTTATTTAAATTTACGTTAATTGTTTGCTCAGCTTCATATCTATCTTTACCATACACGGGGCATTCAAAAAGGATGTGTTCTACGGACTCTATCTTACCCGGTTCGCAGATGCACGATGGGTCTTCCTTACACTTGAACCTAGTCAAGTATTCTGAAAACCCACCGTGCCCTGTCATAGCTTGAGTGAGTATGCCGGTTGGCTTTACTTGCTGAACAATTTTGAAGGCGCTTATTGCGTCAGGGAGGAACATTTTTGTCACGGCTGCTGTCTCTCTGGTTTTATATCGCCTATTCCATTCGCCGAGCGTTTCGGTTCGGATCAGTTTCCTGATATGCGAGATTGGGCAGAGTTCGTAGTGCGGTCTAGTTTTGGTTGCAAGAGCTGCCTCTTTTGCCCGTTCATCTGCTCGCTCGTTTCCCTCTATGCCTACGTGGGCCCTAATCCAGACTAAAAATACATTTTTATTCTGATCTTTACTGGTTCGTAGGTTATCACGTATCTCTACGGCAAGAGGGTGTTTGGAGCCATAGTTAATTATAGCTTCGAGAGATGACCTAGAGTCACTGTATATTCCAATGGATGGCTCTCTGCTCTTCAAAATCTCCCTCGTGGCTATACATATGGCCAGTAATTCAGCCTGGTAGACGGTGCAGTATGGTGACAGTTTGATTTTTCGGGCTTTGGTCTCGGCTACGCAATTCCAAGTGGATATTGCGGCACCGACCTTGCCCTCAATCTTACTGCCATCTGTGAACATTCGGACTGCGTAATCGCTATGAATGTCCACCTGCTCTTGGTCTTCCAGACTTTTGAATTCCAGGTTCATATGCTCCGCCGGGTGAGGTGATTCTTCAGCTTTTGCCATTTTTTCCACCTCTCTGTCTCCTAGTTCCGGCCGGGGAACACCTCTCTTGGCCTCATACAGGGCTGCTGCCTCCTGTATCCTGAGGTCGAGTGGCAAGATTCCGGCTAGAACTAGTGCCGAGTTTAGGGAGACGGTCCGGTAGGCTCTGCACAGTTTTTGGGCAAAACCTCGCTGGACAGCGTTGAGGTGTTTCTGCATGCCCAGTTTGCGAGTTTGAGGTGCCCATACACTGGCCGCGTACATAATTATAGGTTCGACTGCGGCCGTGTATATACTACGTATCACCTCCGGGTTAAGACCCTAGCTGACCCTGGCGGCTCTGGACAGCTGCTTGTACACACGTTCAACGCCTTTTTGCATACGCTGGCTGCATGGCTGTTGAACGTGAGCTTGTGACTTAAAATGAGCCCCAAGATCTTTATCTCCCGCCCATGCCCAGGCGTGGTGTGTCAAACTTTAGCTTCCTCGTTATTACCATGGCCTTGGTTTTATGAGGTGCGAACCTGAGCTTGTTTTTGACACCCCACGCCAAGACATATGCGAGGGCGGCATTCGCCTGTCGTTCCACTTCTGATGCTGTGTCTCCTTGGAATACTAGGACGACGTCATCCGCAAATGCCTGGCAGTAGTCACCTCTTTTTTCGAGTCCCTGCAGCAGCGGGTCAAGAAGCAGGTTCCACAGAATTGGACCTCCGATAAACCCTTGCACGCAGCTTAAACTTCCTGTTACTCAAGTAGCTATCTACCAATCTCCTGGTGTTCAGGAGACACTTTTCTTCCGCCAACCGGACTCGTATTGCAGGCCACCAGGCGCTATCGAACGCGCCCTCAGTGATACAATTGTAACAAGTTTTTTATCGTCCAGCTTCGATCGTATATACTGGACGAGGACATAGAGGGCCGTCCTCCGTGCTCCTTTGTGGCATGAACCCATATTGGCGGCTGCTTAGCTTCGGAAGGATGTGCCACTTTAGTCTGTTTACGACTAGCTTTTCCAGAATTTTACCCATCACTGGCAACAACCACGACAAAATTTTCGGTTTTTTCGATATAACTCGGTGAAAAATATACTGATTCCGAAAATTTTTACACTATTTCTTTTCACTTGTTTGCCCGCACATAAAAATATATCACACTGCAATATTAGCACACTTTTTCTATTTTTGCCGATTTTAAAGGCGTGGAGCGGCTCAAAAGCTTAGTGCTTGGACTCACGGCTGGAGTGCGACTGGGTTTTTTTTTTTTTTTTTTTTTTTATACCGGGCGCGAAGGCCCGGCCAGCGTGTCGCGTCTCTGACATAATCAGAGAATTGTGTGCAAATATTTTTTTCAGTTTAGTCTTTATTTTCAAATAATCTTAGTCTAAAAACACACAATTATTATACAAAGGTAAAAATAAAGTCACATCATATAGGTCTAGTAAAAACTATCCTAAGTCAATACACATTATATTATCACATTACAGAGGTGTACGAATTTTCCAGAGCGCTAACCAAGGTGACGGCACCGTCAAGGCTGCAATAGCAGTATTCGATCACGACCTTGACGTGATACAATGCCCTGACTTTACCACAAACAATATCGTTGTGGTAAAGATCAGAACAAGCGCCTGGGAAATTGCAGTAGCCTCGTACTACTTCGAACCTAAACCGGCACCAATCGAGCCGTACTTGCAACAGATACACAAAATAGGACAAACTTTCCGCCATAGGTTAGTAATAGGAGGCGACGCAAACGCCAAGAACTTATGGTAGGGAAGCCCGACCATCGATGGCAGAGGAGAAGACTTGGCTGGAGCCTTAGAAGAGGTGAACTTGCAGGTGCTCAATGTGGGCGATATCCCAACTTTTGATACCATCAGAGGTGATACGCGCTACACCAGCTTTGTGGACGTCACAGCCTTTACACAGTTGATATGCTCAACCTCGTGGACGATTGGAAAGTCGACGAAGGTGTCACTACTTCCGACCACAACACCATTTTCTTCAAAATTAACTTAGTAAAATCAATTAGCATTGATGTGGCCAGAACAACCAGGATTTTGGTTAGGTTAGGTTAGGTTAGGTTAGGTTAGGTTAGGTTTTTTTTTTTTTTTTTTATTACCGGGCGCTGAGGCCCGGCCAGCGTGTCGCGTCTCTGACTTAATCAGAGATTTGTGTGCAATAATTTTTTCAAATCTACAATTTTATTTAATACATTTATTCTTAGTCTAGTAAAAACACACATTATATAATATTACATATTATTCGTTAAAAATTAGTCATATTCTTAATCTAGCTATACACTTATGTCAGTCTTTTATCTTTTACACAGTAAAATTGTCGATAAATGTATACATGATACTACTTATTTCTAGCTACAACCTTAGTTACTACATGTATACAATAATCCAGGAAATAGTCCCGGATGTCTTTATCAAAAAGAATCTTAGGCATATTATCGACAGTTACATTACATCTTATTATTTGTTCTACCTCGTACCTCTCCCGTCCGTAGACTGGGCATTCTGACAGGACATGTACTACATTTTCTAGTTTGCTCGGCTCACAAATACAAGCCGGGCTATCTTTACATTTAAAATCGTTCAGATATCCGGAGAAGCCGCCATGTCCCGTCAGTACCTGGGTTAAAATTCCGACAGGTTCAATTTTCCGAACAATGCCAAAGGCCTGGAGCGCGTCGGGGAAGAACAATTTAGTAGTTGTAGCCGTGTCCCCTGACTTATACCTCCGGTTCCATTCGTCACGCGTACATAAGCGAATTTGTCGCTTGACGAATGATATCGGAACTCGGTCATAGTCAGGTTTCGTTTTCGCTGTCAGTGCTGCGGCCTTTGCCAATTCATCCGCTCTTTCGTTGCCTATCAATCCCGCGTGGGCTTTTATCCAAAACAGTGCTACCTGTTTGTTCTGGTTTGTGCACTGTTTTAGATTATAACGAGCCTCGGCGGCGAGCGGATGAAGTGAGTGGGAGTTTACAACGGTTTCCAAGGATGACCTTGAATCGCTGTAAACCCCGAAGCTCGTTTCTGGGCGTTTGAGTATTTCCCTGGTTGCTCTACAAATGGCGAGCAATTCAGCCTGGTAAACCGTGCCGTAGGACGGCAGTTTCATCTTGAGGCTCTTGGTTTCGGCGCCATTGGTCCAGAAGGACAATGCCGCCCCTACCTTGCCGTCGATCTTACTGCCGTCCGTGAATATACATACCTCTTGGTTGCCGTGTATATCCACTTGGTTTTGGTCTGCCAGGCACACGAATTGCAAGCCTTTTTGTTCCGCTGGGTGGGGAATCTCGCTGAATGCTGTCTTCCGCTCTATCTCTCTGTCCACCAGTGTCGCCGGTAGTCTGCCCCTCTTCGCCTCATACAGGGCGGCTGCCTCTTGTATTCGGAGGTCGAGGGGGAGCAAACCAGTCAGCACTAGTGCGGAATTGAGAGAGACAGTTCGGTAGGCCTTGCAAAGCTTTTGCGCGAACCCTCTTTGGACAGCATTCAGTTGTTTTTGAACGCCCAGTTTTTTGGTCGCAGACGCCCAAGCGCTTGCGGCATACATAATAATTGGCTCTACAACTGCGGTGTATATGATGCGTATTACCTCCGGATGGAGGCCCCAGCTAACCCGGGCCGCCTTTGACAACTGCTTGTACACATTTAATGCCTTCTTACATACATTTGAAGCGTGGGCATTAAATGTCAGCTTGTTGTCAATGGTCAGCCCTAGTATCTTGATTTCCTTTGACATGCCGATGCCTACATCTCCCATGGTCAGAATCGGAGTGTCGCATTTAAGCTTACGCGTGATGACCATCGCGTTAGTTTTTTGTGGTGCAAACTTAAGCTTATTCGCGACACCCCAACTCTGAACATAGGCGAGAGCATCGTTCGCACGTCGCTGGACCTCAAGAGCGGTGTCTCCATCGAACACCAACACCACATCGTCTGCAAAAGCCTGACAATAATCTCCGCGCTGCTCCAGACCCTTGAGAAGAGGATCGAGGAGGAGGTTCCAAAGGATAGGACCGCCGATCGATCCTTGTACGCATCCTTTGGTCGTGTTCTTGGTCACCTCCTCACCCGCATACCGCAGTTTGATCCTCCTCTGTTCAAGGTAGCTATCGATGACCCTTCTGATGTTTACCGGGCACCCTTCCTGAGCCAGGCGCACCCTTATGGCGGGCCACCAAGCGCTATCGAAGGCCCCCTCTATGTCCAACGATATCATTGTTACCAACTTTTTCTGGTCTAACAATCCTTGGATATATCCCAGTAGGACATAGAGGGAGTCCTCGGTGCTGCGCTGGGGCATAAAGCCATACTGGTGCGCGCTCATTTTCGGAATGGTGTGCCATTTCACCCTGCTCATGATCATCTTCTCAAGAATCTTTCCTAGCACTGGCAACAGTCCGATTGGTCTATATGACTTCGGACTGGTGTAGTCTGTCTTCCCAGGCTTTCTGAGTATCACCACTGTGGCCTCCTTCCAAGCTGCTGGGAAGTGACCCAATGTTAAACACTTATTTGCCAGTGATAGGAAAGTTTCCGGGTTCTGTGTGATGATCATTTTGCAGATATCTGCCGTCAGTCCATCTCCCCCCGGGGCCTTTTTCGGATTGAAACTGTTTGTGGCGGTCATTAGCTCGTCTATGGTAAACAGTGGGTCATGGTTCTCATCATGTTCCAATCTGTTTACCATATCCGCCAGTTCCCTGACCCGCTGATGTTCTGCGTTGTCAGTTTCCTCATTGTCCTCCGGGTAGAAGGTGTCCGCCAGCAGAATGGCTGATGCCCTTGGGTCCAGTACTGTGCTTTCCTTGATCAAAGGAAGGTCCTCTGTCCTCTTTGTGGTCCTACCTATCACCCTATATATACCCTCCCAAACACCCTCCCTATCCTGTCTTTCGCAAAAGCCCTTCCAACTACTTATTTGAGCTTTCTTTGCTTGTTCTTCATAATTTTGTTTTGCTTGCAGGTATTCCGTGACCACCTTCTCTCTGCGGACTGGTGCTGCACAGCGAATCCTTCGTTTTTTCGTGGCGACATCTTTTTTCAGTCTGGCGAGTACTTCAGACGACCATGGAAGAGTGAATTTAGTTTTTAATTTAATTTTTGGTATGCTAATGTTTGATGTTGTTATTATATTTTTAATAAATTTGTCCACAATTATTTCCAAATCTGTTTTATTTTCAATTTTTTCTATTTCAATTTTGTTTATGTTATCATTTGTTAGCAATTGGCCTAATTTCTCATGAAATTCTGGCCAATTTGCTTTCCTACTGTTAAACATTCTAGTTGTTCTGGCCACATCAATGCCATTTGATTTTACTAATTTAATTTTAAAAAGAATGGTGTTGTGGTCGGAAGTAGTGATACCCTCGTCGACTTTCCAGTCTTCCACGAAGTTGAGCATATCAACCGTGCAGGCTGTGACGTCCACAAAGCTGGTGTAGCGCGTATCCCCTCTGATTGTATCAAATGTCGGGATATCGCCCACGTTGAGCACCTGCAAGCAAACTTCCTCTAGAACACCGGCCAGGTCTTCGCCTCTGCTGTCGACGGTCGGGCTTCCCCACCATGAGCTCTTGGCGTTAGCGTCGCCTCCGACTATGAGCTTATGGCGGAAAGTTTGCCCTATCTTGTTAATCTGTTGCAAGTACGGCTCGATTGGTGTCGGTTTGGGTTCAAAGTAGTATGAGGCCACTACAATTTCCCAGGCGCTTGTTCTGATCTTTACCACAACGATGTTGTTTGTGGTAAAGTCAGGGCATTGTATGACGTCCAGCTGGCTGTCGAAAACTGCTATGGCCGCTTTTACGGTACCGTCACCTTGGTTAGCGCTCTGGAAAATTCGTACCCCCCTGTAGCTCCCCATTCTACCTCTACCCCCGACGTATCGTTCCTGCAACAGAGCAAAAGCCACCCTCCTATTGTACGCCTCAAGCATCAAATCCGCCGTAGCTAGTTCTTTACGCTGGAGATTTGCCTGGGCGACGAGGTATGGCTTATTGCTGTTTTGGACCTGTGTTAAGCATGAGGCTACCTCAGCAATAGGCTACCGCTGACCTAGCAAGTGCTTCCCACTTCCGCCTAATAACACATTCGCTGCTAAAGGCGTTGTGGTCCGTCTTGGGTTGCTTAGCATGAACGCAGTTGCAGCATGCAGGTGGCAGGTTTGCCAGCAAGTCCGCGCACTGAGCCTTCACATGGGGGCCTCCACAGTGGCTGCACTTCTCGATCGTTTCTTTACAGAAACGTCGTCCGTGGCCGTAGCCGAGACAAAGCGAGCATTGAACAAGCGGGGATTGATCAGCCACTCGCACTCGCTGCAGATCTATGTGCACCGTCTCGGCCTCGACCATGCGCTGCCACAGTTTAGGGGAGACCCTCATTACCACATGGCTGGTGTGCGGGTTCCTTGTCTTTTTCTTATAGGCGATATCCATTCTTTGGTTTTCTTTTGTTAACCCTACGAACAAGTTCTTGTTCTGATTTCTTAGTGCCCTCAGAACCTCCTCGTCACTATTGTACTGGAGTACGTCCCTGAGGATCACTAAGGGATCCTTGTTCTTAAGGTTAGGTTAGGTTAGGTTAGGTTAGGTTTTTTTTTTTTTTTTTTTTTTTTATTATATTAGCGTTGCTTTTTATTATGCAACGATTGATCCTTTTATATATTTTCTGTTTTAACATTAGCTTGGTTTTTTTTTTTTTTTTTTTTTTTTTTTTCCACTTTCCTGCTATAACAATATTTAGATTTGGACCACTGCCGCTGCAGCCTTTGACCTTTAGCGCCAGTGGTCCGATCACGTGTTATTTCTTTATTATGTAATTACATTGTTTAATATTATTTTTTAATTGAAATCGTTGACCCATTTGCCTTTGCTGCACGGCCTAGTGCCTGCTCAGCAAAAGCCAGGAAATGAGTCCGGCTGTCGTCATAGTCCAGGAGTTCGTGCAGGTTGTCATCTTTTATAATGCGACCCATTTTCCATTCGCATTCCAGCCTCTGAAGGTCATATTTTGGACAGGAAACTAGAATATGGACCATTGTTTCTTGAGACTGGCTGTCACAAGTGCAAAATGGGTCAGCTATGAGTTTAAACCTGTGCAAATAGTGTTTTATTCCAGAGTGACTTGTATATAATTGAGTTCTCAAGTTAGTAATTTTTAATTTGCTTAGGATTTTATAAGCCCTTTCTATATTTGGGAACAGGCGCTTTGTCTCCGCTGCTGTGGTGCCGTTTGAGTATCTGTTCTGCCATACCGCCTTGGTTCTGGCCCTGATGACGCGCTTTGCGTAGGACAGCGGAAACGCATCATACGTTGGAGCTGTTTTGAGTTTGAGGGCTGCTTCTTTCGCAATTTCATCCGCTCTTTCATTTCCTGTGATTTCATTGTGCGCTTTTATCCAGTAGAACTGTACTGCTGTACTTATTTTAGCAAGTTGCTCCTGAATCTCCAAAGCTATAGGATGTTGAGTTGCTGGGTCGCATATTGAATCTAGTGCAGATCGTGAGTCGCTCAAAATATTTGCTGCTTCGTACTTCGACAGGATGACCACTGCTTTTAGGATTGCTAGCAGCTCTGCCTGAAATACGCTGCAGTAGTCTTCTAGTCGGAGCTTCACATGATGGATTTCTGATTCATTAATCCATACAGAGACCCCTGCTCCTACTTTTCCTTGGATTTTGCTTCCATCCGTATAGGCTTTTGGAAAGTTATTTCCGATTTCTTCTGCTTCTTTTTGGCTGTTTATGCTTCCGTAATTCAGACGTTTCCTGAGAGAAGGATGTGGTAGCTGAAATGGGCTCATCCGTTTTTCTAAGGTTCGGCCTGGTAGCTCTTCTAGTGGTTTTCCCCGCTTCACTTCGTAGATCTCTGCATTTTCCTTCAAGCGTAGGTCCAGAGGCAGGATTCTTGCAATTAGGGTACTTGCTATGAGAGAGGTAGTTCTGTGAGCTCTACTTATTTTTAGCGCGAACATCCTGGTTAGGTTAGGTTAGGTTAGGTTAGGTTAGGTTAGGTTAGGTTAGGTTAGGTTAGGTTAGCTCCCCCATAAGCGCAGAGAACCTCCACGTGGTGCCCCTGGAAACTGTCTGAACCCGGTAACGCAGGTGTTCAGACAGGCTAATACTCTGCCTCACAGTTATCAAGTGCGGGAACTGTGAACGGGATGTCGAAACCATTGAGGGATTCGTCGGGGAGGTTTATAAAAGGCCCTTTTCAGGGCCCCTCCTCCGACATATCTACGGACCTCCTAGAGGCCGTAGAAGGAAAAGGCCCTTCTCAGGGCCACTCCTACCCTCCAGCGGACCTCCTAGAGGCTTCAATGGAGGGTGCGGGAGTGTTGTCGGAGTTGTCCGAAGTAGACGGGGTTGAGGGTAGTTGCCGAAAGCGGCCGTCTTCTTCGTGCTTCGTGCCCGGGCACTTGGACTCGGACACGGAGACCGAAGGGACCGCGGCTGCTAAGATACATACCGCTAAAAGAGGGGGAAAGAGGAACGCAAAAGCGGGTCCTTCTAGGAAGGACTTTATAAGAAGTTCTCCAACGCTGTCGGAAGGGGAGCTGGATGAGCTCCTAAGATCCAGGCGGTATAGGAAGGGGCCGGCCGCTACCATCACCGACTTTACGTCTGCCACCGAGAGCGAGTCCGACGCGGGTGTGATGGCCGGTGATGTCAGCACGCTGAACGCCCAAGAGTTGAGGGAGCATGCGGGAAACAGCCTCGCCTGCATTTTAGAAGTTGCCAGAAAATCTGGCAACCTTAAAGGCGAATTTGTCGGTCGCCTTAAAAGGTCCACATCGACCCTGAGGGAGGTAGTAGATGCCCTGGTCAACAGGAGTGAGGCCGAAGAGACGCGGCGGCTAAGGGCGGAGAACTCCCGCCTTCGGCTAGAGGTTGCGTCTTGTAAGGCGGAAGTGAAGGCGCTGCGTCGCGGTTTCACCGAAGCCAAATCGGAGGCTGCTGCGGCTGCCACTGCCGCAGCCGTCGCTGATAGGCAGGCATCCCCCACCCCCCAGCTGGGTGCTGAAATTGTGGAGGAGTTGAGGCGGTCCTTGACCATTACGTTCGGGCAAATTTTAAATGCCCGACTCGCGGTGGTCGAGGACCGGCTTCTGCCCGTCCCGACGGTCCGTCCACCTTTAAAGGCGGACGTTATAAACGCCAGGATGGCAGCAGCAGCCACCGCGCCACCCAAGCCGGCTCCTGAACCGGCCCGCAATACCGCCAACAAGGTGGGCAAGCGGGCTGGTCAGACACCAAAGACTGCCACCACCCCTTTGGTGGTACCGGTTGCGGGCCCTTCTACGTCTGAGGCTGCCTTCTCCGTTGTCCCTCAAGAGGAAACCTGGGCGACGGTAGTAAGGAAGGGCAAGGGGAAAGGCAAGGGAAAGGGGAAATCCTCTTTTCCTCATCCCCTTCCCGCACATACGGTTGCCCCCGCGGCGCGTGTCCCAACCGCGAAGGCTAAGCCAAAAGCCTCTGCTACAACAAAGAGTAAGGCAGTGCCGAGACCTCCAAAGTCCGCCGCTGTGGTGATGTCCCTCCTACCCGAAGCCGTGAAGAAGGGGGTCACATACAGTGCTGTGATGGACAAGGCACAAGAGGGAATCAATCTCCAGGAACTGGGGATTGACCGGCTCCGCTTCCGCCAGACGGCCACGGGAGCCAGAATGTTGGAGATTTCTGGCTCTCAAAATAGCGAGAAGGCGGACAGACTCGCGGAGAAACTCCGCGGAGTCTTATCAGAGGTGGCCAATATCGCTAGGCCCGTCAAATCCACTGACTTGAGGATTACGGGCCTGGACGATGCGGCCACAAAAGAAAAAGTGGCGGCAGCGGTCGCCAAGGCAGGTGGCTGCGATGTGCGGCTAGTAAAGACCGGGGAGATTCGCCCTGGTATAAGCGGCGTGGGCTCCGCCCTAGTATCTTGCCCATCTTCAGCAGCTAAAGTGCTGCTGGAAAAGGGCAGGCTCCTGGTGGGGTGGAGCTCAGTACGCGTGGTGGCACTGGCGGCGCGTCCCATGCGCTGCTTTAGGTGCATGGGGCTGGGACATACGCGTGCTCAGTGTCCTGCGTCCGCTGACAGAGGGGATCTGTGTTTCCGGTGTGGAGGCACAGGCCATCGCGCAGCCAGTTGTGGTAAGGCCGAGCCGCGCTGCGCAATATGCGCGGAATCGGGGCGACCCTCCGGGCATGTGATGGGGGCACGCAATTGTGCCCCACCGAAGACGAAGGGGAAGGCCACTAAGACCCAGGTCCCCCTCGCGGCAACTAGCCAAACCGCCCCCGAGATTACATGCCAGTCGGCGTGTGAGGAAGTTTTGATGTCCGATTAATGGATCAGGTCCGACATCATAACTTCCTCCAGACGAACCTTAACCACTGTGCCAGGGCACAAGACCTGCTTATGCAGACCCTAGCACAGTGGCAAATAGACGTGGCGGTCGCGGCGGAGCCGTACTATGTTCCCCCTGATTCCTGCTGGGCTGGGGACCTGGACGGCTCCGTTGCCATTGTAAAACGGGTAGATGGCGGTCCTCCCCTCTCAGTCGAAGAGAGGGGTTCGGGGTACGTGGTGGGCAAGTGGGGAGAATACGCTGTCGTCGGCACGTACTTCTCCCCCAACAAATCTGTTGCGGAGCTAGAGGCCTTCCTAGACCTTTTAGCCGCGGCAGTAGGCAGGCAGGTGGCGCGGCAGATCCTCCTCTTGGGGGACTTGAACGCCAAGGCCCGGGATTGGGGCAACCCCTCCACTGACTCTCGGGGTTCAATTGTCAGGGAATGGGCGGTTGCCACAGGACTGACCCTGCTTAATAGAGGGTCGGTCCATACGTGCGTGCGGTGGAACGGAGGGTCCGTGGTGGATGTATCATTCGCCACCCCGTCAGTCGCAGCACGTGTCCGGGCCTGGAGGGTAATGTCAGAGGTGGAGACTCTCTCAGACCACAAGTATGTAAGGTTCGAGATCTCCACCTCCCATAGTCAAGGAGGGTCCCAGCGCATGGTACAGGCGGATTTCCCTCGCTGGACTCTTAGTCGCCTTGACGCCGAACTGGCAAAAGAGGCGGCAATTGTTCAGTTGTGGCTTGCCACTCCCACACACCTAGATGTGGACGTCGCGGCGGGCCGTTTCCGCGAGGCGGTGACGTCTGTCTGTGACACGGCCATGCCGAGGTCCCGGCGCCGTCCCGACCACCGGGAAGTGTACTGGTGGAGCTCGGAGATTGCCGATCTTCGAGCCGTCTGCTCGAGGGCTCGGCGGCCTTACACCCGCTGCCGGAAGCGACGTCGGGGCCGAACTGACGAGCAGATGTCGGCTGAAGAGCTAACTGCTGAGCTCCGACTTTACGGTGTATACCGTGAGGCAAAGCGGGAACTGCAGCTGGCTATCGGCCGGGCCAAGTCCCAGGCTTGGGACGAAGCCTTGGTGGGACTAGACAGGGACCCTTGGGGGCGTCCGTACAGGGCTGCCCGGAAAAAGTTCCGGGGTCGTACGCCCCCTATCGCGGAGTCTCTGGAGCCACAATCTCTAAACCGGGTGCTGGGTGGGCTCTTCCCAGGAAGCAGCCCTCACCATGTGCCCCCGATGATGGTGGCGCCTTCCCCCCCAGAAGAGTTGGACCTGGCCTCTATCCCGCCATTGTCAGAGGCGGAGATGCAGATTGCGGTCGATCGTTTGCGGGGGAAAAGGACGGCGCCGGGCCCGGACGGGATTCCGGGACGGGCCCTTGGGATCGCTCTGGGGGTGATGAGCGACCGGCTTCGGGAACTGTTCGACGCATGCCTCACGTCAGGACGGTTCCCGAAGCTGTGGAAAAACGGGCGACTGTGCCTGCTCCGGAAGGAGGGTAGACCAGTCGACTCGCCTTCCGGATACAGGCCCATAGTGCTGCTGGATGATACGGGTAAGCTGCTGGAGAGAGTAGTAGCTTCCCGTGTCATTCGGCACCTGGAGGGTGCCGGGCCTGGGTTGTCAGAGACCCAGTACGGGTTTAGAGCGGGGCGGTCGACAATAGACGCCCTGCTCTGGCTCAAAGGGTGGACCCAGGATGCGGTCAGCGACGGAGAAAAGGCGTTGGCTGTCTCGCTTGATATAGCCAACGCCTTCAACAGCCTCCCGCACGGGACAATACAGGAGGCTCTCCGATATCACGGAGTGCCCCTGTATCTGCAGAGGCTGTTAGCTGACTACCTCCAGGACCGTGAGGTTCTGGTGGTAGGACGCGATGGTTTGAGGCGCCATCGCGTCTCCTGCGGGGTTCCACAGGGGTCGGTGCTGGGTCCACTCCTGTGGAACATAGGCTACGACTGGGTGCTTCGTGGCACGTTTCCCGCAAACATGCGGGTCGCGTGCTACGCGGATGATACCCTTGTCGTAGCCAAGGGGAGGGACCTCAGGGAAGCGGTGCGGTTAGCTACGGTAGGTACAACTATCGTGGTTGACCGCATACGTGCCCTGGGGCTGGAGGTCGCCCTCTCCAAGACCGAGGCCCTATTGTTCCATGGGCCTCGTGGGGGACCCCCTCCAGGAACGCGGATCGATCTGGATGGGGTCTCAGTTCGGGTGGGGACCCAGATGAAATATCTGGGTCTCATTCTGGACGGGAGGTGGGCTTTCGGGGCCCACTTTACCCAGCTTGCCCCGAGAGTCGTGGGTGCTGCGGCCGCCTTGGGAAGGCTGCTGCCCAACGTGGGCGGCCCAAACGCAACCTGTCGTCGGCTTTACTCCGGAATAATCCGGAGTATGGCTCTATATGGAGCACCGGTCTGGGTGGACGCCCTCAACCGCGGAAACAAGACTCTGCTGCGACGTCCGCAGCGGGTCATTGCGACGAGGGCGATACGCGGGTACCGGACAGTGTCCTGGACGGCAGCGTGCGTGCTTGCGGGTGATCCCCCCTGGGAGCTCCAAGCGGAGATCCTCGCCGAAGTTTACCACTTTGTGGCGGCGAGGAGGGCTCGAGGAGACCCCCCAGCGTGGGAAGAGGTCACCCGCATGCGGTGGCGAGCGCGGGCTGCCCTGTTGCGGCGGTGGACGGAGGACCTGGCTCCACCGGGCCCTGGGCTGTGGACGGTGGAGGCCATCCGCCCGGTCCTTCGGAGGTGGGTGCGGCGGCGTTTTGGGTCGCTTACCTTCCGATTGGTGCAGGTGCTTTCCGGACATGGATGTTTCGGAAAGTACCTGCACCAAATCGCGAGACGGGAGCCGACCCCGGCCTGCCACGAATGTGGGGCGCTGGAGGATACGGCGCTCCACACGCTGGAAGTGTGTGCCGCATGGGGCCCACAGCGGCACACGCTTTCAGCGATCATAGGCGGTGATCTCTCCCTGCCGAGCGTGGTAGACGCCATGCTCGGCAGTGAGAGATTGTGGCAGGCGGTGGTCTCCTTCTGCGAAGCGGTGATGGCGCAGAAGGAGGCGGCGGAACGGGCCAGAGAGGTCGATCCCCTTTCTGACCCGATCCGTCGCAGACGGATGGGGGGAAGGAGGAGGCAGTTCGCCCGCCTCCTCTCTCCTCCTCTGTAGTGGGGTCACCGGTGGAGAGTCAGGGAGCTCTCCACTGGCTTGCACGGCCCCACAAGTCTGAGGGGTGGCCTTGGTGAGCAAGGTCACCCCTACATGGGCGCAGTGGCCCGGTTTGTACTCGGGCCTACCGCCGGGGCAAGATAGTGACTGCTAGCGCGACCCTATCTTGCCCCACCTCGGCGAGGGACTGCTCACGGGGGGGTTTTTAGTGGGTTCGAGCCCCACATACCCCCTTCCTTCACCCCTGGGAAGGAAGGGAAGTGCAAGGCATTTTCCCCCCCACAAAAAAAAAAAAAAAAAAAAAAAAAAGGTTAGGTTAGGTTAGGTTAGGTTATGTTTGGTTGGACGCTCTAAAATCGATAGCTTGGAAACTGTTGCATAGAAAATGCCGAAAATTTGTACACTTGTTAGTAACGATATGTTTAACTGTATAGTGTCCAAAAAGTATATCGTTACAGATCTTGTTTAGAATTTAGATGAATTTAAAGATGAAGTTGAATTTACTAACTTTTGAAGAGCTGAAATCTTCGTGGCGGCTGGTTGGTTTTCGGTGATCGAGGTGTCCCCTGGTAGTGCTCGTCTGCGCTCACGTCGTGCTGGTGTCAGAAAAGTTCCAGGTCCTCTGGATCCTGGAACACGTATACACGTGTATTGGTGGTTTTTGGTATAACTCGGCGAGTTCAACCAGGAAAAATCCGGGACTCAGCCAAGTTATAGTGTCCTCCTAGGGGCGTCGACGTGTAGTATAAAAAATGTGGGTCGTCGCTGATAATCGTGCAGCGTATTTAGTTAAAACTTTTTCGGGAAGCGAAAAATCGGGTTTTTCACTGTCAATCAGTGAAAAACAATCCGATTCCGAAACTTTTTGCACTATCACGTGGCGCAGGTGTTGGCGCACAGGTTGTTTTTTTTTTTTTTTTTTTTTTTTTTCCCGGGCGCAAAGGCCCGGTCAGCGTGTTGCTCCCTAACATGATCAGGGATTTGGGGTGCAATTATTTTTTCAAACTTTCTTTATTACAATATAAAAAATAAAAAATTTACAAATTCTTGTTACATTAAAAACATTTAAAGCACACCCTATTCAAATATCACATTTTAAATTCATCAAATTAGTCACAACATTAAAGATTTTATTCTAGTAAAATATTTATCATAAGTCACTTATGTAAATAAAAGCACGTTAATGATACATTTATACAATAATATACATTATAATATGTCAATTTATAATTCTTACAATTTTCGGGAGAAAACTCGACCATTTTAGCATTTATTTTATAACATACATTTATCACAGTTTTCGATCTTACATTTTAGTCTCGTACCTCTCCTACGTATTTCATTTTAATAACACAAAATTAAAATATTTAAGCCTGGAGAACTTCGAGAAAAATTTTGCGGTTGTTGTAGCCGTGTCTCCTGACTTATACCTCCGGTTCCATTCATCATGCGTATACAAACTAGTTTGTCGCTTGCCGAATGGAATCGGTATTCGGTCATGGTCAGGATTCATTTTCGCTGTAAGGGCTGCGGTCTTTGCTAATTCATCCGCTCTCACGCCAGCGGTGAGCGGATGAAGTGAGAGGGGGCTTGCTGCGGTCTCCAAAAATAATCTTGGAATCGTTGCAAAACCCCGATACTCGTTCTGGGCTTTTGATGTCTCCTTGGTTGCTCTGTAATTGGCAAGCAATTGCACCAATTGCAGGCCCATTTTTCTGCTAGGTAGGGCATCTCCTGAACGCCCAGATTTTTGGCCGCAGACGCCCAAGCGCTTGCGGCATACACGGATTTTTGGCTCTACAGTTGCAGTGTATGTGTTGAATGTCACATCTTGGTGGAGGTTCCAAATATCCCGGGCTGCCTTTGACAACCGCATGTACACATTTAATGTCTTCTTACACATTTTGGAAGCGTGACTGTTAAATGTCAGCTTGTTGTCAATGATCAGCTCTAACGGTGCGTAGTCTCCATCAAGCAACGACACTGCATATTCTGCAGAAGCCTGGTGGTCGTATTCGCGTTGCTCCAGGCCCCTAAGAAGGGCATCGGGGAATGCACCTGGGACCACCTTAGCAGTATGCTACTGCTTGTCTCGCCAGTGCATCCCACTTTCGCCTGATGGCACACTCACTGCTGAAGGCATTGTGGTCCACCTTCGGCTGCTTTGCATGGATGCAGTTGCAACATGCAGGTGGCAAGTTTGCCAGGAAATCCGCACACTGCGCCTTCATATGAGGGCCGCCACAGTGGCTGCACTTCTCCACGGTCTCTTTGCAGAAGCGCCGGCCGTGGCCGTAGCCGAGACAGAGCGAGCACTGAACGAGTGGCGATTGGTCCGCCACTCTGACTCGCTGCAGGTCTACGAGCACTGTCTCGGCCTCGACCATGCGCTGCCACAATTCCGGGGAGACCCTCATAACCACGTGGCTAGTGTGCGGATTCCTAGTTTTCTTTTTATAGGCAACTTCGCATCTCTGGTTCTCTTGGGTTAGCCCTCCGAAGATAAGCTTGTTTTGGACCTTTAGTGCCCTCAGTACTTCCTCGTCCTTGTTGTACTGGAGTACGTCTTTGAGGATCACTAATGGATCCTTGTTCTTTATCTCTTCCACGTGCAATTCAGTGGTCTTGGCTAACCGCTCCTTTACCTTCTGCCTTTCTTCCTTCGTCCTGCATGCTACTATTACTTTTCTATCTTTGGCCTTTCTTATCCTCTCTACTTCCACTCCTCCCTCCTTCGCTTTCACTGCTTTCCTAATCCTTTCCAATACTTCCTCCCCAGTTTCCGTCTCATCCTTTGCCGTTACCACTACCGAGTGTAGCACGGTCTGCTCTGCTAATTGCCTCTTGGGGGGGGCCGCAACTGCACTGGCGTACGTCTTGGTCTCGAGGGTCTGCTTGAGGTCTTCCATTCGTTTGGTGTTCTCTTTTAAAAGCAACATGTGCTCCTCGATCTTTTGCGCCAGTGCGCGCGTTCCATCATCCGCCCCCTTTTCCATTTCCCTGGGTCTTTCCTTCTCAATGGAATCTGGCTCTGTCTTGTTTTTCTGCACACCAGCTGCGTATCCCTCCTTGGCCAGTTGGTAAAGGCGCTCGACGGCTTCGATTACTCCGTTCTTAATCTCCGTCTTGAGGTTTCTGGAGCTGCTGATGTGCAACTTTACTTTAGTCAGGCAGCCTCTCATCTCTGCTAATTTTTCCGAGCGTTTGGTGCTCTCCGGTTTGGCTAGTCCCCCTGCTGCTTCTGCCGACAGCCTACGGGCTGCCGGTTTTGGCCTTGGGGGTTCAGCCCCAGAGAGCGCTTGAGGAGGCGTCAGGTTGGGTGTTCTCTGGGCTGGTTTGCCCACAACTTCCCATTCCCCGATGCTCTTCCTCACGCCCGATGTTGCTGGTAGGGTTCCGGCGGCTCCTCTTTGGGGGTCTGCATCCATGCTCGATTTTGCGGGCGTCCTTACTCCAATAAACATACTTATTGGTTTCTATTTCAAATAGTTAAAAGTACAAATAAGGAAGCGTTACAGTAGAAGAGATACGATTTTACAAGCAAATTGTACAAGTGTCATAGAAGTTGTGACTAATTTGCAACACGCAGTCAATTAGAGTAGTCTCTGTTCAGTTTTAAACTATATAAAAAATCCCAGAGATTAAACTCTGTTTTGAGACTACTCTATAAATAAAACAAGGTCGTCAAATAAAATTAGCAATCCGAAAAAAGTTCGGAAAGTCAATTGTGCCAGTTGCGTGTAAAGGCGTCAACTGGAACACAAATTTAAAATATATTTACAAATGTAAAACTTACAACTATATAAAAACAAATTTTTAAAATATATAAAATATATTTTATCGTGACTGCAGTCGTTCCAATGGTCGAAAAAGAACGTGGACAAAGCGCCACTTGGTCGACTGCAGTGTCATAAAAACTTATTCTATATATCACAGTCGCACTTCAAATCAACACGTATAATTTTGTACCCCGGCTCTACCAAGTGGTAGCTCCGTCTGCGACGAACAATTTCCAAAAAAAAAAAAAAAAAAAAAAAAAAAAAAAAAAAAAAAAATTTTGAATTTATACTAAATTTCGTCCTAGGTCACCTAGATGCGGAGTAAAGTCGTTTCTAGGTCACCTTTGTCAGAGGAGGGGGGAGTTCCAGCGCCTTAAAAGCCCAATAGCAATCTGGACGGCCTATCAGCTGATGATGATAATTCAAGCTGATGATGATGATTATTATTCGAGCTGATGATGATAATAATTTTGGCTAATGATGATGATTATTTCTCGAGCTGATGATGATGATGTTTTTCGAGAACCTTCGATGATACGCTAAAGTAGTTTACAAAGTACTTGTCGCAATCGAAGGTTCCAGACAGCTCGAGAAACGTCCAGATCTTTCGGGGGCTGGGGGCTGAAATTTGAACCTAAAAGCCGGGTGCAAAAAGATGATGCAATTTATTAAAATATTACTAAGCCCGGTTACGTGTTGATTTTTCCAAAAAGTGTCTCAGAATGGGGCCAAAAGTTCCTAAAATCACCAGGTAGGTACTGTCGTCACCGTCCGCTGTCAGCCGCTGCCGGATGGATGCGATTTTAGGCGATTTTTCCAACCAAAGACGTCACTACTTTTTAGAGGTTATGTTTGGTTGGACGCTCTAAAATCGATAGCTTGGAAACTGTTGCATAGAAAATGCCGAAAATTTGTACACTTGTTGGTAACGATATGTTTAACTGTATAGTGTCCAAAAAGTATATCGTTACAGATCTTGTTTAGAAGTTAAAAGAATTTTAAGATGAAGTTGAATTTACTGACTTTTGAAGAGCTGAAATCTTCGTGGCGGCTGGTTAGTTTTCGGTGATCGAGGTGTCCCCTGGTAGTGCTCGTCTGCACCCACGTCGTGTAGCTGTCAGATGAGTTCCAGGTCCTCTGGATCCTGGAACACGTATACACGTGTATTGGTGGTTTTTGGTATAACTCGGCGAGTTCAACCAGGAATAATCCGGGACTCAGCCAAGTTATAGTGTCCTCCAAGGAGCGTCGTCGTGCAGTATAAAAAATGTAGGTCGTCGCTGATAATCGTGCAGCGTATTTAGTTGAAACTTTTTCGGGAAGCGAAAAATCGGGTTTTTCACTGTCAATCAGTGAAAAACAATCCGATTCCGAAACTTTTTGCACTATCACGTGGCGCTGGTGTTGGCGCACACTTTCACTTGTATCACTGCACGATTTGCGTATTTTTACTATTTTTGCCGATTTTTGAGGCGCGGAGCACTTTAAAAGCTTGGCGCTTGCACTGACGGACAGAGTGCGACTCCCCTAACGACGCACAGGTTAGGTTAGGTTAGGTTAGGTTAGGTTAGGTTAGGTTAGGTTAGGTTAGGTTAGGTTAGGTTAGGTTCGTCCCTTTCCCTTATTGTAAGGGGGGGGAAGCAAAAGGAAGGTAGTTGGGGAAAGCTTCTCCGCGTCCCTATGATAAGCATAGGGCGCAATGGACGAAGCAGGCATAGTGGGGGATCACTGTGCCGGGGGGACTGGGCTTGGGCAGTATGACTGCTCAGGCGAGGCGCGGCCGGCGTCCTGGACATTCCGGGTAGCGGTGGCGCGCGTCGAGGCGGCCTTGATTGGCTGCGGGGCCTGGTCGGCGTCTTGGCCTTATGCCGAGTAGCGACGACGCAGGTTGGAGATGGAGACCCAGTCGGCGCCCTGGATAGTCCGGGTAGCGGCGATGTGGGTTGGGGAAGATTTATCGCGTGGTATGAGCTGGGGCAAAGGTTGCTGCATAACATTGTGTTAGGTAGCGATGCGGCCCCAGCTCAGACTACACGTATGGCCTCAGGGCCGTGGGAAGGCTTTGTCGCGTTGGGAACACTTACAAGGTTTTCTCCTTGAGGGTGTTCCCACTGCGTTCTGGATCCCTAATCCTAAGGTTTGCGCTCGCCGAGAGGATGAATGGCTGGGGGGACCCCAGTCGCTAGAGCGCACCCCGGGGGACCTCACCCCCTTACAGAAAAGGATAAAATGAAAATGGCATCTTCCGAAAAAGATACCCCAGGAGGGTACCGGCCCCGTTGTGGCTCCGGGAAATCCCTCGGTGCTGTTTCTGGAGCGCATGACGCTCCAGAGACAGCATCCCGCCCCTCGTATTCTGGGGGGGGCAAGAAATGCCAGAAGTTAGATAGGGAGATGGGAAGAAGAGGTGGAGAAATGGAGAGGGCGTCCGACTCGGATGCGAGTTTGAGGACCGTGGGGTCGGCAAAGTCGCTGGACCGTGACAGTTTACTGTCGAAGAGGGACAGGGAGAAGGAGAAAGGCACGAAGAGGAGGCGGAAGGAAGTGTCTACTCCTTCTTCTAGTGAGAGCGAAGCCTCTGGAGGATTTAAGTCACCCATTCTGTCTGACTTGAATCGTCCAAGCAGCTCGCGGAGGAGCGAATTCCTCAAGCAGAAAAAGGACGAGGTGGAGTGTCTGCTTGAGGAGCGCGCTCAAGAATTGTTGACACAGAGGGCGGCCCTAAGGCTGCAGGTTGCAGGGGAGGACGACGCTAAAACGACGGACGCACTCAGTCGCATCGTCTTGAATGACGTTGCGATGGTGTGCGAGGTCGCGACGAAGTCGAAAAACCTGAAGGGAACGCTCCAGCGTGCCCTAAAGGATTCGGCTTTGTCCATAAAGGCGGTGGTGGACGTTCTCCTCAAAAGGAACGTCGCCGATGAAAACGCTAGACTGCTGGCGGACAATGTCCGCCTGCAGGGCGAAATCTCGGCGATGAAGAAGGAGATGGCTGAGCTCAGGAAGGAGGTGGCGAAGGTGTCGAAGGCCAGTGCTTCGACGTCCCAGCGACGACCTTCTCCTGAGAGAATGGAGGCTCCGCAGCCTCTGCGCTCACAGGGGGACGAACGGCTGGAGGAGCTGTCGCGTTCGATTATGTTGCAAGTCGGCAACATGATGAATGCGCGGCTTGAAGCATTGGCGGAGCGGCTTCTTCCTGAGAAGCGCCTGCGCCCTCCGCTCGTGGCCGATAGGAGGAACGCTGCTGCGGCAGTGACTACTCCAAAGCCAAGCGCGGGGGTAGAAGCAAGGCAGCCTCAGCCAAAACCTGCGGCGGCCCCGAAGCCCAAAAAGGGTAAAATGGGGCAGAAAGGAGCTGCTGTAAAAGCAGTTCCCAAGAAGGCGGCACCCCGCCCTTTGCCACCGGCGCCCGAGTCCATGGACTTGGTGTGGTCGACGGTGGCAAAGCGCGGGAAAAAGACGGCGGCGACTTCCCAGTCGCAAGCCACAGCGGCGATCGCAAGGCCCAAGAGCCAGCCGGCTCCGGTGAAGTTGCGCCCACCGCGGTCGTCGGCTGTAGTGATCAAACTGCAGCCGGCTGCCGTGGAGAAGGGTGCGACATACGCCAGGGTAATGCAGGACGCCCGCACAAAGGTGGATCTCGCCAGTTGCGGAATCAGCGGCCTCCGATTCCGCAAGGCAGCAACCGGTGCGTACATCCTGGAGGTTCCAGGTGTAGCTAGTGGCGAAAAAGCGGACACATTGGCCCAAAAACTGAGGGACACGCTAGGCGAGGAGCTCGCGACCGTGTCCAGGCCAATGAAGCGCGCGGATCTGAGGGTCTCCGGACTCGATGACTCCGTCTCCGCTGAAGAGGTGGTGGCTGCTGTTGTACAGCGCGGAGGGTGCACGAGGGAATCGGTGACGCACGGTGAGTTGCGGCGTGATTCCCAGGGCACCTGCTCCCTATTCGTGCGCTGTCCGGTGGTCGCTGCCAAGCGACTGGGGAATGGCGAGCGGCTTTTGGTTGGGTGGATTTCGGCACAGGTCAAGGTGCTGGAATCCAGGCCGAGGCGGTGCTTCCGGTGCCTGCAGACTGGGCACGTCCGTGCTCAGTGCACCGCGGAGGTTGACCGTAGCGATGAGTGCTATCGCTGCGGTCAAACCGGCCACATAGCGGCCAAGTGTTGCGCGTCTGCGGCTCTGTGCTCCCTGTGCACAGCCGCGAACAGACCAGCGCAGCACAGGTTGGGCAGCAAGTCTTGCTGCCCACCGAAACCTAAACGGGGGCCAAAAGCTGCTGCGCCAGCCGCCAAAGCCCCAGCAGCTACAAGCCGCCTCCCTGAGCCCGAGGGAGGTGAGGAGGCGATGACCTGTAATTAGGTTAATTATGGCTTATCGCTTTCTCCAGGCGAACGTCAACCACTCCGCCGGTGCGCAGGACCTGTTCCTGCAAACCATGGCGGAGTGGTCGATCGAGGTCGCGGTGGTCGCCGAACCATACTGCGTTCCTTCCCACGGTAAGTGGGTGGGTGACGTGGATGACTTGGTGGCCATCGTTTCTTCCGGTTCTGCTGGGGCTCCGCCCCTCTCGGTTATAGCGAGAGGGCAAGGATACGCTGCGGTGCAATGGAGGGAGACTGTTCTCATCGGGGTGTACTTCTCGCCGAACAGAAGCCTCGCCGAGTTCGAGGCGTTCCTCGGAAGGGTAGGGGCCCTCATTGGGCAGACTCTACCCCGTCCGGCGCTCGTCGTGGGCGATTTCAATGCCAAGTCTTTGGCTTGGGGTTGCCCTGCGACTGATGCGCGCGGTGAGGCTCTCGAGGAGTGGGCGACCATGACCGGTCTTCTGGTATTGAACCGGGGATCGGTCAACACGTGCGTACGGCAAAGCGGGGGGTCTATTGTAGACCTCTCGTTTGCTTCCCCCGCCGTCGCACGTCTCGTCCAGGGTTGGCGAGTCGCAGAGGAGGTTGAGACGTTATCCGACCATTTATATGTTCGATTCGACGTTTCCCCCTCTGCGGCCGACCCGGTCGTTCGTCGCCCTAGCGGGTACCCCCGATGGGTGTTAAGGACGTTGGACAGAGAGGCGCTAGAGATAGCGTCGATCGTCTACGCCTGGCAGTCCCCTCCAGACGCGCCAGTGGAGGTCGATGAGGAGGCCGAATGGTTCCGGGACGCCATGTCGCGTATTTGCGATGCTGGCATGTCTCGAGCCAAAACCCGACCTCCAAAGCGCGAGGTGTACTGGTGGTCCCAGGCCATTGCAGATCAGCGCGCCGACTGCATTTGGGCTCGACGCCAGTACACCAGGCACCGCAGACGTCGCCGCCGCAACGTCGAAGAAGATGGACCGCTGTATGAGACCTATCGGGCGAAAACTAGGGCTCTACGGCTGGCCATCAGCAACGCCAAGGCCGCTGCAAAGGCTGAGCTCTTGGAGACTCTGAGTCACGACCCGTGGGGTCGGCCCTATAAGCTGGTTCGGGGGAAGATCCGGCCATGGGCGCCACCGCTGACTGAGAGTCTCGCACCTCAATTGCTGGACGGCGTGGTCTCTGCTCTGTTTCCGAACGGAACGGACCACATGCCTCCAGCAATGGCACCGTCGCAAGCGACGGAGGAGGAGGAGGATGCCGAGGTGCCACCTGTGTCGCAGGGAGAGCTTGGCGCAGCTGTTTTGAGGCTGAGGGCCAAAAACAAGGCTCCAGGACCGGACGGGACTCCCGGTCGAGCCTGGGTCTTGGCGTTGGATGCGCTAGGGGACCGTTTCCGCGGGCTATTGGATGCCTGTTTGGAGTCGGGACGGTTCCCCTCACTGTGGAAGACGGGCAGGTTAGTCTTGCTGAGGAAGGACGGGCGACCAGCGGATTCTCCTTCCGCCTACCGCCCGATAGTGATGCTGAATGAGGCGGACAAACTGTTCGAGCGTATTATCGCAGCTCGCCTCAATAAGCATCTGGGCGGGGCGGGTCCGAATCTGTCTGGTCACCAATTCGGCTTCCGAGAGGGCCGGTCTACGATCGACGCCATCAGGCGCGTCAGGGCGTACTCGGACGAGGCGGTGGCCCAAGGCGGGGTAGTGCTCGCTGTGTCATTGGACATAGCGAACGCTTTCAACTCCATGCCTTGGGCCTGTATTAGGGAGGCGTTGTGTTTTCATTGCGTTCCTCCCTACCTCCGCCGGATTGTCGGAGCCTACCTCTCGGAGAGGTACATCTCGTACCCCGTGAGGGATGGCAGTACTCGCAAGACGGCAATGTCGTGCGGTGTACCACAGGGATCGGTCCTCGGTCCGCTCCTGTGGAACATCGGGTACGACTGGGTGCTGAGGGGAAATCTCGATCCGGGCGCCGGCGTGATCTGCTACGCAGACGACACGCTCGTGATGGCCCGGGGGGAGACTTTTGAGGTGGCTGCCCGTCTAGCCACAGTGACTGTAGCGTCGGTTGTCGACAGGATTGGTGCGCTGGGACTCCGCGTGGCGCTGGGCAAGTCGGAGGCTGTGTGCTTTCACGGTCCGAGACGAGCCCCGCCGCGGGGGTCCCATATCGTTGTCGGCGACACGCGCATCGAGGTCGGGGCCGAGATGAAATATCTCGGCCTCGTCCTCGATGCAAGGTGGAACTTCCAGGCGCACTTCAGGCGCATGGCCCCTCGACTGTTGAGTGCGGCGACTGCTTTGAAGCGGTTGCTGCCCAACCTCGGGGGGCCCAAGGCGAGTAGCCGCCGCTTGTATCTCGGAGTGGTGCGGTCAATGGCGATGTACGGCGCTCCCATCTGGGAGGAAGCCCTGACGGAGAAATCCATCGCCCTCTTGAGGAGATCTCAAAGGGTGATGGCCGTCGGGGTGATCCGTGGCTACCGCACCATTTCGTTTGAAGCGGCGTGCGTGCTGGCGGGATCCCCTCCGTGGGATCTAGAGGCGGAGTACTATGCGTCGATGTACAATTGGCGTATAGAGCTCCGCCTCCGAGGCGAGCGCCCCGCGCCGAGGGAGGTCGAAGTGTGGAAGTTCCACGCCCGACAGTCCATGCTGGGGAAATGGAGGGAGCGGCTGGCTCAGCCACGAGCCGGCAGCTGGACTGTGGAGGCGGTCCGCCCAGTACTGGAAGACTGGGTGGACAGGGCACACGGGTCGCTTACCTTCCGACTAGTGCAGGTGCTTTCGGGCCACGGGTGTTTTGGCAAGTACCTGTGCAGAATAGCCGGAAGGGAACCGACGACCGAGTGCCACCATTGTGACTGTGGGGAGGACACTGCGCAGCACACGCTGGAAATATGCCCGGCTTGGGCCCAGCAGCGCAGTGAACTCACCGCAGCAGTGGGGGACGACGGTTCGCTTTCGGGCTTGGTGAAAGCCATGCTGGAGAGCGAGACGTCGTGGGACGCGGGCATCGCCTTCTGTGAGGAGGTGATGACGCTGAAGGAGGTGGCGGAAAGGGAGCGGGAGATCGCATCAAACCTTCCGATCCGCCAACGTAGAGCAGGGCGGCGGAGGAGACTCTACGCCCTCCTTCACCCCCCATAACCGAGGTCTGACGGCGGTCTCAGGGGACACCGCCGTCGCTAGACAGGCCTCGCGAGGTGGTGCGCGCAGTGTTCCCGCGCGCCTCTCATGGAGATAGAGGCGAAGAACTCCAACTTCGCCTCTCAAACGGGATTGGGGCCCTGCGAAGGGCCAGCGCCGCCAGGGCTGTGCAAGCGAGTTCAAAAGTGTTCCCTCGGCCCTGGCAACAATGGCGTCCCGTGGAGCATCGTGTGGTTTTAGTCGGTAGGGGCACCAGCTGCTGTGGGAGTAGTTGGTGTCGAGCCCGACACACCCCGTCGTGTCTCCCCTGACGCGGCGGGACGGTACGTAAAATGTATTTCCACACGTAAAAAAAAAAAAAAAAAAAGGTTAGGTTAGGTTAGGTTAGGTTAGGTTAGGTTAGGTTAGGTTTTTTTTATTTTTTTTTTTTTTTTTTTTTTTTTATTTTATAGTTTTTATACGTTTTAATCCTCTGATGTTGTGGTCAGAGACTTTGGGCATATGTTTTAATTTTATTGATTTTGTATTTTATTTGCAAGCTTTCTTTAATCATTTTTATTTTATGCTGATATTTTATATATTTATCTAAATATATATTTCAACATATCTTATCTAGCTTATTCTATTTCTATCAATTACTTTATTTCCTACACTTAGACAAAACTTCACAAATACATCTCTTTTACAATTTTCCTGCATAATTTCGTTCACATTTACCCTATTTAAATTAATATTTAGTAGCTGTTCTACATCGAACCTCTCCATGCCATAGACGGGGCACTCTAGCAGTATGTGGTCAACTGTTTCTTCTTTTTCAGGATCACATATGCAGGAAGGGCTCTCCCTACACTTAAATCGATGCAAGTATTGGGAGAACCCTCCATGCCCCGTCATTACTTGCGTGAGCCTACCAGTTGGTTTCAGTTTTCTCACTATTCGATAAGACTTTACAGCATCCGGCAAGAAAAGCTTTGTGACAGCGGCGGTGTCCCCTGATCTGTATCTCCGGTTCCATTCCTCAAGCGTATCCATACGGATTTGGCGCTTGACGAATGAGACCGGGCACAGATCATAGCTTGGTCGCGTTTTTAGTTTAAGGGCTGCGTCCTTGGCTAGCTGATCTGCTCTCTCATTCCCCTCGTGCCCTGCATGGGCCTTAATCCAAAAGAGCTGGACATCTTTCTTTTGAATCTTGCAATCTTTAAGATTGCTGCGGGCTTGAACTGCGAGGGGATGTAGAGAGCAGTTTTTCACTATGGTTTCCAGCGATGACCTCGAATCACTAAAGATTCCGAAGTTTTGTTCCGGCATCTTCAATATCTCACTCGTAGCTCTGCATATGGCCAACAATTCTGCTTGATAGACTGTGCAGTAGGACGGCAGTTTTAGTTTTAGGCTTTTGGTTTCGGTATCATTAGTCCAAAAGGACAATGACGCTCCAACCTTGCCTTCAATTTTGCTGCCGTCCGTGAATATTCGTACTGCAACCGTGTTGTGTCTATTAACATCGTGCGCGTCTTCCAAGCATACGAATTGAAGGCTCATATGATCAGCTGGATGAGGAGTATCAACGAAAGCGGTCCTTCGCTCGATTACCCTGTCTCCTAGTGCCGGCTGCGGTATCCCCTTCTTTGTCTCATACAGGGCGGCTGCCTCCTGGATTCTGAGGTCAAGGGGTAGTATCCCAGCAAGCACCAGTGCCGAGTTTAGGGAAACCGTGCGATAGGCTTTACACAGTTTCTGTGCAAAGCCCCTTTGGACCGCATTCAATTGTTTTCGGATGCCTAACTTTTGAGCTGCTTTACCCCAGACACCAGCTGCATATAGGACTACAGGTTCTACCACGGCCACATAAATAGTGCGTATCACTTCGGGGTGAAGGCCCCAGCTGACTTTTGCGGCTCTGGATAGCTGTTTATATATGTTTAAAGCCTTTCTGCATACTTCGGCAACGTGGGAGTTAAACGTTAGTTTATTATCTATCCAGAGCCCCAGAAGCTTAATTTCTGTTGACGTTTCTATGTCTACCCCTCCCATGCTCAGGCGTGGTGTATCAAATTTAAGTTTCCGCGTCAATAGCATAGCTTTGGTTTTGTGCGGTGCAAACTTCAACTTGTTTTTGATACCCCACTCCCGAACATAGGCGAGGGCATCATTGGCGCGTCGTTCGACCTCCACCGCCGTGTCACCATCGAACAGCAACACTACGTCGTCAGCGAAAGCTTGCCCATAATCGCCGCGAAGTTGTAGCCCTTTTAGTAGTGGGTCGAGGAGGAGGTTCCATAGTATCGGGCCGCCGATTGATCCCTGCACGCAGCCTTTTGTGGTCTCTTTTGTCACCTCCTCTCCGGCGTACCTCACTTTTACCCTCCTGTTACTCAGGTAGCTGTCGATGACCTTTCTTATGTTGGTTGGGCACCTCTCCTCAGCCAGTCTCAGCCTTATAGCTGGCCACCACGCACTGTCGAAGGCTCCCTCTATGTCTAACGACACTAGCGTTATTAATTTTTTCTGTCTCAGCTTTACGCGTATATGTTCTAGCAGGTCATAGAGGGAGTCTTCTGTGCTTCTTTGTGGCATAAAACCATATTGGCGACTACTTAGCCTAGGGAGAATGTGCCACTTTATTCGGGCAACAACCATTTTCTCCAGCATCTTTCCCATCACTGGCAACAGGCCGATCGGTCTGTAGGATTTTGGATCTGTGTAGCTTTCCTTACCAGGTTTTCTCAGGATAACCACAGTCGCTTCTTTCCATGGGTTCGGGAAGCAACCCAGGTCCAAACACCTATTTGTCAGTGATAGGAAAATTGCCGGGTCATGGTATATTGCCCGCTTGCATATGTCTGCTGTAAGGCCATCGGACCCTGGAGCTTTTTTAGGATTGAAGGATTCAACCGTTGAAATGAGCTCTGCAGAGGTAAATGGCGGATCATGTTTTATATCATGATCCATACCATTGACTTGGTCAGCTTTTGCTCTTATTTGCTCGTGTTCTGCGGTGTCATCCTCCTTTTTGTCCATAGGGTAAAATGTTTTTGCCAACAATTCCGCCGACTCTTTCGGGCTGAGTGATTTGCCGTTCGTGAAGAGCGGCAAGTCTTCTTGTCTTTTCGCTGTTCGCCCAATTACTCGGTAAATGCCTTCCCACATTCCTTCCCTATCTTGCTTTTCACAAAACTCCTTCCAGCTTCCTATTTGAGCTTTCTTTGCCTCCTGCTCATACTTTTCTTTTGCTTTCAGGTACTCATCGACGACTTTCTTTCTCCGGACTGGCGCTGCGCAGCGGATTCTGTTTTTCCTGGTGGTGACTTCGTTCTTCAGCATGGCAAGTTCCTTGGACCACCATGGTAAGTATACATCATGATTGGATTTTATTTTAGGGATACTACTATTGGTTGCTTCTATAATTAGGTTTGTATATATTTCTATTTTGTTTTCTAAATCAATTACGTTATCTATTTTATTAATATTTGTGCTATTAATTTTGTTTTCATTTAACAACTGAGTCATTTTACCATGAAAATGGTCCCAGTTTGCTTTTTTACTATTATATAATCTAGTGGTTCTGCTTATATTTATACCTTTTGATTTATTTATCCGTATTTTAAATTGTATGGTGTTATGGTCCGAACTCGTCATGCCTTCGTCAACTTTCCATTCTTCCACCAGGTCCAATAGCTCCGCTGAACATGCCGTCACGTCTACAAAGCTGCTGTACGTTTTTTCACCCCTGACGGTGAAAAAAGTAGGGGTGATGCCATCGTTGAGTACCTGCATGCCCATGTCTTCCATGGCTCCAGCCATAGCTTCCCCTCTATCGTCCACGGTAGCACTGCCCCACCAACTGCTTTTGGCATTTGTGTCTCCACCCATCAGGATGTTCCGTCTAAATTGTTTCGCAATCGTGCTCAGCTGCTCGAGGTATGGCTCTAATGGTGTCGGGTCTGGTTCGAAGTAAAAGGAGACGACGAGGATTTCCCACGCTTTTGTCCTGATCTTTACCACTGTGATGTTAGGCGTGGTAAATTCAGGAAACTGGATGACGTCCAAATCATGGTCAAAGACAACTATTGCTGCTTTGACTGGACCGTCTACATGTTTCGCGCATTGGAATATCCTCGCTCCTCTGTAATCTTTCATTCGACCTATCCCTCCAATATAGGGCTCCTGTAGCAGGGCGAAGGCCATCTTCTTCTTGTAGGCCTCAAGCATTAGTTCATTTGTTGCCAGTTCCTTTCGCTGCAGATTTGCTTGAGCTACAAAGTATGGCCTCGCGGTAGGTGAGACAGATTTTCTGCCGAAGACTACTTTAGCAGTACGCTACCGTGGCTCTCGCTAAGACATCCCACTTTCGCCTGATTGGACATTCTTGGCTAAATGCGTTGTGATCCACTTTATTTATCTTGGCGTGTGTGCAGTTACAGCACACTGGGGTCGCTCCGGCGAGCCAATCCGCACACTGAGTCTTTAGGTGAGGGCCTCCGCAGTGACTGCACTTTTCCAGCGTTTCTTTACAGAAACGCCGGCCGTGCCCGTAGCCGAGGCAGAGCGAGCACTGGACTAGGGGAGATTGGTCTCCTACTCTCACCCTCTGCAGATCTATGTGCAACGACTCGGCCTCGACCATGCGCTGCCACAGTATTGGGGAGACCCTCAGCACTACATGACTAGTGTGCGGATTCCTGGTTCGTTTTTTAAAAGCTACTGCCATTCTGATCTCGTCCTTTTCGAGGTCTTTGAATATGTCCTTGTTTTGGGTCCTCAGGGCTTTCAGCACTTCATCATCTGTGTTGTGCTGTAACACGTCCCTAAGGATCACCAGAGGGTCTTTATTTTTGACATCTTCAACGTTCAGCTGGTCCGTCTTACCCAATCGTTCCCTAACCTTCCGTCTTTCTTCCTCCGTCCTACACCCAACAATAACTTTTCTATCCTTCGCTTTTCTGATCTTTTCTACAAACACTCCCCCTTCCTTGGCTTTAACAGCTTCCCTAATTCG